>CM064506.1:31292922-31481261 GCA_032716605.1 Paralithodes platypus | reverse complement strand
TCATAGTAACCATCCCCACCCCCAAACCCTTACCGAGAATCATAGTAACATCCCCCCCCCCAACCCTTACGAGAATCATAGCAACCATCCCCCCCCCCCAAACCCTTACCGAGGATCATAGCAACCATCCCCCCCCAACCCTTACCGAGGATCATAGCAACCATCCCCCCCCAACCCTTACCGAGGATCATAGTAACCATCCCCCCCCCCCATCCCTTACCTAGGATCATAGTAACCATCCCCCCCCCCAAACCCTTATCGAGGATCATAGTAACCATCCCCCCCCCCCCCCCCCCCCAAACCTTACCGAGGATCATAGTAACCATCCCCCCCAAACCCTTACCGATAATCATAGTAACCATCCCCCCCCCCAACCCTTACCGAGGATCATAGTAACCATCCCCCCCCCAACCCTTACCGAGGATCATAGTAATCATCCCTCCCCCAACCCTTACCAAGGATCATAGTAATCATCCCACACCCCAACCCTTACCGAGGATCATAGTAACCATCCCCCCCCCAAACCCTTACCGAGGTTCATAGTAACCAACCCCCCCCAACCCTTACCGAGGATCATAGTAACCATCCCCCCCCCCCCAAACCCTTACCGAGGATCATAGTAATCATCCCCCCCCAAACCTTACCGAGGATCATAGTAACCATCCCCCCCCAAACCCTTACCGAGGATCATAGTAACCATCCCCCCCCCAAACCCTTACCGAGGATCATAGTAACCCTCCCCCCCCAAACCCTTACCGAAGATCATAGTAACCATCCCACACCCCAACCCTTACCGAGGATCATAGTAACCATCCCCCCCCCCAAACCCTTACCGAGGATCATAGTAACCATCCCCCCCCCAAACCCTTACCGACGAGCATAGTAACCATCCCACACCCCAACCCTTACCGAGGATCATAGTAACCAACCAACCCCCCCCAAACCCTTACCCAGGATCATAGGAACCATCCCACACCCCAACCCTTACCGAGGATCATAGTAACCATCCCCACCCCCCAAACCCTTACCGAGGATCATAGTAACCATCCCCACCCCCCAAACCCTTACCGAGGATCATAGTAACCATCCCACACCCCAACCCTTACCGAGGATCATAGTAACCATCCCCCCCCCGCCAAACCCTTACCGAGGATCATAGTAACCATCCCACCCCCCAAACCCTTACCGAGGATCATAGTAATCATCCCCCCCCCCCCCCAAACCCTTACCGAGAATCATAGCAACCATCCCCCCCCAAACCCTTACCGAGGATTATAGTAACCATCCTCCCCCCCATATATATATATATACTGTATATATATATATATATATATATATATATATATATATATATATATTGCTGAATATCCACAGGGAAGGAAGGAAAATAAACACGGAGTCCAAAGCGCTCTCATGTATTACATCTTCAGGGGACAGAGGATAGGCAGAGAATGAAGATGTAATACACGAAAGCGCTTGGGACTCCGTGTTTATTTTCTTCCTTCCCTGTGGATATTCAGCATTATATAAGTACATGTGTTGGTGTGACTGTCTTGCAAATATATATATATATATATATATATATATACTGTATATATATATATATATATATATATATATATATATATATATATATATATATATAGTGTGTGTATTGAAACTACTTTTACAGACTATGACAAACACATTGTAAAATGGAAAATAAACATATATTGTTGTATCACATTTTTCCCATAAATGTGTTAATTTAGAGATAAATGGCTTTTTAGAAATGTAGCAAAACAGGGTTACAAGTTGTCGGGAATAGGGTAATGATCCCGACAGGTTTTGGTCCAATAGGACATTTGAATTTGGCGGTATCGTATCGCTTGTACAATTTCGGCTGGTTCTTTGTGTATTGTAGTTTATTCTTAAGTATAGGTTAAGTATTAACTGTAATGTATAAATACCTACATCAGCTCTAGATGTATCATGAAACCAAGTTATGGGTTATAATTATTATGAGCCGGCAGCCATATGTAATTTCGCGAAGCGATCGGACGCCGGCCCTTTAGTCTCTCAATCAACACCATACAGCCAACATCTCCCCCCCCCCCCCGGCTCTGACTCAACCCACAGTTAGATAAGCTAATAATGCTCCCCACGATCCAAGGGCATGCCATTTCTGGATCCTATGCCACTTCATCTAAAGACACACAGGTGGAGGTGGTTACGGTCCTCAAGGTAGCAGTAAGCCCCATAGATAAATATATTAGGCCAAATGTGCCTGATAATACATGTACTGATTTAGATAAGCTATGGGACTTGGACAATATTGGAATTGACCCACATGAACTTGATCGGGAGTCCAAGCTAGCGTTAAGCTCGTATGAAGAGACTGTAACGTATGACTCTGGCAGAGGTCAGTATGTGGTAAGGCTCCCTTGGAATGATAACAAGAGTAAATTACCTACTAATTTCCATCTAGCACTTGGTAGGTTACGTGGCCTTCAGAAGCAGTTTGTCAAGGATCCAAGTTATTGCGAGACTTATGCGGCAGTTTTAGCCGAGCAGGTACAACGTGGATTTGTGGAGAGAGTAGATCTCAATGAGTATGGGGATAACATCCATTAATTACCTTGCTCACCATGGGATTAAAAAGGACTGTTCCACCACTCTTGTTCATATTGTGTATGACTGCTCTGCTAAATCCAGTGAACGCTTCTATAGCCTGAATGATTGTCTGTACACGGGTCCGTCCCTGGTCTCTGATCTAGCGCAAATTATGTTGCGCTTCAGATGTCATAAGTTTGGATGGGTCGCCGATATTGAGAAGGCCTTCCTGATGCTTCAACTCCATCGTGAATACAGGGACTCGACAAGATTTTTATGGCCGCGGGACCCAATGGATCTAGATTCAGAGTATCTGGTCTACAGGTTCAGAGTCGCCTTATTCGGGGCGACCTGTTCCCAGTTCCTTCTCAACGCTACTATCTTGCGTCATCTTGAGGAGGCTGGACTAGATCCTGACTTCAAGAATGAGATCCAGCAGGGGATCTATGTGGACAATCTTCAGGGCACTGGAGACGATGAAGATTTATTGCTCGAAAGATGCTGGGAGATCCGCGATATATTTGCCAAGGCTCATTTATACTTAAGAGAATGGGCCACTAATAGTGATCTTTTGAAACGTCAATTTGCTTCTGACGGTGTAGCTACTGAGGATAGTGAGGTGAAGTTTTTAGGTCACAAATGGGACACTACCACAGATTGTATATCCTTCTGTCACACCCCATGCGGCAGTGAGCTTATGACCAAGCGAAACTGCTTAAGCTTGTCAGCGAGGTTGTTTGATCCCCTAGGTTTTTTGCTGCCTGTAACAATCCGTACTCGTATGTTTTTACAGCAACTGTGGTGGCTAAAACTAGATTGGGACACGCCCCTCCCGATTGAGTTACAAGATACTTGGCGGTTGATTCGGTCGGACCTCTCCACATGTTGCAAGGTCCAACTTCCTCGTCAGGTTAATAGTGGTCACCAGGTGGATCTACATGCCTTTTCTGATGCTAGTAATAGTGCGTACGGTACTGCCATATACATAATGGTAGTGAAGCGACGCTGGCTATAGCGAAGGCCAAAGTAGCCCCTATAAAGAAGATTACAGTTCCTAAATTAGAACTTACTGCATTGCTTCTGTCTGCTCGTCTAATAAAGTTTACACTGGATGCTTATACAGACATACTACAGATTAATAACGTCTATGTCTGGAGCGACAGGTACACAGCCAGAGAGTGTTACCTGTTTATGTTTCTAATCGCACTGATGAGATACATAACTTAGTTCCTACAGCTAAATTTCGCTATGTGAGCACCAGGGATAACCCCAGTGACATAATTTCCCGGGGGATCTCGGCGCAACAGTTTATGTCGTCCTCTATTTGGTGGCATGGACCTCCATGGCTTACATCTCCAACTGAATGGCCTCAGGATTTCAGGGAATACATATCTGATCCTTCAAGTCGGCCCCAAGATGATGTGTTAACTAGTTCGAATGTGAGTACTACACATCAGGATAACAAGTTGGTAGAGTGGGAACGTTACGGCAGCTATGATCAAGTAATACGGGTATTTGCATGGATATACCGTTTCTTTAACAACATGAGAAGTCGGGCTCACGGGTCTTTCCTTAGTGAAGATTCGAAGCATATCAGACTCCATGAATTGAGATCAGCAGAAGCGAAACTAATATGTTTAGTACAAAAGGAATCTTATCCTACTGAAACATCAAATCCTGAGCAAGGAGTCAAAGGCCAAACCCTCAACTTAATGAGGGCAGCTAGGATTATATATGGAAGGAGGCATAATTAAGTGTAGAGGCAGGATACAAAAGGCGGACATTATTGATTCTGCAAAATATCCTGTCCTCCTTAGCTCCTCTCATTTGATTACCAAACTGTTGATTCGCCAATGCCATCGGACCTGCCTACATTTTGGCGTAAATTATGTTCTGGCGTATATGCGACAACTTTGGTGGATCCCTAAGATGCGACAAGCAATTAAAGGGATCCACAATAGCTGTACTATCTGTAAAAGATTACAGGGTAAGCCTTACTCCCCAGTTGATCTACCTCCCTTGCCTGAGTTCAGGGTACAAAGGACTGAACCATTTCAGGTAACCTGGGTAGACTACACCGGAGCGATTCATGTTAGAGAATCGCCCGGTAATATCATAAAGGTATATTTATTAGTGGCCCCTCCATCATTGACGAACATGCCTATTACATAAGGCATCCTCTTCAAACACTAATCCGCCGTAGTTTGAATCTACCGCGCAGAGCATTTAAAAACTGAGGAGCCTTCATCATGAGCGCACGCGACCTCACTCATGGCTTCAGTCATTATGAATTGGGTTCTCACTACGAAAAAACTTCGTAAAAAATAAAAACAAAAAGAAAATAAGAATAACTATCCAATAAGCTTTCCATCATATCGTGGATGTACTTGTGTGGGTTTCTGACCAGACGCTGAATCAGGCGTCATTCCTCCTTCTTTGCTCTGCGCTCAGCCTGCCCGGACGTACCTTTCAGGCTCCGCTGGTTCCGCATTCGTGGCGTCCCTAGTGAGTTTTTTCTCATTTGTTTACTCTGGGATGTATCGAGTAAGGTTAGGATAGGCGTAGCAGGAGTGTCCTGGGCTGGTTGCCCGCAGTGCAATGTATTTTGGGTCGTATGTATGGGGCATCTATTTCGGATGTACCCTCGTGGTCCTGTTGTGGACACGTGAACTTTTCACAGTTTGGTTAGTTGGTGATGCAGGCGGCTTTCATTACGCGTTAATTATTGCTGCCTTTGATCCTTCTGATGAGGTAAGCTGTGTGTTTGCTGACGTTCCCAGCGTATTTTTCTTCACTTAGTGAAGTTTTTTCTGGGTCCGTGTCAGGCTTCCCGGGGTGGGAAGTTATCGCTTCGGTGGTGTGTTGGCGGTGGTTTCTGTTGTGATATTCCAGTGTGTGGTTATATTTCAACTATTTTCATGCCGTCTACCTAGGCCTAGCCAGCCGCTCGTAGCTTTGCCACATGTCTAGTGTTATTATTTATTTTATAAATATGCCCTACTGTGTCATGTGTATCCGGGTTTTAGTTGTGTATTGGCTAATTCCTCGGACTATATTTGTTTCCTGGTTTAGTTGTGTATTGGCTAATTCCACGGATTATGTTGTGACCTTGGTTAGTCGTGCGTGTCTCTCCTCGTGTCGTATTGTTCAGATGGTGTCTGTTCAGGGTGGGGTTTGCCTTCCGGCGGGTTTTTCTCGGTTTCACCGTGAAAAATCCTGACCGATGAGCAGTGTTAGGCCACACGTGGTTTTTAACACTGGCTGGTTCCCCGGCGAGGGGAGGTGTCTGTGGCTCTCCAGGACTGCGTCTCTGTGGGTGCCTGGTTTCAGGCCTCCTTTAAAATTCCCGGCGGGATGGCTGTACCCATCCTTACATATATATTTAGTTATATATAAAGAAACGACGTTCTTGAGAACACTCGTTTTTTATAGGTTTTTCTACCTGGTTTACGACAACCACGGGGAAAACCTAGCTGTTGTTTAGGCGTTCCTCCCCGGCGATCTTTTACAAAGTAGTGGGGTCAGGAACTTGTGGGGTTAACTTTTAGACTTCTCACCCGGCGGGTGCACCTGAGCAGGGTGGGATAAAACGACTTAGGTCTCTTATAGTTAACCAATCCATGTGAGTGATACTCTGTGTATCGCTGCCTTTACTCTTACGGCATTTGAAGGATCAGTGAGGTTTAACCAAATCGATTTCCACACCCGGCGGGTGCCCCTAAGTAAAGGAACTAAGGAATTTATAAACAAATTCAATTTCGATTAACCTTAATTGGGTGATACTTTCAGTATCGCCGCCTTCTATTTTTACGACGATCGTTTGGTACAATTCGTTAAAAAATCAGATCTCGTATATTCCTGCCCTGGGCTATTCTACTAAAATATTTCAAGGGCCGGCGTCTTTATGAGGGGGGGCTTTGTTACAAAATTGAATCTTGAGACAGTCACCACCTCCTACAGACTATAAGTGCCATACTGGACCATTATATCAGAGGGTATTCTTCATGTTCTTTAGCTAAGAAGACTTGTTTAGCCTCTTTACACCCAGCCGCGTGGCGAGATGTGTTAGCTGTGTCTTTGCATCCCATTACCCGGCGGGTTATTAACACTTGTATGCGAACACTTGGGTTAACCTTATGAGCATTAATTCCTGGAAATTTTTCTTTATTTTTCCAGAGCTGAGCTCCGGCGGACCAATACAGACCCGGCGGTAGGTTCCTCACACCAGTCTCTGTCATGGCTAATGTGACCCCAGTTTTTGCCCTGTGCATTACCCCTACTTGCGCGGGTATCCCAATTTTCGCACATACCCTTTGCATAAGGTGTGTTAGATATCTAGACCGTTCAAGGGGTCTCTGGGTTACACGTAATTGTTCATTTTGCTCCCAATTAGCCAATAAAGTCCTGTGTGACAATGACAAGACCGCGGCGGTAGCGTTGAGAGAGGTCAGACAACAAATGTCGGCCTACACTACCATTGTCGCACATAAGTCACTTCAATGTGACAACGTCCCACTTTGGGATAAGTTGCTGTCAGAGCACCCTCCCCCTAAACGTACCTCTAGAGTAAGGGGTTTTAAGCCGACAGAGACTAGCCAGGGTTCTGTATCGTCTGTGGATACGTTTAAACGCCCGAGAGAGCCTACTCCCCCGGCAGCCACCTCCTCGTCGCAGGCGAGATCGAGGTCAAGGTCACCCCTCAGACAACGGTCTTCAAGTCGGGCCTCTTCCCCGGCTAGTAAGAAGTGCAAGACTGAAGCTTCCCCCAGGGGCCATGGTGGTGATTCTTCCAAACCTAGGTCTAGTTCGCGGTCACACCGTAGCCACAAATCCTCCAAAAAGGATTCCCATAAGAAGTCCTCTCGACATTCTACTACGTCTAGTGCATCTCATCGTACCTCTACACCTGACAATGTTTCTGTTACAGCCTCAGAGTATAGTGAAGCGCCTGTCCCTAAACAAGATTTACCTATTGATATTTTAACCCTAGAAATGGAAAGTTCAGGATATTCAATAATTGAGAATGTTTCAGACTCTCAAGAGAGCGTAGGCCAGAGCCTCGGTGTTTGGCGGTTTGCTCAGCCAGGGTCTGACAATCCACGTCCGACTCATACGAGTCACACAGTAGCCGATGTCCACAGGGACGCGGCGACCCCATCCTCTATCCCTGATTTATCTTGGAAACAAGGTGCCCCTGCCTCGGCGGGGTCTTCTCAGGAGGATCGGGAGGAACAAGATGAAGTGTCATTAATTTCAGATAGGGAAGGACAAGGGTCAGGCTCAGGCCTGGACGCCGCCCATGAAAATACTAATTCACCTGAAAGTTCTGCACCTAACCAGTTTGTTACAGCACAAGAAATTGATGGGTTACTTACTCATGCTCTATCAAAATTCTTTAATCAACAACGAGAAAACCCCACAATGGACTTGGGGGCTCCCTTGACAGGTTCTGCGGTACGGCCTCTGATAACGTCAATCGATTTATCTAAGATTCCTAACCCTCCTACTCTGTCACCGGCAGGGAGCTCTAAGCCAGCTACGGCGGCATTCACTACGTCAAATGTCAGGGTCATTACGGATGTTAATCCACCCCCTCTAGACAAAGCGCCTCTTAGAAAGGTAGCTATGCCCCTGCTTTATGGGCCAGACGAGTCATGGGTCCCTTTGAACCCCTCTAAGCCAGAGCTTGCCCAGCCTACCTTGTCAGGGGAACTCCCGGTACCACGTGAGTGGTTTATCCAGGGAAATAAGTCTAAGAAATTAAGGGCATTGGATGCCTTGGGTAATGTTTTGGACGTAAATATCAAGGCTATACCTAGTTATTATCATCAGGATTATTTTGTTTATGCATCTAAGCCTGCTTTACCCCCTGCCTCAGCTTCAAAACTTTTTTCAGACTGGTCTAAGCTGGATGGGTTTAATGATATTAAGGCTCTGTCGGCTATTACTCCTGAACTAGATTTACAGACCGTCACAGACGAGACAGCTAATCCAGTGTTGAAGGTGGGACAGTTGGGACCAGGACCTTGGGTGGATTGGGAGGTAGAGGCTCAAAACTTTGCAACCACTTTCACTTCTAAATCTTCCCACCAGATCCCTCAGGATACACATTCATGGTTCTCAATGCCGGTAGGTTCTGCCGGCGGAGTTCCGTCAGCTTTATTTTCTTTTTAGCTGCCCCTAAGATTAATCTTTGTGAACTAAAGGAACCATTCATTACCCCTACCCCTTCTCACCTAGACAGAGAATTTAGGCTAAGGGGAAAAGCTTTCCGCCTGTTTTCACAGTACATAGTTTCTCAACAGGTGGCTAAGTCTTTACTCAGGTCTACTCAGGCAATCGCAGACGCGGATGCTCGAAGATCAGTTGAATTATCCCGGCGTCTGATTCTTCAGTCGTCAATTCAATCCTTAGGTGACATACGCACAGCCTTACTTGAGGCGGTGCGAGCACGACAGGATCTTAGGATGTCATTAGTTCGCAAGCTGCCTGATCGCATTGCTAACCAGGTGGTAATGTCCCCAGTACTTACACCTTCTTTAATGTCCCCTGATGTATGGCGAACAGTGTTTAACATGGCACAGGCCGTGAAGCACAGTCCCGCACAGGCTAAGAAACCCGCATTTAACTTCCCCAAACCTAAGCCTCCTACTAAAGCTCAGCCAGGGGGTTCTAAGCCGTTTCTTCCGCCTAAGTCCTCCCAAACCCCCTGGGTCAGTTCAGGCATAGACAGAGAGGGTTTTCAGGACAGAGGGGACGCGGCCAGTATAAGCCAGGGCAGGGCCAGTCTTCGGCCCACACCAGCCAGCCGGCGAAGCGTCCAACACCACCAAACCCACCATCAAAAAACTAAAGTCTTTCTCACTCCCAGTGCCTACCTTAGAGCCGGAGGAACCGAGGGAAGTACAGCCGGCGAACCCTTGTCTGCTAACTGGGTCGTTCCGAACGTGTCACCAAGCATGGCCGTTAAAAACCTGGGCACGGATGGTGGCACGCAAAGGCATCACTTGGCAGTGGCTCCGGCGACCTCGCTTACGTCAGCCGACAACGGCAAATTGTGTTTCATTAGAGGTGGAGTTGCTGGTCCAGGAGATGATTGCCAAGAATGTCATCATCCCGGTACCCCCAGATTACCCTGTATTCACGTCAAAACTGTTTTTGGTTCCCAAACGGGACAGTGTTCAGATGAGGCCGGTCGTAGACCTGTCGTATCTGAATCTTCACATTTACAACGAGTCTTTCAGAATATTAACAGTTCATCAAATCAGGCTAACACTTCCGCCGGGTGGCTGGATGTGTTCCCTAGACCTGACAGACGCCTATTGGCACGTGTCGGTCAACAAAAGATTTCAAAGGTTTCTGGCCTTGAGGATCTGGCACCAAAATTTGGTTTTTCAGAGGATGCCGTTCGGTTTGAACCTAGCACCTCGATTATTCACGAAACTAGTCCGGCAAGCCCTGATGCCATTGTTAAAACAGGGAATCAGAGTGTTGTGGTATCTAGACGACTGGCTGGTGGTGGCAGAGACACAACAATTATGCATAAAACATGTCAATATCATTTTAAATCATGTCAAAACTCTAGGCTTCAAGGTAAATCTGGTAAAGTCAAACCTTGTTCCCTCAAGAGTAATTCAGTGGATAGGGCTGGTCTGGGACACCGCCGCTCTCACTCTGAGTCAGAGTGTGGACAATCGCAACAGGTTTCGCAGGAAACTGTTCAGGTTTCTTCACAGTCTGACTACGACACGAAGAGTCTGGGAGTCTCTGGTCGGCTCTCTCAACTGGATTCAGCTAACTGTCAAGTTGGGCCGGTTGAAAGTAAAACGATTAATATTGGAAGGCAACAAATATTTCCCACTCTTACCGGCGGGAAAATTATGGCCCATACCAAAATTAATCCACACCTTACTAGCGGTCTGGGCGAAGAGGGAAACATTGCACTCAATCATGTCATGGACCTCTCCTCCTCCAACGGTATGGGTAGACACGGATGCGTCAGGCACCATAGGGTGGGGATTTCAGTCAAATCAGGGGCACCAGGGTCAGGGACTTTGGTCCCACTTAGAAATCTCTCACATAAATGTCAAAGAGTTACTAGTCCCCTTGTATTTCCTTCAGGCTCACGGCCCGGCGTTACGGGGCAAGTCAGTGGCCTTCAGAATGGACAATCTGAATGCAGTTCACTGTATTCAGAAACAAGGGTCAACGAGGTCAAGGAAGTTGCTACTCGTGTCGGAAGAGATTTTTGTTCTAGCCACCAGTCTAGATATTTATCTTCACGCATCTTATCTCCCAGGCGTAGCGAACGTCTGGGCAGACGCTCTGTCCCGGAGACAGAGCACGACAGTAGAATGGGAGCTCAAGCAACCCATTTTCGACCTAATGATTGCGGAGCTCTCCCATCCACAAGTGGATCTTTTTGCGTCCGAGGAGTCTCACAAGCTCCCTCTATACCTCACCCGCCGGACGATAACGCCGGCAGGGGGGCCAGACGCCCTAGTGACAGACTGGAACAGATGGAGCTCCATCTATCTGTTTCCGCCGCCAGATGCGTCACTAATGTGCCACGTAGTGAACAAACTACGAGTTTATCGAGGCTTAGTCTCGCTAATCGCGCCCCTGTGGCCAGCGCAGGTGTGGTGCCAGCAGTTAATAATGTGGTGCCCGGACCCGGTATCGCTCCCGGTCGGGTACTTCCACTTAGACACGATTGGCAACCTAGAGACCTCGCTGACTTTTGCATTATGGACATTCAGGAGGCCAAGTGGCTAGCACCATACGGTAGGGATGTGACCAATAAATTGCTCAATCAATATACTCAGTCTACTAAGCGACAATATCAATCTCATTGGAAAGCTTTTACTTCTTGGATTGTTAGAACGGAACAAACTGTACCCTCAGTGGCATTGGTTTTTAATTACTTGAACTATCTGTTTTGAGCAGAAACGTTTATCTGTGGTTACTTTGAAGAATCACTTAACTGCGATTAGAGTGCCCTTTTTCGACCTTACAGGTCTATCCATACCGGTGGCGGAGGAAACAGGATTTATGAGAGCGTGTTTTAAACTCCGCCCACCTCCCCGTCAGCTCATGCCTACTTGGTCTCTGGACAAAGCTTTGTCTTTACTTCATTCTCGTCTGTATCAAAATACTGCAGACTTTGCTTTAATCTTAA
Organism: Paralithodes platypus; assembly: GCA_032716605.1. Taxonomy (NCBI): domain Eukaryota; kingdom Metazoa; phylum Arthropoda; class Malacostraca; order Decapoda; family Lithodidae; genus Paralithodes; species Paralithodes platypus. The sequence goes on along the minus strand of CM064506.1, from coordinate 31,469,491 downwards.
AGAAGGCAGTTTTCCTTTTGGCTTTGGCCACCGGAAACAGAGTGTCTGAGCTGGCGGCGATGAGCAACACACCTAATTGTCTTAGGTTTGGTAGACTTAATGATTCAATTTCCATTGCACCCTCCCCGGCGTTTGTAGCCAAGAATGAGCATAGTGCACACGTGTTTTCTGAATTCACGGTGCCGGCGTTAAAAAGGGGAAAGGTGCATTATAATTTATGTCCAGTGCAAGCTCTAACCAAATATTTAAGAATAGCTCCTCATAACCCCCAAGGTGCTTTATGGGTAGCGAGTACGGGTAAACGCTTACTTAAACGGCGATTAGCCTCTCTTCTGGTAGAAGTCATTAAAGAGAGTAATCCCGGCGTTGTGGGTAGGGCCCACGATATACGCAAGTGGGCGGCCTCTTTACGTTTCCTGAAAAACTTTTCAGTTGAAGATATTGCGTCCACACAGATGTGGGCGTCTAATCATACGTTTCTCTCTAGATACTTGTCAGTTGCTCTAGACAAACCTTCCTTACCATGTATAGCTTTAAGGCAGAGGGTCTAGGTGGCCCTGCAGTCACTTATGTTTATTTTCAAGGAAGGGGGGGGGGGGGGGGTGCAGTCAGTTGACATAGGACACCCTAGACCCCGCCGGAGTATGAGAGCTGTGATACAATTTAAGGTTGAAATGTGATATGAAAATTTCTCTGCGAGAATTTGTGCTAGTACAAAGTTTAGTACAAAACAACGGTGTTGTTATAGTAGTTTTAGCTGCGAAAGCAATGTAATATTAGTTCAATGGAGTTCATTAGCAATTGATCTCCACATGTATTTTGGGGTTTATGATGTGCACATATAAACTTATAACTTATTATTTTTGTCACCACTCGTTGAGTGGGGTGCCTTTTGTAACTACAGATCTGTGTTCAGAATCTTCAGGGTTACCTATTTTTGTCAGGCAGGCTTCTTTGAAGCACGCACCTGCCTGAACCCCCTTTTTCTTGTATATTTCCGGCCTACGCCGTATTAAATACATTTTTCAAAAGTAAGAATACTATGTGGTTGTTTATATTATCTGCTTTTCTAGAGTTATGATATGATTACGAATGTCCCCTCCAGTCTTAGATATCAGGCATGTTCGTCAATGATGGAGGGGCCACTAATAAATTATAGGTTTGACTCCTGTAAGGAGATAAAGAAAACCTAATATTTAGTAGTGGCCCCGTAATCATTGACGACTGGGGCCCTCCCGACCGTCCCCTTCCCATTCGTTGATGTATTAAGGATTTTGGTTTACTTGATATGTCAGTGAAGGAGGAATGACGCCTGATTCAGCATCTGGTCAGAAATCCACACAAGTACATCCACGATATGATGGAAAGCTTATTGGATAGTTATTCTTATTTTCTTTTTGTTTTTATTTTTTACGAAGTTTTTTCGTAGTGAGAACCCAATTCATAATGACTGAAGCCATGAGTGAGGTCGCGTGCGCTCATGATGAAGGCTCCTCAGTTTTTAAATGCTCTGCGCGGTAGATTCAAACTACGGCGGATTAGTGTTTGAAGAGGATGCCTTATGTAATAGGCATGTTCGTCAATGATTACGGGGCCACTACTAAATATTAGGTTTTCTTTATCTCCTTACAGGAGTCAAACCTATAATGCCGTCCTATTCACATGTGCGGTAACCAGAGCGATTCATATTGAATTGATTGACGACCTATCCAGTGAGGGGTTTTTGCATACTCTAAGACGCTTTGCAGGCTGCAATGGTTTCCCTCAAATTATTATGAGCGATAATGCGACTTGTTTTGTCGGGGCCTCTAAATATCTCCAGAGTTTAATGGATGACCCGCAGGTTGTGGCTACCCTCACTGGAAAGGGTTGTCAATGGAGATTTATACCAGCACATGCACCATGGTTCGGGGCGATTTGGGAGAGAACTATCGGTATCGTCAAATCTGCCATGAAGAAGGTATTAGGAAGGGCACTGGTGACCAGACGGGAGTTGCAAACCATCTTAATAGAAATTGAGATGTCAGTCAACGACAGGCCCTTGACCTATACCTCGGCAGATGTTCATGACCTCTTACCCATTTCGCCTTCTATGCTAACACGTGGACGAACCCTTAATACCTTTCCTAGATCGTCCGTCAATGACGAAGATCTGCATGACCCTAGGTTCGACGCCACACGTCGTCGCTTCCAGTATGTAAACAAGGTGTCCGACGATCTATGGAAACGGTGGACCCAAGAATATTTGCTGTCTCTTCGCGAGCGTCACTCTCATAAGATCAAAGGGACGAATCAACGATGGCCTCGTATCGGGGATATCGTCCTGATTCATGATGAGCGTCCTAGGTTATTTTGGAAGCTTGGGAGGATTATCGATTTGTTCCAGGGCATTGATGGTCTTATAAGGGTTGCTAGAATACGAACTTCGACTGGGGTTACTACTCGCCCAGTCGTAAGGTTATATCCCTTGGAGCAGGATGTAGAACTGCCGGATGATCCTGGCGTCTCTACTGATACTCCTCCGCGGGAGAGTGCTGGTGACAGTGCTCCTCAAGGTGGGGCAGCTGATGATGAGAAGGATGATCCTCCTCAGGCTTCAGGTGGCGCTCGTCCCAAAAGGAGGGCGACTATGAGTTCCGTGGATCTTTGGAGATCAAAGATCAAACAAGGTGATCTTTGACTTCGATGTCCTTTTTTTGTTCACTGTATATAGCTCCTGTATATCATTTTTGGTGGCGGGCAATATGTCGGGAATAGGGTAATGATCCCGACAGGTTTTGGTCCAATAGGACATTTGAATTTGGCGGTATCGTATCGCTTGTACGATTTCGGCTGGTTCTTTGTGTATTGTAGTTTATTCTTAAGTATAGGTTAAGTATTAACTGTAATGTATAAATACCTACATCAGCTCTAGATGTATCAGCAAACCAAGTTATGGGTTATAATTATTATGAGCCGGCAGCCATATGTAATTTCGCGAAGCGATCGGACGCCGGCCCTTTAGTCTCTCAATCAACACCATACAGCCAACATCTCCGCCCCCCCCCCCCCCCGGCTCTGACTCAACCCACAGTTCACCATGTGCTACAAATATTAATTTATAACAACAGTCCTACATCACCAGTCCTCTAAGCTAAGTTCATTGTATCGATATTGTATTATGTGAACATTCCTACATGTCATGCAATTGAATTAGCCGTGTGTGGGGGACTGGATTACACCCATCGACGACGTAGATTCGTTGGTAATTATATTATAACTATTTGTTGGGATATTTCATGTACCAGTGATATTCAATTTAACCTCTTTATCTAAATTCCCGATACAAGTAAAGCACTACATTTTTAATACATGATAAACCAATTTATTATCGACTTAGCTAAAGGGAAAGCATGGGTTTACCTATTCACACATTAGTAATTACGAAATAAATGTATCTTAGCATGTGGTGATGATATTATGTGGTTAGCAGAAAAATAATAATTATTAGCAACATATTAGCGTAAACAAAATATGTAACATTTGTAACTCTGGTCATGGGACATAATGCTGATGCCCAAGTCTGGGTCGGGTATCCGAACAAAGCAAAAGGTAATTCAATCGTTTATGAAGCGTAGTTTAAATCGGGGGCTGATCGTTCTCACGCAATTGTTATGTATTTAATGAAGACAGTATACTGCATGTACAGTTATGTTCAGGAATGAAGAGTCATCGAGCAATACGAAAAGTTATAGGAGCCACATGGTACATACCGTACAATTGTGACCACGCATACCTGACCAAACACTCATGTTATAAAATAGTGAGGTTAAAGAAAATTAATGACATACACAGACATACATACACACACACTGAGATGCGGTCTCAGGATGATAAGACCGCATCTCTAGCTGCCACTAAACCAGCAGTTCAACCCATGCAGCAGTTTTAAAACCTTTTCTTATATGAATCATCCTGCACATGCCATTTCTCATCCACTTCCTCCCTCACCAGGAAGTGATCCCCCCATCTTATAACAGAATCTGCCCGGGGCATCTAGCTACAAGGTACAGCCAGAGTCCAGGCGCACCACCCCCAGAGCTACAAGGACATAACCACCACACGCCAAACGCCCTTGATCCTCTCAAGCCGGGCGCCTTAAGTAGGGGCAAGAAGATTGCCTTATACTCACCCAGCCTGGACATCAGTATCTAAGCTTGCCATTTGGTATTATTTAGTTCAGGGTAAGAACAGCCAGAGATAGCTGGTGTTCAACTTGTCAGTTGTGTGCTGTGATCGAAGATCTACCAGGTCGGGTCCCCCCCATCAGGAAGAGGACTAGCTTGGGCAACCCACTTTGGGCTCCCCCTTTCTGGCCTTCGATGCGGTGCACAAACCAAGTACCAAAGGATTCCTACCTTGTTTTGTTCAAGGGATTATGAGGATAGTGTAGTAACTTGAGATCTACCAGATCGGGTTCCCCCCATCAGGAAGAGGACTAATTTTGGGCAACCCACTTTGGGCTCCCCTTTCTGGATTCTCTTTTTGCTACATGGTTCTGATAGTTCCACGAACTAGCAAGGAAGGAAGACACTTACCTTGACCCCCCTTAGACTACCTATAATGTCACTATCTAGACTGCTTGCCACTCTAGGTAGATCATTATGCTAGTCACCCTAACCCCCCAAACCTTGTAGCAGAACTCCAGCATATCCTTTGGGGATCACTGCACTGTGGGAGTGCAAGAGGAACCCGGTTGTCCCGTGGTAGGCGCCAAGGTCTAAGGAATCATCTTGTGACTCACCCTGGACCAGTAGCTGGAGTCATCACGCCCAGCCGCCGCGCCCCCCCCCCCCCCTGGACCAACTTCCGGAGTCATCACGCCCAGCCGCCCTCCGGACTACTGGATCCTCCCTCGATCTACGGGCCCTCCTCTTCACTACAGCTCTCCTTTAAGTGCTTTTGTACCGTTTATGGGTATAGAGTTGACTCAGGGTTGTGGTAGAAGTTATCTTCAGGGGTTCTCATTAACATTACGTCTTGCGAGAGGTCTTTCTTCTCCCTACTTAAATTGACGTTAATTAGCCCACTTGCCGGGACCCATTATACATACCTATCAGGGATCCTTATATATGCACCTTCCTGGGTTATTGGTCTCCCATAGCCCGACAGAGGGGCGTGCTTATATAAGAACCATAGCATCAAACACAAACACATATTTGCACGTAATCTAGTCCCTTTGTATAACTTCTAGCCTAATTCATTTAACATTCTGTCAGGTTCATAACTCGAATAGATTTCACTCTATCTCAGCTCCCGACGATTGTTGCCTCAGCCTTCAGCACCTTGCTAGTACACAATTAGAGTTAAGGATTAATCTTTGCCAGGTGAGATCTAGCACACCTATAGTATTAATATCATTTGTGAGCCTTTCCGAGCCCACTTCATTGTTGATGACCACTTGGCCATTATTGCTTTAGAGTCAGTTAACGTCACTGTATGCCGGGGACATCATTGCATGATCCAGACGGCATTTGCCATTACTGCACTCTTGTCTTTTGTTGAGATCCTCTCTGAGATCTATTTGGGTAGGAGGTGTACCTCCACCATTTTGGATACCTTATAATTGTATCCTAGGAGTATTATTATTACCGGAGTCCGGACCCATTGTCCGACTCCTATTGCTTACTTGATAACCTGAGTATTGTATGTCTTAATTATTCTTATTGTTGTTGATGATCTCCAGGTTACAGGTATAAAATATATGTCTTGCTCCTCCATGAACCAGGTGTTAAACTGAATAAAACCCATGTTAACTTGTTACCTGTGTGCTTACTATCCTGCCGTGTTGTCTCTTTATTTAAAGTTTAAGGTATACCTATCCAGTTAGAGAGCTGCTCATTGTACAAAGAATATCTCGCGTTCCAATTTGGACCGGGCATAACACTGGTGACAGCGGTGTCTCTTTCTCGAAGGTAGCCTTTCAGGTTTTTCCTGCTTTAAATATTTTGAGAGTATCACGACAGGGATAAGTAGTCAGGATGGCAGGGAAAGCACTGGATATTATTCCTTTCAGACCATAGGAAACTGACATTGCCACCTATTTAGAGGTTGTCAAGTCAGTGCTTGACATCATATTTAAAGATGAAGGTGCCCCTAAAATACATACTGTAGTCATGAAGCTAGGGCGGTCTATGGCCCTAGTTTCCAGTTATGTAAAAGAGAACCCCGGTTCCAGTTTGAAACATACACTAAAACTGCCATTAACCCCGTCTTAGGTACTGTAATAGCCAACCAGCAATTTCACGCCATCACCTACGACGGGGACCTCTACACCTCCATCAGCAAGCTTACCAGGCTGGCTTCCACCGCATTCACAACGGCTACAGATGCAGAGAGGAAGGAGAACGTCCGCCGGACCCTGATGAGGATCCTTCCGCGTGCAGTCCGGGACCACTTTGCCATCACAGAACCGGCCGGATATGATACAGACCTCCCTATCATTCGCCGTATTCTGGCCCTGCAAAAATCCCAGGAGCAAGGAAAGATCGCGGGTATCCAACGAGCTCCCACTAAGCCACAAGGAGCTCATTCCGGACCAACCTACCACCCTAGCCGCAACCAGGACAAGCCGGAAGAATGGGCCAGAGTCAAGCCTGGAGACTGGAAGCCCTGCGGGTCCCAGTGCCCTATTAATGGGTTGAAGAGGTCTTTTGCCGAGTTGCTGGCCAAACGCTCGAGGGTTCCACTGTTCTGGGGACAGATTCCCTGGCTGAAGCCCTCCAGAAGAGTTGCCACCATCCTAGAAGACGGCACCGCAGGAGCTGAGGACTACGACGAGGTTGGTGACCCGGACGACCACAGTACAGTCGAGTCGGAAGTCATCAAACCGGGTTTTTAGACCGCCCCCGCCCACCAACTTGCAAACTGGCGGGGGCTCGAGATAGGGGCAGCTATGATATGATAAAGCCTCCCATTTACACCCACCTGACCATCCAGGGAGTCAACTCTCGACTCCTTGTCGACACTGGAGCTTCAAGATCCTGTATTTTTTCCTCTTACCACCAGAGACATCACAACACTTTTGGACCGATTCAACACTCGTCCACCACCCTCATTGATGCCAATGACAACCTTATTTCTAGTACTGGCATCACGGCCCCACAGTATGTGGCCACCCCTCAACCTAACCACGGCCATCACCACGCTTTCATGTTATTTCCCTCCCAAGAAACCACCTACGACGGATACCTGGGATTCGACCTTCTCACGGCCCTCCGCACTACTATCCAGTGTGTTGAAAGAAGATTGTTATTTTCCACCAAACCCCCAGGACTCACCACTCCGAAGATTGCCACACCGCTCCATGACCCTCCTCAAACCTTGAAAGCCATCCGTGTTGCATCGGCCATCACCATTCAACCCATCACCTTGCTGCCACATCATGAACATTGGGTACCCATCCATCCAGCCCTCAACGAAGAACTCATTCACACTCCCTCTCTTCAGAGCCTTTTTGACAGGGATTGTCTCACTGCTCCTGCCATTTTAAAACAAAATGCAGTAAGAATAGCCAACATCTCCGACCACCCTATCACCCTACCCAGGGGTCTCACCATCGGAGAACTAGAGACTTATGATGGCCAGCCTTCAACCGACACCACCACCTCCATTCCTGCATCAACTCCATCACTCCCAGACGTTCCTACTCACCTCACCCCTCAACAAGAGGACGATCTGTGCCAGTTAATGGCCGAACACCAGGACATCTTTGCCACCAACTCCCAAGATGTAGGCCACACCCATGTCCTAGAACACCACATTCACACTGTTGGACCCCCAGTCAGACAGGCTATACGAAGAAAGAACCCCCTTCAGCGCCAAGAAGAACAGAAGCAAGTTGCAGAGATGTTAGAAGCTGGCATCGTCAACCCCTCAACTAGCCCTTGGTCCTCTCCAGTGGTACTGGTCAAGAAGAAGGATGGGTCATCTCGATTCTGCATCGACTACCGACAACTCAACGATGTCACCATCAAAGATGCCACCCCACTACCAAGCATCGACGACTCCCTAGACTCCCTCTTAGGGGCCAGATGGTTCTCCACACTGGACCTGCAATCCGGATACTGGCAGGTCCCCGTCGCCCCCACCGACCAAGAAAAAACAGCTTTCTCCACCAGCCAAGGGAAGCTTTACGAGTTCTCAGTGCTGCCATTCGGATTATGTAACGGTCCCGCCACCTTCTCCCGACTCATGGAATCCATACTTCAGGGATTAACTTGGGAAACATGTCTGGCGTACTTGGACGACATCATAGTATTTGGTCATACCTGGGCAGAACACCTCCAACGCCTCCGCCAAGTTTTCCAGAGGATCCGACAAGCCGGATTAAAGCTGAAGCCTACTAAATGCACCATGGCTCGACATCAGGTCCAATTCTTAGGACATCTGGTGTCAGAAGAAGGACTTGCACCTGACCCCAAGAAACTCCAAGCCATCCAGGAGATCCAACCCCCGAAGTCAGTAAAAGGAGTAAGAGCTTTCCTAGGCCTTGCCTCCTACTATTGGAGGTTTGTGAAGAATTTCGCCACCATTGCCAGACCTCTACACGACTTAACTAGGAAGGAAGAACCTTTCGTGTGGACCCCCGACCGTCTCCAAGCCTTCACCTCCCTCAAGGACCTACTCGTGTCTTCCCCTGTCGTCTCTTTTCCGGACTACCAACTACCCTTTAGACTCTACACCGACGTGTCCCTTCTCGGCGTCGGTGCAGTCCTCTCCCAAAATCGAGAAGGACGAGAGCACATCATTGCTTGTGCCAGCCGGACCTTAACCCCGGCAGAAACCAACTACCCGGTAACTAAAAGAGAATGCTTAGGCATCGTTTGGGCCCTCCAACACTTCCGGGCCTACCTAGCTGGCGTCAAGATCACCATCATCACTGACCACCAAGCCTTACAATGGCTCAGGAAATCTGACTCTAAGAATGCCCAAACAGTCCGTTGGTGAGAATCACTTGAGGAGTTTGATTTTGAGATTTCCTACAGGCCGGGAAAACTCCATTCCAATGCAGACGCCTTATCTTGGCTCCCACTGGCACCAGAACAACTCAACGCCATCCAAGAACCTCGACCACCACCTACTACCACTCCCCCTCTCATCCAGGCCTACCTCCGTAACGACAAACCAACTTGGATCTCCACCCGACTTTTTGGCCTCTTACAAAGAAGGGGTGACGCCCTCTTTACCCCAGAGTGTCAGATCGTACTAGGGCCTGAGGATGCTGAACAAATGATGTCTTCCTTGCACACCAACAACGGGATCCATCTAGGCCAAAAGAAGTTGGTGAACACATTCAAAGACATCTACTGGACTCCTCGCCCCTACACCACGGCCAAGAAAATCACTGAAGCTTGCCGTGCCTGCACCCTGGGAAAAGACCAAACACGCACCCCAGGACCTTCCGGCAAACTCATCGCTTCTAAACCCTGGCAAATTTTGGCAGTGGACGTCATGGGACCTCTACAAAACGACAGGGGATACCGCTACATCATCACCTTCGTGGACACGTACTCAAAATACGTGATCGCCTGCCCTGCCAGAGAACACACTGCTATGGCCGTCACCGAGGCATTATTACAACATGTTTTTCCCTATTTTGGATTGCCACAGGCAATCCACTCCGACAATGCCCATGAATTCACTGGACAAATTTGGACGCAGATCTCCGAAATGTTTGGATTTCACATCAGCCACTCTTCACCCTACTGGCCAAAAAGGAAACTCCATCTGCGAGCGATCTCATAGAACCATCGCCAATCAAATCCGGACCCGCCTCCAACAGATGAACTCATCGGACTGGACCAGCCAAATTCGCATCATACAATGGGGAATAAACACCTGCCCCAGAGACAACGGGATCACCCCTCATGAGATGGTTTTTGGGAGCCCACCTCTCCTCATACCACTACGTCACCTAGCTGCCCCTACTGAGGCCTCACCAGGGCTAAATACCAACCTCGTCCACCTCAGGAACCGCCTACGTCAGCTCCAGTTTACCCAAGATCTCCAGCCTGATGAAGCCCCCAAGAACAACCCTCACCAAGTAGGCGACCTAGTCATGGTCGCCATCTTATCTGTACCCTCCAAACTGAAGCCACGGTACAAGGGTCCATTTGAGGTCCTTAGGATCCCAAACTGTTTCCAGGTTATAATTAACTATCATGGGGAATCTCGCACTTATAGGAATAGGTTTGTCAGAAGGTTTCAACCTATTAATAAGAATATTACTGTTGTAGCTGAGCCTGATCAGGATGTTGACTGTACCCCTGTTTCAAATCTTCACCCTCAAACTTCCTGTCTTTCCGGACCTGTCCCTCTCAACCATGCTGTCCCTCTCCCTCCACCTCTTTCCACTCCCCCTCTCAATTCTCCTTTGCCTGCCCTTCACTCTCCTGTACTGCAACTTCCTGTCACCCTTCCCACTCGCCTCACCCAGTTCACCCCTTCTCACCTTCCTAAACATCGACCTCCTCCTGTTCTCTCTACTCAAACCCAAACTTCCCCCTCTTCTCTTTCACCTCCTGTCACCTTCACCCCTTCCCACATTCCTAAGCCCAAATCTTCTCACATCTCCTCTCCTTCTCCCTCTCCTCTCGTTTCACCTCCGCAACCTCCTTCTCAACCATCGCCTTTAATTAACCTTGCCACGTCTAGTCTTCCCCCCTCGCCACCACAACTCACGAACATACCCCCCACTTTGCCTATAACCCCCAGCTTCCGTCCTAAAAAACCCTCACCTACTCCTCCTATCTCTAAAACCCTACCTTCTTCTCCTCAATCTATTTCCCCTCCTTCTCAACTTCCCAGGCGAAAAACAATATCCAAATTTCGCTCAATGTCACCTCTAACTCCATCTCCCCCATTTCCCAGACTGCCTTCTCATACCCGCTGTGGAAGATCTGTGAAGCCACCCACCAGATGGGAACCAGCCCTGTCCCAGCCTAAAGCGAGAAAGGTTAAGGATCAAGCTCCTCCCCCCAGCCTGGTACTTCGGCGTCCGCACCAAGCGCCTCCCCCCAGCCTGGTACTTCGGCGTCTGCACAACCTCATGACCTGGGCCAAGCCAGGCTCTCTGTCATCACTCTCCAACCACCTCCAGCCACGACAACGCCCTCGCTGACGACCACCACCAAGATGCGGATTGACATGATAACCCTGACGCGGAAGGACTCCACCAAAGTAATCAAGTCACCCCACCAACTCCTCGACCATTTGAGGTACTATGACTCCTCTTCTCTCCTCACCCTCACCGGAGACAAGATGGCCACCCCTAACAACCAGGGAGTCATTTATTACCACTTCCTCCAGCACCTGACCCCTGTCTATGAAGATAATACTTCAAGACATTACCAGCTCCAGTCCCGCGGTCGGGACTTTTCTCTACCAGACGGTAGTGAGATGCGGTCTCAGGATGATAAGACCGCATCTCTAGCTGCCACTAAACCAGCAGTTCAACCCATGCAGCAGTTCTAAAACCTTTTCTTATATGAATCATCCTGCACATGCCATTTCTCATCCACTTCCTCCCCCACCAGGAAGTGATCCCCCCATCTTATAACAGAATCTGCCCGGGGCATCTAGCTACAAGGTACAGCCAGAGTCCAGGCGCGCCACCCCCAGAGCTACAAGGACATAACCACCACACGCCAAACGGTCTTGATCCTCTCAAGCCGGGCGCCTTAAGTAGGGGCAAGAAGATTGCCTTATACTCACCCAGCCTGGACATCAGTAACTAAGCTTGCCATTTGGTATTATTTAGTTCAGGGTAAGAACAGCCAGAGATAGCTGGTGTTCAACTTGTCAGTTGTGTGCTGTGATCGAAGATCTACCAGGTCGGGTCCCCCCCATCAGGAAGAGGACTAGCTTGGGCAACCCACTTTGGGCTCCCCCTTTCTGGCCTTCGATGCGGTGCACAAACCAAGTACCAAAGGATTCCTACCTTGTTTTGTTCAAGGGATTATGAGGATAGTGTAGTAACTGAGATCTACCAGATCGGGTTCCCCCCATCAGGAAGAGGACTAATTTTGGGCAACCCACTTTGGGCTCCCTTTTCTGGATTCTCTTTTTGCTACATGGTTCTGATAGTTCCACGAACTAGCAAGGAAGGAAGACACTTACCTTGACCCCCCTTAGACTACCTATAATGTCACTATCTAGACTGCTTGCCACTCTAGGTAGATCATTATGCTAGTCACCCTAACCCCCCAAACCTTGTAGCAGAACTCCAGCATATCCTTTGGGGATCACTGCACTGTGGGAGTGCAAGAGGAACCCGGTTGTCCCGTGGTAGGCGCCAAGGTCTAAGGAATCATCTTGTGACTCACCCTGGACCAGTAGCTGGAGTCATCACGCCCAGCCGCCCCCCCCCCTGGACCAACTTCCGGAGTCATCACGCCCAGCCGCCCTCCGGACTACTGGATCCTCCCTCGATCTACGGGCCCTCCTCTTCACTACAGCTCTCCTTTAAGTGCTTTTGTACCGTTTATGGATATAGAGTTGACTCAGGGTTGTGGTAGAAGTTATCTTCAGGGGTTCTCATTAACATTACGTCTTGCGAGAGGTCTTTCTTCTCCCTACTTAAATTGACGTTAATTAGCCCACTTGCCGGGACCCATTATACATACCTATCAGGGGATCCTTATATATGCACCTTCCTGGGTTATTGGTCTCCCATAGCCCGACAGAGGGGGCGTGCTTATATAAGAACCATAGCATCAAACACAAACACATATTTGCACGTAATCTAGTCCCTTTGTATAACTTCTAGCCTAATTCATTTAACATTCTGTCAGGTTCATAACTCGAATAGATTTCACTCTATCTCAGCTCCCGACGATTGTTGCCTCAGCCTTCAGCACCTTGCTAGTACACAATTAGAGTTAAGGATTAATCTTTGCCAGGTGAGATCTAGCACACCTATAGTATTAATATCATTTGTGAGCCTTTCCGAGCCCACTTCATTGTTGATGACCACTTGGCCATTATTGCTTTAGAGTCAGTTAACGTCACTGTATGCCGGGGACATCATTGCATGATCCAGACGGCATTTGCCATTACTGCACTCTTGTCTTTTGTTGAGATCCTCTCTGAGATCTATTTGGGTAGGAGGTGTACCTCCACCATTTTGGATACCTTATAATTGTATCCTAGGAGTATTATTATTACCTGAGTCCGGACCCATTGTCCGACTCCTATTGCTTACTTGATAACCTGAGTATTGTATGTCTTAATTATTCTTATTGTTGTTGATGATCTCCAGGTTACAGGTATAAAATATATGTCTTGCTCCTCCATGAACCAGGTGTTAAACTGAATAAAACCCATGTTAACTTGTTACCTGTGTGCTTACTATCCTGCCGTGTTGTCTCTTTATTTAAAGTTTAAGGTATACCTATCCAGTTAGAGAGCTGCTCATTGTACAAAGAATATCTCGCGTTCCAATTTGGACCGGGCATAACACACACATAAGCCTCTCATTTCCATGTTTATGTAAGGTAAATAAAATAAGCGTGACAAAGGGAGACGTGTGTTTGTGTGTGTGTGTGTGTGTGTGAAGTGAAGTTTCCTTAATCATTGCTCATTGTCTCGATTATAACGTTATCGACTATTACTGACAATATTGGTGTGTAACAGTTGTACTGTACTGTACTAATAATAGGTTAGATATTTGGAAAACAGGCATGATATCATGTCCACGCCGATAATTCGATATTTGAGCAGATTCGAGTGAAATCCGAAGCTTCATAAAACGCCTCGAATAATTTCTCAAAACTGTATTACATCACTTGGTGGGAATTATACAGTATTTGTTTCAATTAATCTTCTTATTACACTGTAATGACCATGTACAGTCACGAACATAAATACTTCGAGACCAACCAAATCATTTTCGCCCCTTTGTTTCCAAAGGTATTGAAAAACTTTGTATTCAAACTCACAATTATTTCTGTATTTCATTCTAGCTACCAGCAAACGATTTTATTCAGCTTAGTATAAACCCCTAGTGATGAAGGAGTTGACGTTATCTGGTTGATTTCGAAGCATTTATGCTCGTGACTGTACAGCAGTGGTAATTAATTCTGATCGATTTAGAAGTGTCGAACTGATTAAAAGAACCTCTGAAATTCAAATACCAAGTATAAATTAGTTAGGAGATTCAATTCAACCAGACCGCTTCGAATATATTTGTATATAAATAAATGTTCACAACTGTACAATACATTAAATAACATTGGGCAATAACTTCGTAATGCCCACATTTTGTGATTCTATTTAGCATTCAACATTGGTAATAATTACTAACATATGACAGTAATATCTGCAGACCACTTGAAGATCGTAATATGTTTCATCCAAGATACCTTCGGTGTTTCCTATGTTGAAAGAAAGATACATAAATGATTGATATTAACAGAAAATAATTTTAGTTGTAAACGGTTTATAAAGGGAATATAAATTACATTATGTCAACCCGAAAACTAATTATGTTTGTAATTCAACATTCCTGGGCATAAACTAGGAGATTGGGGTGAGGAAGGGGGGGGGGGGGGGGGAGATGAGGGGGAGACCAATGCCAGTGTTCGGCTTATAGCACATGTTTGGACGACACTGATTATTTTACTGTATATCCTGTAAATCATTAATGCTTAATTATTTTATATTTCATTATAGAATAAAGTGAACTTGTTTGTTTAAGCTGTACTTAGCACTTGAAGTCTGTAAGTGTTGTTTCAATACACCCATATATACCGATATATATATATATATATACTGTATATATATATATATATATATATATATATATATAGATATATATAGATATAGATATAAATACTGTATAATTATACAGTAGATATATATATATATATATATATATATATATATATATATATATATATATATATTTTGATATTAGTGTAGCCAGGGAGGATATTTTCTTTCAGGCAGGTGAGATTAATTGCATGGTTTGTTGGATGTGGTGGAGACTGGGTTGCTAACTCTGCCACATTTATCTGGAAGTATGGCAATAGAGGTTAGTCACTGGCGAGGCGGCTAGCCTCGCACTGACGATCATTTGGTACAGGGTTGTGAGGGAATAGATGGCATGCAAAGGGTTAGTAAAGTTCTAATGGTGTTCCTTTCTACTGGGGGAAGGTAGGCTGGATAGGCG
This sequence comes from Paralithodes platypus, assembly GCA_032716605.1. NCBI lineage: Eukaryota > Metazoa > Arthropoda > Malacostraca > Decapoda > Lithodidae > Paralithodes > Paralithodes platypus. The sequence continues at coordinate 31,454,280 of CM064506.1, read as the reverse complement.
TATATATACAAAAGGTTTGAGAATGTTAGTAACGGAAAAGTTAAGGATATTCAGGGGGTATGGTGGAGAGGCTAGGTCAGGAGGGAGTCGAGGAGCGTGGGGGGGGTTAACGAGAGGGAGAGGGTTAAGGGGGGCTACGTGGAAGTTTGACCCTAAGGTCTCTGGGCGTAGGGGTGGCATTAGGCTACAGTTGGTATCTTAGACTGGGGGTTAACGACAGGGAAGGTAGGTTAATCAAACGCTACCGGGGGATGAGCAATAGGTGGTGGTATATGAGTCTGGAAATTATAGAATCATGTGGACTGTGGGGAAGATGAGGTTTGCTGTAGGTGTGTGCTTGACTGTGGATAAAAGTAGAGAAAAACATAGTGTACTATTACTCGTCAATACGATGGGTTATGGACACTATTAGTTGACACGATTTCTTGCTGATCTAGTTGTCCCTGGGAACTGCGTTTTCTATGAAATATATACCAAAGAAAGTGTCAGTTCGTAGGGGTAGCTTCGTTATTGTTTCATGGTAGATATGCGTCGAGACAATGGTAAAAGAGGGTTATCTATACAATCTCTGGTTGGGGTAAGAATTAAAGTTACTGCATGGTTGCTAACATCTTCAGTCATTATCTCTGTCTAGGTCTTACAGGAATAATGGTTATATAATTATACAATGGTGTACCCGTGGGTATCATCGTGTACTTAATCTAGGGGGGGGGGGGCGGGGGTTCTTACATAAGATTCCCTGGTTTGATGAACATGGAGTAGAATTGGGCAATACAGGAACAATGGAATTTCCTATACCATCTCGTCTGTACAAGAATATAGTTACTGGATTGCTCGCGGCATCTTCAGTCGTGAGATCTGGCAAGATAGGGCAGGCGTAATGGTTGCACGATGGTGTATCCGTCGGTATTATAGTTTCTTATCAATTATGACATGGGGGTTAACATATTACTTCTCGGATGGAAGAACATACATAGATTTATGGGGACGGTTTGTCTTCAGAAACTTAGTCTGGCAAGACAAGGTATTTTAGGGTATGTTGATATTGATATCTTAACTTAGGGACAGGCATGGGTGTATTAAATTAAGGTGTATTCAGGTTCATCATCACGTAGGTAGAGTCTGGCGGGTAAGAGGTGTAGGACACGAGGGGTAGTGGATACGCGAGGTGGGGGAAGGGTCAGTGGTTAGAAGCGATAGGCAGGTGTGGTTTGGAGCTGCTTAGCCCTGCGGGCTTCGGCCTGTCTGAACTGGTTGGCTTGGTGCCTCCTCTCCTTCTTTCTTCTCTCACGCTGATCTATAGGGCGTTTGCTCTCACCTGGTCCTTTCGTTCTGTGGGCCTTTCCTTCGGGTGTTTCTGTTCCCGTTTCTTTTGATGTTCTCGCTCGTGGCTTCCGTGGTGGGCTTCTCGTTCTGGGGCATTTTAACTACAACATCGACAACTTCTACGACAACAACTACTATTACTACTGCTGCAATATTTTTTTAGTAAAAGCCATATAAACTGAATAATCATGTCACTGTGCTGAAGTTATCTGAACTAATAGTATTAATTTTAAATTGTCAACAATATTAAGTGATGTGCAGAAGATGTACTGTATAATATATGGGTTGCATTCAATTAATGCATTTTGTGTAATGTGAAGCTTTTGATGCAAAACAAATTATAACAAATTAAACATTATTTTTGCAATAAACATGAGACTGACAAAGACATGTATTTACATCTATGTCTCAGATGTGTTGGATTTATATACAATTGCAAGATTGTTGGTGTATCCAAATATCTATATATCTATCATATGTCTAGTATCTATCTATCTATCTATCTATCTATCTACATATATTGATATATATTATTGATTGGTTAAGGTTGGTTAAGGGTATTATTATCTTTGCATAGTATTCCATAATATTCATAACCCATAAGCATGCTGGGTTGGATTCTATGTGTTCGTATGGCATCATTTTATCCCCTAATATTATGTATTGGCAAACTAGGATTATGATATACTGCAGTTGGTGCAAGAACAAAGGCTGAACCAATTATCACGATGTGTTAATCATGGCTATTCTGAACTTGCATGTTATTATAGTTTTGGTGTTAAATAATAATTATATGTCTACTGTAAATAAAATTATATTGCAGACAATGTAATAAAGGCACATCGAATGTTAATAGCATACTTACACATTTAAACTAAAAGTAGTTTCATAATGTTTGTGTAGTATCGGATGTGGAAAAAGCTGAAAAGTTTAAGATCAAAATAAACCCGCCATCAAGATCAATAAAGTAATTAAAATCCCTCAATTTTTTAAATATGAGAATGTATCCACCTAGGTATACATTTAAGCCATACACTAGTGGCTTCAGTAATGTAATTTATTTTTATTTTAAAAATGTTGCATGTATTATCATAGCAACTTACTTATTGTCTGTAAAATATATTGAGTGGTCAAAACAGTATTGATTGATGTGTCTTACTTATGTACGTGTTCTACTTGATATTCTGCACCAGACATTTGCTTAACCTTTTCATTTAAAACAATCAGTTATTGAAGATAATCACTAGATAGTAGTGATTAGTTTTAAAAGTCATATTTGGATTGAAAGTGTTAAACTAAATCAGTGAACTCATTTATTGCATGCTAGTGTGTATGTTTTGTGTGACAAGCTTCAAATGATTGCTAGCATTATGAACGCTAAATATAATATTATATTTCGTAACGTGATTAATCAATTATTTAACATAAGTGTTCGTTAAATTAATCTCAATACAACACTAACATATAAATTAAGTTTCAATAAATAGTAGGTACATGTTGCAAATTTCAAACGGATAAGAACATTTAGGTCATGATTAACTATTTGATATTTCGTCATGTATTTTATGAATCGACACCATCAATTGAGATACATTGGTCACTTAGCATCTGCTTGTAATCAAAATTAACTTTTAACTTTAGTAAAATGTTAATAAATGTATTGGCAATGATGATTACTTATGTTTATCCCTATGTGTAGAGTGTGTCCATCTTGAGTATACAGAATGATGCAAAACAAAAAAATTAAACAAAACTACTAATACAGCCAAAGTCAATCATTAGCTGATAACCTGAAAATGTATATTACAATAACTTATCCCCGGCAGACCTGACTCCTCATGTGTGTCTAATAGCCTGAGAATAGTACTATTTGTTTCATGTCATATAAATGTCAAGATAATGTCTCTCTCTAGATTAGGTTCTCTGCCAACTATTGATTTAGACTGTGTATTCCAAAGTCATACTATACAGTATATACAGTACACTCATTTGACATTTTAGTCTATAAGTATAATTGGTAAATTTTGGTCAAAAATAAATTATCTAGCTTGAGTTTAATACATATTCACATGAGTGTACCAATACACCTATGGCTGTAATAAACAATACAAAAAGACATGGGATATACGCTACTTATTTTTGAAATTCATGAAATGATAGGCTATAATGTAATTTCAGATATTTATTGTTTCAGTTTACTTAAAGGGGTAGGGATATATTTATTATTTTGTTTATCTATCTATCAATCTATATATCTATCTCTATCTATCTATATCTATCTATCTATATTTATATATATCTATATATATATGTATATAGTATATATATATATATATATATATATATATATATATATATATATATATATATATACTATTAAAATACCACAGGAACGAAAAACCTGAGAGCGAAACTACCAACCCTAACGAGCCGCAGGAACGAAAATCTTGAGAGCGAAACTCCCATCCCCAACGAGATCCCAGCCCCCTTTTCCATTCCCGATTTGGTCTCTCTCTCTCTCTCTCAATTCATTCCACAATATATTATACGTCTCTCAATCACAGTCTTCTAATATACAAACCACAATACTTTACTCACTTATATTCTTGATGTACCACCTAAGTATGTATTTAATTATGTAACCACCATACAGGCTATAATACTTTCATTGTGTAGGTTCGAGGCGATCTAAGACACCTTAGCTTCCATTTCACACCAAATCAGATCGTGATTACGTCAGCCCTGTATTTAGCTATATAACAATCATAGTCCCCCCCCAATTCTAGCAATTCTATGTCTCTAACCTCCCGTTGTTTTATCCACTAACTATATATTCCCAACCTTTAACCACGACTCTATACACCCGATAACCCTATGCCAGTTATTGTATTGATTTAGGCCTGTTAATTCGGATAAACTCACTATGACCAATCTGCAGACTATTATCAGGAGAGATGCAGGAAAGCTACCTCGTATCTCCCTTTCCATGACGAGTATAGATATATGTACCCCCGTGCTCAGTCACCCCCTTGCCTTGTTCTTCTAGTAACTAAGTGTATATATAATATTAACCGGAGTATGCCACCAGTATTGATACGACATAGCGGCACTGTCCTTGTGTCGTATTGTGCCACGTGCATACCAACCCGGTTTCATCATCCTATTAGGACGACGGCTACAATGTCGTCATTCATGCATGTATTCAATCCTTAGGTTAATTATCTTTTATCCACCATTGTGTTCATCTCTTCCATTTACATTTCCACAATTGTTATACGTCTTCCAATCACCTCCTTCGTATCCACAATCCACACTACTCTATTTTCCTTTGTGACCCTATGCTCAGTGGTACCCTGTTTTGGGTCATCCTGTCCGCTTATCCTTCACGCCCCGCTGCACACACCACCCTACCTGTTCGATCGTAGGGAAATGCCACCCCTATGTCCCGCGCATTAAGGGTCACTATCCTAGGTCACGAGCGGCGCGGCGCCTAGCCTCAAACCACCCCTTTACAATTCACAACCCTCCCCCACCTCGCGTATCCACTACCCCTCGTGTCCTACACCTCTTACCCGCCGGACTCTACCTACGTGATGATGAACATGAATACACCTTAATTTAATACACCCATGCCCTGTCCCTAAGTTAGGATATTAATATGATTACCCCCTAAAAATACCTTGTCTTGCCAGACTAAGTTTCTGAAGACCAACCGCCCCCCATAAATCTATGTAGGTTCTTCCATCCGAGAAGTAATATGTTAACCCCTGTCTTGCCAGACTAAGTTTCTGAAGACCAACCACCCCCATAAATCTATGTATGTTCTTCCATCCGAGAAGTAATATGTTAACCCCCTAAAATACCTTGTCTTGCCAGACTAAGTTTCTGAAGACCAACCGCCCCCATAAATCTATGTATGTTCTTCAATCCGAGAAGTAATATGTTAACCCCCATGTCATAATTGATAAGAAACTATGATACCCACGGGTACACCATTGTATATATAACCATTATTCCTGTAAGACCTAGACAGAGATACTGACTGAAGATGTTAGCCACCATGCAGTAACTCTAATTCTTACCCCAACCAGAGATTGTATAGATAACCCTCTTTTACCATTGTCTCGATGCATATCTACCACGAAACAATAACGAAGCTACCCCTACGAACTGACGCTTTCTTTGGTATATATTTCATAGAAAACGCAGTTCCCAGGGACAACTAGATCAGCAAGAAATCGTGTCAACTAATAGTGTCCATAACCCCTCGTATTGACGAGTAATAGTACACTATGTTTTTCTCTACTTTTATCCACAGTCAAGCACACACCTACAGCTAACCTCATCTTCCCCACAGTCCACATGATTCTATAATTTCCAGATTCATATACCACCACCTATTGCTCATCCCCCGGTAGCGTTTGATTACCCTACCTTCCCTGTCGGTAACCCCCAGTCTAAGATACCAACTGTAGCCTAATGCCACCCCTATGCCCAGAGACCTTAGGGTCAAACTCCCATGTAACCCAACTTAACCCTCTCCCTCTCGTTAACCCCCCCCACGCTCCTCAACTCCCTTCCGACCTAGCCTCTCCAGCATACCCCCTGAATATCCTTAACTTTTCCGTTACTAACATTCTCAAACCTTTTGTATATATACGCCTATCCAGCCTACCTTCCCCCAGTAGAAAGGAACACCATTAGAACTTTACTAACCCTTTGCATGCCATCTATTCCCTCACAACCCATTCACAACCCTGTACCAAATGATCGTCCGTGCGAGGCTAGCCGCCTCACTAGTGACTAACTTCTATTGCCATACTTCCAGATTAATGTGGCAGAGTTAGCACCAGTCTCCACCACATCCAACCACCCGTGCAATTAACAACCCAACCAAGTAAACCAGCTGATCAAGGCACCTTCGGTTTTGGTATTGCGAACACCCACATCTGTCTCATAAACAGAGGGTTATTACAAACCCTTGTGATATGGCAAGCCCCCAGCCACAGCCGCCCCGACGACCATCACAGAGAAAGGACGCAGCCCTACACCTTTCACCCACCCGAGGAGGGAGACCCCGACCCCTGCGGAGGTATACCTGACCCCTGTTTTGACTTCCGTGTCATTGCCAGGTAGCACAGGAATTCTTCCTATCAATGAACTAACCATGTATGACTAACACCTTTGCTCACCTCTATTAACCCCCAATAACCCATTAACCTTTCTTGCATACTCCGATAACCAAATTAGCACCTCAGCTATACCATAGAATGAAGACTGAACAATCTAAGAGAGACGCTCCTATCACAGCTGTCCCAATCCTCCTCGCAAAGTAGATCCAGTCTCTCTCCCCTAAATACTTCCAGTATAGCCAAAATAGTACCTCTTACTAAGGCTCAGTTATATCACATTATGAAGGCTCCATATAGCCATGTGCCACAACAGTAATCACCAACTTACCTAGTTCCCGTATCCATTGAGAGCTCAAATAAATCCATAAAAACTCGAGATCCCTATGGCCTACAGCGTCCAAAACCGACCCTATAAACCAAGCTCCAGCCCCCAGTAAAATCAGTTGAAAGATAGACACCAACCAGTGGCTGGCCCCTTAAGTTGACCTCTAGCTCTGCCCTTGTGTTGTTCCTGAGAATTGAGTTCCAGAGCCGGCAGACTCCATGGCAGATTGATATAGAAGCATCTGTCCACGTAAAAGACATCTACGTGCACCTTATAACCTTCACATAAACCAGTGGGTATATAAGAGTGTAGCCAGCAACGATTGCCAAGAGATCCGTCTTGAGAACTTCTACATATGGACCATCTGGACGGCCGCAGAACCAGTCGCTAGCCCCCAACCTCACGGACGCAAGATAACCAGGACCAGACCAATCAAATACGACCCAAGATTCACTCTATCAGTACTACAGTGTTACAGTGCTATGTAGAGATTCACTTATTAATATTTCTACGAAGTGGCTATATCTTTGTCCCAGTGTAATTCATATATGACCATTCCATTAGGAAGTGCTAAGCGTATCAGTGTTCATTAATTAACAGGCGATATTAACTCTCGTAATTACTCATATATCCAGATATTAATACATAACCGTGAAACCCTAGTGATATCTGATGTTCGCCCACTGATTTGCGTTCTATGTGTTTCTGATACAAGAATATAAAACTTAGATCAGTACCCCCTCAGGTTACTAGAATTCCCGTGCTCTAAAAAACGCGTGTCTAATCTAGTCTATGAATTACTCCTTGTGCACCAGAGCTACTAGTGATAAATCTAACATTGAATATGAATCTATAAGTAATATTTATGGTCTCCAATATATAAACTTGTGAATAAAGCCAGTGATCAGAAGATTAATACCTGAATGTTGGAAGAGGAAGACTAGGCTCCATCCAGATCCACTTAACCCGGGAACTGCGGGGAGACTCTTAAGAGTTCCCCCGGCGGACTGCGGGAAGACTCTTAACCCCTTCTTTACCGCAGGACCATACCCGCGCGAGTCCTACCCTCCCCTTCCCAAACCGAATTTTCCCGCGCTCCCGCTCGTTCGTGGGGTAGTTTATGTTTTATCATTACATCGTTAATTTTGGCTATATTTCTTATTTTTTTATGTTGTCATGTAGATATTGACCATGAGATGTGTGTATCATATGTTAAAATAATTTACATATAATATTACATGCGTAACAAATTGCTTTACTAATCCTTTACTATACAGATAAATATAATGGCTGGAGACATAAAAACATATATAATGAAGACAATAATGATTGTATTACTCACCTTGTAAGTGTGGATGAGATCCATTGACAATGAGGTAGGTACAGGTAGAAAGTAGGTGAAGTAGGGCGGTGCGATGAATGGTAGGCGCGGCGGTGCGATCAAAGGTAGGCGCACCGCGGCAGGTGAGGTGGTGCACTCCGAGGCTGGTGCACCATGAGTGTCAGAGTGCTACTGGGAGTGCCAAGCCTGATAGTGCTCCACCGAGCACAGACCAGGCTGCTGAGGGCAGGCAGGGCAATATTTCCTACTGAATTTTGCCCTACCCTCTTTGGAACACACTCGGCAACGCTTTTGAGGTCTTTTCTTGTTGTCATTGGCAGGTATTACAAGCAGTCCATGGCAGATACCAGTTTCACCTTCCCTTGTTGCCCCCCCTCCCTGCTTGGCCTTCTTCTTCTTCTCTTTCTTTTTAGGCGATCTTTCCTCATCTTGCACCACACACAGAGCACAATAGCCGAGAGAGTACTTGGAGAGAAGTTCATGGGCGACAAGTTTTATGTAATCTCCATATTCCATCCACTTGGTATATTGGCGAAGATTCATGTAGATCGTACGGGAATTGAGCAACATTCTGCAGATCATGTGTAGGCCGATCTTCTTGAACCATGCATACGACTTCCTGGTGGGGTCAGTTGGCTCCAAAAGTTGGTCCACCAAGTCAACTGAACCCATCTGTTCGTTGTAGCGCTGGATTGGTACTGGTTTCTTGATAAATTCCTCCTTACCCCCCCTCACATGGCGAGTACGTTCCACGAAACCTGCCTCATATTTGGTGGTGATGACATTCACTTCCTTCGTGTCATGAAACTTGACCAGCAGAATCTCATCTTTTCTGGCGAACAAGGTTTGCCCTTTTTTAAGTTTTTCATCCCTCACAGTCTTGGGTACACCTCGATTTGCACGAATTGTGCCTGTAGTCAAAGTGTCCCGGGCCAACAGGTACTCAGCAAGGTGGAGGGAAGAATACCAGTTATCAAGGATGACATGCCTTCCCTTCTTCATGAGGTCCAACATCAGAAACACAGGTACTCGCTCTGACTTCGAGAGGGGCTGTAGTTCAGGGTCATCCAACATCCTGTCATAGAGGCGGGGTGTGTACAGGCAAAAGTTCCATGTATACCCCCTGGCACTGGGTGAACTTGGGCAAAGTGCAAACAGCTTCAACCCAAAGCGTTTTCTCTTAGTTTTTATATATTGTCTGAAGTGTAATCTGCCTTTGAAAAGTATGAGAGCTTCATCAACTGCGAAATTGCTTCCAGCAGAGAAATACAAGGTAGTTTTTTCTTGCAACAATGAAAAAAAACTGCCAATCCTGGTCATGGGCATCTTGGGCTGTGCATCATCTGGGTGTGAGTATCTAATGAACCTCATGATTTGAGAGAACCTGTTCCTACTCATGATGGAGGAGTGGTACACAGGAGGGCCTCTACACATTATGGAGGTGCTCCAGTAATCTGATATCTTGGGCAATTTGGTTACCCCCATCAATAATTGAAGGCAAATAAACACATACATCTCATCTTCCTTCACGTCTACCCACTTCCTTCCCATAAATCTTTTTCTATTCTTGGTAGGGTTCTCCCTGAAGAACTTATTAGCCCTCGCATTGGTCCACAGGCATAAAGTATTCACAATGTCCTTCGAAATAAATAGTTCAAAGCAATCCAAGGCTGTCATTTCCTCTGCCTCATGTTGTTGAATAATAGCTGGATGCACATCTTCAAAATCTTCAATAACCTGTGGTAAATTGGTGGGCCGCTGGTCGGCAAAGGGATCTGCCAGGAGATGAAATGCGGGAGGGCCAGCGGCGGCAGTGGGGGTGGGGGACAATGGTGGGGAGATATCATCATCAGTTTCACTTTCCTCACTACCGCTAACATCACTGTCATTCTCGGGTAAATAATCTTCATCCTCGTCACTAATGGAGATGTCTGAGTGTTCCTCATTGTCATCTGATACATCTAAGTCACTGTACAGGTCCACTTCCTGGTCGGATTCACTAGGTAAGGACGCCATGGCACTGGTAATAATCCTGTGGCACCCTCACGGACGCCTGTCGGAGATACACTGACTCCGTCACTCCCTCCCTCCCCACCCTCATGGCTCAAGCCCAAGGCCACGTGACTGGCAACCAGACCCCCCATTGCCATGTTAGTTATTTCCATGTTATATTATATAACATAATATAGGGTATTATATGTACAAACACTAAACTATATACTGTAGGGTACAATGACCTAAAAAAAATATTTGAGTCATTGGCATAACTCTATGCCCCATGACAGGGGCATGACAATGATGTGTGGCATCATTGGCATAGATGCCATTTGCCAACACATGGGGATCATAATAGCACCCAAACCGCAAAATATGAAGCCTTATTGACTCCTATTAGGATCCCGTGTACCATAGTACACGAGACCGAGTCACGGTTCTTCAGCCAAACTTTTTTTGCGAGTACGGTAGTACACGTTTTGGATATGCGGTAAAGAAGGGGTTAAGAGTCAGAGAAAAAAAAAATCAACTTTAAACATCGGATAAAAAAAAAAAAAAAAAAAAAAATGGCCCCTGGGCCATGCAAAATATCACTCCTCTACCTCCCCTCCTTCCCGACTTTCCTCCCCTCCTTCAGTTATCACCTATTTTCCCTGTTATTCCCTTATTCTGAGGTATATTTTCGTGCTAACATTAGCGAGTTGCAAGCAGGGCGTTGTCATCACTGTTAGCAAGCGAGTGCAAGAGAGAGAGAGAGTATCGATCGACTGTGTCTCAGTGGCCTTGGGGGAAATTGGCGGAAAAGCAGGTTGCCTCATCCATACATTATTATAACTCGCGGCCTGTATCTCCGATTTTGACCATCCAAACGCTGTTTTCACTCGTTTTATTGTTGTTTCAGGTTAATACCTTTATAATCAACCCATAATAGGCACGTATGGATAAGTATTAATGCTATTTATGGTAAAATGAATATTTTAGTGATGGAAACACCTCAAATACATGCGCACAGGCAGAGGTGTCTAATTACCCCCATGCACACTTCTTAGGTTAATGCTAGTTTGTTTAACTTCTATAAATTGTCTTGTACAAATATTCATATCTTCTTATGCGTCAGATTAATCATCATCAAACAACATATAGAAGTGTGTCCCTAAATAAAAGTGATCGTGTGTCGTGTTACCGTGTGTTTATTTTGTGTTCTCTATTCCTCATACCTTGTTTTGTGCATGCAGCCTTCTATACCCAGTCAGTTAGAACTCACATTACCCAAGTTAATCCTGTAGAAAAACAGGGCATAACAATAATATATATATAAGCAATACTCTCTTGTTTGGGAAGCAGAGTCGGAAGATACAAATCAACACCAGCGCTGGTACGAACATCTTCATTTTGGTAACGTTTCGATTTAAGCATAAACCTTCTTCAGACCTAAAATGAAATAAAAGCCTATGTAAGTGGCTGAGTAATTTTATAATGTTAATATTCTTATTATTTACCATATTTAAGAAATCTAGTGTCCATACTTAGTGTACTCAAACTAGTATGAACAGTCTCGATGTTACGTAATCTGGGTTGATGTAGCGTTACGTATCATTCCGTAGTCTTAAGTTGAACGCTTCCATAACCTTGGTCGAACGTTCCATGATTGGGTAGAATATATTATTCTATAGTTGTATATGGGAAAGTATTGTAGGATTATAATTTCCATATATATATATATATTTGTATTATTTAAGATTGTTCAGGGGCCGGGGGAGTGCTGGAGCGACCTTGGTAACCCTGGTCTCTGGGTCTTCTCCTGGGTGACCTGGATGTGTGAGAGTTTGTGTTTTTTATCTGTGTTTATTTTTTGTTTTATATTGTTTTTGTGTTTTCCCTGTTCTTGCTCTGTCTTGAGTCGGCTACCCCCAAAATGGGGATTGGGCCTGAGCATATAGATAGATAGATAGATAGATAGAAGATTGTTCATAAGTATCTCATTGTAAAGAAGATGGGATACATTTTCCATATGTTATGCGCGTGCGCGGTATGTCACGACAGAGACAAACATAACGCGCTCGCTCACTCTCCAACCAACCTCCGTCCCAGCTACACACGCTAAGCCTTCTTTCTCCTAGTTATTTCATCAGGTGTTTTCGCTTCACTTTTCATCTCATACTCCATATAGTCACTACATCATCATCTTTGTTACTTAGCACAACTTAACGTAAATATCTAGCCTATCCTAGCCTATTGTAGCCTCTTTTCATACTTTGTTTACTATACTAACCACTTCCAGTTATCTAGCCTATTTTCCGCCATCCTCCAATCACCAGCTGAGTTCATCAAAGGGTAATTATATTTCTATATGGTTAATACTTATTCATTATCAAATATACAGTCCACTTATCTAAATTAGCCATATAATTGGTCCTTCGACCTTTCACTAGTTTGCCCCCCCCCCCCCCTCCCTTTTTTTGTGGTTGGTGGTGGCGTGGCCTACGTGGTTAATTTTTTTTGTGCCATATTTCGTCTGTCCCTCATGGCCCAGGGCTTTTGGCGTCATGGTGCCGCGGGTGGTGGGGTAGGGGAAGTCCCGACGGGGTACACCTCACGCACGAGGCATCAAAGCGTCTCTATTCGGAGATCCTGGCCACCTGTCGTCGGTGCTTTATGCAAGACGAATATGCCATGGTCGCCAGGTCATATGACGAGATGTTTGCCCACCATGACGTTAGAGTTGATCAACAAAATCAGTATAGCCTAGATTAGTAATCCTTCAAATCGGTACAGTATATTATTTAAATTTTGATTGTAAAACCTTTAGGCCCAAATTATAACAATTGATTGGCACTAAGATTAAAATCATCCATACTGTACTGTATAATAATTTCTAAAGTTAAGGTTATTCATTCTATATCAAATTTATACTGTCCAATAACTTCTTTATTTGATTCACATGTCACTCTAAATTCTTCTCTCGTCGTGTGCCCTGGAGGCGGGGTAATATGGTAGCTGATAGGCTGAGTGTGTGTTAATCCAACTCAACACTTTTTTCCTTGTGACTTCTTGAGATGAACTTTTCTTGTGTACAGTTTTCACATTTATTAAATTAAATAATATAGAATTAGCGGTACCCATTGAGTTTAGCCTGTTTCAATTACCCTATAGGCTCTCTCTCTTAAAATTCTTGAATTTATTATAACTTTAAACGGTACCTCTCTTTTTGACATCTGGAGACTTTTGGCCTATACCGTATTGTACTAAATTTCCCTCCCGGCTTTTCTTAACTTATGGTGTAATGATTCTATAATTTCATAACTATTATGTAAGGAGTTAAATTGAAAAGCTCCAGATTGCTAGTCTAAATTGCGCACAATTCTTATTCCGCATTTCGTGAGGGTGTTTTATTTTCGGCTCGCGAATTATTTGATTTCTCGGAGTACTGTATTGTTGGCCGCAACTTATTCGGTCTGGCATTGATAGTTTGATTTAACGTCATTAGATTTCCTTCCCGTATAATCATGGCTAAAAGTGTACAAAAGCGTCGGGCTGGACTTAAGGGCTCTTTGACGGTCTTAACCTCTGATATTGACGGATTCCTTGATTCGGCGTCTAGAGTGGAGGTGGAGGCTAGGTTGCTCAGTATTCAAAAGCAACTTGACAAGTATGAGGTCACACAGGAGGACCTGGCCGACACATACGAGGACGCTGAGTATATCGAGGTGATCAGAGAGGATACCCTATATATGGAGGGCATACAAGTAATCGTTGCCACACTGAAGGGGATCTTGATTATAGAGGTCAAGAAAGAGCCAAAGAAATCCGCAGTCAAATTACCACATCTTACTCTTTCAAAATTTGAAGGTGATGCCACCATGTGGTCGGGATTTTGGGAGATGTTCAAGTGTACCATCCATGACAATCCCGACCTCACAGATATACAACGCTTCACCTATCTAAAGGGTCAGCTTCAGGGTGATGCACATAAGCTAGTCGAAGGATTCATAATCGAAAGTGCAAGCTATGCCCCAGCAATTGAGCTCCTGCAAGAGACATATGGGCATCCAGATCGAATCAAGGCAGCTTATGTTACCAAATTCAATCAATTAGTGTCACCCAAACACCAAACAGCTGACCTGAAGGACTTCTATGCCAATACAGAGAGTGTGATGAGGTCAATCATTAGCCATGGTATATGTTTGGAGGAATTTTGTGTGGTGACTCTTGTCAATAAGTTACCATCACCGCTGAAGGAAACCATAAAACGGGAAATGGGAGACTCGAGCCTGGATTATAAGAAATTCACTCATTGCCTCCAGGCTGAAGTGTACAATATGGCGGGTCAAGATAGAGTAGGGGGTACACCCATGGCTACGGCAACATTTACCGCCCAAAGTGAGTACAGGAAATTCAACTGTGTTCTGTGTAGTGGCACCAATCATTTATGGTACAAGTGTATGAAGTATAAGACAGGGCCTCTTAAAGTTAAAAGAGCCAGTCAACTACGCCTCTGCACTGGGTGCTTGTCAAAAGACCATGGCCATTCGGGTTGTACTAATCCTAACGTAAGAAGCTGCAAGTTTTGTAAGGGCAAACACTTTCATTCCCTGTGTACACAAAAACAAGGGAACAAAAGTAGACCAGCGGAGGATAACACCAAGAGAGAGCATACTGCTGCTACTTCAACTACAATGTCCGTTGCCACAGGTAAAAATACAGTAATCTTGCCCACCGTACAGCTGCCGGTAAAGGGTAAGGATAATAATTGTGTAAAATCAGATCGCTACTTGACCAATGTTCTCAGAGGACCTTTGTGAAGTCTTCTGTTCTATCCTCCCTTTCCTACATTTCTAAAGGAACTGAGGAGTTATGTCTTCACGGATTTACCGGGAAACAGGCCTCTAGGGAATATAATGTTGTGGCACTGCAATACAAACACAGAGGTAAATTTCATCATCTAGACGCAATAGTGGTTGATGAATTGCCAGAACATAAAGGTGAACTTAACCTAAAGTCTAAACTGGTTAGTTTACAAAGTATAGGCATAAAATTAGCTGATCCTCACGCAACGGACACAGATCAGCTGGAGCTGCTCATCGGTGCGGATCACTACTACGATATAGTGCGACCTGGGTATAAAAGGTCAGGTAGTCTAATTCTGCTTCCTACCAAGTACGGGTACGCCATCAGTGGTTCATATGTGACACAGCCTACAAGCTCCAGCACAGAAGTAATTACTGTATTGAAAGTAGCAGTAACACCAATGGACGATTACATGTCCACTGGTAATATTCCACCATGCAAAAATGACTTAAATGATTTGTGGGAATTAGATCACATCGGGATAACCCCTAAGGAATACTCACAGGTTGAGCGTCAAGCACTATCGTCGTGTGAGGATACCGTTACCCTCTCATTCGGCGTTCAGTACGCGCAGTATTCGCAGATTACAAAATAAATCTGCTTGAGTATGACAGCTAAACATTTTGACCCCTTGGGGATAGTTCTACCGGTGTCGATCAAATCAAGATTATTCCTTCAGCAATTATGGAGGATAAAATTAGGTTGGGATTAGATTTTGACTGGCGATCTGGTTCAGGAGTGGGAAGACGTTATTTCGGATCTTCGTCTCTGTAAGGGTTTTAATTTTCCTCGGAGAGTTGTCATGGACCATCCTGTTTCCATTCATGCCTTCTCAGACGATAGCAAGGTCGCGTACGGCACCGCCATATACTTTGTTGACACAAGTGGCAGCCGTCTAGTCATGGCGAAGGCGAAAGTTGCCCCGATCAAATCCCTTTCCATCCCAAAATTAGAGCTGACTGCAGTTTTGTTGGCTGCTAGACTCGTTCACTTAGTAGAGGAAACTTTTAAAAATTTGCTAAATATCTCGGAGACAGTTATATGGAGTGACAGCCAAATTACGCTCTACTGGTTACATAGCCGAAAGAAGCTACCAGTGTACGTCACCAACCGTGTCGACGAAATTCGTACCCTGCTCCCAACCGCACAGTTCCGGTATGTGTCTACCAAAGGTAATCCAAGTGACTGCATTACTCGTGGTGTCTCTGCTAAATTTCTCAAATCTTCTGCGTTGTGGTGGAATGGCCCATGCTGGCTTAATGATCCCAACGAATGGCCAGAGAATATAGATTTGAGCGAGCAACACACTGCTATTGTAATTGACCGGTAATTGACTCGGTGCCTGACGAAGACACACGGTTATGGGACAAGGATAGATTCAGCAGCTATGAGAAGATACAACGTGTTACAGCATGGGTGATACGATTTGTAGGAAATGTAAAAGCAAAAATTAAAGGCACACCGCCCACAGGTAGTGCTTACCTCAATGTGAAGGAGATCAGAATTGCAGATAAATTATTACATAAGCTCTATCAACAAGAAATATATACGCAGGAATATAAAATACTGGTTAAGGGAACAAAGTCTAGGAATAACCTGATCAACCAGTTGGGCTTACACTTGAAGGGGGACTTGATACATTGCCGAGGCAGATTACGATTGGCAGCCCTCTCTGAGGCAAGTAAGTATCCAATACTACTGCCCCCCAATCATCCCCTCACCCATCTTATCATCGATAGGTGTCACCGACTCTGTTGTCATTATGGGGTTGGTCATATAGTCACCTATGTAAGACAACGATGGTGGGTGCCTATAATCAGGCAGGTGGTCAAGAAAGTCCTTCGCAAATGCTTAAAGTGTAGAAGAATACAGGGAACACATTATGATCCCGTCGGAATTCCTCCCTTACCAAACCTGCGAACTACCCCAGGTGACCCTTACAAAGTTACCGGGGTTGACTACAGTGGAGCAATCCCTGTGAAAGATTCACCCAATCTTAAGGTGTATATGATACTTTTCACTTGTGCTGTTACCAGGGCAATTCACCTGGAACTGGTCACCAACCTCACTTGTGATAGCTTCCTACATGCCTTCCGAAGATTCTGCAGTAGACAGGGATATCCGCGTATCATGCTGAGTGACAATGCAAAGACTTTCATAGGGGCATCTACATATCTCAAAGAAGTGATCAACAATCCTAAGATTCAGACCTGCCTAGCGGATGTAAAATGCGAATAGCGTTTCATTCCCGCCAGAGCGCCTTGGTTTGGCGCCATATGGGAAAGAGCCATAGGCATCGTGAAGGCGGGTCTGAAGAAGGTGTTGGGTAGAGCTCTCATCTCGATTGAGGAACTCAACACCATACTCTTGGAGATTGAAGCCACCGTAAATGATCGCCCTCTATACTATGCTTCAGGTGATTTGGAAGACCTTACCCCAATCACACCCTCAGTACTGGTACGTGGATACAGACTGCGGGATCTTCCTGAAGAGCATGACGAGGATACTATGGAAGATCCAGACTACATAAGTAAGGAAGTGATATCGGCCCGCTACAAATACATTCGTAAATTATCGCGAGATATTTGGCATCGCTGGTCAACAGAATATCTGGTGACTTTAAGGGAAGCGCAAAAGAATAAACTAACACCATTAAAAGGTCATTGGCCTAGGGTAGGGGACTGGCCCATGCTGGCTTAATGATCCCAACGAATGGCCAGAGAATATAGATTTGAGCGAGCAACACACTGCTATTGTAATTGACCGGTAATTGACTCGGTGCCTGACGAAGACCATCCATGAGGAGGGCCCGCGCGCATTTTGGAAATTGGGTCGGATAGAGGAGTTATTACCAAGTCGTGATGGTGAGGTTCAGGTAGCAAAGGTTCGCACCAGGACTGGAGTAATCACACGGCCAACAGTCCGACTATATCCTCTTGAGGGTGACCTCAATCGCAAGGACACCCCCTCGGATCAGTTATCCATTGAAGTCCCCTCTCTGGCTTCTACTTTGGCGCAGCCTGTTGGCGCGTCTAGCGAACGCCCACGTCGACAGGCAGCCCAGATATCCTCCCAAGTTTGGCGGGATAAGATTGCCTCCGAGCAAATCTAATCATGTAAATTTTGTATATGTTCTGTTGGTGGGAATATGTCCATACTTAGTGTACTCAAACTAGTATGAACAGTCTCGATGTTACGTAATCTGGGTTGATTTAGCGTTACGCATCATTCCGTAGTCTTAAGTTGAACGCTTCCATAACCTTGGTCGAACGTTCCATGATTGGGTAGAATATATTATTCTATAGTTGTATATGGGAAAGTATTGTAGGATTATAATTTCCATATATATATATATATTTGTATTATTTAAGATTGTTCATAAGTATCTCATTGTAAAGAAGATGGGATACATTTTCCATATGTTATGCGTGTGCACGGTATGTCACGACAGAGACAAACATAACGCGCTCGCTCACTCTCCAACCAACCTCCGTCCCAGCTACACACGCTAAGCCTTCTTTCTCCTAGTTATTTCACCAGGTGTTTTCGCTTCACTTTTCATCTCATACTCCATATTATAGCCACTACATCATCATCTTTGTTACTTAGCACAACTTAACGTAAATATCTAGCCTATCCTAGCCTATTGTAGCCTCTTTTCATACTTTGTTTACTATACTAACCACTTCCAGTTATCTAGCCTATTTTCCGCCATCCTCCAATCACCAGCTGAGTTCATCAAAGGGTAATTATATTTCTATATGGTTAATACTTATTCATTATCAAATATACAGTCCACTTATCTAAATTAGCCATATCTAGAATAAAACTTTAAAATAACCTAATACATCCGAAGATTACTGTTGAGAGGGGAGAAGGGGTGTTGGAGAGACAGGAAGCTGTTGGATTGGCTTTGTTGTGTGTTATGTCTGTATATGGTGAAGGCATGGAGGGATAAGCCTTTATAACGGCACCTCGTAGCTACTTTCCCAAGAGTGAAGAGAGGCGAGAAGGGGTGTTGAAGAGAGAAAAAGGAAATGCTTCATTATAGAGATGTCACACAGCCCCCGATACTAGAGAAGGCTAGAAAGAACAGGGAAATTGTGGGGTTTCATGACGTAAAAATACGATAATAGGCCTACGGCGTTTTTAATACAACTTGGCTTGGGTTTTCTTGTTTTTTCAATTAAAGGAAACCCCAAAATTGGTGAAACCGAACCAAGGTTTTGTCAAAACTTGGCTTGGATTTACAGAGTAAATTTTGTTTTGTTTTGCCGTGGAATACATGTGAATTATTGAACTCAGCATCCATGCTGTTAGTAGGAGGATTAAATACGGTAAGAGGGGGCAAGAGGAGAAAAGAGGGCTGGATGTGATGGAGATGAGCTGCTTGAGGAGTATGTGTGGAGTTACTCGTAGAGACAGATTGAGGAATGAAGAGATACGTAGGAGAGTGGGGCAGCAGGAACATTTGTCAGCCAGAGTGGACAGAAGGGTGCTGAGCTGGTATGGTCATGTTGAACGAATGGGAGATGAAAGGCTTACAAAGAGAATATGTGCGTCAGGTACAAGGGGAGATAGAAGGGCAGGAAGACCCCCATTGAGATGGAGAGACTGTGTAAGAAAGGCTTTGGATGATAGAGGAATGACTATAGATCAGGCAGGGGAAGTGGTGGTGGACAGGAGTGAATGGAGAATGCTTGTGAATAGTTGAGTGAACACGTGGTCATTTGGAGTAAGGGGTCGGGCGCAAGTTCGACTAGATAATAGTCCATCAGGCGCCTGGCCCGGGGGGACGATTAATATGAAGGGTGTGCCTGGAAGTGTGGCTTTGGCTCCGCTGCATGTCTGCCTGCCGAGATCGGAACCTCTCCGGGTGGTCAGGGGCCGGGGGAGTGCTGGAGCGACCTTGGTAACCCTGGTCTCTGGGTCTTCTCCTGGGTGACCTGGATGTGTGTGAGTTTGTGTTTTTATCTGTGTTTATTTTTTGTTTTATGTTGTTTTTGTGTTTTCCCTGTTCTTGCTCTGTCTTGAGTCGGCTACCCCCAAAATGGGGATTGGGCCTGAGCATATAGATAGATAGATAGAAGAGGGGGCAGAAACGCTATTCTCAGGCTTTCTTCTATTCAACTGCTGAGCTCTGGAACTCTCTCCCAGAATCAGTCTTTCGCTCTTCCTATGACTTAAATTGCTTCAAACTCCGTGTGTCCAGGCATTTTAGCTCGAACGTCCCTTGATTTCGGCCCTGTCACTCTTTCAACTCTGGGGGAGGCACTCGCTGTAGGCAGTTATGCCTTTTGTCTCCCTCGTTCACATAGAAAAAAAAAATACCCTTGTAGCCATTATCCGCATATGTTTACTTATTTCACATCACTTTCCTCGTTGTACCTTCCTGTTAGAAACAAATATAATATATTTTTAGCTCGTAATGGGGAACTTATTGAATAATTCCTAATGTTTCACTAAGTCTACTGTACTTACCATAATTTCTGTCAACATTAGTATTCTCCATCACTTCTACACTTACCCTCCCTGTTTCCCTGTAAGTACCTCTTCGCTCCCTCGCCTTCCATCACTTCTACACTTACCCTCCCTGTTTCCCTGTAAGTACCTCTTCGCTCCCTCGCCTTCCATCACTTCTACACTTACCCTTCCTGTTTCCCTCTAAGTACCTCTTCGCTCCCTCGCCTTCCATCACTTCTACACTTACCCTCCCTGTTTCCCTGTAAGTACCTCTTCGCTCCCTCACCTTCCATCACTTCTACACTTACCCTCCCTGTTTCCCTGTAAGTACCTCTTCGCTCCCTCGCCTTCCATCACTTCTACACTTACAGGGAGTGTTTCCCTGTAAGTACCTCTTCGCTCCCTCGCCTTCCATCACTTCTACACTTACACTCCCTGTTTCCCTGTAAGTACCTCTTCGCTCCCTCGCCTTCCATCACTTCTACACTTACAGGGAGTGTTTCCCTGTAAGTACCTCTTCGCTCCCTCGCCTTCCATCACTCCCCCTAACTTGCTAAACAAGGTAGTGAGTTAAGGGGGGTCACCGGCTTTTTTGTTTATCTTTCTCTCCCTCTCCCATTCGGCCCCATTCAGCCAACTGTTTTAAGATGCTTATCCCCATCCAGGTGTCGATTTCTTCCTGCCGAGCGATAGCGAGCCAGCATTGTATGCAGAAATCTGACATTTTACTATCGAAAAATGTAGCAATTGGCTTGCTACCGCTCACCAAGAAAATATTGACACCTGAATGGGGGTAAACGTCTTAATACAGTAGGCTTAATGGGGCCGAATGGATACAAACCAAAGAGAGAGGGAGAGAAAGATATAAAAAAAGTGAGGTGGGCCCCCTTAACTTGGTAAACGAGTCACTAAGTTAATATCCTCTCCGACTTCCGCCATCATTTCCTTCCTATTTCCTTCGTCACCAACACCACCAACATCTTTGTCCTACTTTCTCTTTCTCAATTCGGTTCTCGATTATATATTGATGGTTTAGTTTGCCCTTATTTCAAGTCTCCATTTTCTTTCATATATAATACTGATGTTAAGGGAGCCCGCCTCGCTTCTTTTTCTCTTTCTCTCCCTCTCTCTTTGGCTTGTATCCATTCGGCCCCAGTCAGCCTACTGTTTTAAGACGTTTGCCTCCATCCAGGTGTCAATATTTTCCTGGCGAGCGGTAGCGAGCCAGCATATATACTGGATATTTTTATTTTGAGAGCAAGCTAATTTTGTACATTTTTCGAAAGAAAAATTTCTCCGGCGAAGCCGGATTTCTCCATACAATGCTGGCTCGCTATCGCTCGCCAGGAAGAAATCGACACCTGGATGGGGATAAATGTCTTAAAACAGTTGGCTGAATGGGGCCGAATGGATACAAGCCAGGGAAAGAGAGAAAAGGAGAGAAAGAAAAAATAAAGCCGGTGACCCCCCTTAAGAACGGGGTTACACTTTACACTTTACACTTTGTTGTATTCCGTCCGTTAGTGACACAGTTGAGCTGGGGCTCCACTGCGACCAGGCAGCTCCCTTTCTTCCACTCTCCATTCCAGAAGTCGGTTGGAGTTGGTGCTGGGGTATCCTGGTGTTGGTGGCCAGTCCGGTATTTAGGCCAGCCACATGTCCAAGTATTTCTTGAAGGTGTCTGGAGACATGTTCCTGGTCATGTTCCTGAGAGGGGCTGGTATACAGTTTAACAGTCTGGTTCCATTGTATGCAAAGCTGTGATGGATCAGGGATTTGATTTTTTGTGTTGATCCCGGCGTAGTCCTCACATAGCACAGCCTCCCTCGCCTTTGGTGTTGAGTCTCTTGGATGTTTAGATTTGGTACCTTTTTTTCCAAAATCTTCCAGACGTAGATGATGATGTATCTCTCCTTATGTCTTTGAAGTGAGTACAGCTGCAGCTCCTTGAGTCTCTCCCAGTAGTTAAAGTGTTGAAACCCATGGATTTTACTGGTGAATGTCCTCTGGGTGGCTTCAATTTCTGTTATTTCTCCTACTTTTTGGGGAAACCAGAGCTGAGAGCAGTACTCCAGTCGTGGTAGGACCAGTGACTTCCACAGTGTTAACATATACCTCTCATTTCTTGTGTGGAAGGTTCTCAGGATCCAGCCTGCTATTTGTTTTGCTGTTGTTGTGGCTTTGGTAATATGCTGGGAAAAAGTGGCATCACTGCTCATATTTACTCCCAAGTCCTTCACTGTGTCCTTGGCGGTAATTTCTTGCTGTCCACTTTTGTAGTTGGTGGCGTTTTGTAGTGCTCTCTTGTTCCCGTACCTTAGAAGCTCGAACTTGCCTCCGTTTAGGGCCATGTTGTTTTCTTCTACCCACTTCAGGATTTTGTCCAAGTCTTGTTGTAGTAGCTGTGCATCATGTTGTGAGGTGAATTTCTTCATGAGTCTGGTGTCGTCTGCAAACGATGAGGCTGTTGAGTATTCCAGGTCCCTGTCGATGTCTCCTATCATGATGAGGAATAGGAGAGGTCCCAGTACTGATCCTTGTGGTACTCCGCTGATGACCCAACCTGCTTCTGATAGGCTTCCTTGAACCGTGACTCTTTGTTTTCTGTTGGTGATGAATCTGTGGAGCCATCTTCCAAGGTCTCCCCCTATTCCCAGTGGTTTGAGTTTATGTAGAAGGATCCCATGGTCCACCTTGTCAAAAGCTTTGGCGAAATCTATGTATATGACGTCTACATTTTCTCCATCTTGAATATCCTGTAGGATTTTGTCGTAGTGTGATAGTAGTTGTGAAAGGCAGGAGCGGCCTTGTCTAAAGCCATGTTGACCCTCGTTGAATGCCTCGTTTTCTTCCAGGTAGCTGACCATCTTAACTCGTATTCTTCTTTCTATGATTTTAATAAGATGTGATGTCAGCACCACTGGTCTGTAATTTTTGGCTATGCCTTTACTACCCCCTTTGTGGATTGGTGTGACAGTACCTTCTTTTAGGGATTGTGGTACATATCCAGTTTGGAGGGACTTGCTCCACAGCAGTTTTAGAGGCAAGGCTAGCTGATGTTTGCAGTTTTTTAGCAGTTGGGCATGAAAGCCGTCTGGTCCTGCTGCAGAGTTTGGTCCAATCTTGTCGATGGCTGCTATTATGTCCTCTGTTGATACTGTTACCGAGGAGAGTTGATGTGGTGTCCCAGGAGCGTTGTCAAAGAAGGTCGTTGCATTATCGATTTTCTTGTCTTCATTTGGCGGGCTGAAGACACTTTCGTATTGCTGTTTGAGTATCTTGGCCATTTCGGTTGGGTCACTCTCAAGTTCGCCCGTAGATTTTGCAAGCGGTCCTATTGTTGAGGTGTTCCTGAGTCTCCTTTTTGCGTATGCATAGAAGAATTTGCTATTTACTCGTATGTTTGCAACTGCTTGGAGTTCTTCACGTGTTCTATGCTCTTTGTGTGACTGGATGAGTTTTCCTTCAACTTCATCGAGCTCTTCTTGTAGTTTGGTGACGTGTGCGCATGGCTGGTCTTCCTTTGCTTGGCTCTCAAGTACGTCCTTTTCTTCATTAGTATTTTTCTATCTCTGGGAATCTGTTTTATCTGCTTCCTGCTTGATTTGGGGGGTATGGTGTTTTTGCAGGTCTCCAGGCATTGTTTCTGGAGGATACTGAGAGTTTCGTCGACGTTTTTATCTTCGAATAGTCAGTCAGTTACTGCCAGTTCTGCTCTCAGTCTGTCCCAGTCTATTTCTTTGCTGTAGAAGTTGAGATCTTTCAGAGAGGTGCAGGGGATTTGGCTTGATTCTTGTTGACATCTTCTGGGTGGTGTGGCTGGTGTGGGGGTTCTAACTTTGATGAGGCTGTGGTCGGACATTATAGTTTTTACAGTTTCGTATGAGTGTACCAGGTCGAAGTTGTTGCCAAATAGTAAGTCCAGTGTGTTGTTGCCTCTTGTAGGTTCCTCGATGTATTGCTTCATGTATGCAGTGTCCATGATAGTCATTAGCTCCTTGGCTTGCTGTTTTTCATCCCTGGATCCTCCGTCTATTTTCATGGTTGCCCAATTGATGATGGGCAGGTTGAGATCTCCTGTGATGATGACATCTGTAGTGGGAGTTGGCAGAGTTTGTAGGAGTGATTGCATCTTCTCTGTGACCTCCTTGAAAATTTCCCCTGTGGTGTTTGGAGGTCGGTACAAAATTATGATGAGCATGTCGGTTTGTCTTATGTGTACTGCTAGTAGCTCTGTTGTGCCGTTTGAGAATGCAACTAAAGTTTCGGTATTTGCAGCCATATCCTCCCTTAGGTAGAGTGCTACTCCTCTTCTGTCCGCTCTGTCGGGTGTTACTTAATATATTTTTTCCTATTTCCATTCTTGCCAACATCACCAAGATCGTCTTCCTACTTTCGGTTTCTTAATTCAGTTTTCAGTCTATGGTGGTGTCTTATTTCGCCACCATATTTCAACTGTTCATTTGATTCCTTGTTTATATTTCCTTAGATGTGCTTTGTCGTGATCACATATTTGCCCTACCCTATCTTACTCATTTCAGTTTTTTGTTTATATATCTCGAGGTCGTATTTTGTGACTTTATATAATGATCTTATTGTCTCCCCTTTATTTATATATATATATATACATATATATATATTATATATTATATATATATATATATATATATATATATATATATATATATAAATATATATATATATATATATATATAATTATATATATATATATATATATATATATACAGTATATATATATATATATACTAAGGGGAGATTATAGGCATATGATAAGGAATTGCTGGAACTCCTGTTTCATTTGGTTGGCCTCTCTGACTGACATTCTTTGTGTCTCACTTACACTGCGAGTAATCCAGCTAGCTCTCACAAACACTCTCTCTTTAACCCTTTCAGACTCATATGACGCAGAGGTCGCCAGATTAGCAATAAGAAATAGAGTTCTCTCACTCTTATAATTACCTCTCCAAAATTAGTGTTCTGCCCACAGCTAAATCAAAGACAACTACAGAGGTTGAAGTAACTAAACTAAAGGTTTCTAAATACCCCTGATGGTAACAAAGGCTTTATAGGCCAGGCAATAAAGTGCCGAGGTTGGACAAAAATGTTAGCAAAGCAATTTAACCTGAAATGGGTTCTTTGGAGGTATCTCTAACCACACAAAAAAGTCCACTCGAAACCACCCATGGCAAATACTCGTTTTCACTGAAAATCCTAGATGCCCGCCGCCGCGGAAGGTAAAATATTGAAATAGGCATAACTTTGCTGAAAATCAACATAGAAACACAAATAAAGTGTCTAATCCTACTAATTTTGAGGTGCTCTTTCATTTAAAGTTACTTTGGAGGAGATTGGAAGATGTGTTCATATTGAAATCCTCGAAAAATCAAAATTTTGGCCTAAAATTACCCTAAAATGAGCAAAATTAATTGTCTGAACAACCGGCTTTAATCTTTTACATATGTATTATTGTATTGTGTATATTGTGTATGTATATATGTATATAAATATGTATATGTGTATATTCCAAAGTGACTTTCAAACATTAATTTATTTATAGTCCCGTTTCATCATCATCGTTTTCCACCTCATTTTCTTCAATGTCCACAGGTGGACCGTTCAAACAGGTAATGCCCTTGCATTGACCACAAGCTGGAGTGCAATGGAGCCCATTTTTGCGGCATGTACATGTTCTTGTGTTGCATTTTCCACCACAATTGCATCGCATTATCTTGAGTAGTCGATCAGGTGCCGACGGCTGAGATATTTTGACGGGATATAAGCCAGAAGGAGAAGTCGTCCATCCCCATTCTTCTGCAGGAAGATCATTACCACACCATGCCTGAACCTGATGGTATGCGCGATGACTATGGAAAATGACTGCATCAGATGTTGGCGGAAGCTTCTCTGGCGACACATACTGTGTGGCAGTACCCACTTTCTGCTGAAACTTGTCCACTCTTGCCGAGTCAAGGCTCAGAGATGTTGTGCAGCCATAGATGATCAACAAGGCATCTTCTCTAGCTCTTTCTATTTCTGCTTTAGATGAAGATGGAGAAATGAAAATTGAACTACACCGCTCTAGTTCTGCATATTTCTTGAGTACTGACACTTTGCCAATCCCATAAGGTCTAGACGTAGTGTCACACCCACTGAAAGCGTGCAGAAAGAGCAGGGCGCCAGAGAGTAATGGGTCAAGCTTCTTTGCCAAAGTTGTGACACACACTGTTTGTTTGGATGTCACCATGTATAAGTCTTTGTCAGCAATATTGGCATGATGCGTTAGCAGCTGGAACACATCAGAATCCTCTGTGACAACAGCTGTTGGCTTCTCTTTGGCGTGAAGACATGCTGACATACATTTTATCTTGTAGTCAGCATCACCTTTTGCATGTTCAACGGCGATATCCGCTTTGGTCATTTGCTCTGCAAGTAGATTGATGAATGCTTGCTTGTTGGAAGGATTGGCAAGAAAGCTCTTCTTGGTCATGGTTACATGCACTTCTGGTGAAACCAACACTGTAGCACCTATATCATTCCCCATCCTGCGACGATGTGCTTCATCCTTTGTGCTAGATCCATGGTACCCATCAAACACAACCAAAGCATAACAGTATGATTGCTTGATGTGTCGGACGTACATTTCACAGATCTCCGAGTAGCTGGCATTTTTAGGCAATGAGAATTTATGAAGCAGGCTACCACCATCAATGATGTACTGCATACTCATGTCACAGGACGTTGCACTACTGCTCTCTGGAACAAGCTTGAAGAGATGGTGAATGATTTCCGATTTATCCCCCATCCTCATGCACATATGGTTGTCAAAGAGAGATGGTGGGAAAGAGCACATCTCATATCGGAAGAGATCTGGAAGTGGTATGTCACCATTGAAACCTGTAAGAAGAAGACGCTGATAGAGACGCTGTGAATCCATCTCAATTTGGGCGCCGGAAGATGTTTTCACATGAGTAGCTGATGCCAGGGTCTTAACTTGATTCTTCTGAGAAAACTTGTATTCTGCGACAGATTGTCCGACCATGGAATCAAGGATCTTCTTTCGAACACTTTGAGCCTCATATGCATTCACAGAATCATTTGCCACCAAGCCAGTTGATAGACTTACAATCTTCTTTGATGGTTTGTTGAATACGCCACGCTCAAGGAACACTTGGAGAATCTTCTGTATATCACTCATGTCACGACGTATCCTGGCTGCTGCTAATTCACGATGTCCATCAGGTGTATCCATAGATAAACCAGCTATCGCGAAAATGGACTGGCTTATTTTGGCACACACAGGTCTTGAGAGCAGGAAGAGAAGTCGAGTGCTGTCACTGAGTCCACGCCCTTGGGTTAAGCTGCCAGTTGATTTGATGCTGGCCATCAGAACTTGCTCTATGAAGAGGTCTGTGAAAATTCCTGACCACGCACCGTCACTTCTTCTGACTGGAAAGAGGCCATTCATAAATGCCCTATATACATCTGGATGGGTTTGTTCCAGGTCAATCATTCTTGGGATGAACAAAGCCAAAGACTTCGTATAGTTGTTGTGACCGGCAGCAGCAAGAAAAGGGTGCATTTCACGCAGAGACTGCAAATACAGAGGCCAGCAACCTATACGAGCAGAACGAATGAAGAACCTAAGAATGGATACCATATTTTGGTATTGTATCCACAATCTTGCAGTGCCATAGCTTTGCAGTGATGCACGCCAATCTTCAAGAGCAGTGTGGATGTTGCTCAATGCATCGCTCTGTAGTGCATCATCCAGAGTCATGCTTCCGTCTTGAACGTCTTTGACAAGCTGAGAGATATCAGAAAGCACATCAGCTTGAGGATGGTCTCCAACCTGTGACTGTGGCGAGATTCCAGGCAGGACATCGTCACCAGCCTGATGGGAAATACCAGACTGATTGGTTGAATCAAACGTTTGAGAAGATCCTGCCTGAGTAGAGTCCTTTGACTCTGTGGTTCTTGGGGTTTGGTTGGAGGTGCTAGAATTGGGCAAGTTTCCAGTTTGTAATGAGCTATCTGATGTTTGAGAGGTTCCAGGGTGGTCAGATTCATGGGACTTTCTCGGTTCGTTGGGGCTGCTGGTGTGCTTGGAGGTTGAAGGCTGGTTTTCGCTGCTTGTCTCGAGCTTGGGTGTCGACGTAGAGGAGTCCGTACCTTTCAAATCCGGAAGAGGCAGGTGAAGGGCTTCTGATGTAGTTATTATATTCAGAGCACTGTCAATGAGAAGATGACCTCGCACTGCACGGGCCACTGCCTTTCCACTCAACATCTTGTCAACTGAACCCTCGGCATAGACCTGTGCCAGTATTTCCTTCAAACCAGAACCTGCCATGATAACTCCAATGGCTCCAAGCATGCTCATCTCTGTGTGGAATCCGCCAAGTAACAGGACAATCTTTCGCAAACGACTTGATGTGGGTTGATCCTCGATAACCATCAGAGCTATCCAGTATAATTGCTGATCGAAGGTGATGATGGGAGTACAATTCTGCTTTTCAGCTAAGTCGCTCATGTACTCCAGCGTTGACCGAACACATGTTGGGCTACTTGGTGACATGTCAATCATTGGTAAGAAGAGTTGTGTACTCTTCCCTGGGTTGGCCATCTGCATATGAAGGGATTGCATGTATCCAGACCACAAAGGCCGAGGTTGAGAGAGATGCATCGATACCTGCCACATTATGTCTAACTTGAGGCTCTGCATGTCCTGGGTATATGGGCGAATAGTTTCATACTTGATACTCTTCAATCCTGACTTTGGGTCTCTTTGAAATATGATTGAATGTTTGCCAAAAAAAATTATGTCATCGAATGGCACCTGGTTCCTGGGAATTGGTCTGGAAGTTGAACGAGCTGGTGTGATTGCTCCCATCTGACCCATCATGTGAATGACATTTTCACCATCCAATGTCTTTGCATTGTGATCAACATTGTCGGCAATGAAGTGCAGCAAAGCATCAGCAGTGAGATCTTTAATGTCTACTCCTTGGGTGAGAGCAGCGTTTTTCTTGTAGAGTGATGATTCTGAATATGAAGAGCAGAAACCAAAGCTGAAGAGTAAGTCTATCAAGTCACGATGTCCATATTGCTGGTCCAAAGTTACACACAGACCAACTTGCAGAGGACAGAGGAATACTCTTGGACAAGTGGAGCTCATTATGGCTTGGCCAATAGATGCACATCGAAGGTCTGCTCTTTTGCTCTTGATGATTGTCTGTAACAGTAGAGACAGGGCAGGGGTCAAAGTGGAGAGATTGTGTTCGAGCGATTTTATATCAGAGGCGTCTGGATATACATTGTTGTGTTTTTCGGCATTCTTTATTTCATTCCTGATATAGGTGCCGACAACTTTGATCAACGAATCCATGTCATCGGGGTTGTCCTTCATTTTTGAGGGCGCATCCTGAATCAACTGCTTCACATTAGATGTGAGTGTGACAATCAGTGATTGCTTTTTCGTTGAAGTAATCGATACTCTGTTCCCATAATGTGCATAGAGTTACGTTTGCAAAGACTCTTTGGAATAAACCTTTCCACTGGTTGCATGGCTTTCCATGATTTCATAGAGTTCATCTAGAGTGACAGTTTCATCATCATTGTTTTCCAGATATTCAATAACGTGCATGAAAGACGATCTCTTCATTTCATCGATGGTACCAGAAGGACGTCCTCGTTTCCGAGGTGGTGCTCCATCCTTGTTTGTAGGTAACATGTCAAGTGTAAGATTTCGTGGAGACATGTAATATTGGAAACATCTGCGGTGGTAAATGGCCTCCTCTGCTGGTAAATCATTAATACATGCAAGTCGATGTGCAACTGCATCAGCCCAAGAGTCTGGATGAGTTTCGCGATGTTCATTACATCTTTGCAAGATTGTCTCTGACACAGTGAGGAGCATAACATGGCTGAATTCATATTCAACATTGGTGGGATACTTTCTGGCCTTCTCCTGATCAACATGCATCCCACAGAGATAGCAGTCAGTGTGAAATGAGAATTTTTTAGTATCACATCGCAGTTTGTGTGTGGTAGGACCAGTTTCATCGACATGTTGGCGTTTACCGATCTGCTCATATCGTCTGCTGTTTGTGTGACTTTTGCGACATGATGTGTGGACATATTGCTTTCCATTTTCATCAAATTTATATATTGGGATGGGGTTCGTTGGATATAGTTCATTGTGTCTATGGGTGAATTTATTAATGTAAGTGAGGCCTTTGCGTCCAACGCTGGAATATTCATCGTTCTTAAATGAAATAGTGTCTCTACAAATTAAACACGCCGCATCTGTCTTGGGGGATGCCATCACAATCTCAGATCTGGAAATAAAAGAAAAAAGTATTACTAAATGCGTTGCATACACGTATATACATTTCTCAATCGTACTGGTGTAATAGTCGCACAGATATGTTCAGAGGATCATATAATTTTCACATTTTCCTTAAATATTATACCAAAAATGACGTTGATTTTGACGTTTGAGCATGAATGCCACCTTATATGACCTTGAAAATATTTCCAAGTGAAAGAGCACCTCAATATTAGTAGGATTAGACACTTTATTTGTGTTTCTATGTTGATTTTCAGCAAAGTTATGCCTATTTCAATATTTTACCTTCCGCGGCGGCGGGCATCTAGGATTTTCAGTGAAAACGAGTATTTGCCATGGGTGGATTCGAGTAGACTTTTTTGTGTGGTTAGAGATACCTCCAAAGAACGCATTTCAGGTGAAATTGCTTTGTTAACATTTCTGTCCAACCTCGGCACTTTTTTGGTGCTTATTTCCTGGCCTATATGGCTTCCTTAAATAACAAGCAAACAAAGGAAGACTACGAAGAATGAAGAGGAATGAAGAAGAAAGAAGAATAACCAAGAAGAAAGAAGAATAAACAAGAAGAAAGAAGAGAAAATAATAAGAAAAGCACAAAACACTGGATAGTAGAGACTGTGGGTTCGGAGAGTGCGCCAAAAACAACAACACCAAAAGGGAGGTGCAAATGTAAAGGCCTACCTTCCCGCCCAACCTGAACTGAACTGAACTACTTAATTAGATAATTTCCTGCCAAATATTTACATTTAACTTGATGTTTGTATTTTTGCAAACTAAATGTTTGTATATAACCTATTTATTTGTATTTTAAGGAAATTACAATTCTATGTCGATAATTGGTCGATGTGGCCCTTTAAATTCTTTAAAGACTTTAATGTCAGAGCCGTGGTGGTCCAGTGGTGAGCACGCTCACGTGTGAATCTGCAAGACCCGGGATCGAATCCCTGCCACGGCGGACATTTAGTGGGTGTGGTAGTACGTCCTAGCATGTTTCACATGCTCGCACCCAATCAGGGAACATCCTGACGATGTACACAGACTAAACACACATAACAAAGCCACTCCAACAGCTTCCTCTCTCTCCAACACCCCTTCTCCCCTCTCAACACTCTTCTCTGAGCTAGTGCCGATACAAATGGCCAGTCCTGTATAGAATCGTGAGGTTCAGAGTCGTAAAGATTCCAGGACGAGCTCCATAGGAACTGAACTGAAACTGAGCATCTTAAATATTCAGACGGAGTAGCTGTAGTCAAGGAGGAAAAAGTCACCAACTTTAAGCTAATAGTTGGAAATGTAAAATTGAAGGTGCCCGAGGCTAAGGTCATCCGTGATGCAAGTCTCTTTCCGAACCTGCTCATTGGAATGACTGTGCTTAAATCTCTTAAGAAGTTGGACTGCACACCCTATGGACATGGGTTGGAAGAGGGTCAATCTTGTGCTATCATTAAAAGTCAGTCATTGAGAGAGAGGAACAGCCATCTAGTTCTGGCTGGTTTTGATGTCAAGAATACTCATGGTTGGATAAGTAGGAAGCGTAAATTTGAATGTGATGATATTGATGTTGAGCCAGACTTGTTGAGTGAAAGCTTTGAATTACTTTCTCTGTAAATCTTTTGTTATCGGCTGATTCGGCTCTTACTTTTTGTATTTTGATATATTCATAGGCTATAGACATTTCCTCGGTCTTATTTTTCAAAATTTATAGGGCCTACCAGCAAGCAAGGTTAGGTCAGGTCAGGTCAGGTCAGGTGAAGGTAATGAGAAATAAGCCGAACGTTCTTTATCATGTTCCCGTCTATTTTGACGGTAATTCTGCAGAAAAACAACTCCGGGGTTTTATTAGGTACAGTAGGCTATAGGCCTAGGCTATTTAATTTATTTTTGTTAAAGGTATATTATGGTGTATTTTTGTTGTTAGAAGGTGAGGAAAGCAGTTTTTATTGCCATTCTCATTGTTAATTTTAATTCTCATTCCCCAACAATCTAGGGGAGAGTGGGAATGCAGGGTTTTGGGTGGTGGGTAATATGGGAATAACTTGGCTTGGATTCTCAGTTACTTTTCAATATTATTAATTAAGTTATTCCCGTATTACTGTACAGTACTGTACCTACATTTTATCCCTCAATAGGTGGGTTAACCCAAAATCTGTCATTCCCACACTCCCTCTTAGGCCTAGGGTATCGGAATTGGAATTGTTATGCCCTGTTTTTCTACAGGTTTAACTTGGGTAATGTGAGTTCTAATTGACTGGGTATATAAGGCTGCATGCACAATACAAGATATGAGGAATAGAGAACACAAAGAAACACATGGTAGCAAGTTACACGATCACGTTTATTGATATACCACTGCAGAATACTTGTGTAAGACAATATAATAGAATTGAACAACACTAGCATAAGTGGATCTGGATGGAGCCTAGTCTCCCACTTCCAACGTTCAGGTATTAATCTTCTGATCTATCTATCTATCTATTGCCTGACGCCGTGATCCCGAAGGGGTGGCCACGAACGAACCGCCCCCATGCACCTCTGTCCCCAGTCAGTCAACGCCCCTCCCCCCAACCAGCACCGCCTTCGTTCATGTAGTTCCTCACTCCATCCTTCCACCTCATATTCGGTCTACCTCTCCCCCTCTGTCCCTCCACCTCGCTCTCGTACACCCTCTTAGTCATTCTCTCGCTTTCCATACGTTCCATATGGCCGAACCATCTCAAGTTGTTCCTTTTCACACTTTCCAGCACATCTACCTCCACACCACACCTCCTTCTTACTTCCTCATTAGTCTGTCTATCCCTCCATGTAACTCCGCACGCACTCCTTAAGTAATTCATTTCCACTGCTCTCACTCTTGGTCTGAGTCTCTCAACCAACGTCCATGCTTCGCTTCCGTAAGTCAGTGTCGGGATTACCACACTGTCATGCAAGGACTTCTTCACTTCCATACTGACCACCCTATTTCTTGTTACTGCTTTTAGCGTTCCTACAACCCTCTTCCCCTGTTGTACCCTCTCCCGCACCTCTTCATCTTCTGATCACTGGCTTTAATTCAACAGGTTTATATACCGAAGACCATCAATGTTACTTATAGAATCATATTCACTGTTAGATTTATTACTGGTAGCTCTGGTACACAAGTAGTAGTTCACAGACTAGATTAGACACGCGTATTTTAGAGCACGGGAATTCTAGTAACCTCAGGGGATACTGATCTAAGTTTTATATTCTTGTCTCAGAAATACATAGAACGCAAATCAGTGGGCGAACCTTCAGATATCACTAGGGTTTCCTTCTAGGTAATAATATCTGGGCATATGGTTGATTACGAGAGTTAGTATCGCCTGTTAAATAATGAACACTGATACGCTTAGCACTTCCTAATTGAATGGTTATATGAATTATACTGGGGCAAAGAGATAGCCACTTCGTAAAAATATTAATTAGTGAATCTCTAAACAGCACAGTAATATGTAGTACTGCTAAAGGGAATCTTGGGTAGTATCTGATGGGTCTGGTCCTGGTTATCTTGCGTCCATGATGTTGGGGGCTAACGACTGGTTCCGCGGCCGTCCAGGGGGCCCATATGTGTGAAGTTCTCAAATACGTGGGCAGGTCCTTCTATCCAAATCTGCCAAGGAGTCTGCCGGCTCTGGAATCTCACTCCGGAACAACACAAGGGCAGAGCTAGAAGTTAACTGCAGGGTAGTGACCCCTGGTTGGTGTCTAGCTTTCAACTGATTTGACTGGGGGCGGGAGCTAGATTTATAGGCTCGGTTCTGGGCCCTGTAGACAGTAGGGATCTCGAGTCTTATGGACTTATTTGAGCTCTCAATAGATATGGGGACTAGGTAAGATGGTATTTACTGTTGTGGCACATGGCTATAGGAAGCCTTTATATTTTCATATAACTGAGCCTTAGTAAGAGGTACTATTTTGGCTATACTGGAAGTATTTAGGGGAGAGAGACTGGATCTACTTTGCGAGGAGGATGGGGACAGCTGTGATAGGAGCGTCTCTCTAGATTGTTCAATCTTCATTCTATGGTATAGCTGAGGTGCTAATTTAGTGATCAGAGCATGCAAGAAAGGTAAATGGTTTATTGTGAGTTAATAGAGGTTAGTAAAGGTGTTAGTCATGCATGGTTAGTTCATTGATAGGAAGAATTCCTGTGCTACCTGGCAATGACTCGGAAGTCAAAACAGGGGCCAGGTATACCTCCGCGGGGGTGGGGGTCTCCCTCCTCGGGTGGGCAAAAAGGGGGAGCTGGGCGCCCTCTCTCTGTGATAGTCGTCCGGCGGCTGTGGCTAGGGGCTTGCCATATCACCAGTGTTTGTAATAACCCTCTGTGTATGAGACAGATGTCGGTGTCCTTAATACCAAAACCGAAGGTGCCTTAGCTAGCTGGTTTTACTTTGCTGGTTTGTTAATTGTAGGGTTTGCTGGATGTGGTGGAGACTGGGTTGCTAACTCTGCCACATTTATCTGGAAGTATGGCAATAGAAGTTAGTTACTGGCGAGGCGGCTAGCCTCGCACCGACGACCATTGGGTGCAGGGTTGTGAATGGGTTGTAAGAGAATAGATGGCATGCAAGGGGCTAGTAAAGTTCTAATGTTGTTCTGGCCTACTAAGTGAAGGTAGGCTGGATAGGAGTATATATATAAAAGGTTGGAGAGCGTTAGCAACGGACAATTCAAGGATCTTCAAGAGGTATGAGAGAGAGGCTAGGTCGGACAAGAGTCGAGAAGCGCGGGTGTCTTAATGAGAGGGGGGGGGGAGAGTTCAAAGGCTACAGGGAAATTTTGCCCCTAAGGTCCCTGGGCGTGGGGGTGGCATTAGGCTACAATTGATATGGAAGTTTGAAAAGGCAGTAGAATACGTTAGCCAAATGCTACCGGGGAATCCAACTATGGGGTGGTATATGAGTCTGGAAAAGATAGAGTTATGTGATCAGTCCGAGGGGTTATGGATACTATTAGTTGGCCCTGGGAACTGCGTTTTCTATTAAATATAAATATACCAACAACAGCGGCAGTTCGTAGGGGTACTTAGTTATTGTTTCGGGGGACTTATGACAGATACTGGTAACCAGGTTATCTTATACAATCTCTGGTTGGGGTAA
The DNA here is from genome assembly GCA_032716605.1 of Paralithodes platypus. Taxonomy (NCBI): domain Eukaryota; kingdom Metazoa; phylum Arthropoda; class Malacostraca; order Decapoda; family Lithodidae; genus Paralithodes; species Paralithodes platypus. The sequence continues at coordinate 31,418,363 of CM064506.1, read as the reverse complement.
GAGGTGTATGACACGACGTAAATTGGCGTAGTGTGGACTGTGGATACGAAGGAGGCAAGGGGAAGACGTATGACAATTGTGGAAAAGTAATTGGAAAAAGGTGAACACAATGGCGGATAAAAATACTTAACCTAAGGATTGAATACATAGATTTATGGGGCGATGGGTCTTCAGAAGCTTAGTCTGGCAAGACAAGATGTTAGGGAATGTTAATATTAATACTTAAACTAAGGATTGCATACATCGATGAACGATGACATTATAGTCGTCGTCCTAATAAGGTGATGAAACCTGGTTGATCTGTACTTGGCACAATACGACACAAGGACAGTGCCGCTATGTCGTATCAATGCTGGTGGCAGTTAATATTATAGACTTAGTTACTAGAGGAACAATGCAAGGGGCGACTGAGCATGGGTTACATATATCTATACTCGTCATGGGAAATGATATACGAGGTCTAGGGACAAGCGTGGGTGTTTTAACTTCTAAGATATATAACCTCTACTTCTCGGATGTAAGAACATACATAGATATAATTATGGCTGTCTGATGTGTTGGCATTGGCTCAACATAGGGACAGGGCATGGGTGTTTTTAATATGAATGTATATTCCTGTTCATCATCTTTGTAGATAGGAGTGTAGGACACGAGGGGTAGTGTACGTGAGGTGTGGAAAATGGTCAGTTTAGAAAAGGTAGGTGGGTGCAGCCTGGAGCTGCTTAGCCCTGCGGGCTTGGGCCTGTCTGAAATGGCTGGCTCGGTCAGCTGGTCCTTTCGTTCTGTGGACCTTTCCTTTGGGTGTTTCTGTGTGGTGTTCGTTCGTGGCTTCTGTGGTGGGTTTCTCGTTCTGGGGCATTTTAGGAATTAAAAATTAAAATTATCCTAAGAACTGCTTACCTAACTGCCTAACGATGGTATACACCATACTACAGTTTTAAGAGAAATTGGTAAGAGTTGTGTTATCGGGCGTACCACTACCGACATACAGCATAACTCTTCTATAAAACATTAACCTAACCAAACAACCTAACCTAACCTAGTATTCATGTAGTAGCCTAATGAGAATACTAAGTTAGGTTAGGTTTTTTAGTTAGGTTAATTATTTATAGATGATTTATGTTGTATGTCGGTAGTGGTACGCCCGATAACACAACTCTTACCGAGAAATGAATCAATGTTTGCAGACAATGGTGCTGCATAGTCACAGTGATCAGGTGAGCAAATAAATACGCCAATTATAAAGACGTCGCCGGTACAGAAGGGGTTAACTACCATTTGTCTATCAATCTATATGTTGCCGGACTCCGTGATCCCCGAAGGGGTGGCCATGAATGAATTGCCCCATGCACCTTTGTCCCGACAGTTGACGCCCCTCCTCCCATCCAGCACCGCTTTCATACATATTCCGCTACTTCTTAACTCCGTTCTTCCACCTCTCTCTCAGTTTTTCTCTCCCTCTCTGTCCTTCCTCTTCACTCTCATCCCTCTCTGTTCTTCCAGTTCACTCTCATCCCTCTCTATTCTTCCACTTCACTCATCCCTCTCTGTTCTTCCACTTCACTCTCGTACAGTCTCTTAGTCATTTTCTCACTTCACATACGATCCACATGACCAAATCATCTTAAGGTGTTCCTATTCACACTTTCCAACATACAGTATCTGCATCACACCACACCACTCTCATACTCTCTCTCGTCTGGGTATCCCTCCATGTAACACCACTCACTTCTCAAGTACAGTACCCGGTACAGTAATTCATTACCACCCCTCTCTCTCTTGGTTTGTGTCTCTCCAACAACGTCCATGTTTCACTCCCGTATGTCAATGTCGGGATTACCACACTATCATGCAAGGAGTTCTTTACTTCCATGCTGACCACCCTATTTCTTGTTACTGCTTTCAGCGTTCCTACAACCCTCTTCCCCTATTGCAGCCTCTCCTGCACTTCATCCATACTCTCATCTTTACTCAGCACACTGCCCAAATACTTAAATAAGCCGACATTCTCCATACTCTGACCATTCAACCTCACCTCACACTCTGAGACTGCACCCATTTCAAAGACTATAACCTTACTCTTCCCCGCATTTACCTCAGATTCCGTTTTTAACACACTGTTCCAAACATATTTACCAGACTCTGCAACTCCCATTCACTATCGCTCATTAGAACTGTATTGTCAGCCAACAGCAGTACTGTACTGGCAACTTAAACTCATTTCCTTCCCTTGTCAGCGGTACACCAACATCAACTGCTCTTCTTTGTATTTCTTTCATGACTCATTCCATATATATATTGAACAACCATTGGGACATCACACACCTGGGTTCATTCTCCCTACATAGTGATACCTTTGCACCCTCATATCTTCACTGCTTTCAGCAACTTGCCATCTACAGTACTCCGTATATTCTCAGTGGAGGTGGACCTAGAATGACGTGGGCTCGGGTACCCTGGTCCGATCTTAAAATAAAGAACTTGACAACGGAAACAGCCATTGACAGGGCTGCCTGGAAAGCCGCCATTTAGGACGTGCGACTGTAACCACATTCTCTGTGGATAAAGCGGTCTTTAAACTTGTATGTACAGTAAACTCCCTTTTAGCCAAAAATGTCAGTTAATCAAAGGTTTTGCTATCCGTATTTTTCAATAGTTTTCACTTATTTAAGCCTTTATGGATGCTTAATTACATCAATTTAACTCCTCTGAAGTAGACATAGCTTGAATTAGATGATAATTAGAAGTTAAGACAGCCTAGATATGGTTTTAAATGCAATGAAAACAGTATATTTGGCCATTCGTTCACCTATTTAGTTCTATATAGAGGGACTCTCGTTTATCCGTAATAATCTCTTATCCAAAATGTCAAAAGTCTCGTGATTTTTGGATAAAAGGGAGTTTACTGTATGTACTTTACAGACCTTCTCTATCGACTCTGTCATATGTCTTCTCCAAGTCCATAAAAGCAGCGTACAACTTTTATCCCTTCTCCAGATATTTCTGGAAAATTCATTTCAAGCCAAAAATCTGGTCTACACCTACCTATATCACCTATGTGGAGTTCGCCACTCTGCTAGTGGTACCGAGGAGAGCACTGCCCTTTGTTGTTGTTTGAAAATTGGTGCAGCAGACTGTTCGAAGGGGCGGAGCGCTCCCCTGCAAAGATGGGCTCATCTGGCACTTTTTGTAGTTCGACATCAAGGGCTCTCTTGAAGCTGTCTAACAAGACGCCCCTCATATCTTTTACTTGCCGCGGGAGTTTGTTGAAGAGACGTGCTCCTCTATGTGATAACCAGCTCTATCGCAGAGAGCCCATAGCACCCCGATTTTTTAAATTGGGCATATCGCATTCCCAGGCTTTCCTATTACTGAACTTTATTGCTATTGGAGTATGTAGATTCGGTACAAAACCCTCTGCAATTTTCCAGGTACAGTGTATATATTATTAAGTAACGTTCCCTTCTACGCTCCAAAGAATACAGCTTTAGTGATTTTAAATGCTCCCAATAGTGTACAGGTAACTGTTTTACTGAGTTTATATGTGAGGTGAAGTTCCTTTGTGCACTCACCAAGTCACTAATTTCACCTGCTTTGTATGGAGATGTTAATACGTTATAGCATTCTAGCCGGGGGTGGGAAGTAATTCAATTCAATGTTGCTTCTGTAGTGACTGGGTACACAAGAGATGTAGTGGAGCTAGAGGACCTTTGACAAGAATCATAGACTTTGAATGTACAGTGTGCAAGGGAGATCTTGTATTAAATGACCCGCCTGTCAGTGTTGATTTCGACAGTGTAACGCTGGAGTGTGTGAATAAGTTCTGCTACCTGGGCGATACGGTTTCCGCCGGAAGTGGCGCTGAAGCTTGCTCCATTGCTAGAGTTAGAAGTGGCTGGGGAAAGTTTAGAGAGCTGTTGCCACTCCTGACCATGAGAGGGCTCCCACCCCACCTTAAAGGGAAGGTGTATACCTCATGTGTTAGGAGCGCGATGACCTATGCCTCAGAGACGTGGCCAGTTAAAGCGGAGGATGTCGATAGAATGGAACGGAATGAGAAGAAAATGGTGAGATAGATGTGTGGGGCTAATCTTAGGGACAGGGTATCGAGCGAGGAATTGAGAAGGCGTCTGGGCATTAGGAGTGTCAGGGAAGTGATGCGCACGAGCCGACTTGGTTGGTTTGGACATGTGGAGAGAATGAATGATCAGAACTGGGTGAAGAAATGCCGGACTGTGTACGTGGGGGGAGCTGCGCGTAGGGGTGGACCTAGAATGACGTGGGCTCGGGTACTCCAGTCCGATCTCAAAATAAAGAACTTGACAACAGAGGCAGCCCTTGACAGGGCTGCCTGGAAAGCTGCCATTTAGGACCTGAGACTGTAACCACATTCTCTGTGGACAAACGGTCTTTAAACTTGTATGTAGGCTATGTATGTATCATCCACCATGCTGTATCCTTCACACCCCTCCCTCTTCTCCTAACTCCACATACCTCCTCACATGCTGCACACATATCTTTCTTAAACACTTTTCTCACATCTTCCACTTCCTCCATACCCTCCAAGTCAAACCTACCTAACCGTCTCTCTACTGCTCTCTTGAATTCTTCCCTACACATGTTGCATCTAGGCTAATATAATACAATTCAGTTGAATAAATATTTACTGTATGCATAATGATAACTAAACTATATCTCATTGAAACCAGTTCATTAAATTATTATAATCAAGTGTACAACTACTGACAAATGTTTGTGAGCTCTTGCAATTTTCTTTATGCAAATAATATCCATTTATATTGATGTTCAGATTAAATCAGCTACAGTATATATTAACACAAATATAATAATGTATATCTAATTTGCTCTGAAGATCAATCTTTATGGATATATTTGTGTGAAGAAAATCGCAAGAGCTCACAAACACTTTTGTCAGTAGCTGTACATACTGTAGTGTCAAGAAAAAAATCCCTTTAATTATTTTGTCTATCATAAAATGGAGATTTCATTATTAAGCCTAATTTGATTTTTCTTTCTTTTTTCAGGTGATCTGGAGTAGATGTGAACCATGTCATCAAGAATAAAGTGTAATGAACCACCAGCTGCCTTGTAGGATGAGCCCCTTTGGCCAAAAGATAGGTCCACAGCCTATAATTGTAGTTGGAAGTTAGTCAGAGCAGGCACCCCATTTATAATGTGCTTTAACCCGGGAACTGCCGGAAGACTCTTAAGAGTTCCCCAGGCGGACTGCGGGAAGACTCTTAACTCCCTCAGCCATATTATGTTCCAGTAAGTCCGAGGAGGCGGGAGCCCCAGGATCATTGCCACTGCCTCGCACTACACTCACAACAACACTGCGGCCGTTAGAATTATCGCAGGAGGCTGAGGTTGCCACCAACGGTTTTATCGTATGGTAACTTATCGGACTTACTGAGCTCATATGACGCAAAATCGCATCATAAACTTATTGGAGAGGTATAGAGATAAGTCCATACGACGCGATCGCATCATATGAGTTTTTGGTGGACTTATTCATATGACGCGATCGCGTCATATATGTCGCAAGGAGTTAAGAGTCAGAGAAAAAAAAATCAACTTTAAACATCGAAAAAAAAAAAAAAAAAAAATTTGCCCCTGGGCCATGCAAAATATCACTCCTCTACCTCCCCTCCTTCAGTTATCACCTATTTTCCCTGTTATTCCCTTATTCTGAGGTATATTTTCATGCTAACATTAGCGAGTTGCAAGCAGGGCATTGGCATCACTGTTAGCAAGCGAGTGCAAGAGAGAGAGAGTATCGATCGACTGTGTCTCAGTGGCCTTGGGGGAAATTGGCGGGAAAGCAGGTTGCCTCACCCATACATTATACAACTCGCGGCCTGTATCTCCGATTTTGACCATCCAAACGCTGTTTTCACTTGTTTTATTGTTGTTTCAGGTTAATACCTTTATAATCAACCCATAATAGGCGCGTATGGATAAGTATTAATGCTATTTATGGTAAAATGAATATTTTAGTGATGGAAACAGCTCAAATAAGTCAGCACAGGCAGACGTTTCTAATTACCCCCATGCGCACTTGTTAGGTTAAGGGGACCGCCCAGTATTTACTAGGGGGTGACTGAACTTCGTCCGATTTTAATGAGATTTCGCACACTTATAAAGGATGATGGAAGGAGGAAAATATTATTTTATTTTTCTCTCTAGGTCAATTAGTTCCTGAATTAGGGTGGAAATTAGTTTGAAAATACAAACAAATTTCCGTTGTTGATAGGCTTGAAAATCAAGCACTGTACAATCTTTTCAGAGTGATCAGACAACACAGGACAGGTGGTTTTACAACTCTCTGCTACTTTCTTTTCTTTTTTATCTAATTGCTGAACTAGGTGAGTCGGAAATTAGGTAATTATTTTTTACTCGGTAGTTAGCTACCTATGCCAAGGGGCTGTGCCTCAATAAGTCGGATATGCAAAAAAAAAGCGCTAGAGATTTATGGAGCATTTCACGCGCTTTCCAGCGGTATAACTACCGTATAAGTACCATCCTTATACGATCAGTAGTTACTGAGTTATTGTCAATCAAAGGTCGAAAACTTACATTTCGAGAAAAAGGCTTGTAAAGTTCAGTGATGTCTTCATTCCAGTCTAATTACAGTACATATAACGCTATTTCGGTTTTAGGCATTTATACATAAGTTTATATATTCATAAACAGTATACCGTAAGCTTTCCACTAATATTTAGCATCTGGTAATTTTTTCTATATACAGACATACCACGACCACCTCCCCATATTTGTCCCGTTGCGGGGTGCTACGGCGTGTGACGCTTCTGCATAGTAGCCACGTGCGGGCATGCGCGTGCGTCGGCTGCCCAGCCGTTTAGAAACCGGCTGGTGGCAGCCGGTCGGCAGGCTTTTCCTTAGTATATATCCTACGACAACGTAACTAATGTCTGGGATATTCTTATGTTGTTTCACAGCTTGAAGCTGCCCTTATTCTTAACCAACGCATCTTAGTATATTTTATTCTCGATAGTTGATTATTTCATTATAATATATAAGATGTAAGTCTAGTGAGGGCGGGAGGAGACGAGCGGGAGAGAGAGACCGGCTTGGGACGTTGCTTCGCTTGCCAGCTTGGGACGAGCCTGAAGCATTGCCATATGCATTTGATTGCAACGTTAGGCTTAGTTTCGACTCACGCACGGGGTAGAGGATTTTGACCAGGCAATAATGTTGAGTGTTACCAAGCCTGGGATGTATTTTGTATGCCTAGGGTGGGGTCCAGACAGATTCAAGACTCAGAGCTCACCTCACTGTCGTACCCTTCGGACCCTCTTGATATCTATCCCTCTCAACCCCACTTAGAAACTTTCTCTATTACTTTGTATACCTTCCTTCCACTACTTCACCAATCTATTTAATTATCCCATCCCCTTGATAGACCTTATATCTATTATTGTATTAACGACGAGCTCTCAGATAACTAGATAGGATTTTGGGCCTTATGCAGAGACGTAATTGTTAATGAGACCTAGGAAGCTTTTTTGTTGTCTCATATTTGGTGGTTTCATGCTTGCTAGTGTGTTCTTGTGTCAGGTTAGCAGGGGCTAGACCGGAGGGGAGGCTTTTTGCGATCCTTTAAGTTAAGTCTGCTGGTGCGACTCCTGTGGACCCGCACGACTTTACTAGGATACCCGTGGGAGTCTGGGGGCATTTTCTTGTCTGTGTCCCTGTGTGTCTAGTGTTGTGTTGTGTGAGGGCCCTTGCCTAGTCCACTCAGCACTGCGCTAGCACGTCTTGCTTTTGTTTTAGGGTCGCCAGGAGAGAGTCAGATACTTGCGATCTGAGTCTCTCAAGAGAGCACCCTTTCAATTAGAGTAATTTGGCGCACAGACTTGGGAACGTCCCAAGGCTAGAGCAGGTGGCTCAGCCCGGGTATCCGAAGCCTATATCCTTCCAGCTAGACCTCTGCCACCTGGCAGATTAACAGCTAGGGGTTTATTATTTCTGTATGCTTGTTATTGTGCCACAGTTTACCGTTTTTGTGAGCATTGTGAGTCAGGGTGTGGCTTAGAGACTCTGTCCGAGCAGGCTTGCCTGACTAAGAGTGAGAAGCACACCTGTATGTGGTTATGTTGCGAGTTGCTGCCTTTATTTAATTATACCTATGCCATTATACACTGTATGTCCTATCACTAGTATTTATTCCTGCTTATGAGTTAAGAGTTCTCTAAATCCGTAACGTACTTTTTTGCTAAGCATCAGATCCTACAGTAGCCGCCTGCAGTTTAGAAACCCGCATCTTGTCTACCTGTACGATGTTTTGAGGACTGTTTGCTTTCACCTTCTTTCACGCAGGGGTGATTAGTTGTATTAATTAACGTAACGTTAAATGTACTTTCTTCTAGTTTGTTATTAAATTGTTTCTGCAATTTAATTCCGTTATCTATCTTTTCCTTGAAGCTTTAAGTCAACTTAATTGTGTGATCTTTTATATAGCCTGCTTGACTATCAGCAGTCTATAGTGCGTGCACCCTGTAACCGAGTCATAGGATACCTCGTTGTCCAGGCAGGACTCTTGACGGTTTAGGGTGGTTTGTTGCCTGGGTTTATAGATAAGGGTTGGATCTAGCGTTTTCCGTTGTTGCTTGTTGCCGCATACCTAGTCCAATAGAAAGAGCCCAGTGTTTATATATCCCAGGACGTAACAGGCGCCCGCGAAAGTTTGAAATAATATCGATTTAGAATAATTTCCCGTTGTTATTTTGCCTTGGGAGTTGCCACACTGACGGATGACTGACGTACATTGATGTTTCTGGGTTCAGCTAAATATTCCAAATTCCATCGATTTTCACCCCCCAACACTGGGGGGTCCCCTTAACACTGCTTACATCTCTATCATAATAATGCCAAGTTCTTACAATTAACTCTTTCCAGCTCCTATTGGCGCCATGGAGTAATTTGAGGGCGGTTTGAAAGACCCGGGCTAAAAACATTCCCTGGAAAATTCTGTTGCTGCCAGATCGTCGTGATTTTTTTTATGGTGTTAGGCGTAATGTGTGTGTGGGCATCAGAGGTGGGCACTTCCGTAAACCACTAATTCCGCTGGAGCGGAAGTCCTATCTTAACTCGGCAGCTGCGGGAAGATTTAGGAGGTCCTACTGGGCGGCTGCGGGAAGACACTTAAGATCCTATCTATCTATCTATCTATATGCTCAGGCCCTATCCCCATTTTGAGGGTAGCCGACTCAAGACAGAGCAAGAACAGGGAAAACACAAAAACAACATAAAACAAAAAATAAACACAGATAAAAAACACACTCTCACACATCCAGGTCACCCAGGAGAAGACCCAGAGACCAGGGTTACCAAGGTCGCTCCAGCACTCCCCCGGCCCCTGACCACCCGGAGAGGTTCCGATCTCGGCAGTCAGGCATGCAGCGGAGCCAAAGCCACAAGCCCTCCCACCACACTTCCAGGCACACCCTTCATATTAATCGTCTCCCCGGGCCAGGCGCCTGATGGACTATTATCTAGTCCAACTTGCACCCGACCCCTTACTCCAAATGACCACGTGCTCACTCAACTATTCACAAGCATTCTCCATTCACTCCTGTCCACCACCACTTCCCCTGCCTGATCTATAGTCATTCCTCTATCATCCAAAGCCTTTCTTACACAGTCTCTCCATCTCAATGGGGGTCTTCCTGCCCTTCTATCTCCCCTTGTACCTGACTCACATATTCTCTTTGTAAGCCTTTCATCTCCCATTCGTTCAACATGACCATACCAGCTCAGCACCCTTCTGTCCACTCTGGCTGACAAATGTTCCTGCTGCCCCACTCTCCTACGTATCTCTTCATTCCTCAATCTGTCTCTACGAGTAACTCCACACATACTCCTCAAGCAGCTCATCTCCATCACATCCAGCCCTCTTTTCTCCTTTTTCTTCAGAGCCTATGTCTCAGCCCCATACATCACTGTTGGCACAACAATTCCTTGATACAGTGCACTTTTTACTTTCACTCCGAGATTTCTCGTCTTCCACATACTTCCCATTGCTCCGAAAACCTTCCTTCCTTCACACACTCTCTGTTTTACCTCCACTTCCACACCTCCACTCCTGCTTATTGTTCCTCCTAGATATTTAAAACACTCTACTTGTTCCAATATTTCCCCATCCAGCCTCACATCTAGATTCACCCTATGATCTCCCCTATTACACACCATTACTTTACTTCTATTGACTTAAGATCCTAGGCCTAAAAAAAAACACATTTAAAACACCCCAGTGGCACTTTTAAAAAAGCAATTTGTGTTTAGGTGAGATAATTTCCCTCCATTACTTTCTACCACTCCTACACATGTGTGCCCCCCCCCCCCCTTTTTTCCCTCCTCAATGAGAGAAAACTACTAAAACTCCAGATGGCGCTGGGGGTCTTATTCAAATGACTATCGTGTGTGATGCACCATTGAGGTGTTTTGAGGGTTTTCGTAATTTAAAAGGTTTAATACAGTTCGCAACTTATCTAGGACACATAGTTGTGTAGTATAGATTTACTAGATTCATAATATGATGGTTATATACTCGTTAATGCAGTGAATATATAATAATTAACATAATTTGATACATAAATATCAGCTTCCTGACCTAGAAATTTAGTTTCATCTAATGTGGTGTAATAGGCTGGGCGAAATGTGTAATACTCATTGAAGTATTGTATTTACTTCCTTTTTTAGTTACTAACAAATACGTGTTTCAGCAGATATTGGCTGAACATACGGTATTACGGAACATACGCCTGCGCACTAGCTTTCCTACAAAACAAGCTATTGTGCGCTTTTAAGTTACCAATTTATAATCCACTATCAAATCGGGCTGCTAAATAGGTTACCGGCTACATTTTTTATTAGACTTGTGACAGGAAATCAATCAATGTAAATCAGAATGTCATAGAACACAGTGGCAGCAAATTACATACGTGGAGATGCAGGAAATTCGAAAAGGATGATGGCAAAAAAAAATTACAACACTGCCTTTTCCACGGCCGAAGGTTTAGGTGGTCAGCTGACCGCGGCGGGATATACGTACACAGTGTTGCCAGTGGAAGTAACCAATAACTAAAAACAAAAACACCCGTTTTTCGTATCTGATTAAAAAAACTTTCCCTCTTTAACTTACTGGTTGCCTCATTTATTAACAAAAGTATTCTTTCCCTCCCTTCTTTACTTTTACTCTTTCTAATCTTTAATCTCTCCTATCAGATCCTATCTAATAACTCTTTCGGCATGGCGCCGTTGCTAACAAAGATAACTAATTAAGAACACATCATCATCTTTATATATTTGAGTGAGTCTAAATTATTTTTCCTTTAGTCTTGTCCTAGAAGGACACATAAATTTTAATAGAAACCACCAGGTTAGTCAACCACTCTCTCTTTCTTTCTTTATCATATGCGGGCCCAATATGGGTCCTTAAACAAATATATTCTGGTATGCTGGATCAGGTGTGTGTATGTCTGGAGCTGTGCTTTACCACCTCAGAGCTGGCCAGTAGCTCTTCTGGAAGTCCTCACTTCCGTCCACCTTCTGTCGTCCCTCTTGAAGTGCTTGACTGTATGTGTGCAGACTTGCAACGTGATGACAGGCGGCAGGATACTGATGGTGCATCCTCCGAGTGGGCGAAAGTGAGGAGAGGTCAGGGGTGGTCTGGGTTGTGACTTTAGGTGAGGGCGAGGTAACTGGAAAGGTGGGATCCTGGTTCTCCTTTGTGCCCGGGCGAGAGAGAGCAAGTAGGTTGCAGTGTGGTAACCCGGTGGGCTCTGAGGGGTGAGTGACCCCTGGAGTCCGCACGCTGCAACCTTTATACTCAGGCCTCCCGCTCTCCCGCGCTGTGATTGGCTGAATGGCACGCGCCGTGACACGCTCGCTCTGGATTCTGGCTTGCTTCACCTCCTCTTTCTTTTCTTCAAAATAAGTCCCAGGAAGCTGATTATAACCCTCTTTTGACAGCTTACGGGAGTACAGGGCTGGCACCGAGGTATTACTTAACGAATAATCAGAAGGAGCTCTTCGGGCAGAGAAAGAGAGTGACTTTTGAGGTGGAGTCATAAGTCCAGCCTCGCGCTCTGATAATGGCGGCCGCTGGTGGCGTGGCACGTTGTAGTCGTGATCTGTCAAAATCAGCTGGCTGTGCAAGTAAGTAAAAGGGAGCTCCGTGATTGGCAGAGGGTTTATCTACTTTAATCATTATTTTTCAGTTCCTAGTGGCATGCATGTGTACAGTATCTAAGCCTTGTTTTCTGTTGTGTTTGTTGTGTCTCGATTGAGTGCAGAATCTCTATTCAGTCACATTATCCTTAGATTTAAAGATCATTGCATTCGCTCCCGGGCAAATGGAGACGTTTAGGCAGTCTCCTCACGCCATATGCCTCTGTTTGCCAATTACATTATTCAGTAATAACACCTATCACTGTTTTCACTCAACTCTCTTTTCCATTATAAACTGCATCTTTCTATTGACTTTTCCATTTATATTATTTAAGAAGGCATCTGGGCATTAGAAGTGTCAGTAAAGTGATGCGCACGAGCCAACTGGTTGGTTTGGACACGTGGAGAGAATGGAAGATCCGAACTGGGTGAAGAAATGCCGGACTGTGAGCGTCGGGGGAGCTGCGCATAGGGGTAGACCTAGAATAACGTGGAATTAGGTACCCCGGTCCTATCTCAAAATATAGACCTTGACAATATAAGTTCAGTGATAGAAGAGGTTGGGAATGCGATATCCCCACGATGAAAAATCGGGGTGCTGCGGGATCTCTGCGAGAAGCGTGATTGTCGCATAGAGGGCCACGTCTCTTCCAACAAACTCCCGCAGAGAGTAAAAGACATGAGGAGAGTCTCGCTAGACAACTTCAAGACGGCCCTTGATCCTGAACTCCAAAAGGTGCCAGATGAGCCACTCTTCGCAGGGGTGTGTGCTGCCCCCTCGAACAGTCTGCTGCACCAAATCACCACCCAGAACGAGAGGCGGCGCGCTCCTCGGTGCTACTAGATTGAGTGGCTTCTATAGGTACCGGTAGGTAGGAATAGAGGTAGCCCTTGACAGGGCCGCCTGGAAAGCAGCCATTTAGGACGAGAGACTGTAACCACGTTCTCTGTGGACAAAACGGTCTTTAACCCTCCCCCCCCCCCCCCGGGCTGGCCTTCTAAATGACAGCACTCGGATCCAGGCGATCTGGCCGAAAAGCCTCTTTATCCCTCGGGGCCCGGGCTGCCTTTATAAATGACGGAGGTCGTATCCGGGCAATCTTGCTGAAAATCAACAAAAGTAAACTAAGGCTAATCTCGCTTAATATATTACCTACATTAATGAAAGATATATATACAAATATGCGCCTTACCTTGCCGCGTAGAATGGCGTTGAGTAGAGCTCTCTAGCTCAACTGGTTCCGGAGTGATGGTGATGGAAGTGGAGGTAACTTTTGCCGTGTATTTACCTCGGCGCGTCCGAACACTCAACTGCGGCCCCGGCTACGACGCCCAGTTGCACTCGTCGCTCCACCCACAATTATGCCGGGAAGCGATTTGATAGTGTTGTATTGTTTATTATTGTTATTATGTTATTTTCACTCAATAAAGTTATTTACATGAAGTTATTTGTGTCTCTGTCACTTATTACTTAGTTTTATTATTATTATTATGATTATAGTGTCACTTTCACTGGACTTTGATAGTTGATGGTGTAATTTTCACTTTTATGTATTGTTAGGTAAGCTAATAATATAATTATATAGTGTCACTTTCACTTGTTCATATTGTTACGAAGGCACTTATTATTACTTATGTGTGTCTCTTTCACTTATACTTAGTTTTATTATTATTATAGTGTCACTTTCACTGGACTATGATAATTGAGGGTGTCATTTTCACTTTTATGTATTGTTAGGTAAGCTAATAATATATATAGTGTCACTTTCACTTGTTCATATTGTTATGAAGGCACTTATTATTACTTATGTGTGTCTCTTTCACTTATACTTAGTTTTATTATTATTATAGTGTCACTTTCACTGGACTATAATAATTGATAGTGTCACTTTCACTGTTATTGTCACAGGCACTTCAAAATTGTTGGAGAGTGTGAAAGTCATTGAAGCACCGTCCAGCACACAGTGCCACTTCACACTCGAGGCATTCCCATGTGGTTTTGCTCACTTTGCGGGCTCTGAGAGTTGTGTGGCTGCACACATAGCACCTCTTCTGACTCCTAAGTGTACTACCTGGTGCTTTGAAAGGAAGGGGGTGGAGCTGGTGCCTCCTGAAGAAGTCGGCACACCCCGTTCTGTCCAGCTGGCCTGGTCCTTGTAGTGGTCTCCCAGGTTCCGCATGCTTAGCCAGGAGCTCAAGTATCACCTGCTTGTGGAACTTCCGCAGGGACTTGTACTTCTTGACTCCTGGAGTCCTCAGATGGTAGATGTTGTAGGCATTGAGGACCGACATATCTACCGTATGCAGGATAAACTTCTTGTACCACCTGCAAGATGTTCGCAGGCAGTCGATGAAGCCCATCTGCATGTCGGACTTGTCAACGAGGCGCATGTTGAGGTTGTAATCCAGGACAGCAGCTGGTTTCTGGACGGGGTTCTTGGTTCTTCGGTCCACCTTCCCTGTGGCGACCATCTGGGCCTTGTGGCATGTGCTGAGGAGGTTGACCTTCCGCTGGTCATGCCAGTGAATGGAGAGGATGGGGCCACTCTTCTTGTGGAAGATGTCCGTCTTCTTCGTCTTGGTTGGGTAGCCTGGCATGCCCTTCCTCTTGGCCTTGACTGTGCCGACAGTTGCGGTCATGGAGGTACTTGGTCAGAATAGGCGACGTGTAGTAGTTATCGGTGTAGAGGATGTGGTTCTTATGGAAGTGCCTCTCCATCATCTTCTTTACTACAGTGCCGCCAAAACCAATGTGGGGGTCAGTCTCAACTTCTCCACCCTTGCCGCTGTAGACCACAAAGTCCAGCACATATCCCGTCAAACAGTTGCAGAGGACGAAGAGCTTGATGCCGAAGCGGTGTCTCTTGGACGGGATATACTGTCGGAAGTGCAGACTACCACGGAACAGGACCAGAGACTCGTCGAGGCACATCTTCTGGAAAGGAATCAGGTAGGTAGTGAACCGATGACGTATCATGTCATACAGCTTCCTGATCTTCCATAGTGTGTCGGTAAGGTGGACATGCATGTTGTTGGTCAGGTGGAGATAGGAGAGGATGTCAAAGTACCGGTCCCTGGACATGTACTTGTCAAATGCTGGAGTAGTTATGAGGTCGCCAGTGATCCAGTAGTATGCCAGAGCGTGCTTCCTGATATGTGTCATCAGCATTGTGAGTGCCAAGAACACATACAGTTCTGCCAAAGTGACAGCTCTCCATGCCACCATCTTGGCACTGGTCTTCCTCCCAAGAAAGTTTGCACAGATCTCATGATGGTTGTTGGTCTCCTCGACGAGGTATTCCATGACTTCATTGTCATAGAAGCCACAGAAAAGTTCACTGGAGGTAGCATCTGAGCCACAGGGAAATGTTGGTGACACCCCGGAACCCATCTGTACCTCGTCAAAGGCAAGACAATCTGGCTCAAAATCAGCCCCATCTGTTCACACAAACAGGTCGGATGCTGATGCTCGAGCACGTGCAGGTTCAGCAGGCACACGCCCTTGGCCACGCGGACGCCCTGCACGCCCACGCCCAGGGGCAGCGGCGTCGGCAGACTGACCACGACCTCGCCCGCTAACTCGTCTTGTCGGGGCTTCCTGTTCCTCTTCCTCTTCCTCTTCCTCCTCAGGCAACGTCAGGTCGTCTGGGGCAATGTTGGGGTCGTCAGCATCCTCTTCAGGACACAATTCGGGTGAAGAAGTGACCGGGCGCGGGAGGCTGCGGGAGGTTCAACAATGGGAGCCTCGGCCTCGGGAGTTGGGCTCCTTTTGCGGCGAGCCGAGGGCTTCTCCGCATCAAATAATGCTCTGCGGTGTGTTGAGGGCTGTGGCACACTACTAATACCACTTGAAGAGGCCCTTTGCTCATCCTGAAGGAGAGATGAAGCTGAGGGCTGTGGGTGACCCACGCGGTATCCCGGGACAAAGGAATGCGGGTGGTTGCTAGACCAGGGTCGGCGTCACTATCACTGCCTTTCACTTCCCTAGCCTTTTCTGCTGCTGCCCTGCGTGCTTTTTTAGCTGCACTTTTCACCAAAGATTGTTTATAAAAATATTTTTGCCCACTTTCAAGGGCATACGGGCAGGCAAAGGGGAAGGTCCTGGGCTAGGCCTAGGCTGACCTAGCAAAGATGGCGAGGGGGTAGGCCTAGGTTCTAGCACACTTCGAAGTTCAATAGCACCTTCCTGAAACACTTACACATCAGGATCATCACTACTGTCTCCCCCCTCAAATAAATCCACATTATCGTCGACTCCAAAGCCAACGAAATCGTCATCTTCGCTTGCACTTATAAATTGTTCTTTGTCCACCAAGCTTTCACCACTGCTCTCTTCAATATCAAAAAGTTCTCGCTGTATAGCACTATCACTCAACAAACGCATCACTTTCTTTCGTTGAGCTTTCTTCTCGGTTGCAACAGGCGTCGAAGTTGCGAGCGGGGTAGCAGTGGGGTGCGCGGGAGGTTGCACCGAATCGGTCGCGTCGGAATTCATTTTGTCACTATAACTCGCTATGGCGGCCACGTAGGAACTGATAACGGTAGTAGTTGAGGCTTGGTGGCGCTGCGATCGCCCCTGCAAAGTAAAATTTGGCCGCGCAAATTTTGAAGCACGCTTTCAAGCACAGGGATTTTATAAGGACACCCGGGCTCCGGCCCATCTGCCGCACTGTCATTTTAAAATGCTGCCCGGGCTGGAAGGGTTAATAGGCTACCTGTATCTTTGTTATTTTAACTGCTACAGAATTCCCACGCATCTCTGAACGTAGTGCTGTTTTTTATCTGTAAACTGACGTTGAGTAGAGCTCTCTAGGTCAACTGGTTCAGTAGTGATGACAATTTCCGTGGAGAGATATTCGGTGCGATGTTAATATCGGACCTTTGCAGACACTAATTTCGTCATAGCATACAACAACATTGATCCGACGTCTCCTTCTTGATTTCGGAGGTGCGGTGATGCAAAGACAGGCTTTGTTTACATGCGTCGGATGCACGGCTTTCAAAACACGCTTAACCCTTCCTACCCGGTCTGCCTTAGGTAAGGACAGCACGAAAGAAGGACCGCTACCCGGTATGCCTTATCTAAGGCATGAGCTTAATAGCCTAATTGAGCTAGGTCTGAACGCCGTGCGTACGACGTATGTCAACAAACCCAAGCGTTCGTCACCGCACCTCCGAAAACATTTCATTTTAATTTCATTTTCTATGGAGCTCGTCCTGGAATCTTTACGACTCTGAACCTCACGATTCTATACAGGACTGGCCATTTGTATCGGCACTAGCTCAGAGAAGAGTGTTGAGAGGGGAGAAGGGGTGTTGGAGAGAGAGGAAGCTGTTGGAGTGGCTTTGTTATGTGTGTTTTTAGTCTGAATACGTCGTCAGGATGTCCCCTGACTGGGTGCGAGCATGTGAAGCATGCTAGGACGAACTACTACACCCACTAAATGTCCGCCGTGGCAGGGATTCGATCCCGGGTCTTGCAGATTCACACGTGAGCGTGCTCACCACTGGACCACCACGGCTCTTAACCCTTAATTAGCGGCGAGCAACATAAGTCGAGTTAAATAAAGCTGGACTATGTGGCGGCGCTCGACATAACTCGAGTGGCAATTTCAGCACGTAATGTGGCTGAGAGAGAGAGACAAGTGGTGGCAGGAGACTAGCGAGCGTATGACTGCTCCAGACCACCGCGGCGAACCTACTGACACAAATCTCAGCTCCCTCCTCCCTCTCTCACTCGCTACATACTCAATTATGTACCGAAAGTACCGAATTACCTGCTTTTTGCACTCGCGTTGCACGGTTATTGCAAGAAAACTATCCATCATACAAGGATCGTTATGGTGTCATTCGAAAGCTCTGTTTATGCCCTTTCAGGGATAGGTACTTGTTTTACGTTCTGGGTCTTATTTAGGCATGAAAATGATCACGTAAACAGCCCTATTTTGGCTAAAAACACCCCGCTGGGCGGTACACATAAATAAACCGCATAGGCCGCTCGTAAGGTGTTAAGAAGGAGAAGACTCTTCAATGTTATTGTTCTGACGTCATGACGAAATTAGTGTCTGAAAAGCCCCCATATTGGCAACATCTCTGCAATATTGGCTCCACTGAAATCGTCATCACAACTGAACCAGTTGACTTACAGAGCTCTCCTCAATGCCAAAATACAGATTGAAAACCGCACTACGATTATAGATGAGTGGGAAAGTTCTAGCAGTGAAAATAAACATAAATACGGTAGCCAAGGCCTAGACGTTTTTCAGCCATTTCGCCCGGGTAGGGGCGACCGTCATTGGGTAAGACAGCCCGGGTAGCAAGGGTTAATAGGCTTTCAAGCTTACGGATTTTAAAATGACACCCGGGCTCCTCACTATCTTCCGGGGTGTAATTTTAAAATGCTGTCCGGGCTGAAAGGGTTAAGCTTGTATGTATGTATGTATTGTTTGCAGAAACATTCATACCTTTAAGTACATCCATCCATTAATATACACTATTACAGGTACAAAATAAATACTGTAGGAATTAATGGAGAATGCTTGTGAATAAAAGAGAGAACACGTGGTCATTTGGGAGAAGGGGTCGGGCGCCAGTTGGACTAGATAATAGTCCATCAGGCACCTGGCCCGGGGAGCTAGATTAAGAAGATTAAGAAGAAGGAACACTGAGAGTAATCGGAATAAATATAAACAGGAGAGGAATAGATATGTTAACATAATTAGGCAAGTTAAAATGAACTATGAGAAGAACATAGTAAATAAATGTGAAAGTGACCCTAAATTGTTTTATAAATATATAAACAGTAAGTTGAAGGTAAAGAAACAAATTACTAAATTAAGAGTAGATGCTAGGATGTATGAAAATGTATCGGACATGTGCGAGGTAATGAATAACAAATTGGGGTCGGTTTTTACCAGAGAGGAAAGTTTTGACGAACCACAGGTGGGAGTACTGGAGAGTGGTCTTAGCAAGATTTAAATAACTAGAGATGAGCTTCTATCTGTGATGAGAGGACTTGAATTAAGGAAAGCTATGGGACCGGATGAAGTGTCTGCCTGGGTTTTAAAGGAGTGTGCAGAGCAATTAGTGGAACCAGTGGCAGTGAGGGACATAATTCAAGCTTCCTTAGATAAAGAACAGGTTCCTGTTGAATGGAAAAGAGCTAATATCATTCCGATATACAAGAATGGAAACCCTGAGGACCCTCTAAACTATAGACCAGTTTTACATACTAGTATTGTATGCAAGATTTGTGAAAGGCTAATTAGGAAGAGATGGATGAAAATGTTGGAGAGAAAGAAGGATAATAATGCCAAAGCAATTTGGATTCAGAGAAGGGACATCTTGTGTTACCAGTCTGTTATGTTACTACAGTAGGGTGATAGATGTACTGCAAGAAAGAGGTGGATGGGTGGATTGCGTCTACTTAGACCTTTCCAAAGCATTCGGTAAGGTACCACATAAGAGATTGCTATCTAAGCTTGAGACGATAGGATGTGTCAGGGGGAGTTTTCTGAAATGCATGGATAGCTATTTAACAGATAGAGAAATGAGGACCAACATTAGAGGAACTTACTCATCGTGGCGGCAAGTTGAGAGTGGTGTGCCACAGGGATCTGTGTTGGCACCTCTTATGTTCCTTATGTACGTGAATGACCTGCCGATAGGCATAAACTCCTACATGTCAATGTTTGCAGATGACGTAAAAATTATGAGACAAATAACAAATATAAGTAGTTGTGAGGAGCTGCAAGGGGATTTAGATAAAATATACGAATGGAGCACCAAGTGGAAAATGAAATTTAATATAAGTAAATGTCATGTGTTAAATATGGGAAGAAGTGTGAATAGACCAAATTGGGAATACAGGATGGGAGATAATATAATTAGCAAGGTTGAAAAAGAAAAGGATTTAGGGTTGATGTTGTTGTTGTTGTCGTTCCCCAAACAGCCCCAAGACCCCGAGCAAGGCCAAGGCCATAACAGAGCGCCCCCACAGAACCCTCCCTGCCGACCACAATAAAGCCTGGGTGACCGAAGCCACTCCATGACGGGGAGCTGAGGAGGGTGCGGAAACGCCTGGGAAACCAAAGCCCCACCCAGGGCCCTGTGCCCCTCAGCAATTATGAAGAGAAAGTTGAGGGGCAAAGGAAAAATGTGACGCTTTGGCTTCCAATCTTGGTAGATTGGGAGGTCAATCCATGGAAGAGACGTCGTCACTTGAGACCTAGAAAATATATAAGTAAAAGGAACAGTCAGAGTAAGCTATGGGTATGGCAAAGATCTCTCAGGTCTCACTCTGATAGACCAGCCCATCACCAACCCTTAAGATGGTTTAATGAGATAGTATTTACCCCTTAGAATCCTCGAGGTTGATTATATGCTAAAGAAAATTGTCTAGTGGTAACCGGAGTAAGACCAAAAATACCGTATGTCATCATCAAGAAAGGGTTATACTGTAACTGTATATTGATGCCGTGAAAACGGAAAATGGGTACCCAAACCATTAGGGTAGACACACATAAGACTTCACAAATATGTTCATCACTGTACTATAGGTAGCGCCAACAAACTTGACAACACTCTGGACCCCACAACTTCTCACTACTCAATATGAATGAAAGCAATCGGGCTGACATTTCTATCATTTGGGAAGAGTCCACCGGGAAAAGGGTGTGGAAATGTACAGCCAGCTCGCTCAAGGTCCATTCGAGCTATGAAGAGGTGAGGGATCGAGAGAATTGTCAAGTTCGGGTTGATTATACAAGATAGCTTGTCGCCAGAGAAACATATTAATAAGCTCTTTAGCAGAATGTATGCAATGGCCGGGAATATGAAAGTTGCTCTGAACTACTTGGATGAGAACATGTTAGCGAAAATTATAAAAAGTACGATTAGACCCAGATTGGAGTTGGAGTTGTTGTTGTTGTTGTTGTTGTTGTTGTTCCCTAAGCTGCCTGGCCGAACAGCCCCGAGTCCCTGAGTAAGGCCATGGCCACGACCGGGCTTTCCCACAGAGCTCTCATTGAGTGTAGATTGTGTTGTTGGCGTAAGTGGTTGTGTGAAATGCAGTCTTCTATGATGTGTTTAATGGTATGGGGTGCTGTGTTACATCCCGGGCAGGCGTCGACAACGGAGTCATCCAGTCTCTTCTGATAGCTCAGGAGAGCTGGATGGTTGGAGTATTGGAGTGGAGTATGCAGCAGTGGTGTGGTCCCCGCATATTAAGAAGCATATTCACAAGTTAGAAAGAATCCAGAGAGCAGTTACTAGATTGGTTCCAAGTCTCAGAGAACTGCCATATGAAAGGAGGCTAGAAAAATTAAATCTACCAAGTCTAAAAGAGAGGAGAGAGAGGGGAGACATGATAATGATGTTCAAATGCACCTGAGGGCTGGATAGGGAGGATATATTAATTATGGATACAGGAATAACTAGAGGCCACAGCTACAAAGTAAAAAGACCTACCTGCAAGAACGATATCAGGAAGTTTAGCTTCCCCTATAGATGTATTGACAAATGGAATGGGCTGGAGGAGGAGGTGGTAGGGGCAAGGAACATCCATATTTTCAAGAAAAATTTGGATGAAAGTAGACAGAGACGGGACAACACGAGCTTAGCTCAACTCCTGTAAACTACAATTAGGTAAATATATGAAGGGTGCGCCTGGAAGTGTGGTGGGCAGGCTTGCGGTTTCGGCTCGCTGCATGTCTGCCTGCTGAAACCGGAACCTCCCCGATTGGTCGGGGGCCGGGGGAGTGCTGGAGGGACCCTGATCTCTGGGTCTTCTGGGTGACCTGGATGTGTGTGAGTTTGTGTTTTGTTTTTGTGTGTTCATTGTTTTCTGTTGTGTTGTGTTTGTCCCTGTTCGGGCTCTGTCTCGAGTCGGCCACCCCCAGGGAAAAACAAAAAAATAAGGGGGAAAAATGAGGAATGGGCCTGAGTACACACATACATTACAGGTACAAAATACTTTCAAACTTTTAAGATACATACCTTTTTTCAGCTTTACCTATTTAGTTTGTATTTTCAGAAGTACCGTACCCCGACCTTTTTTCAGCTTTAACTATTTAGTTTGTATTTTCAGAAGTACCGTACCCCGCAAGGAGACCAGTGTGTTAATAAAGCGCATCTCAAGAAATTCATAAAGAGTAAGTTACCATATATAATTTGTTTCCTCTCAAACAAACAATTGTTATATAACCATCCTTGCACATACTGGTACAGTACTGAATTTCACCTGATTCTATCAACTAATTGTGTATTACAGTACCGGTATATGTAACTGCTTTGAGCATCCTTGAACAATATTATTTGTTTATTTATTAGATTGCTGATTGTATTTATGGACTTCAAGTACTGTTATAGAATCATCCAAATAGTATAAATTGAAAATAATACAAATTTATCCATATACAAAGAGTATAGAGTAGATAATAACATCATCTGTGGATGGGCCTTTGATATGACAGGGCTTTGCTTTAAAGCTTCTTCAGGTCAAACTTCAGGTGACCTTGAAAAGCTGTAAAGCAATTTTTTGTTTATAATAATGGCCCATCCTGGCATGGTGTTTATACTTTTCCAGTTCTTCATATGCTAGTCAACCCTCGGCAAGTTGATTCTTATCCTCTTTTTCCCCAGGCTAGTTGAGCTAAGCACAAAAGCCACCCAGATATGCACGGAGGGCCCCAGAAATGGCAAGACGGGACCAAAACAAACAACGGACACAGGCAACCACAGAGAGCCTCACATCCCTTAGTGCCAGTGAGGAGGTAAGCAGATAAACCGATTGTCAAAATTAATGTATGACCTGGTTTCCTCAAGAAGCTACTCAAAAGGGGTGGCCATGTCTGAGTGTCAAGCATGGATAATTTGGTCTTAAGACTAAACAAAATATGTGTATGAATACATGAAATTGCATTCTTTTGGCCATTTTATTGCTTCCAAGCACTGTACATACTGGAATAAAAAGACGGTATTCTGTTTAGGACTGGTATTGAATACAGTACGGTACAGTAGTCTCTTTTGCCAGCCTGCTAAAAAACCAGTATACAGGAACACTATCCTCTATTATTATTTAGGACAACTTAATCAATAGGCCATATTTACCAGTATATCTGGTAAATATGGTCTATTGATTAAGTTGTCCTAAACTGATTTCCTTTCTTTTGGTCATTATTATTTATTACGGTATACAAAGTTGTATAAACATATATACTGTAGGTTTACAGATCGAGTGTTCAAGTCGATCTCGGGGTTGTTCACCAAGGCAGCCTAGTGAATGACAACAACAACCAGTAGATCTGAACTAAGACCATTTTAATGTTTTAACCTCGCTTAACCTAACCTGACTCAACCTAACAGATATAGTAGATTTAGCACTGGTTTAATTGGCCCACTATTTGAGTTGTTCAATTACCGGTACCGTTTTGAACAGTCTCTCGTTTGCCCGCCCATATATTTAAAATAATAAGATTATAACTAATATGAAGGGACTGTATTTTAGGATATGTTTTGATCAGTCTCTCATTTGCCAGCTTGTAAAATTTAATAATACAGTAAAAACAAGGGACACAGGTTAATGACAAATTTTGAACACACTCTCATTTGTCAGGCTGACCGTAGGAGGCCGTCAAGTCGCAGCACAAGACGACAGAACAGACAGCACAGCACATCAAGCGACACATCCCTCGACGCCTCCCTGTGGAAAAGAAAACCCAAATTACAGCAACAACGAGACAGAATCGGAGAGAAGAGGCCGCAGTCGCAGCAACGAGGGAGGCACGGGTCACAAGAAGATGACGGCCACCGATCAAACCATCAACATAAAGAAAAGCATAGATCACAGGAAATCAATGACGACCCGCAGTATCAACAAAGAGATACTCGACAAGGAGAAACACACACAACGCAACACCAACATGCTCTCCTTCTTCGCCTTCACGTTGCCCTTGTTCTTTCTAAACTAGATTATGGTTGTCAGGTTTACTCCTCAGCCACAGACACAGTCCTTCAGAAACTTGACTCTGTTTACCATTTCGGTTTGCGTCTTGCCTTGGGTGCTTTTCGCTCTACCCCTGCTGAAAGCCTCTATGCTGAATCCGGCGTTCCTTCTTTGTACCGGCGTCGGGCCATTCTCTCTCTCCGGTACTATGCCCGGTCGCTTCAGCTTCCTTCTTTGTGGACCTCTCTTACTCCTACTGTTCCTGTTCCGTCTCATTCTCGCCTTCGGCCCCCTTTCCTTTCTCGTATAGATTCCTTACTTTCTCATTCTTCGTTTTCCCCCTTCCATGTTCTTCCACTACGACTCAGTAGGTGACCCCTTGGCTCCTTCCTCGTATTTCTGTGTGTCCCTCTATTCTTCCTTGTTCCAAGTCCTCTACCCCGCCCCCGGTTCTTTTATCTCGTTTCCTTGAACACCTTGCACAGCATTCTTCTTCTACTTCAGTTAACACTGATGGCTCCCGTTCGTCTTCTGGTGTCGGGTTTGCCATTACATCCTTTTTCCTTCTCGTTCTTATCAGTATTCTCTCCCTTCTATAGCCGGTGTTCTGACTGCCGAACTTTATGCTATCTTCTTTGCCGTCCGTCTCATGTGCTCCTTTCCTTCTTCCTCCTTTACTCTTTTTTTCTGATTCGTACAACGCCTTTCTTCTCTTGCAGTCTTTCCCTGCTGTTCATCCATTGGTTCTTGCCATCCAAGATTGGCTTGTCAGTCTTTGTACTCGGAAGAAGGTTGTCCACTTTTGCTGGGTGCCTAGCCATGTTGGTGTCCGTGGGAATGAGCAGGTGATGTTCTCGCTGGTGCTGCTGGGACGGTCAGGTCACCTTCTCTTTCTATTCCTGCCTCTGATTATTATCCTGCTATCTCTGCCTTCCTTCTGTCTCGTTGGCAAACCATGTGGTCTTCTCTTTCCTCTAATAAGCTCCGTACTGTTAAGGCCTCCGTTTCTCGCTGGGCTGACCCCTCTCACCGTGTTCGCCGTTGGGAGACTGCGTTGGCCCGGCTTCGGATAGGCCATACCAGGCCTACCAGGGACATTAGGAAGGAGTGGGTAACCACTCCTTCCTAATGTCCCGCTCACCTCCGCCGCTTTGCTCCCGGTGTGGTGTTCAAATTTCTATTTCTCACATTTTCCTTGACTGTTCTCTCTTTTCTGCGGCCCGAATACAATGTTTTCCCTTCCTCTTTGCCCTTGGTCGTCGACCGT
Organism: Paralithodes platypus; assembly: GCA_032716605.1. Lineage (NCBI taxonomy): Eukaryota > Metazoa > Arthropoda > Malacostraca > Decapoda > Lithodidae > Paralithodes > Paralithodes platypus. Next base: position 31,392,939 of record CM064506.1, on the reverse strand, counting down.
GTCTTCCCTATATCCTCTCCGAGTCCCCTTTCTTTGCCGTTGACCGTGTCATGGCTTTCCTTTCTTCTTTCAGTCTCCTTAACGATATTTGAGTTCCTTTCCTTCTAACTCTATCCGTTTTCTGCTTTAGTGCCATATGGCCTTTGTTGCCTGGTGCTAGGAATTTATTAATGGTATATTATACATAGATACTTATTGTTTATTATACCTAAGGTGATACAATCACCCCAATCTTATGCATTACTAGTATTTTAATGCTTTGTGAACATTAGTTTGTTGAATTTAGTAGAAGTATTTGTAACTGTTATTAGTAGATTCTTGACTTTAGCCATTTCTTATCAAGCTGATTTTTATTGTTTTAGCTACCTCTAAATTATTTAATTCATATTAGGAAAGATCTCTTGAGTCAATAGATAATTGAGAGAAGTTTTAGCTCTTATATACCTAGACAGTATTCCTAAGCTGAAAAAATTTGACAGATGTTAGCTAGAATTCATTTTTAAATCTGTTTACTGATTGAAAGGGTTAATAATCTTTCTGTTATTTACCTGTACTTGTTATTATTAAGGGTGATCTGTGGTATAAAGATTAGTATTTCTTGGTTCTCAACAAAAAAGTCCTGGGATCAATTTTCAGGCAGGGAGAGCAGATGGGCAGTTTCCTCACATCCAATACCTCTGTTTACCTCTGGGGCGAACGAAGAAAGTTGTGGGATCAGACTTTGCGGTCTGATTTTAAATAAAACAAAACTGACAAGTGAGGCAGCTCTTAACAGGGTTGTTGTTGTTGTTGTTGTTCCCTAAGTTGCCTGGCCGAACAGCCCCGAGTCCCTAAGGAAGGCCATGGCCACGGTCGGGCTTTCCCACAGAGCTCTCAAAGAGTGTGAATTGTGTTGTTGGTGTAAGTGGTTGTGTGAAATGCAGTCTGCTATGATGTGTTTAATGGTATGGGGTGCTGTGTTACGACCCGGGCAGGTGTCGACGACGGAGTCATCCAATCTCTTCTGATAGCTCAGAAGAGCTGGATGCTGTCCGCATCTCAGCCTGGCCAGGTGGACTCTGTCCTCGCGAGGAAGGGAGGATTCAGAAGGATGGATTTCGGGAGGTTGTGCTTGCAGCTGCGTGTTGTCTATGAGTGAGTGGATGGAACGGCGAGTGATATGAGTATGGATGTCCTTCCGGAAGTTGGTTTGGGGTGGGCAGGGAGGGAGAGAAGACAGTATTTGTGTGTGATACCGTGTGCTGGGTGTTGTTTTGATATTTCTTGGTGTCTGTGGGTGTGTTGCCATGTAGTGTAGTGGGTGGTGTTGATTCATGGAGGCTGCTGCCAGGAATTGAGTGCCTCTCATGTCTAGATGATCTTTGACTTTGAGGACTTTGGTTTCTTGATGTAGGTGATCTGTGGGTGTAGTAGCTGTGCATCCTGTGATGATTTTCAGGGCTTTATTTTGAATAGTCTGTAAGGTCTTATGATGTGTTTCAGCTAGGTTAGAAGCCCAGACCGGGCTTGCATATTCCATAACTGATCTTATGTATTGTTTGTAGACTGTGGTGGTGGTGGTTTCTTTGTTGTGTCCAAATTTCGTGTGGGCAAGTGATCTGAGGGCGTTAAGTCTGGGTGTCAGTTTCTTTTTCGTGTTTGTGGTGTGGTGTTTGAATGTCATTTGGGTGTCGTATGTTACTCCTAGGATTTTGTGTGTGTGTGTGTGTGTTAGGGGTGTGTTGTTTATGTTGAGTCCCGGGACGTAATCGTGCTCTCCTGTCCAGCTTGTGAGGAGGGTTGCAGTGGATTTAGCTGGGGCTAAATTGAGTCTGTTTGTAGTGCACCATTCATGTAATGTGTCGAGATAGTCTTGAAGGAGTCTTGTTGCTGTATTTACCTAATTGTATTTACCTAATTGTAGTTTACAGGAGTTGAGCTAAGCTCGTGTTGTCCCGTCTCTCAGTCTACTTTTTATCCAATTTTTTCTTGAAAATATGGATGTTCCTTGCCACTACCACCTCCTCCTCCAGCCCATTCCATTTGTCAATACATCTATAGGGGAAGCTAAACTTCCTGATATCGTTCTTGCAGGTAGGTCTTTTTACTTTGTAGCTGTGGCCTCTAGTTATTCCTGTATCCATAATTAATATATCCTCCCTATCCAGCCTCTCCAGCCCCCGGGTACATTTGTACATCATTATCATGTCTCCCCTCTCTCTCCTCTCTTTTAGACTCGGTAGATTTAATTTGTCTAGCCTCCCTTCATATGGCAGTTCTCTGAGACTTGGAACCAATCTAGTGACTGCTCTCTGGATTCTTTCTAACTTGTGAATATGCTTCTTTAGATGCGGGGACCACACCACTGCTGCATACTCCAATCTTGGTCTAATCATACTCTTCATAATTTTCGCTACCATGGTCTCATCCAAGTAGTTCAGAGCAACTTTCATATTCCCGGCCATTGCATACATTCCGCTAAAGAGCTTGTTAATATGTTTCTCTGGCGACAAATTATCTTGTATAATCAACCCTAAATCTTTTTCTTTTTCGGCCTTGCTAATTATATTATCTCCCATCCTGTACTCCCAATTTGGTCTATTCACACTTCTGCCCATATTTAACACATGGCATTTACTTATATTAAATTTCATTTTCCACTTGGTGCTCCATTCGTATATTTTATCTAAATCCCCTTGCAGCTCCTCACAACTACTTTTATTTGTTATTTGTCTCATAATTTTTACGTCATCTGCAAAACATTGACATGTAAGAGTTTATGCCTATCGGCAGGTCATTCACGTACATAAGGAACATGAGAGGTGCCAACACAGATCCCTGCGGCACACCACTCTCAACTTTCCGCCACGATGAGTAAGTTCCTCTAATGTTGGTCCTCATTTCCCTATCTGTTAAATAGCTCTTCATCCATTTCAGCAAACTCCCCCTGACACATCCTAGCATCTCAAGCTTAGATAACAATCTCTTATGTGGTACCTTATCGAATGCTTTGGAAAGGTCTAAGTAGACGCAGTCCACCCATCCGCCTCTTTCTTGGAGTACATCTATCACCCTACTGTAATAACATAGCAAACTGGTAACACAAGATGTCCCTTCTCTGAATCCAAATTGCTTTGGGGTTATTATCTTCTTTCTCTCCAACATTTTCATCCATCTCTTCCTAATTAGCTTTTCACAAATCTTGCATACAATACTAGTAAGTGAAACTGGTCTATAGTTTAGAGGGTCCTCAGGGTTTCCATTCTTGTAAATCGGAATGATATTAGCTCTTTTCCATTCAACAGGAACCTGTCCTTTATCTAAGGAAGCTTGAATTATGTCCCTCACTGGCTCCACTAATTGCTCTGCACACTCCTTTAAAACCCAGGCAGACACTTCATCCGGTCCCATAGCTTTCCTTACTTCAAGTCCTCTCATCGCAGATAACAGCTCATCTCTAGTTATTTCAATCTTACTAAGACCACTCTCCAATACTCCCGCCTGTGGTTCGTCAAAACCTTCCTCTCTAGTAAAAACTGACCCCAATTTGTTATTCATTACCTCACACATGTCCGATACATTTTCATACGTCCTAGCATCGACTCTTAATTTAGTAATTTGTTTCTTTACCTTCAACTTACTGTTTATATATTTATAAAATAATCTAGGGTCACTTTCACATTTATTTACTATGTTCTTCTCATAGTTTATTTTAACTTGCCTAATTATGTTAACATATCTATTCCTCTCCTGTTTATATTTATTCCGATTACTCTCAGTGTTCCTTCTTCTTAATCTAGCCCAAGCTGCATCACGCCTACCCAAAGCTCTTTTGCATTTCAAATTAAACCAATCTTTCTGCTTAGTAAAATTTCCAGTTTTATATCTTGGGACAAACAGATTTGTTCCTACTCTATAAATTTCGAGGAATCTACTATATTTACATTATAATATAATAATAATAATAATACTTTATTTCAGACTCACACAGTACAGAGGGGACCATACCTGGGGTCCATATATACCTTACAGTAACATAAATATATATAAATATATATAAGCTACTGTTCATAGGCTACATAAAATAAAAAGAAATTAAATAATACCCAGCTTGCTATCATGTAGTTCACAGCACTGCCTCAACCAAAAACAGTGGTCATCAAACTACTGTGTTACCAAAACCACTGTCCTAATTGTGTACAGTACCATGCCTCACATCATTTAGCTTCCGGTACAGTATGTTGCTACAGTACAGTATAGGAATATCGGTACTGTACTGCACTATGAGGATCAGTACCGGTATGCTAATTCTGTAGAGTAGCAGACCTGAAATCATTACTTAAGGTTAAATATAGAGCAACTTCCTCCAGTGTGCCTGGATCCTGGAGGTGTACACTATGCTTGGAGTTTGTAGCATTTTAATAATCCTGTTCTCAGAAGTGTTAAGGCGCTGAATGAATTTATATGTTAGCTTTCTAATGAGTGATTTGTAACAGTGAAAGTTCATATAGGCACATAGCGTACTTGTACTCTCATATTTTGAGAGCCCCAGAAACATTTTCATGATATTGTGATATGAGATACTTAGTCTATTCACTGTAATTTTCTTATAGTTCCACCATAGTTGTGCTGTACATTGGTGAGCAGTAGGAGTTGAACAATGTTATTTTTGTATCCCATGTGCACATATGTAATTTTCTTTATATTGTAATTCCCTGCATGTAAAGTTGCCTTCGCTGACGACCCATATCCTCATCATCTGAGCGATCACATGAAATATAGTGTCCTAGATACTTTACTTTACTTACTTCTTCTATAATTTCTTCATACAAATGGAATTTAGGTAGCTTTGATTTCAATAGGTTAGATTTAAATATTATGATATTGCTCTTTATAGGATTAAATTTGACTGAATGTTCGATTCCAAATTTTTCACATACTCTTAATAATTTATCCAGTCCTGCTCCAGAGGGCGCGATTAAGGCTAGGTCATCAGCATACATGAGATGATTTACAATGGTGCTGCCAATACAGCACCCAGTGCGAGTCTTGTTCAGCTCCAGACTAAGATCATCCATGTAGACGTTGAAAAGATACGGAGACAATATCCCCCCCTGCCTAACACCATTGGTTACGGCGAAAGAGCCTGACAGGATGTTGCCCCATCTTACACACATTTTTTGATTAGCATACCAGAAAATAAGTATCCTAACAATATAGCTAGGCACTCCCCTGTTAACTAATTTTTCAAATAAGGTTTTGTGACACACCCTATCAAAAGCCTTACTTGCATCAAGAAAACAAGAGAAAATTGAGCTATTTAGTTTGTTGTATGTATCAATCACTTCTTTCAGCACATATATGCATTGGTCTGTGCCGTGATTTTTCTTAAAGCCAAACTGATTGCTGCTGGTGACAATATATGCAGACATTCTTTCTAGCATTATCATTTCAACTACCTTACTCACCACACTAGCAAGTGCTACTGGGCGGTAGTTGTCTTTTGCTGTAATTTTACCTGATTTATCATTGTGTATAAACCCATTGTGTCTGGGTTTTGGTGCGTGCTTGTGAGTGTTATGTCGTCTGCGTAGGAGGCTATGGTTATTTGGGGTGAATTTGGTGTATTTATATCATGCATGCACAGATTGAAGAGTGCGGGCGACAGGACGGATCCTTGCGGGACTCCGTTTGGGAAATTTCTAATGCTAGATGACTGACCGGCAAAAGATACGTGTGCACATCTGCCTGCTAAGAAGTTGGCCAGCCATCTTTTTGTGTTGTTGTGCATGTTTGTGTTGTAAATTTTGTTTGTTAGGTTGTGGTTGGGGATGGCATCGAAGGCTTTACTAATGTCGAGTGTGGCAAGTACTGATCTGTGTGGTGGTCTAGCTGAGTTGATGCCGTCAAAAGCTCTTTGTGTAAGGTCTGTAAGAAGAGTGTTTGTGGAGTGCAATGGCCTGAAGCCGTGTTGTGTTGGAGAAAGGGGTAAGTCAGGTGTCATCAGTTGTAGTACAAGGCGCTCTATGACTTTGGAGGGGGTGCAAAGGAGTGTGATAGGGCGGTGTGAGGAGGGTAGCGTGGGGTCTTTGTTAGGTTTGGGGAATGTGATGATGATACCATGCTTCCAGATGTCTGGTATTGTGTTGTGTGAGTAGCTGTAGTTTGATATGTTAGTGAGTGCTTGTATGCCTTGTGGTCCCAGGTGTCTGAGGTGAATGTTGCTTATGTTGTCTAGGCCACAGGCAGGTGAGAGCTTGAGATTGTTGATGATATGCTTTGTCTGGTTGTTGGTGAAGGGTGTATAGTCAGGGTCTGTGGGCATTGTCTTTTTCGTCGGATGACACGTCGGTCGTCTTTGTGGGGTTTTAGGTGACTGACATGAGAGAAGTGATTGATGAGAGTGTTTTCTTGTTGTTTACGTGAAGGAGTAGAGTCTGTTGTTGTGATTGCAGCATGTGATTGTGTTGTGTTGCTGTTGGAAAGTGTGATGCTGTTTAGTGTTTTGTAGAGTTTTTTGGGGTTTGTTTTGTGATCGAGTGTTTGTAGGAAGTTATTCCAATTTAGTGTTTGTTCTTGTATTTTGTTGTTAATCTGGATGTTGAGTGCTTGAATTTGTTGATTGATGTCTTGTGTGTAGGGTGCTGGGGAGTGTTTCAGTGTGTCGTGTTGTATGATGAGGTTTTTGAATTTCTGGTGAGAAGTTGGGGTTGTGTTCTTTTATGTTACCTCTTGGAATGTGTTTCTTGTCGGCGTTTTGGATAGTCGTGTTGAATGTGAGTACAGCGTTGTTGATGTTAGTGATGGGTGTACTGTTTAAGGTTTCAAAGTGTTGTTCTGTCTCATTTGTGAAAGCTTCCCAGTTAGCTCTTTTATAATTAGTGTAAGTGTGTCTGTGGCTAGCTGGGGTGTGTCTTGTTTTGGTGGTGATAATGATCGGGAGGTGGTCTGAGCCTAAGGTTCTGACCACCCTCCAGGATGTTGTGGGGGCGAGTTCAGGGGAGCAAAAGGTGATATCAGGAGATGATGACAGGGTTGCCTGGAACGCCGGCATTAGGACATGAGACCGGATCCGCAGTTTGTGTGGAGCACTTGGTCTTTTTTTAATTTGTGTAAATAAATGACACTATGCTGTATAGAAGAGTGAGGAGTAAGGAAGATGTGGGTTTGCTTCAAGGAAATGTGGAGGGCATGAAGGGATGGTCTGAGCATTGGTTAATGCCTTTTCATCCAAAAAAATTCAAGTACATGCGGATTGGGACAAGCAAGATAGACAAGGTAGGATACAGTATGTATGAAGCGATGGAGGAAGTGAATGCAGAAAAGGATATAGGAGTAGTGATAGACAATAAGTTAAATTTCTCAGAACATTTAACGGAAAAGATAAACAAAGCCATAGAATTGTAGGGCTGATAAGGAGGACATTTGTGTCACTTGACGAAGAAATCTTCAGGAATCTCTATACAGCGCTGGTTAGGCCGCACCTGGAATATGCGAACCAGGTGTGGGCTCCATATATGGTAAAGGATATAGAAGCAGTGGAGAAAGTGCAGAGGAGAGCTAGCAAGCTAGTACCAACATTGAAGAACGCGGGCTATGAGCAGAGGTTGAGGACACTGGCATATAGGAGAAAGAGAGGGGATATGATAGAGACTTTTAAGATAGTGTCTGGAAAGTATGATGAGGATGTGTGTGAAGGTATCTTCTTGATGCGGGAGGGAACAAGAACGAGAGGACACTCTTAAGAAATTTTACAAAAAAAGACAGGCTTGAGAAGGCAAAGAACTAATTTTGTGATAGAGTGGTAAATGAGTGGAACGCACTGCCCCAGTATGTAGTCGATTCCGAATCAATAAGGGAGTTTGAAAGTAATCTTGATAAACATGGGGAAGACAAGATTTGAAGTTTGATTATAAAGCAAAAATACAGAATAGTAAAAATGTTGCGTCTGCTACCGCAGCCGCCAACACCGTGAACGACCGCAGCAGTGCAAGTACTGGTATTGAGCTGGATACACAGGCCTAGTTTGCCTTTTTCCAGAGGATCTACTGTAAGAAACTGTAAGTATGTAAGTACAGTATGTATGTATAAATGTGAAATTGTATAATGTTGACATGAGTGACGTCCCATCTGGGGAGGTTGATATTATTGTAGTAACCCCACGATACCCTTTACAAGAATCCTGCGGCATCCAAGTACCGTAGTCTTTGGGGCCGCACCTCCCAGCGAGGAGGTAGGGTGTGGTGAGATCCATTTTTGAAAGAATAGCAGGGGAGGAGATCGTCTGGGGAGGTAAGCTGTGGTAACCTGGATGATAAGTAGTAGCCTCTGTTTACCTGGCTGGATAACTCTCCCAACTTACCCACCACAGGTTCTGAAGGGCAAGGACACAGAGATAAGCATTGGAGAAAAACAGCCTAGCAAATGTCCCCAACTTTATCTTTTGTCCGAGTCCAAGATGCCTAACATACAGTAAAGCCTTGCTATGGTACTGTCTTCTTGTAGCATTGTTGAGGCTGGTGTGGTTTGACCGTTTGAAGATACTACAAGTGCAGGTGCTGCAGTGGGATTTCATTGAGTCTTGCAACGGCACGGTTAGCATTATAGCAACGTCAGCCACAGTGATAACTATGGGGCAGTGTTGTGACGGTAATTTATCGTGTTAAGCCCCGTCCACACGATCGAGCAGTGTCTGGCAGGCTGCAACCCCTCACCGGGCAAAGTCTGTCGAACACGCTTGTGTTGTCCATACGGCCGTGACTGGCCAGTCAGTCTGTATGTGGTCAGACAATATGATCGGCAGGGCAGTTAGAGAGATGTAAAGTGTTGTGTAACATAATAATTGCTATGTTGCAAAAGAGAAAAGAAAAAGTTGTTTGAAGATAATTTATTTCATCAGCTTCCTATTTCTTATAATATAATTATCCAATCTAAATTACGTGGGAATGGGTTATACTTTAATATGAAATAAACATCAACATGATAAAAAAACACAACACATTTGAAAAGATCATATACCGGTACCAATAAAAGAGTGAACTCTAATAAGACTGTAAGTTAGAGCTGCAATTACAAACACTCTCTGAAGCTGTCTTATATTTACGTAATACACTGATAAGCTTAACCTATGGGTGTGAGTATCCTAGGTTTGAGTCCTTGGAGTGCCACATGTATTTGTTGATTACATTGAGTTTAGAAGTAAAGTTGGTTGGTGAAAAAATATGAATTTATCCTATCAAATAATTTCTGATAGTGCTTCAATCATCACGCGATTTGCTGATATGGTCAGCATATGTACGTTAAACCAAACTAACATTAAATCAATAGTTATTGCAGAAGATCATGGTGGGGTGGCTTTATCACAATAATAAGATTAATAATACTATTTATTAATACTCCTAAGAATATTAATAAAATATCTATACAAATAATAGCGTCTATAAATAGGGATCCTACCTATACAATATTCTAAAGCTCAAACTTAATTCATACCATCAGTGACCGTTAGTAGAGTACTTGCACATGTTACATCCTGGATTTCTTCCACCAGATTTACCTGATAAACATCCGTAAAATAATACGATACAAATATTTGATAATTAAATATCAAACTATAAACTACTCCCCTCCTTCCACAGGCCCCCTTTATCCCCATATCCACCGGCAAACTACCGGGTAGTGTCTGGTGATTTCGCTCAACTCCCGCCGCGGCCATTCCCCTGCTTTGCCCGCTGAATTTGCCCCATGACGGACATTTCCCTCTTGCCCGACGGGCAAGTCTTGCCCGACGGGCAGTGCTCGATCGTGTGGACGGGGCTTAACACTCCAACTGCGGAAAGGCAACCCCATCTACGCAGTTACTATGTATGTAAAGTAATGAAAAACAACGCTAAGCCATTACTGTACATGTATACAGTATATGTATGTATTTTAATTATTTTGTCATTATCCTTTTGCAGTTTACAGTATTGCACTACAGTAGACCACTATTTTTAACCAGCTGTAGGTTTTGAGAGTGAATAAAAGTACTGACTGTTGCCATTAGTACAGTACTGTGGAATACTTGCCAGGAAAATGCTTGTCACTCAAGTTCTATACTGTACTGTGTTGTCATAATGTTATTGTGGTATTTAATTTTGTATTTTAACATTGACACACAGATTATATATTACTTAACCCTTTCGCTGCAGGTGACGTTCTGGAACGTCCTGGCAATTTGCAGCAATTTCCAGGCTTTAAAAGCCTGTAAAAAACGTAAAAATCGAGTATCAGTGGGCGGGAGCGTGAGGGGCCCACCTCTGATCCTCGGAGCAGCCAGCGGCCCACTGAGGTAGACTGTGTCTCGCGCGGGTCTCTCACTGCCTCTCACAACAGTGTTGGGCGGGTGCCCAACCCCGAAAGGAGTTGAAATAGGGGAGCTATCCCCCCGCCAAAGGCGGCTTTCTAGGGCCTTTCCTAGCTGAAGCTGAAAGGATTGGGTTCTAGTCATGTGGTGATGGGCTGGTCTATCAGAGTGAGAGCTGAGCAATCTCTGCCATACCCGTAGCTTACTCTGACTGTTCCTTTTACTTATATATCTTCTAGATCTCAAGTGACGGCGTCTTTTCCATGGATTGGCCTCCTTACTGCCAACCTAGAAGTTGGCAGATTGGGAGCCAAAGCGTCACATTTTTCCCTTGCCCCTCAACTTTCCCTTCATAATTGCTGAGGGGCACAGGGCCTTGGGTGGGGCTTTGCTTTCCCGGGCGTTTCCACACCCTCCTTAGCTCCCTGCCTTGGAGTGGCTTCGGTCACCCGGGCTTCGATGATAACTGTAAATGTAAACTCTGTGTGAATGAATTTGATTTTGAACATCAAACATTTTTTAAAAGTTACATTACCAATACAAAATTTTTGTTTTTAAATTCTTCTGTTAATGTAACATCTCCATGTAAAGTAAAGCATGTTATCTATTTAATAACCTGTGATAAATGTAGTATACAATATGTTGGAAAGACGGAGCAATGTTTAAGAGAAAGAGCCTACGGGCATAGATCAGGAATTAAGAACGGCATCGAATCCAAGATTCTTCTATATAAGCATTTTAACACAGATTGTACTAAATTTGATTGTAAATACAAAATTATAGAAATTGTTCAAAGTAATCAAAATGTTTTGGATAGAGAAAATTATTGGATTGGAAAATTAATGACCATCTATCCATTTGGACTTAACAATCAAATACAAAATGTAGGCAACATTTTGTATGAAGATTTATTAAAAAACGATTTTAATAACCCATATTTTAACTTCCCTGTTTTAAACAGAAGACCTGGTAGACACGGTAATAGAAGACTAAATACATTTAATAAAAAGAAAAACAGGTCTGATATTAAAATTATTGTTAATAATTTATATTCATTATATCGAAATTTCGGAATTAAAAAATTAAAAGATTCATTGAAAGGCCTACAAAAGAAAAGTTTTGCTCCTTTTATAGAAAATATTCTAAACAATAAACATAATTTCACAAATAAATTTAAGAATATAGTCTTTGCTTTTATGGGATATATTGAAGCTAATTCTAAGAAATCCAAAGATAACCGTATTAAAGATAAAGTCATGTCCACTTTAAATTATTCCTCTAAAATTTTAGACAAAATTAATGTTAACAGTCTTATTAATTCAAAGAAAGTTAAGTCCATGTTACCAGATGGTTGTAAAGATTTCAAACCATTAATAGTGTATTCATATGAACGACCTGTTGGGTCTATTATTTGTAATTATAATAAAGTTTTAGGAAATCTTTCAGATAATTATATTTTCAATAATAATAAATGCGTGTGTGAAAGAGTCATGGATATGCCAGCTAGCAGACGTGATGCACTAGCAAAGTTCATTTATAGTCCGATATGTCACATATTAACAGGTGATGTAGAACTAGTTAAACATTTTGCAAAAGACAAATTAGCGGAGCTATGTCGTAAAGGGTTTAAATTTAGAATAGGGAGTAATAAAGTAACATGGGACATAATTTTAAAAGATATTGTTTTTTCAGTCAATAAATTAAAAGATAAATTGTTAAAAATTGCGTGCTGCGATGCGAGAGAACTAGAGGCAGGGTCTAAATTATTAATTAAGTTAATTAGAAATAAAAAATTCTCGCTTAAAAATGAATTTAATCTTTCAGATTTTATAGACTATACTTATAATAAGCTTAAAGCTGATTTAATATATTTACATAAACATTTTGTAATCACTACAGTAGATAAAGCCAGCAATAATTATAGCTTCACATGTAAGAAATTTTATCTTGAAAACATGAAAAAAGAATTAGGTATTAAGGGTAACATATTACGTAAAAATATTTGCGGTAATTCTGTTTATGAAATTCAAAATAATCTGAATATTGATAACTTAATCGATGAACATACCAAGAAAAATATAACATTTGATATTAAACTTTCTGATAAGAACAAGTGCATTGCAAAATTATACATGTTACCTAAATTTCATAAAAGACCTTATAAATATCGCTTTATTGCCGGAGCAAAATTTGCTACCACTAAAACTCTATCAGAACAAGTCGTAAATTGCTTAAAATACATTAAAAGTACTCATAAAAGATATTGTAATACCATCATGAGAAGAACTGGCATTAACTATTATTGGAGTGTTGACAATTCGTTAGAAGTTATTGATAAAATAAATACCATGCCGAAAGTTACCTCGGTACATAGCTTCGACTTTTCAACTTTGTATACCAATTTGCCTTTAGATTTAGTATATTCAGAGCTTTGCTTTATTATAGATTTGCACTTTGACAGGTTCGTTAGGAATGGTAATTATTTCATAAATGTTTATACATATTTTAATAATGCATCACTTAGCTCTACTCCCACTAGTTCTGTATATTTTGATAGAACTAAACTTAAAGATGCCCTTAAATTCCTCCTTTTCAATACTTATGTTAGATTCGGCCCGTACTTCCTATGAGTGGAAATGCTAGCCCTTTAATTGCAGACTTATTCTTGCTTGCTTTAGAATTTAAATATATAAAAGACTTAGTTGACAGTAGCAAGAAAAATAAAATCCCAGAAAAATTAGCACTTGCTAAACTGTTAAGTAATAATAGTAGATATATTGATGATATTCTTGTTTGCAATTTGTTAAATTTTAATCAAGTTGCTAAACTTATTTACCCTAATTCTATTCCCCTCACACAATGTAACGTAAATTATAAAATTGAACATTTTCTTGATATAAATATAGAGATTGTTAATGAACAGTGCATACTTAAAGTATATCACAAAGTTGATGATTTTAATTTTAACGTAATAAACTTTCCTTTCCCTAGTAGTAATATCGATAGTAAAATAACTTATAATTGTTTTTATTCACAATTAATAAGATTTTGTAAAATCTGCACTAAAGTAGATGACTTTTGGGCTAGAGCTAGGTTACTATACAGACTCTTAGTGGACAGAGGTTTTGAGGCAAGTAAATTGTTCCATAAATTTAATCTTTTTAGGGTCAATTATTGTGACTGTATTCTAAAATTTGACATCAATAATTTTAATCAAGCATTTTTAACTTGAAGTTTCTTGTATAACCTCTGCTTACTTTTTGTCTGTATTTATTGTTTTTTGTCTGTATTGTTTATCTTTTTCTTTTTCTATTATTAATATTAATATTGATGATTTTTTAAATTTATTGTTCTTGTTAAAAGAGTACTCTTTGTTTAAATCTGTAGTTACTTCATATTTTGCAATTATTTGTCTTTATATTATATGTATTCATTGTCGATAGTATCAATTGCTTACTTTTGCGATTTCCTTAGTTTATTTGTGCTATAAATGTAGGTTATTTGTAGGGTAGTTATTGATAGGGGTCACTTGAGGCATGCTATGCTTTTTTTTTTTTTTTTTTTTTTTTTTTAAAGAGACAATGAACGGAGGAAGGAAAAACACAGATAAAACAAAAAGGTCCATGTGCCTAAAGGCATCCTCCATTCATAAAATGTTTGTAACAACTGGATTTAAACATTTGTAGATTGTAAGTTTGTGGAAAGCAATTCGAGGGAGGTGAATTCCAAAGAGTAGTAGCTCTGGGGATAAATGAATTCTGATAAGCAGAAGTTCTGCATTGTGGAGGAGAAAGTGTAAATTCATGGGCGCTCTCAGCTGCCCTAGTTCTACGGGGAAAGATGTGGAGAGGCGGCACAATTGAAGCAAGTTCCTCGGAACAATTGCTGTGAAAATATCTGTAGAATAATGCAAGGGATGCAACGTTTCTTCGTATGGATAATGTAGGAAGGTCCTGTGTGATTGCAGGGTTATTGATTAATCTAATAGCTTTATTTTGAATTTTGTCCAACTGCCTCAATGCAACCACTCCACTTCCACCCCACAGAGGTGAACAGTAATCCACCTGAGAACGCACATGACTTTTATATATCACGGCCAACTGCTCGTCAGTGAAGAATTATCGAACTCTGTACAGGAGTCCCAGTTTTTTAGAGGCATTCTTAGCAATGCTTCTAACATAATGTGTCCAGCTCAAGTTAGTAGTTAATGTTACACCGAGAATGTCAATACTAGGGGAAGTGGGAATATTTACATCATTACAAAATATATGGGAGTCAGTGAGATTCTGTCGATTAGAAAATTGAATGTACTTGGTTTTCTGTGCATTAAAGGAAACTAGATTCTTTTGTCCCCATCCATTAATTCTAGAAAGGTCCTGGTTCAGAGAAATTGCAGTGTTTATTTTTGAATTTATAAGATCGGGTTGGGTGACAGAATTGGTAAATGTGAAGGAACTGTGGAGTGTTGAGTCATCTGTGTAGGAATGTATTGGATTATGAGTGGTAGATATGAGATCATTGATATGAATGAGGAACAGAATTGGGGCCAAAACTGATCCCTGGGGAACACCAGCATTTATTGAGTGAAATTGAGAATAAAGGCCATCTACCATTACACGTATTTTTCTGTTATGAAGATAAGAAGAAATTAGTGGAACTAATGATGCAAGGCCGTAGTGTGACATCTTCGACAATAAGGATTGATGCCAGACTCTATCAAATGCCTTTGATATATCCAGTGCTATTGTATGTGTTTCACCATGTTGGTCTGTAGCTTGGTTGATTTGATGCGTAAGAAGGCAAAGCATGTCTGCAGTTGATCGACATCGTCTAAAACCATATTGCCTATCACTGATTAATTTATTATTCTCAAGATGCTTAATTATGTGATTATTTAATATAATTTCAAAGACTTTACCAAGAGTGGAAGTTATAGCTATTGGTCTGTAGTTTGATGGATCTGAAGAGGCACCTTTTTTAGGAACTGGATGGATGTTTGCTTCTTTCCAGGGTACTGGGAAGCATGAGGTATGAGTACACAGACGGAAGAATTTTGCCAATACAGAAGCGAGCACCAAGGAGCAATTCTTAAGTACTTCTTACAGGTACCTACCCGATAGCACTATCGTTAGTGAGTGCTGTACTGTATTTTATATATTATTTTGTAATAGTATAGATATCTTATCAATATTTGTATTTTGTACTATTGTTAATGTCTTGTCATGTTGCAAATTTGATTTTAAATAATATTTTGACATTTAACATTTAGTTTCTTTATTCATGCAGAGTTTAGTAAAATTTGCCAGAACGTCCCGGACTTCCCAAACTTGACTACTTCCTTTAACGTGACGATAGTGCGTTGTTATATGTGCGATTAGTTTGCTTGGGAAACAGATTAACTTGCTCATGTAGTAATGTACACCCTATGTGGTGGATTGTGTTCTTTTATTTAATAGTTTTCATTTTAGTAAGCGTTGTTTCCACATAGCGATTTTGATAATTTAATTTGACTTTATATTGTCCTTGTCCCAATTTTGGTTTGTTTAGTTTGCAAGTTTTACATTTTAACTTGTTAGTGGTAAGCAGGGGGGGTTTTGTGGGGGCGCTCGTTTATGGCGTTGGCCTTGCTCGAGGCCTTGGGGCTGTTCGGCCAGACAGCCTGGGGAACAACAACAACAACAACAGTGTTGCCAAGCGAGCGAGTGCTAACAAATAGCGGGTTTCCCGCATTTCTATGGCACCGCTGCGGGTGAACCAGGCCACCTACGAGGCCCGTTCTGGTCTCATTTTGAAGCTATTTTTGCCTAGTTTTTGGCAGAATACAGTTTATTTAATGCAGATGCTTGATTTATCATTCAGGAGTGCCTAAATAACCCAAAACACCCTGTAGAGAAAGGGTTAAAATGTGTGACCTCAAATATTTTGTTTTTTTTTTTTTTTTTTTTGCTATATAGTTTTATGAATTTAGAATGCTATGTAGCTGACAATAACTTGAACAATTATTATCCAAAATGCTCGTATATAATTTATCATTAATTTAGTTCCTATTTTATTGTAGTATGAATTAGACGCGCCACAGACAAGCTCCTTGGGGTGACCACCAGATGGAGAATGGTCGCTTTGAGGACTAACCACAATAATTTTTAGGTCAAAAAGAAATACACCAAGATTATGCGTTATATACTATTAGCAGCCATTAGTATGATTTTGAAGCAGTTTTCGTGTGTTTAATTTGTAGCATATTCGCTCTTTGTAAATATAAAACTAGATTTCTCTGAATGTCTCAAACCTTTGTACAAAATATATTATCGCTTCAGTTCCTGTATTCAGAGGTTTATGAAGTAAATAATTCATCCAATGTAAGTTTCTTAGAAGTGTTTGACATTATATAGCGCTTAAACCTCACGTAGAGTAGAATATTATAATAGTCCATAAAATAAGACGGGCTTTACCAATTATTGGTCTTGAGCGTGATCTCGGGCAGGTCGGGCTTATCAATTTTGCTGCCTGTACGGTACGAACACCTCTATCCGTAAACAGGTCTTTTCGCCGTTCTAGGATTTCGCCATTCCTTTACTCTTTATTACTATATCACGAAAAGCATAATATATTTTCATATAAGTATGTTCTATTAATTGATGCTATGTATTATCATAATATGATAAGTTTTTACAAGAAATCAACAGAAGTTCTGGAAAATTAAGTAAGCTGTCGAAATAGTTTTTGGAAACGAAAATGACAGTGGGGTGCTCGCGCGTGTGAGGGGTGAGGGGGAGTGTGTATCCTACGTCGGCAGTGATGACTGATGGGGTACTGCCATATCCTCATATAAATACGCGTCCATTCGTTTAGTGAGCTTTAATGATAGTTAAACTTACTGACAGTAGCTTATTCCACTGTAAACAATTCTACTATAACATGGTGATGGGCTGGTCTATCAGAGTGAGAGCTGAGCGATCTCTGCCATACCCATAGCTTATTCTGACTGTTCCTTTTACTTATATATCTTCTAGATCTCAAGTGGCGGCGTCTTTTCCGTGAATTGACCTCCCTACTGCCAACCTAGAAGTTGGCAGATTGGGAGCCAAAGCGTCACATTGGGAGCCAAAGCGTCACATTTTTCCCTTGCCCCTCAGCTTTCCCTTCATAATTGCCGAGGGGCACAGGGCCTTGGGTGGGGCTTTGGTTTCCCGGGCATTTCCGCACCCTCCTCAGCTCCCTGCCTTGGAGTGGCTTCGGTCACCCGGGCTTTGTTAGTGGTAAGCAGGGAGGATTTTGTGGGGGCGCTCGTTTATGGCCTTGCTTGAGACCTTGGGGTTGTTCGGCCAGACAGCCTGGGGAACAACAACAAATATAACGTGTTTATTATATATACTATTTCTATAAGGATGTGGTGCTTAGCAAGTTAACATTCATACTTTGCAGGCAATTTGTGGATTCTCATAGATTTAATTTTTTCGCCATGTGTAATGATTATAGGGTTATAGTTGATACATATATTAATTGTGTGTGCACAAATAGATATGTTACTACCAACAAAATACCATTTGTGAATGGAGTGTCTCTTAAACGAAGCTTATTATATTGTTGAGTTGCCAAGTAAATTACCGCTTGTCCTAGGGTCCTGCGACAATGCGACAATTTTCCGACGGTGGTCACCACAAGAAGCTTGTCCGTGGCGCGTCTAATTGAGAATGATATACTCTGTTGTTGTTGTGGTGATAGATGGTTACCGGTATTCTTGGGAGGGGAAAGACAATCTTGACTTTTCATCATGTTGAATGAGATGCGATTCTGAAATTTGTCAGGTACAATTGGTCTCATAATTTCTGTTCCTCATCGTGATCTTATACATGGAAATATAATGCGCATGATTGAAATACGACTAGTTTCTTATACAGTGGTTAACTCGTCTGATTAGTCAATTGATAAATAAAAGAAACCTTATGCCTATTCGCAAACTTATTTTACATTCATGCATAAGACCACAACGAGGAACAGAACTTTTGTGGACAACTGTACAGTGTCTAAGTAGCACCCGTACAAAGTCACATTTTGTACCAAAGCTGCATACCCAATTATGTGAACCCACAACAACAAAATTTGTGTTTTTATTTCATAATACAGTATTGGCTTCAATATATTATTTCCTCATATTGATTTTTATAAGTGTGATTGTCTTTATATTGTGCAGTTTCGGTTTTGGTTTGTTTGTTTTGCAAGTTTTACATTTTATTAGCAAGTCCCATGGTGCGGCACATAATCAATGGACCAAACTAATGCTCAGTACTATCCAGGGCAGGGATTCATCAATGTTACTACCAACATCATACTTATTAATTCAAATGTAAAACTTGCAAAACAAACAAACCATAACCATAAACTGCACAATATAAAGACAAACAAACTTATAAAAATCACTATGTGGAAGTAACGAATTGAAGATATATAAAAACAATATTATGAAAAATGTTTAACAAATAATTTTTACTTATCACCGTATTACCATCACAAATTCCACATCCACCAGCAAAATGGTGTGTAAATGGGATGGTTATAATCCTGGAAAGTGCATAATTAATCGTTGATAAGTTTCAGTTTAAATACTGTAATAATAATAAGCATGTTACTAATATTTTGAAAAGCGCCAATTCTTCTGCAGAATTCACTGGCGCTCGGAAAAAAAATATTACTTAATTTATTGTAACAATTTGTACTGTGTTTGGCATGCATTTCAGTTAATTTGTCAAGTTTGATATATCTATTTATAATAGACCGCCTTGACACATGACTCGTTGCCGACGTTTGGGGGCTTCCGGCCTTGTAGGTGGAGCGGCCAAGGTTCTTGGCCGCTCGCCCTATCACCTCCAACTAATTTTGTCATGTCCTTTTCTTTCTCCTCCTTTCTAGTTTTCGTTTTTCCCTCTTCCGCTTTCTCCTGGGGCAGCCAACAGAGGCCGGTCTCCCACCCTTGAACTTTTGTGGTCCCGTCCCTCCCTTCCCTTCCGGTTGACTTCCCTGTTTGCTTCCTTCCTTTCTCTTTAACTACTTCGGAGGTTCTAGTTTCCTTAGGGCTTCGCCTTGGTGTCTCTGATCACTGCTGAGTTGGCAGAGTCCACCTGGCGACAGGTGCTGCTGGCCAGGGCTCGCAAGGCTCGTTGCTGGAGGATAGGCACTATAGGGTTGCTTTGGGGTTTCTGACTCCCTTCTCTCTTCCCAGTGAGTGTGTCAGGTGACTACGCCGGCCCCATTCTCCATGGGACAAAGCTGCAGGACAAATGCCCGGGTTGTACAAGGTCCCTAGCTCAAAGCAGAGACCTGTCCCATCTCAATTGGCCGCATTCTGGGTTTCGTGGCCCTGCGGAGATCTTTCTCCCTTTCGTTGCCAGGGGCACCTGGTAACCGCAGTATCTTCTTCCATGCTTTACCCCCTTTTCTCTTGCTATGGTGACGACGTATGCTTTTTTCACTGTTCTTCCCTGTTTATGGCTTCTGCTTTAGTGGTTCCGGTGAGTGAGCCCCTTGTGGCATGCAGCCTGCCACTTGGTGGTCTGTTGTCTGGCTGTCAGTCCGGTTCACCGCGGGAGCACGGTGAGTCTGGGATGGTTTTGGGTGCTCTCGACCAGCCCGCTGAAATATCCCTCGATCATCGCTCGTCCCTCTCGTCCAGTACCGTTCCGACTCCTTCTACTACCCTTCCGTCTTCGTCACGTCTTTCTCCAACCTCCACTACCCAGGCTTTCCTCTCCTCTCCTGTAGTTATTTCTGCGTCTTCCTCTTCTTCCTCTTCTGTCTCTAGTCCTGTCACCCTCGACCCTTTTCTGCCCTCCCTCCCTCGTTTTCTTTCCTCTTCTTCTCCAGTTTCGTCCTCTTCTCGTCCTCGCTCCTCGGTCCTCTCTCTTTGCGCCTCCTTCCTTTACTAAGTTTTTCTCCATCCCTGCATCTGCGCCTCTAGCCGGTGATGACCTCCTCTTCCACCTGCGTCTCCTTCAACAGGTGGGAAAAATGGTGGGTGCCCAACCCCGAAAGGGGTTGAAATAGGGGAGCTATCCCCCCGCCAAAGGCGGCTTTCTAGGGCCTTTCCTATCTGATGCTGAGAGGATTGGGTTCTAGTCATGTGGTGATGGGCTGGTCTATTAGAGAGAGCTGAGCAATCGCTGCCATACCCATAGCTTACTCTGACTGTTCCTTTAACTTATATATTTTCTAGATCTCAAGTGACGGCGTCTCTTCCGTGGATTGACCTCCCAATCTACCAAGATTGGAAGCCAAAATGTCACATTTTCCTCTTGCCCCTCAACTTTCTCTTCATAATTGCTGAGGGGCACAGGGCCCTGGGTGGGGTTTTGGTTTCCAGGGCATTTCCGCACCCTCCTCAGCTCCCCGCCATGGAGTGGCTTCGGTGACCCAGGCTTTATTGTGGTCAGCAGGGAGGGTTCTGTGGGGGCGCTCGGTTATGGCCTTGGAATTGCTCGGGGCCTTGGGGCTGTTCGGCCAGGCAGCTTGGGGAACAACAACAACAACAGGTGGGAAAGGACGTCACCTTCCACTCCCGCCATGATGCCTCCCGTCTTGTTACCGTCCAAAACGAACTTCAGGCTACTGCTATGACCTCGTTCGTCGATTGTTCTGGCACCCCCATCCCGGCTCAAAAAGATCAACGACTCAACTCCTGTACAGGGACTGTCCTGATCCCCGCTTCCATCCGTCTCGGGCGTCGTCCATTCGCGGATTGCGCCGACCTCGTCAAGGACATCGTTGTTGCTCAAGACCACAAGGTGGTTAGTGTGGTATGCTACACTATCCCTCCTCGCACCCTTCGCCGCAATCCCGCAAACATTGCCAAGATCTCTTCTGGTGGACTTTCCCTTCCTGCCCATGTTATTGTCGGTGGTACTCGCCTCCCCGTGACTGCGTCTCTTCCTCGTCCACTCCAGTGTCGCAGCTGCTGGCATTTCGGCTACCCGGCGAAGTTCTGCCGTACAGCCGCTGAGAGCCCACTCTGCCCGCGCTGTGCGCAGTCCGGACATGCCGTTGGAGAATGTCGGTCAACGTCCCAGTTCTGCCTTAATTGCCACGGGTCTCATTCGGCCGACTCTTAAGATTTGCCCTGTTCATCTGTTCAAGTCTGAGGTTGCTGTCATCAAAGCGAGACACGGCCTTACGCTCACCGTAGCCCGCCAAGAGGCTCGTTGCTTGGGCTTCACCCCTCAGTCATTTTCCAAGACTCTGTCTCCTCACTCCTCTTCTTCGCCTCCCTCTACCACGCCCCCCCCTTTTTCTGGTTCCTCAGTTCCTTCCACCGCCTTCGCTCCCTTCGTCCCCCTTTCCGCCCCCCCAGTCGCACCAGTTTCGTCATCTGCCTCGCTTCCTTCTACCAGTGCTTCTCCCAGATTTTCTCCTTCCTCCTCTTCTGTCTCCTCCGTTCGTCCTTCCGTCTCTTCCTTTTCTGTACCTTTGTCTAACACTTTCTCTGTTCTCAGTCCTTCTCCTCCTACTTCTGCCCCTTCATCTTGCTCTCTTCCTTGTTCCTCCTCTTCTAGTCTCCCTCAACGCTCTCACCGTTCCAAGCCTCCCCCCGATCTCCGTCATCTTCCTCTTCTATTCGCCCCAAATCTCCTACTCGCTCTAAACTTCCCTTCTCCTCTACCAAACGGGCTCCTGCGCTCTGTTCTTCCTCTCCCGCTTCCTCTTTTAAACGAAAGGGTAGTCTCTGTGACGTGCGGAGCTCAAGTCCCTGCGAGAAGAAGAAGTCGCCTACTTCTCCATCTGTTTCCCTTTCTCCTCCCTCCGTCCAGTCTCCTCCTCCTCCCGTCACTGCGTCCCTTGATTTCTCCTACGAAACCCTACCTAAGATTGATGAATTTATCCGTTCTTCCCACCCCCCGCCGTCAACCGTTCATGCCGAAGTTCATCCTACCCCCTCTTCTCTCCCCCCTACCCCTCTCCCGCCTTCCCCTGCCCCGTCCTCTTCCTCCACTTCCCATTCTGGCCTTCCTCCGGGCCCTCCTCCTATTCCTCCTCCTGACCCTCCCCCTCTTCCTTCTCCTGACCTTACCCCTTCCTTCTCTTCCCACCCGTTTCTGTCCTTACTACCTCTTCCGGTCCTCCTCCTTCCTCTCCTCTTTCTCTGTTAGACCTCCCTATGCCCCCCGGTTTCCAGTCTTCCCCTTCAACGTCTTCTCCAATTCCTGCTATTATTTCCCATCGTTAGCCTCTCTTGGCTATATTTTCCACCCACGGTGTTAACCTCTGAAGTGCGCATGGGGGTAATTGGAAACGTCCCCCTGTGCTGACGTATTTGAGGTGTTTCCGTCACTAAAATATTCATTGTGCCATTAATAGCATTAATATTTATCCATATGCGCCTATTATGGGTTGATTATAAAGGTATTAACCTGAAACAACAATAAAACGAGTGAAAACAGCGTTTGGATGGTCAAAATCGGAGATATAGCCCGCGAGTTGTATAATGTAATGGTGAGGCAATCTGCTTTCCCGCCAATTTCCCCCAAGGCCACTGAGACACAGTCGATCGATACTCTCTCTCTCTCTTGCACTCGCTTGCTATCAGTGATGACCACACCCTCCAATCGGATTTCTAATGTTAGCACGAAAATATACCTCAGAATAAGGGAATAACAGGGAAAATAGGTGATAACTGAAGGAGAGGAGGAAAGTGGGGAAGGAGGGGAGGTAGAGGACTGAGATTTTGCATGGCCCAGGGGCCCAAAAAAAAATAAAAAAATAAAAAAAAAAAAATATAAAAAAATATTTTTTTTTCGATGTCAAAAGTTGATTTTTATTTTCTCTGACTCTTAAGAGTCTTCCCGCAGTGCGCCGGGGGAACTCTTAAGAGTCTCCCCGCAGCTCCCGGGTTAACTGTATTTTGTAAATATGTTGTATATAGTGTACATATTTTCTTCCCTCTTGTACGCGTCTTCTTTTTAATCTTTTTTGTCTTTTTAATGTCCATTTTACAATGGAACGTTCGTAGTTTTACAGCACATCGTGTTGATCTTCGTTACCTTCTCTCTAGGTTTAGCCCATTTGTTATTAGCTTACAAGAATCGCATTTATCTAATGACCCCCCCCCCCATACCTTTTTACACCTACATAAGTTCTCCCCAATCCCAGTATGATACTTGCCTCCTCGTACATCATGATGTCCCAGTGTCTCCGTTAACTATCCATACCTCTCTTAAATGCATGCTTGCCAGAGTGTTCCATTCACGCTGGCTTACAGTAGTTTCCATATACCTTTTCCCCTCGATCCCGATCGATGTTCCAGAATTAAACAGGATCATTTCCTCCACCCTCCACCTTTCCTCCTTTTAGGGGATTTTAATTGCAGGCATTCCCTGTGGGGTGACTCTACCATTCATACACGAGGTCGTTCCCTTGAGGCTCTGATTCGTACGATTTATTTTAAACACTGGTTCCTCTACGCATTTTGATAGCGGTGCCCGTTCCTTCTCATGTATTGATTTGTCTCTGTGTTCCCCTACACTATCCTTGGATTTTACTTGGAAGGTCTTTGATGATTACTGTGCGACTGACCACTTCCCGATTGTGTCCCCTACGTCTTACTCCCCAGTGCCGCGCCCTCCCCGTTGGTGTTTCAATCGTGCCGACTGGACATCTTTCGCTGATCTCGCCGTTCCGCCTAATCCGACCCCTGCTTTCCCGGATCCTGATGCCATGCTTACCAGTTTCCTGATGTTTGTGCTCCATGCTGCCTATACTTGTATTCCACGCACCACTCGGAGTATGTCTTCTAAGTGTGTACCGTGGTGGACTGCTCAGTGCACTTCAGCTTTACGCAATAAAAAAGCCAAGTGGGAAAACCGTTTTTCCGTCGGAAAAAAGGCTCTCCATATGAGCGGGATGCGTATACTCTTTTCAAACAGGCTATAGTAGGGTCATTTGCTTGGAATCCGTGACCATTTTGTTCCTACCTTTTTCTCTCTATGGATTTGACAACCTGAACCATTTTAAAGGAAAATTAGCTCCTATGCCCCTCTGAAAAATGACGGCTAACTCTGCTAGAGCGCAATATTCAAAATGGCCACCAACGCCATCTTGAAAAACATGAAATGTAATATCTCTGGCATCAGATGAGCTACAAGGACGAATGAGGTGTCCTTTTTCACTAATTCTGGCATTACAAATCCACTGGAATGGTTATTGTATTGTATTGTATTGTATATTGTATTGTTATTGTATTGTATTATACTAATTGTACATACTAATCTGCCACTTCACTGTTACTACATGCTTCACTGTATGAGCCACTATCAGAATCACTGTCCTCACTTTCGCTGCTATCATCACTGTTGTTTCCTGCCTGTGGATTTGTAGGTAGTGGTATGGATGGGGGAAGTGGGGGCTGGGTTGAACGGACAGGCAGTCATAGGCCATTTACAAGATGCCATCCATGGCCGATCGGTGAGGGGTAACTTTGGAGCTTGTAATGCTTTTGCAAATATGCAAGATAGTTTGCACGCTCCAAGTGTGGACGGAGACTGTCCAAGTCAGGCACAAGTCGGATAGTGCTTTTTTTCTTCTAAGCTCTCCACTTCGCTGCCCTCGCATCTCCCAGGGTCTTGCTTTTGGTATCACCATAGACATATCGAATGACAAACCGCTCCAAATCACTGATGACCTGTTCTGTGACTAGGAGCTGTGTACCACATGCTGCTAGCAGGTCGTGTGCCTCTTTAGACTTCTCCAGACAATCTGCGATGAGCTTCTTGCTTGCTCCATAGAAGCCAGAGTTGTGGTCACACCCAGTGAGGACATGAAGTGGTATGATGGATGCAGCCATTGCCTCACTGCACAAACATCGGGCATCGATAAGCTGACGTTTGCGTTTCACACACAGGATTCCTGTTGTCTTCTGAGCAACATATGCCGCTTGCACGTAGTTGTCCGTGTCCTCTGTGTCAAGAACGACAGCTGCTGTGTAGCTGTCTGACCGGAGCACACTATATATGGTGAGCATTGCCGTATCTGCCTCTGCATGGGAGCATGTGAGCTCTGGCACAAGCTTGCCTGTGGTGAGATTCTTTGCAGTGCTGCCAACTACACAGTAGATGATCTCGGTGCTAGTTGTTGCTGCTGTTCTCTGGAATTCCGTTTGAAGAAATGCCTGAAGGCGGATTTTGTTCTCAGGTTTACCCAGGAGAGCATGGAAAAATTTACTAGAAGAAAATTTATCTTCTGTCTTCATAAAGACATTGCTGATTGGCAGTTTTTTTTGGCGCAGTATTCTCTTACTGTCCTTGATCGCGTAATTCTGATCCTATGAATCATTGACGCAAATGATGCGCTCAGCATGCTTGTGTCTCGTTAGAACGAAGTGCACCAACTTCTCTGCATAATCTCCCCAGGTATACTTGGTACCATCTCCCTTCTCTCTGTCTTCAATGGTAGGAGTTGTTAGGCGCCAGATGAGGCCCATATGAATAATAGACATGTATACATCAGGCTCTGGAATGACAGTCATAGTTAGTTTTTGTTGAAGCTTGCTTTTCTGTGCCTTACGGATGGTTCCATTGACGTTGAAGATGGAAAGGCACTCGGCTGTAACACGATGCTGCAGGACTTCTTGAAGTTTGAGGGCACCACTCGTTTCAACCAGTCCGAGAACAGAGGCCAAGGCATTACGCTCCATTTCCTCAGTCTTTCCCTTCAGGTTCTCACCATCTGCTTTCTTCAATTCCTGAGTTGAAAAGTTCAAACGCTTGCTATGGGGAACTCTGTTGTTGAGAGACTTGGTCTTGGAATACACTCTCTCAATCAACAACTGTTTCAGTTTGCTTGTGCCATCCTCCTTTGCCGATTTCAAGTCGGCAGCGAGAGCGTCTGAGGCTGGGATTCCTGACTGTAGGGATCGAAGTGTCTTGTTTGTATGCTCAAATGGATCACTCTTGAATTCAGTGAGACATGCGCTTATATCCTGTACAGCTTGTTCATCCTTCTTCATTTTACTCGACGAGCAATCAGCATGCTTCCCTTTTACTTGTTTCTTGGGATTAGCATGGCGATGGACCTTTGTTCTCACCCGATTGATGTTATTCACATTCCGAGTGTTTGAAAGGAGCTGCTTTTCATTGTTCAGAATGGCCAACCAACCAGACTTCAGCTTAGAGCCCTTATTCATTGTTGACTATCCATATGTCGAGGGCAACACACGAATATGGTTTTCCTGTCATTGACTGTGCAAACATACCACTCTCCATGAATGCAGCCTGATCGACAGGAAGGGTATCAAGCACTGCGGTGAAATCGGGGAGATGCCGACCATACTTGTCATTATCATAGATTTGCATCAAAGGAAGCATGAGCTTGAGTGAGGACTTGAACTCAGTCCAGTTGCTTGTTCTGATTGCATGGATATTTTGAGTTAGAACCTCAACCATTTCCATGAATGGCATCCAGTATTCTGCTTGTGGGGCACCCTCAAAGTCCTTGAAGAGAGCATCAACGAGGTCCTTCAGCTCAGCATTTCTCTCTAGCTCTGCATGTTCATCTGCAAGTTTCTGTGCATCAATCGGATGTCGAAGCTTGGCAAGGGATGCCTTTACTTCTTCAGATAGAGGGGAATCTTCCAAACGTTTGTCTATGACATGGTGGACCAGAGTCTCGTAGAATAGTCGCAAGCAGCGAACCCCACGCTTAACATGTTTTCCACGAAGGGCCTGATCAACAGACCCGTCTGCTATAACACCAGCTGCCACCAACACATCTGAGATGCCAGATCCCTTAAACCTCTTGTATATAGTGTAGATGAACGACATTTGGATGTGGAAGGGTGCCATGAATGGTAAGATTTTGCTGAACAGCTCAGCATTCTCACTTTTCAACTCTAGCATGAGCACGTAGACAGGATGATCACCAACAATTATTGCAAAAGGCATCTTTTTTTCTTCGATTGATTTTGCAAGCATACACATCACATCATTGAGAATTGTCTTACTGGGTGGGTTGGGATAGGTTATGTGGTATATTGCTCGACTCTTCTCATCTGCATTTGACATGCTGGCGTGAAACCCTGAAAACCCAGGCACAGTCTGTTCTTCTGGCTTAGGTCTCGTTCGGTCATCTTGCGCCCTGGCCAATGCATGGATCACACCACAAATTCTTTGCACCGATGTGTCAGGAGGAGGAGTACTTTGATCAGCTGGTGGTTCCCCACGCTTCGCTGTCTTGTATGGGTTGACTTTTTGCATTTCACTTCCGAGCTCTTTGAGAGTTGTCGAGAGGTTTGATGCAAAGTTGGCACCGGGAACTGGTCTATCCTCATGATTCTCGGAAGGAAGTTCTGTATCAAATGATTCTGGCTGCACAAATATGACATTAGTGTGGTGTGACTGGCCAGCACCGGTCAGTGTGTCGCTCTTGAAGTCATCGTTGTCGACTATAGCGATAGCAGGCTTACCCTCAGCTAGTTCGAAGGGGCAATCAGATGAGCACTTGAGGTCATTGACCACCCAAAAATCTTGCAGCATAAGTACGTCATTGTAACTGATGCCCAGTCCATCTTTGTGCATTATGTAGACTATCTCCCTACTCTTGGTCAGTCCATGTAGCAAGACAGAGAGATTTATCTCAAATGCAGTGCATTTTCCATTGATGTAGCTTGTGAGGATAGATGCAATCGATCCGACGGATGGACTGTCATCAATTGCAGACTTATTTGGGTGTTTCAGCAATGTGAGCAGCTTCAGCAGGAGCTCACTGAGGTCTTCTTCTCTCTCCAACTCGTGTATATATGGGAGCCAGGGAATAGTAATTGTCCTGATGACTTGCTCTTTGAATCGTGCCGCAACATTCATCACCAACTGATCATTGCTGACACCCAATGAAGATATTGCCGCCTCGATGTATGTACCTGCTGCTGTTGTATCATATACCAGTTCACTCATTCTTTTGAATGCGTTCATGAAATCCGATGTCTTCCCCAAATTCATTGACGAGAATTTCCTTTAAGTAGCTGGATTTTACTACTGAGTTATGTCCGTGATTTGAGATAATGCCCTTATAGTCCTGCAGCAGGCCTTGCAGTGTGCGAATTTCATGGTCTTTGAAGATGACTTGACGAATATGATGAAAGAAGAGCTTGGGCCTCTCGAAGGTTTACACGCTGCAGATGTTGAGTGCTTTTATCTGAAAGAGGCTTGTGGTCACTTACATATTTGCGCCAGCACACACGATGGTAGCGGATTTCCAACCCAAATGCTGTTTAACTATCTGGGATGGATGCAATCAGAGTGTCAAGTCTCAATCTCAATCTCATGACCTCATCTTCCAGACGGACAGTATGTAACTTGAATTTAGTCCAGGCATCTACTGTTGATAGGAGTGTCCATACTTAGTGTACTCAAACTAGTATGAACAGTCTCGATGTTACGTAATCTGGGTTGATGTAGCGTTACGTATCATTCCGTAGTCTTAAGTTGAACGCTTCCATAACCTTGGTCGAACGTTCGATGATTGGGTAGAATATATTATTCTATAGTTGTATATGGGAAAGTATTGTAGGATTATAATTCCCATATATATATATATATATTTGTATTATTTAAGATTGTTTATAAGTATCTCATTGTAAAGAAGATGGGATACATTTTCCATATGTTATGCGCGTGCGCGGTATGTCACGACAGAGACGAACATAACGCGCTCGCCACTCTCCAACCAACCTCCGTCCCAGCTACACACGCTAAGCCTTCTTCCTATAGTTTCATAATCAGGTGTTTTCGCTTCACTTTTCATCTCATATTCCATATAGTCACTACATCATCATCTTTGTTAATTAGCACAACTTAACGTAAATATCTAGCCTATCCTAGCCTATTGTAGCCTCTTTTCATATGCTGTTTACCTTACTAACCACTTCCAGTCATCTAGCCTATTTTCCGCCATCCTCCAATCACCAGCTGAGTTCATCAAAGGGTAATTATATATTCTATATGGTTAATACTTATTCATTATCAAATATACAGTCCACTTATCTAAATTAGCCATATAATTGGTCCTTCGACCTTTCACTTGTTTGCCCCCCCCCCCCCCCTTTTTTTTTTGTGGTTGGTGGTGGCCTAGCCTACGTGGTTACTTTTTTTTTTTGTGCCATATATTTCGTCTATCCCTCATGGCCCAGGGCTTTTGGCGTCATGGTGCCGCGGGTGGTGGGGTAGGGGAAGATTATCCTGCGGTGGTTGATAGGCCTGCGTACCCAGACCCAATTAGGAAGGTGGCAATTTTGGGCCACTCCTACGTCAGGGATTTGTACGTGGACCAAGCCGTCCACAGGCCTTTCTTTTCCGTGACTCCTCTGGCCGCCCCAGGTGCCCGCGTCAGCACCTTGAGATCAACAGAAGCTTGGGGTCAGTTTTTAGAGCTGAAGCCCGACTTGACCTTCTTGGTGATAGGAGGAAATGAGATAAGGAGCGGGGTCAGTCCGAGAGGGATTGCAGAGGGGATCGAGGTCCTAGCTGAGGAGGTGGTGCGGCTCTCGGGGGGAGAAGTCCGGGTGATTGGGGTAGAGAAGCGGCAGGCTCCACGAGGGGTCTCTACGGACGAGTTTAACCGCATTAGAAATGCTGTTAACCGATGGCTAAAGCGCCATATCCCATTCACCCGGGAGCGCTATCAGTCAATGAATACCTCTGAGGCTGACTTCAGTCCCGACGGGGTACACCTCACGCAAGAGGCATCAAAGCGTCTCTATTCGGAGATCCTGGCCACCTGTCGTCGGTGCTTTATGCAAGACGAATATGCCATGGTCGCCAGGTCATACGACGAGATGTTTGCCCACCATGACGATAGAGTTGATCAACAAAATCAGTATAGCCTAGATTAGTAAGCCTTCAAATCGGTACAGTATATTAATTAAATTTTTGATTGTAAAACCTTTAGGCCCAAATTATATAACAATTGATTGGCACTAAGATTAAAATCATCCATACTGTACTGTATAATAATTTCAAAAGTTAAGGTTATTCATTCTATATCAAATTTATACTGTCCAATAACTTCTTTATTTGATTCACATGTCATTCTAAATTCTTCTCTCGTCGTGTGCCCTGGAGGCGGGGTAATATGATAGCTGATAGGCTGAGTGTGTGTTAATCCAACTCAAAACTTTTTTCCTTGTGACTTCTTGAGATGAACCTTTCTTGTGTACAATTTTCACATTTATTAATTTAATAATATAAAATTAGCGGTACCCATTGAGTTTAGCCTGTTTCAATTACCCTATAGGCTCTCTCTCTTAAAATTCTTTAATTTATTATAACTTTAAACGGTACTTCTCTTTTTGACATCTGGAGACTTTTGGCCTATACTGTATTGTACTAAATTTCCCTCCCGGCTTTTCTTAACTTATGGTGTAATGATTCTATAATTTCATAACTATTATGTAAGGAGTTAAATTGAAAAGCTCCAGATTGCTAGTCTACATTGCGCACAATTCTTATTCCGCATTTCGTGAGGGTGTTTTATTTTCGGTTCGCGATTTATTTGATTTCTCGGAGTACTGTATTGTTGGCCGCAACTTATTCGGTCTGGCATTAATAGTTTGATTTAACGTAATTAGAATTCCTTCCTGTATAATCATGGCTAAAAGTGTACAAAAGCGTCGGGCTGGACTTAAGGGCTCTTTGACGGTCTTGACCTCTGGTATTGACGGATTCCTTGATTCGGCGTCTAGAGTGGAGGTGGAGGCCAGGTTGCTCAGTATTCAAAAGCAACTTGACAAGTATGAGGTCACACAGGAGGACCTGGCCGACACTTGCGAGGACGCCGAGTATATCGAGGTGATCAGAGAGGATACCCTATATATGGAGGGCATACAAGTAATCGTTGCCACACTGAAGGGGATCATGATTACAGAGGTCAAGAAGGAGGTCAGGAAAGAGCCAAAGAAATCCGCAGTCAAATTACCACATCATACTCTCTCAAAATTTTAAGGTGATGCCACCATGTGGTCGGGATTTTGGGAGATGTTCAAGTGTACCATCCATGACAATCCCGACCTCACAGATATACAACGCTTCACCTATCTAAAGGGTCAGCTTCAGGGTGATGCACATAAGCTAGTCGAAGGATTCATAATCGAAAGTGCAAGCTATGCCCCAGCAATTGAGCTCCTGCAAGAGACATATGGGCATCCAGATCGAATCAAGGCAGCTTATGTTTCCAAATTCAATCAATTAGTGTCACCCAAACACCAAACAGCTGACCTGAAGGACTTCTATGCCAATACAGAGAGTGTGATGAGGTCAATCATTAGCCATGGTATTTGTTTGGAGGAATTTTGTGTGGTGACTCTTGTCAATAAGTTACCATCACCACTAAAAGAAACCATAAAACGGGAAATGGGAGACTCGAGCCTGGATTATAAGAAATTCACTCATTGCCTCCAGGCTGAAGTGTACAATATGGCGGGTCACCCATGGCTACGGCAACATTTACCGCCCAGAGTGAGTACAGGAAATTCAACTGTGTTCTGTGTAGTGGCACCAATCATTTATGGTACAAGTGTATGAAGTATAAGACAGGGCCTCTTAAAGTTAAAAGAGCCCGTCAACTACGTCTCTGCACTGGGTGCTTGTCAAAAGACCATGGCCATTCGGATTGTACTAATCCTAACGTAAGAAGCTGCAAGTTTTGTAAGGGCAAACACTTTCATTCCCTGTGTACACAAAAACAAGGGAAGGAAAGTAGACCAGCGGAGGATAACACCAAGAGAGAGCATACTGCTGCTACTTCAACTACAATGTCCGTTGCCACAGGTAAAAATACAGTAATCTTGCCCACCGTACAGCTGCCGGTAAAGGGTAAGGATAATAATTGTGTTAAAATCAGATCGCTACTTGACCAATGTTCTCAGAGGACCTTTGTGAAGTCTTCTGTTCTATCCTCCCTTTCCTACATTTCTAAAGGAACTGAGGAGTTATGTCTTCACGGATTTACCGGGAAACAGGCCTCTAGGGAATATAATGTTGTGGCACTGCAATACAAACACAGAGGTAAATTTCATCATCTAGATGCAATAGTGGTTGATGAATTGCCAGAACATAAAGGTGAACTTAACCTAAAGTCTAAACTGGTTAGTTTACAAAGTAAAGGCATTAAATTAGCCGATCCTCATGCAACGGACACAGATCAGCTGGAGCTGCTCATCGGTGCGGATCACTACTACGATATAGTGCGACCTGGGTATAAAAGGTCAGGTAGCCTAATTCTGCTTCCTACCAAGTACGGGTACGCCATCAGTGGTTCATATGTGACACAGCCTACCAGCTCCAGCACAGAAGTAATTACTGTATTGAAAGTAGCAGTAACACCAATGGACGAATACATGTCCACTGGTAATATTCCACCATGCAAAAATTACTTAAATGTTTTGTGGGAATTAGATCATATCGAGATAACCCCTAAGGAATACTCACTGGTTGAGCGTCAAGCACTATCATCGTATGAGGATACCGTTACCTACGATCCCGACAGCCAACAGTATAAAGTGAGACTGCCCTGGAACAATTCCAAGGATCAGCTGCCATCTAACAAGGGTTTGGCCATAGGCCGTCTTCGGGGACTTCAGAAAAGATTCCTCAAGGAGCCTGACTTTTGCGAGGAATACTCAAAAGTCATAAAGGAACAGGTGTCCCGGGGTTTTATAGAAGAGGTGCCTTTTGATACATCAGATACCGGGCATTACTTGGCTCATCATGGTGTAATCAAGGAGAGCAAAACTACGCCAGTGCGTATTGTCTTCGACTGTTCCGCCAAGATGAGTGAACGTCATCCTAGTCTTAATGACTGCCTGTACACTGGACCCTCACTGGTGCCAGATTTAGCGCAGGTTTTGCTTCGGTTTCGACTCGGTAAGTATGCCTGGGTGTCTGATATTGAGAAGGCATTTCTAATGTTAAGACTCCATGAAGACGACCAGGACTATACGCGATTTATGTGGCCCAAGTATCCGAGGCAACTGGATTCCCCCCTAATTTGTTACCGGTTCCGGGCAGTTTTATTTGGAGCGACTTGTTCCCAATTCCTTTTAAACACCACCATTTTGAAACATTTGTCTTATGTCAGTGCAGATCCGCAGATTATTCATTAGATTCGGTCAGGGTTGTACATAGACAATTTACTGGGTACAGGAAATGAAGAAGATTTCCTGGTTGATACCTACGCTGTAGTCCGAGAGATTATGAATGACGCCCATCTACATTTGCGTGAATGGGCGACTAATAATTCTGTTTTGCGGACTGTACTGCAACGGGATGGTGTGGCGGCTGTACAGCAGGAACATGTTAGAGTGCTAGGGTTGTTTTGGAAAACGGACACCGATACCCCCTCATTCGGCATTCAGTGCGCGCAATATTCGCAGATTACAAAACGAATTTGCTTGAGTATGACAGCTAAACTTTTTTACCCCTTGGGGATAGTTCTACCGGTGTCGATCAAATCGAGATTATTCCTTCAGCAATTATGGAGGATAAAATTAGGATGGGATGAGGTTTTGACTGGCGATCTGGTTCAGGAGTGGGATGACATTATTTCGGATCTTCGTCTCTGTAAGGGTTTTAATTTTCCTCGGAGAGTTGTCATGGACCATCCTGTTTCCATTCATGCCTTCTCAGACGCTAGCAAGGTCGCGTACGGCACCGCCATATACAGTAGGGTCCCGCATAAAACGTGTTCGCATAAAACGAGTCGATTAAAACGACCGACCTAAAATATTAATATTTAATTTTCGATCAGAACGAATGTGATCACATAAAACGAGTCCGCCGCCAAAGTGGGGCAAATCCGAGGAGTTTTCATATAGAGCCCCGAAATATCGTACAAAACGTACGAAATATCGTTCGCTTTGTACGAACATTTTCGCTTACAGTGAACATTGACGATATTGCGCCACCAAAATGCTGTGTTCACATAAAACGAAATCGCATAAAACGCCCTCGTTTATCGACCATAAACTCGTTTTATGTGAGACCCTACTGTACTTTGTTGACACAAGTGGCAGCCGTCTAGTCATGGCGAAGGCGAAAGTCGCCCCGATAAAATCCCTTTCCATCCCAAAATTAGAGCTGACTGCAGTTCTGTTGGCTGCTAGACTCGTTCACTTTGTAGAGGAAACTTTTAAAAATTTGCTAAATATCTCGGAGACAGTTGTATGGAGTGACAGCCAAATTACGCTCTACTAGTTACATAGCCGTAAGAAGCTAGCAGTGTACGTCACCAACCGTGTCGACAAAATTCGTACCCTGCTCCCAACCGCACAGTTCCGGTATGTGTCTACCAAAGAGAATCCAAGTGATTGCATTACTCGTGGTGTCTCTGCTAAATTTCTCAATCTTCTGCGTTGTGGTGGAATGGCCCATGCTGGCTTAATGATCCCAACGAATGGCCAGAGAATATAGATTTGAGCGAGCAACACACTGCTATTGTGGCACCGGTAATTGACTCGGTGCCTGACGAAGACACACGGTTATGGGACTGGGATAGATTCAGCAGCTATGAAAAGTGACAACGTGTTACAGCATGGGTGTTACGATTTGTAGAAAATGTAAAAGCAAAAATTAAAGGCACACCGCCCACAGGTAGTGCTTACCTCAATGTGAAGGAGATCAGAATTGCAGATCAATTATTACATAAGCTCTGTCAACAAGAAATATATACGCAGGAATATAAAATACTGGTTAAGGGAACAATGTCTAGGAATAACCTGATCAATCAGTTGGGCTTACACTTGAAGGGGGACTTGATACATTGCGGAGGCAGATTACGATTGGCAGCCCTCTCTGAGGAAAGTAAGTATCCAATACTACTGCCCCCCAATCATCCCTTCACCCATCTTATCATCGATAGGTGTCACCGACTCTGTTGTCATTATGGGGTTGGTCATATAGTTACCTATGTAAGACAACGATGGTGGGTGCCTAGAAGCAGGCAGGTGGTCAAGAAAGTCCTTCGCAAATGCTTAAAGTGTAGAAGAGTACAGGGAACACCTTATGATCCCATCGGAATTCCTCCCTTACCAAACCTGCGAACTACCCCAGGTGACCCTTACAAAGTTACCGGGGTTGACTACAGTGGAGCAATCCCTGTGAAAGATTCACCCAATCTTAAGGTGTATATGATACTTTTCACTTGTACTGTTACCAGGGCAATTCACCTGGAACTGGTCACCAACCTCACTTGTGATAGCTTCCTACATGCCTTCCGAAGATTCTGCAGTAGACAGGGATATCCGCGTATCATGCTGAGTGACAATGCAAAGACTTTCATAGGGGCATCTACATATCTCAAAGAAGTGAGCAACAATCCTAAGATTCAGACCTGCCTAGCGGATGTAAAATGCGAATGGCGTTTCATTCCCGCCAGAGCGCCTTGGTTTGGCGCCATATGGGAGAGAGCCATAGGCATCGTGAAGGCGGGTCTGAAGAAGGTGTTGGGTAGAGCTCTCATCTCGATTGAGGAACTCAACACCATACTCTTGGAGATTGAAGCCACCGTAAATGATCGCCCTCTATACTATGCTTCTGGTGATTTGGAAGACCTTACCCCAATCACACCCTCAGTACTGGTACGTGGATACAGACTGCGGGATCTTCCTGAAGAGCATGACGAGGATACTATGGAAGATCCAGACTACATAAGTAAGGAAGTGATATCGGCCCGCTACAAATACATTCGTAAATTATCGCGAGATATTTGGCATCGCTGGTCAACAGAATATCTGGTGACTTTAAGGGAAGCGCAAAGGAATAAACTAACACCATTAAAAGGTCATTGGCCTAGGGTAGGGGACGTGGCAACCATCCATGAGGAGGGCCCGCGCGCATTTTGGAAATTGGGTCGGATAGAGGAGTTATTACCAGGTCGTGATGGTGAGGTTCGGGTAGCAAAGGTTCGCACCAGGACTGGAGTAATCACACGGCCAACAGTCCGACTATATCCTCTTGAGGGTGACCTCGATCGCAAGGACACCCCCTCGGATCAGTTATCCATTGAAGTCCCCTCTCTGGCTTCTACTTCGGCGCAGCCTGTTGACGCGTCTGGCGGACGCCCACGTCGACAGGCAGCCCAGATATCCTCCCAAGTTTGGCGGGATAAGATTGCCTCCGGGCAAATCTAATCATGTAAATTTTGTATATTTTCTATTGGTGGGAATATGTCCATACTTAGTGTACTCAAACTAGTATGAACAGTCTCGATGTTACGTAATCTGGGTTGATGTAGCGTTACGTATCATTCCGTAGTCTTAAGTTGAACGCTTCCATAACCTTGGTCGAACGTTCCATGATTGGGTAGAATATATTATGCTATAGTTGTATATGGGAAAGTATTGTAGGATTATAATTCCCATATATATATATATATTTGTATTATTTAAGATTGTTTATAAGTATCTCATTGTAAAGAAGATGGGATACATTTTCCATATGTTATGCGCGTGCGCGGTATGTCACGACAGAGACGAACATAACGCGCTCGCCACTCTCCAACCAACCTCCGTCCCAGCTACACACGCTAAGCCTTCTTCCTATAGTTTCATAATCAGGTGTTTTCGCTTCACTTTTCATCTCATATTCCATATAGTCACTACATCATTTGTTAATTAGCACAACTTAACGTAAATATCTAACCTATCCTAGCCTATTGTAGCCTCTTTTCATACGCTGTTTACCTTACTAACCACTTCCAGTCATCTAGCCTATTTTCCGCCATCCTCCAATCACCAGCTGAGTTCATCAAAGGGTAATTATATATTCTATATGGTTAATACTTATTCATTATCAAATATACAGTCCACTTATCTAAATTAGCCATAAGGAGTAAAATCTGCTTGTCAGGATCACTACTCTTGTATGCCCCTTTCATGCACCACACACATAGAGTCTTATCGTGAAGGACACCCATACTGGAGCAGAGCCTTTTAGGTGCACTGGCCTCTGGGGAAGGGTCTTGTTGATCTGATGCTTCATCTCTTTCAAGACGTTCCTCGGATTTGTGTTTGCGTTTTTCGGCTTGAGAGAGCTTGCGCTTGCTGGATAATGATGCGTAGCAAGTGCTATGCATGTGGTGACCCTTTGGTCCCTTCTCCCAATCCACATTTTCATGTATATGTTGAAACTTATCAAGTTCTTTCCATTGTAAAGACTTTTCCCGGATGGATTCCCACTTCTCATGTGTAATGTTTTCCAAACGATCATCTGCGGTACATCGCTTACCACAGAGTAAAATGCACTCGTATTCATTTAATGTCTTGTCTGGTAACTCTTCACTCTCTCTTCTATTATCCATTATTTCTGTCACTTCACAAGTCGGCGATTTTCATCAGATGGGCATGCGATCCATCTGAAACAGTAAAAAAGTAATATTAGATATATACCGCAGGCAGAGAACAACAGTGATGATAGCAGCGAAAGTGAGGACAGTGATTCTCATAGTGGCTCATACAGTGAATCATGTAGTGACAGTGAAGTGGCAGATTAGTATGTACAATTAGTATAATACAATACAATAACAATACAATATACAATACGATAACCATTCCAGTGGATTTGTAATGCCAGAATTAGTGAAAAAGGACACCTCATTCGTCCTTGTAGCTCATCTGATGCCAGAGATATTACATTTCATGTTTTTCAAGATGGCGTTGGCGGCCATTTTGAATATTGGGCTCTAGCAGAGTTAGCCGTCATTTTTCAGAGGGACATAGGAGCTAATTTTCCTTTAAAATGGTTCAGGTTGTCAAATCCATCGAGAGAAAAAGGTAGGAACAAAATGGTCACGGATTCCAAGCAAATGACCCTACTATACTAATGCCGTCTTCCGTCGTACAATCCGCTCTGCAAAAAAATCTAGCTGGATATCATATTCTTACAGTTTCTTACAGTAGATCCTCTGGAAAAAAGCAAACTAGGCCTGTGTATCCAGCTCAGTACCAGTACTTGCACTGCTGCGGTCGTTCACGGTGTTGGCGGCGGCGGTAGCAGACGCAATATTTTTGCTTTCTAATCAAACTTCAAATCTTGTCTTCCCCATGCTTTATCAAGATTACTTTCAAACTCCCTTATTGATTCGGAATCGACTACATACTGGGGCAGTGCTTTCCACTCATTTACCACTCTATCACAAAATGAGTTCTTTGCCTTCTCAAGCCTATTTCTTTCTTTGAAAATTTTCTTAGAGTGTCCTCTCGTTCTTGTTCCCTCCCGCATCAAGAAGATACCTCCACACACATCCTCATCTGCCTCTACTATCAACGCAGATACACCTGTTACGCAAGTCTGGGCTCGCGTCAGGAAGATTGCAGGGAAACATGCACCTACGCCGGCCCCAGTCCTCCATACCAACACTGGCGTTGTGGGCGACCTGTCTCTGGTGGCCAATATGTTGAGACAACATTTCAGTGATGTTAGCACTGGCTCCCATCTCCCGCCCTCCTTCCAGATGCATAAACGCCGTTCTGAACTTAAGCGACTTGACTTCGCCTTATCGTCTGATCAGTTTTTCAATGCCCCCTTCTCCCGGGCTGAGCTTGAGTCTAGCCTGGGAGCCTGTAAGGATACATGTGAAGGCCCTGATGGAGTCCATTACTTGATGCTGAAGCACTTATCTCCACCTGCGCTGACTTTCTCTTATCCATCTACAACCGTCTGTGGTCCACAGGCTTTTTTCCGGCTGAGTGGAGACATGACATCCTTCTCCCATTCCTTAAGCCGGGTAAGTTGGGCCATGCACCAGCAGATTACCGTCCAATTGCCCTGGTCAGTT
Organism: Paralithodes platypus; assembly: GCA_032716605.1. Taxonomy (NCBI): domain Eukaryota; kingdom Metazoa; phylum Arthropoda; class Malacostraca; order Decapoda; family Lithodidae; genus Paralithodes; species Paralithodes platypus. The sequence continues at coordinate 31,353,812 of CM064506.1, read as the reverse complement.
GTGTAGGCAAATTATTAGAATGCATGGTTCACTCCCGCTTAATGTGGCTACTAGAATCAAGAGGCATCCTGTCACCTTTTCAATATGGCTTTTGCAAGGGCTGTAGTACAGTCAGTCCCCCTAATACATGTATCCTCACTCCGCGTTTACCCTATTCCGCGCCGAGGGGTAAAACAGGTACTCAAAATTCCTAAAACACGTATTGAGCCCACAAAACACAATCACGGTTGAAGAGTGGTGTAAAAAATTTGTTTTTTGTATTCCGCGCCACCCCCCCTCCCTACTCCGCGCGCACACCACACACGCACACGCACACACACATAACCACACGTACGCTTCCTTCTCAGTCCCAATATCCTTAAGTGTCCGTGTACTGTGACTTGACCCATTTATTGTGTAACAACTGCCTTCCTACACCCTTCAACAACTTCAAAATGCCTAGGAAGAATAAACTGGTTAAGGCACTACTGCGATCGGCAAATCTATGGGTTTATCCGGGGCCGTGGACGGGGCCAGTGACAGTGGCGGGGCCGGGGAAGCCTAGGCATAGGCTATATGAACTCGCCCTGTCGCGAGGGTCTGCCTCGGAGCCCCCACTCTTCTCACCTACTTATAGCATTTAATTTTAATGTAAGGAATGACTTGTTTATGTTTCTATTATTGTGTATGCTTGGTTGTCCAATTAGTATTGATTTTGATCAAAAATTACCGTCAAATGTGTGTGGAAATGCGGGCTGCCGCCCATATGTATTTTTCTCCATAAGTTATGTTATCCCCAATCCGCAAATTCCCAATACACGTCGTGTAATGCCGCCCATATAGGCGGGGCTGGGGGGACTGACTGTACTTTGGACCCATTATTGAGATTGGCGACGTCTATCCGTGACGCCTTTTCGGACACTAAGTCAGTTTTAGCTGTATTCTTCGATCTTGAAAAAGCTTATGATACTGCCTGGAAATACAACATCCTTCATACCCTTTTACGTTCTGGTGTGTCTGGCAACATGGCAGTATTCTTGAAGAACTTTCTCCGTGATCGTACTTTCCGAGTCAAGCTTCAGAATACATTCTTACGAACATACCCCCAACATGAAGGGGTCCCACAGGGTTGTTATCTAAGTACAGTACCATCCTTTTTATCTTAGCTATTAATGGTATCATTCCTTCTCTCCCTCTTGGTGTCCGTGCTTCTTTGTATGTGGACGACTTCGCTATTTACGCTGTGGGTTCGGATATCGCTGCCCTAAAAGATCTAATGCAGAAGGCCATCGATGCAGCTGCGCAGTGGGCTACAACCCATGGTTTTCGGTTTTCGCCCTCGAAATCTTGTGCCGTCATCTTCACAAAACACCATACAGTCCCGCATCCTGTTCTTACGTTGTATAACCGCCCTCTGCCTTACAGGTCCTCAGCTCCATTCTTAGGTCTCATTTTCGATACTCGGTTGACATGGTACCCGCACATTACTTCGTTACTGACCTCCACCGCCCGACGGCTTCAACTCTTACAAACCCTTAGCCATTTGTCTTGGGGTGCGGACCGGACGACTCTTCTGCGCCTCCATACAACGCTTATTCTATCCAAGATCGATTATGGCTGCCAGGTATATGTATGGGGCTGAAACATGGGCTCTGAAGAAAAAGGAGAAAAGAGGGCTGGATGTGATGGAGATGAGCTGCTTGAGGAGTATGTGTGGAGTTACTCGTAGAGACAGATTGAGGAATGAAGAGATACGTAGGAGAGTGGGGCAGCAGGAACATTTGTCAGCCAGAGTGGACAGAAGGGTGCTGAGCTGGTATGGTCATGTTGAACGAATGGGAGATGAATGGCTTACAAAGAGAATATGTGAGTCAGGTACAAGGGGAGATAGAAGGGCAGGAAGACCCCCATTGTGATGGAGAGACTGTGTAAGAAAGGCTTTGGATGGTAGAGGAATGACTATAGATCAGGCAGGGGAAGTGGTGGTGGACAGGAGTGAATGGAGAATGCTTGTGAATAGTTGAGTGAACACATGGTCATTTGGAGTAAGGGGTCGGGCGCAAGTTCGACTAGAAAATAGTCCATCAGGCGCCTGGCCCGGGGGGACGATTAATATGAAGGGTATGCCTGAAAGTGTGGTGGGAGGGCTTGTGGCTTTGGCTCCGCTGCATGTCTGCCTGCCGAGATCGGAACCTCTCCGGGTGGTCAGGGGCCGGGGGAGTGCTGGAGCGACCTTGGTAACCCTGGTCTCTGGGTCTTCTCCTGGGTGACCTGGATGTGTGTGAGTTTGTGTTTTTTATCTGTGTTTATTTTTTGTTTTATGTTGTTTTTGTGTTTTCCCTGTTCTTGCTCTGTCTTGAGTCGGCTACCCCCAAAATGGGGATTGGGCCTGAGCATATAGATAGATAGATAGGTATATGCCTCCGCTGCACATACAAACCTTAAGCGCCTAGACTCCCTTTACCATCACGGTCTGCGCTTGTCGCTGGGGGCTTTTCGCTCTACTCCGGTTATTAGCCTTTATGCTGAATCAGGTGTCCCGCCGCTATCATCCAGGCAGGATAAACTGACCCTTCGATATCATCTTCGCCTTCTGCAACACAGTTCGGCTGGTTTTCCTCCCACGGCTTCCGGCTTAGCCCCATCATCGTCTGCTACTTCGTTCCCCGGTCGGGTCTCTGCTTTACTAGCCTCCTTCTCTTTTCCCATTCCATCAGTGCTACCCCTCCGACAGTCAGAGTTCCCCCCATGGCTACTCCCTCGCTCTACCGTTTGTACAGCTGCCCTCCCCCCCTCCAAGGCCTCTTCAACCCCACAGTTGGTTTATGTTCAGTTTGCGGAACATATGCTACACCACTCTCCAGCCGTTCCAGTGTACTGTACACTGATGGTTCCAAGACCTCCGCCGGTACAGGGTTTGCGGTTGTGTTCCCGGACCGGACCTTCCAACGTCACATCCAATCATGTGCTAGTGTCTTTACGGCCGAGTTATTTGCTATTTTATCTGCCCTATGTACAGAAACGAGCGAGGTACGTGGAGAGTAAGAGGGTGGTGAAGAGAGTAGTGAAGGAAAGTAAGAGAAGAGTAGATGAGGAATTTGGAAGGAATCTGAGTGTAAAATGGAGGGAGAGTAAGAAACTGTTCTGGAATGAAGTCAAGAAAGTTAGGAAAGGTAGCAAGGGAAACAGTAAGGGTGTGAAAGATAAGAATGGGAGAATGCTAGCCGAGAAGCAAGAGAGAGTCGAAAGATGGAGGGAGTACTTCAGTGAGTTGCTAAATGTAAGGAATGAAGAGCCAGCAAACATAGCTGGATATGGTATGGGAGGGAGAAGAAGAGAAGTAGTGGAGGAGGAGGTGGGGATCAGGAGGTCAGAAGTGTGGGAAGCCATGAAAAGAGTGAAGTTGGGGAAAGCACTAGGAACAGATGGAGTGTGTGGGGAAATGTTGAGGTATGGTGGTGAGATAGTGATAGAATGGGTATGGAAAATGTGCAAACTAGCATGGGAGAAGGGGAGTGCACCCGATGACTGGAAGACTTGCATAATAGTCCCCCTATACAAGGGCAAAGGGGAAAGAGGAGTGTGTGGTAACCACCGAGGAATATGTCTTCTAAGCGTAGTAGGGAAGGTATACAGTAGGGTAGTGATTGAGAGAGTGAGAGTGAGAACGGAGAAATGGATAGGCGACGAGCAGGGAGGTTTTAGGAAGGGAAGAGGATGTGTAGATCAGATTTTTACCCTGAATTGTGTTGTGGAGAAGAAACAAAAGGTGTATGTTGCCTTTATGGATTTGGAGAAGGCCTATGACAGAGTGGATAGAGAAGGTTTGTGGAAAGTACTAAGAATATATGGAGTAGAGGGCAAGTTGCTGAAAGCAGTGAAGAGCATGTATGAGGGTGCAAAGGCGGCAGTACGTGTGGAGAGTGAGCAGAGCGAGTTCTTTGACCTGAATGTTGGTTTGAAACAGGGGTGTGTGATGTCCCCGTGGTTGTTTACTGTATATCTCAACTAATAGTAATCAATTTGGTTTTAAAAAGAATCATGGTACGGACCAGTGCATCTACACTCTGAAGGAGCTAGGGGATGGGTACATCAAAATGAACAGCTCTATTTTTGCATGCTTTCTTGATGCTAGTAAGGCATTTGACAGAGTCTGCCACAATATCCTGTTTGATAAATTAGCAACAAGGGGAGTGCCATCCTATATACTGAGAATCTTGAAGTACTGGTACGCCAATCAAACATTTAATGTAAGATGGGGTAACATTATTTCGGATTCCTTTACAGTAACCAATGGAGTGAGACAGGGTAGTATTCTCTCACCTTACTTATTCAATGTATATATGGATGAATTAAGTGATAAATTGAATAAAGAGCAGATTGGATGTTATGGTGGGAATAAAATCATCAACCATCTCATGTATGCTGATGATCTGGTCATTATTGCACCGTCTTCTGCAGGTCTGAGCAAACTTCTTGATATATGTGAATCTTTTGGTAGTAAACATTGTGTTAAATTCAACCCACTGAAAAGTGCTGTTCTTATATTTAGATCAAAATTACTGTATAAAAGTAAACTGCCAAATTTCTCACTCAATAATCAAATTATTCAAGAAGTAAACAAAATAAAATACCTGGGACACATTATCTCAAACGATTGCTCAGATGATGCAGATATCGGCCGTCAGCGCAGACAGCTATATTTACGTGGTAACACCATCTTGAGAAAATTCCACATGTGTAATTGGGAAATTAAAGTCACTTTGTTCCGGACATATTGTTCCTCTATGTACACAGCCCATTTGTGGTGGAAGTATAAGAGAGCCACCATAAATGGTCTGTGTACATCCTATCATAATATACTCAAGATGTTCATTGGTCTCTCTAAATATGAAAGCACTAGTATGGTGTGCACACTGTTGGATGTGCAGTGCTGTCGGGCTGTCATCAGGAGACTGGTGTACAGCTTTTCGCAGCGACTGCAATCCTCCAGTAACACGCTGATTGTAGCTCTTTGGTCTAGTGATCATATCTATGAATCCCGTATTATATCTCACTGGCAGAAGCTGCTGCACACATAGTATGTACTGTAATGTAATATATAGGTCTAATTGAACTATGAGCAATGATCTGTGCAATAGGTGTTAACCAACATTGAGCAATAGCCTTAGTTAGCCTATCTGTGTTATATTGTGACAAAATGTGATATGTGCTCTATTCTGTAAATAGGCCTACTGTATTTTTTATTTTATTGTGTCTTTATTAATATATCTTTGTGTATAATTATTATCTGTGCTCTGACGAGAAGTGTATGTGATATGGACCATTAGGTCGTACTGTATTTATACTGTATCTATCTTATGTGTCTGGAATAAAGAATTATTATTATTATTATTATTATTATTATTATTATTATATATGGATGGAGTCATGAAAGAAATACTATCAAGAGCAGTGGATGTTGGTGTATCGCTGAAAAAGGAGGGAATTGAGTGGAAGCTACCTATACTGCTGTTTGCGGATGATACAGTTCTGATGAGTGATAATGAATGGGAGTTGCAGGGTCTGGTAAATGAGTTTGGAACAGTGTGCGAAAAACGGAATTTGAAGGTAAATACGGGGAAGAGCAAGGTTATGGTCTTCGAAAGGGGTGAAGTCACAGAGTATGAGGTGAAGCTGAACGGTCAGGCTATGGAGATCGTCAACTCTTTTAAGTATCTGGGCAGTGTGTTGAGTAAAGATGGGACTATGGATGAAGAAGTGCGGGAGAGGGTACAACAGGGGAAGAGGGTTGTAGGAACACTAAAAGCAGTAACAAGAAATAGGGTGGTCAATATGGAAGTGAAGAAGTCCTTGCATGACAGTGTGGTAATCCCGACACTGACTTACAGAAGCGAAGCATGGACGTTGGTTGAGAGACTCAGACCAAGAGTGAGAGCAGTGGAAATGAATTACTTAAGGAGTGCGTGCAGAGTTACATGGAGGGATAGACAGACTAATGAGGAAGTAAGAAGGAGGTGTGGTGTGGAGGTAGATGTGCTGGAAAGTGTGAAAAGGAACAACTTGAGATGGTTCGGCCATATGGAACGTATGGAAAGCGAGAGAATGACTAAGAGGGTGTATGAGAGCGAGGTGGAGGGACAGAGAGGGAGAGGTAGACCGAATATGAGGTGGAAGGATGGAGTGAGGAAGTACATGAACGAGGGCGGTGCTGGTTGGGGGGAGGGGCTTCGACTGACTGGGAACAGAGGTGCATGGGGGCGGTTCGTTAGTGGCCACCCCTTCGGGGATCACGGCGTCAGGCAATAGATAGATAGATAGACTATTTTTTGTTCACACCTGCATACCTTTGTAATTTTTAGTGACTCCCTTAGTGCTCTTCAGAGTATTCAGTCTTCCCGCTGTTAACCCCTTAGTGCTAGAGATTCAGGAATGGTTGTTCCGCATCGTTACTAAATTAAAGTCCCTGTCTTTCTGTTGGGTCCCGAGTCATGTTGGAGTGCCTGGCAATGAGCGAGTTGATTTTTCCACCCGCTCTGCTATTACCTCTAACCGACTCGTGCCACGGCGTATTCCTGCATCTGATTTCTTCCCACATGTTACTCAATTACTACGTCAGCGCTGGCAGGACGAGTGGACCTCCATGAGGGTGTCATATGTCAAACTGCGTTCTGTCAAACCTTCCGTCCTACCTTGGAAGTCTTCCTCTCATCGCACTCGTCGATGGGAGACCGCTCTAGTCCGTCTTCGGCTCGGCCACACCAGGCTCACGCATGGTCATTTGATGTCCTGTGATGCCCCCATGCTCTGTCCTTGCTGCCATATTCCAGTGTCTGTCCAGCATCTCCTGATAGACTGTCCACGTTTCTCCAATGCCCGACGGCAAGCATTCCCCTTCTTATACTCCCTTAATCGCCCCCCTGTTTTAGCCGATATGCTTGGAGAGTCCCCCACTTTCTCCCTCCCACATCTTATGCGGTTTCTCCTCCATACCCGTCTCCTTCAGCTTCTTTAATTTGTGTTTCCTAGTCTTCTTATCCTCTACTCCGTATTGCGCCCAGCCCCACAACAACTCCGTTTTTTTTTTTACACAAAGTTTATTTTGGTGCCACATAGTCTTTTTAGGCTTGGTGAGAATCCCTATTTTAATAATAATATTTATAATAGCCAGTGACTTACAATCATGCCCTCTCATATAAGCATATAATTATCCATATACTCTTGGCTTAAAGGTTGTTGTTGTTGTTGTCGTTCCCCAAGCTACCTGTCACTTGAGATCTAGAAAATATATAAGTACGGTACTGTAAAAGGAATAGTCAGAGTAAGCTGGGTATGGCAGAGATCGCTCAGTTCTCACTCTGATAGACCAGCCCATCACCACATGACTAGAATCCAATCCTCTCAGCATCAACTAGGAAAGGCCCTAGAAAGCCACCTTTGGCGGGGGGATAGCTCCCCTATTTCAACCCTATTCGGGGTTGGGCACCCGCCCTCCTCCCCTTGTAAAATTCACTTACTAGGGTCCAGGACCACTTTCGCGTTCCATCGTCCCTTACTCTGTCTGACAGTCTCGTCTAGTAAGTGAATTTTCCTCCCCTTGTAAAATTGACTTACTAGACGAGACTGTCAGACAGAGTAAGGGGTGGGGGAATGCGAAAGTGGTCCTGGAACTTTAAATTTTGTTTCTGTTCGGCCTCTGTTTCGAGTTGGCCACCCCCAGCTATGGGGTATGTGCCTGAGTATATTCATAAATACATATACATACATACATATATGCATACATACTGTACATCAGTGGTCTGGTTTAACTACTGTATTAACAAAAATAATACATTCATACATACATACTGTACACACATACATATACTGTATAGTCACTTTTAAAAGTTTGTGGACCCCTATGTTTTTCTTTATGCAAATCAAACTATCTAGAATTATTTTTTGTGAAACTTTCTTTTCAATAAATAACATGTATTATTTTGTAATTTATCTATAGAACGTAGTACTCATAAATTTGAATCCAGAGATATACTTCCATAATTAACAGCAGATGAGGACCACAAATGTTTATGAGTGACTACAATTGGCCTAATAAGTGATGTCTCGGCACCAAGTATGTTTTGATAAATAATTGGTATCAGTAATATCTAAGCTTCATGTCTTCATATCGAGTGAAATATACAAACATGTTCTTACGCTTACCCACCCTATTCAACATCTGTCAGACATTAATACAGCACAGAGCAAGCCAAACATAAAGACAGCTGGGACAGGACGTATTTGCGCAACCGTACATGACCTCTACTTACCATTACTGCCAACTTTTCAAATGTACAGTCAACTTTGTGGTTTTTGCCTACTTATTTCGACCAGGGTATAGGCCTAGTTGTTTTATGCTTTAGAAGTGTAACGTTATTTTCTCTCTAGATTTCACACATATTATATTCAATGTTTTGGTTGAGCTATTGATTTAGATTGTACAGTTGTGTAAATTATTGATATCGCTGTATATTGAACGCTACGATGTGTGTGAGTCATTTAAGTGGGAGGTATAGTTGCTTTTTTTGGACTCCCTTCTCCCTCATGTTTAGCCCCATTAGTTTTGAAATGTTAAGACCTTCGCCCCTTTAGTTTGTCGATTTTAAAACGTTTCGTCCCATTTTGTTATCAATATCAAGACCTTCCGTGCTATTTAGGCATTGATTTTTCCTTGCGAGGCTAAATTTGGAGGAACCGGCCTTTGGCCGGGAAATTTTTCTACTGAAAAATGTACAAATTTATCCTGAAAGGGGATTTTGAGGATAATTTATTAAGCTTGATGGAGGTCTAGGGAGAAAACCAAAACAAAAATAATTAAATATATACTGTATACAGTATGGATAAGTAATTCTACCCCCTTAAGCCATGATAGGTTGTTGTAGTATCTCTTTGGGTCCAATTTAGTTTCAGTATTGACATAGTGATATATAACTTATGCCCCTATGCATCTATATTGTATTTTAGTTTCAGTATTGACATAGTGATATATAACTTATGCCCCTATGCATCTATATTGTATTTTAGTTTCAGTATTGACATAGTGATATATAACTTATGCCCCTATGCATCTATATTGTATTTTAGTTTCAGTATTGACATAGTGATATATAACTTATGCCCCTATGCATCTATATTGTATTTTAGTTTCAGTATTGACATAGTGATATAACTTATGCCCCTATGCATCTATATTGTATTTTAGTTTCAGTATTGACATAGTGATATATAACTTATGCCCCTATGCATCTATATTGTATTTTAGTTTCAGTATTGACATAGTGATATATAACTTATGCCCCTATGCATCTATATTGTATTTTAGTTTCAGTATTGACATAGTGATATATAACTTATGCCCCTATGCATCTATATTGTATTTTAGTTTCAGTATTGACATAGTGATACATAACTTATGCCCCTATGCATCTATATTGTATTTTAGTCATTGCTGTTCCTTATTACAGACAAGATTCAATTTTGTAATTTAGCTTGTTTAATTATCAGTCATTTTAACCCCTTCTATACCGGTGACGTATTTTTAATTTTATTCTAGCTATATTTAGACGATTTTGTGCAGTTTAAGAAGGATCTATGGTAGTAAAAGAGATTAAGTGAGATTGTTCGAAGCCTGTTAATTGCTGGAGGCCCTTTTAAACTGAGTAAAATCATCTAATAGTAGCCAGAATAAAGTCGAAAAGACGACACCGGTACAGCAAGGGGTTAAAGTTTATTTTGAAGTTATTACCAAATGGATGTATTGAACTGGTGAATTATATAGCGTTCCTTAGTTATATACAGTATATGAATTAATAACATTTGTAAGAATAAATACAGTGGTTTGAATTTTTGTTGTGGTATAGTACTTGTCCTTTACATTTTTTTTTTTTTTTTATATATTTTTTTCCTTTAGCACTGTCTATACTCTGTTTCATTCCATCTGACGGTAAATTGAATCCTTTAGCAGCTAATTTCTCGATACTTAATGGAAAAATATGAAACCACTATGTATCTGCATTATTTTAAGACCAAGTTTATATAATCAGCACCATTTTTCACTACAAAATCTTCAAAATAACTGAGAAATCTTGATGGGAACTTTGCAAATTACCGTCAGTAGAAAAGAAACTGGGTATAGTCCGACGTCTTGGATGTTATGCTATTATGTTTAATCATTATTAACCTAACAAGTGCGCATGCGGGTAATTGGAAACGTCCCCCTGTGCTGACGTATTTGAGGTGTTTCCGTCACTAAAATATTCATTGTGCCATTAATAGCATTAACCCTTAATTAGCGGCGAGCAACATAAGTCGAGTTAAATAAAGCTGGACTATGTGGCGGCGCTCGACATAGGTCGAGTGGCAATTTCAGCACGTAATGTGGCTGAGAGAGAGAGACAAGTGGTGGCAGGAGACTAGCGAGCGTATGACTGCTCCAGACCACCGCGGCGAACCTACTGACACAAATCTCAGCTCCCTCCTCCCTCTCTCACTCGCTACATACTCAATTATGTACCGAAAGTACCGAATTACCTGCTTTTTGCACTCGCGTTGCACGGTTATTGCAAGAAAACTATCCATCATACAAGGATCGTTATGGTGTCATTCGAAAGCTCTGTTTATGCCCTTTCAGGGATAGGTACTTGTTTTACGTTCTGGGTCTTATTTAGGCATGAAAATGATCACGTAAACAGCCCTATTTTGGCTAAAAACACCCCGCTGTGCGGTACATATAAATAAACCGCATAGGCCGCTCGTAAGATGTTAATACTTATCCATATGCGCCTATTATGGGTTGATTTTAAAGGTATTAACCTGAAACAACAATAAAACGAGTGAAAACAGCGTTTGGATGGTCAAAATCGGAGATATAGCCCGCGAGTTGTATAATGTATGGGTGAGGCAAGCTGCTTTCCCACCAATTTCCCCCAAGGCCACTGAGACACAGTCGATCAATACTCTCTCTCTCTCTCTCTTGCATTCGCTTGCTATCAGTGATGACCACACCCTCCAACCGGATTTCTAATGTTAGCACGAAAATATACCTCAGAATAAGGGAATAACAGGGAAAATAGGTGATAACTGAAGGAGAGGAGGAAAGTGGGGAAGGAGGGGAGGTAGAGGACTGAGATTTTGCATGGCCCAGGGGCCATTTTTTTTTTTTTTTTTTTTTTTTTTTTTTTTTTTTTTTTTTTTCGATGTCAAAAGTTGATTTTTGTTTTCACTCACTCTTAAGAGTCTCCCCGCAGTCCGCCGGGGGAACTCTTAAGAGTCTCCCGGCAGTTCCCGGGTTAAAGATAATGATTAATCCAGCCATTTTTTAGTATTGTATTTTTAGTTTGTCCCCTAGGCTAACAAAAATGCCTCTCCACACTTTCTTCAAACGCTGGGCCACATTAATTTGAGTTTGGCATATAACTGTGTTGGTGGTGTAATGGTTTAGGTGTTTTTGTTCTGGGTGTGGTGTCCCGAGTTCGAATCCTAGGAGGACCATATGCTTTCATTTGTTTATTCAAGCACATTGGGGTTTGTAATTGATAATTATTGTTAAGAACGGGGTGTTACAGTACTTATAGAATATATCTTTCTTTTCTAGATCATTCTTGTTAGAAGCACGCCCTGCAGTATGAGAGGTGAAGCCCAACGTTTGCTTGAACCTCGGCAACATTACTATGCTCTGTTTCTTTTCAACTGACGGTAAATAGCAAAGTTCCCATCCAAATTCTCCGTTAGTTTTGAAGGTTTTGTAGTGAAATATGGTGTTAATTATATAAACTTGGTCCTAAAATATGATGCAGAGACGTAGTAGTTTCGTATTCCATTGAATAACGAAAACATGGCTGCTACGAGATTCCGTTTATCGTCAGCTGAAAAGAAACAGAGTATATATACGTTAATCAACTGGTGTATCTCCGACGACTGAATGTGTTATTTCCACATAGTTATACCAACAGTGATATATGGGGCTGAGACATGGGCCCTGAAAGCAAAGGAGAGAAGAAAACTGGATGTGATAAAGATGAGTTGCTTGAGGAGTATATATGTGTGGAGTGACTTGTAGAGACAGATTGAGGACTGAAGAGATACGTAGGAAAGTGGGGCAGCAGGAACATTTGTCGGCCAGAGTTGACAGAAGGGTGCTGTGCTGGTATGGACATCTTGAATGAATAAATGATGAAAGGCTTATAAAAAGAATATGCGAGTCAGATACAATGGGAGGTACAGGGGTAGGAAGACCTCCATTGAGATGGAGAAAATGTGTAGTCCAAGCGTTGGAAAATAGAGGAATGACTATAGATCAGGCAAGAGAAGTGGTAATAAATAGAAATTAATGGAGAATGCTAGTGAATAGATGAGTGAAAACACGGTCGTTTGGGAGAGGGCGCCAGTTTGCTCACATTCAACCTGTCCCATAGAAGGGTGACCGCTCTCAACCCTCCAACTATCGTCCAATTGCTCTCATCTCTTGTCTTTCCTAAAGTTTTTGATACTATTCTTGCTTCCAAATTTCTTAAGCATTTCTCTTCTCATAATCTGCTCTCAGATCGCCAGTATGGCTTCCTTAAGGGTCGCTCTACTGGTGATCTTCTTTCATATCTTACTAACTCTTGGTCATCGTCCTTTCGGGACTTCGGTGAGACTTTTTCTATTGCACTAGACATATCGAAAGCCTTCGATAGAGTCTGGCACAAATCTTTAATTTCTAAACTACCCTCCTTCGGTTTCTATCCCTCCATCTGTGCCTTTATCCCCTGATACTACTCTCCTTGCCGAAGTTGGGGGGCTTCGGGGCCGGCGACTGGGGCTTGATGGGGGATGGATGTGGTCAATTCCCTTCCTATCTCCCCTCGAGCTTTCGTCCTCAGCTTGACTAATTTTGAGTAGTTTTTCATTCCTCATTCTATGTTTTTCCCCTTCTATTCTTATTCTGTCCAATTTGGCTGTCCTCGGGCGGCCTATATCTCATGTCTCCCTGGCCTGGCTAGGTGATTGACTCCTGACCCGTTTGTCTCTTCGGTTGATGTGGCCGGACCGACTTGATTCCCTTCGGTAATACATTTTTTGCTTCTCGATGTGAGTTTTCTATCTTCGACCTAATCTTTCATTCTTCGCCCTGATCACTTCTTGGTTGGTGTTGCGATGTAGCAGTTCTTGCCTCATCCTTCGGCCCTGCCCTATAAGAGCTCTGATGTGGAGCTCATGTGGTCCGGCTGAACTGGTGAAATGGCGAGAAATGTCTGCTTGTCTTCACCTTCCTCGATTTGTTCCCCTACTGCCCTTCCCTATCTATCTTGACTCGTTTAGTTATATATCTTCATCGAATCCTTCGGGCCAGCCCTATGAGAGTTCTTTGTAGAGCTCAGTGGTCTGGTTATACTAATAAATAAAAAAATAAAAAATCTGTGCCTTTGTCTCTAATTTCCATTCCGGCCGTTCCATAGCCGCGGTTGTGGACGGCCATCGTTCACTTCCTCACCCTATAAACTCTGGTATTCCTCAGGGCTCTGTCCTATCTCCTATTCTCTTTCCAATTTTTATAAATGATCTCAACTGTACCTCAATTCCCATCCATTCATACGCAGACGACTCAACCTTGCACTACTCCATTAGTTTTTCAGAACGCCCCAGCCAGCAATCCCTCAACGACAAATGTAATGAAGCCATAGAACTCTTAAATTCTGATCTAAATACTATCTCCAATTGGGGCAGAGAAAACCTTGTTACCTTTAATGCTTCCAAAACCCAATTTCTCCATCTATCTACCCGTACAGATCTCCCAGCGGACTATCCCTTATTCTTCAACAATACAAAAATAAATCCTTCATCTTCTCTCAATATTCTTGGTGTCTCTTTTTCTTCTGCTCTCAGTTGGAAGGACCATATTACCAGTCTTGCTAAGGCAGCCTCACAGAAGCTGGGTGTGCTCAACCGCCTTAGGGGGTTCTTTTCCCCTGCACAGCTTCTTGCTCTGTACAGGGGCATAGTGCGTCCTTGTATTGAGTATTGTTCACATGTGTGGGGAGGTTCCTCTCACACCGCTCTCCTAAGCAAAGTTGAAAGGAAGGCCTTTCGTATCATTAACTCCCGTCCACTCACCAACTCTTTGCAATCTCTCTCTCTCCGCTGCAATGTTGCATCTCTCGCTATTCTATCGCTACTATAATAATCAGTGTTCCTCAGAGCTTTCCCAGTGTATACCACCTTTACGTAGGGCACGTAGTACCCCTCTTGCAACTCAATCCCACCCCTACTCTGTGCAACTCTCCAACCCAAGAGTGAAACGTTACTCTCAAACTTTCTTCTACTCAACAGCTGAGCTCTGGAACTCTCTCCCAGAATCAGTCTTTCCCTCTTCCTATGACTTAAATTGCTTCAAACTCCGTGTGTCCAGGCATTTTGGCTCGAACGTCCCTTGATTTTGGCCCTGTCACTCTTTCAACTATGGGGGAGGCACTCGCTATAGGCAGTTCTGCCTTTTGCCTCCCTCAATCACATAGAAAAATAAAAAAAATAAAAAAAAAGTGCCAGTTTGACTAGATATTAGTCCGTCAGGCGCCTGGCCCGGGGAGCCGATATATATGAAGGGTACACCTGGATGTGTGGTGGGCGGGCTTGTGGTGGTCGCTTCGCTGCATGTTTGCCTGCTGAGACCAGAACCTCTCCGGAAGGTCTTGGACCTGGGAATCCGGCTGGGGGCCCCAAATGGGCCTGGGTCTCGGAGGCTTCTCCTGGGCGACCTAGATGTGTGTGAATTTGTGTTATTAGTTAGTTGTGTTGTGTTGCCCCTGTTCGGGCTATGTCTCAAGTTGACCACCCCCAGCTAAAAAAAAAAAAAAAAAAAAAAGTATGTGCCCGAGTATATAGATAGATATATTTTGATAAGTTCTTCTGTCTTTGTATTGTGCGGTTCTTTGCTTTGTTTTGCAAGTTTTACATTTTAATAGTCAGTGAGGAAAAACTTGCCATAGCCATTCTCCCGTAATGGGCACCTTTGCAGCAGCCAAACCATTATTGTATGTAATGGTCACAGTCTAATTTCGGTGTGAGTATCCTAGGTTTGAGTCCTTGGAATACCACATATATTCATTAGTTTCATTGATTACATTAATTAGGTTTATTTGCAAGTTAATTGGTGGGTTGGTTAATAAATATGAATTTAGACAAAAACTAACCACCATGTAACTCTACTGCCAGAATATTCAGTTAATTAATTGCACTGCCACAACCACTCTTTAAATTAGGTCTTGGGCAAGGATCCTCAACACAATGAAGAGTGCAGGGGTCTAAGGGCTTTGGCCTACACTCTGTCATGACTACTAGTCTGGCTATCAAAGCCAGGTTGATGAGCTCGGCCCACCAGACCAGGATGTGAGAGATGGCCCTGCTAGTTAATCTGAGTTGGGATTATTTTGATGATCTTTAATGGTACTATTTCATAAATATTTATTATTTATTCTTTTAATGGGACTGGTTTCGGGCCCTCCCTGAACCTTCTGGCTTGCCCTCCTGATCACTGGAATCCAAAAGGAGTAGGTTCATGGTTATATTTTCCTTAATCAAGTTAACTGCCAAAGATAACAAGTTACATCCACCTTCTCCATTCTAGTTGCCACTTAAAACACGTATTTGATTACCTAGAAAGGTACACTGCTCACGCAATCATGGATCTTGTTACTTTATGTGCTACGCCATTGTGTCATGGTATACCTATTATCAGTCATAAACTATGTGTAAGATGCGTCACTTGCCTAGATCGTTCCAGAGGACAGTGGGTGACGAAGAAATATCACGTATGCACAAAGGTCCGAAATGGTTTTATTACGCACAAGGAGCCGGGATGTCATGAGTTGCTAGAACGTATTCGCACGTGTTTCAGTGACTATGCGAAAGATGTGGCCCATAAGGCATTATGTTGTGATGATGAAGTTTTGTGGGAACTTTTGATTATTAAGTCTCCGAACATTTAATCTGTCAAAGCCAGCAGTCGTTCTAGTAGCCACAAGAAACAATCTAAGGTACTTTCTAAAGAAACTGTAAGTTCTAGTGAGTCCTCGGATTAGCTTAGAAAAGCGAGTCTCCCCCCGCCGGTCATCGAAACGGCCTACGACCGATTCGGCTTATGAGCAAGGATGGACCAGCTTGCGCTCCAGGTCCCCCCCCCCCCCCCCCCTGCGAAAATCATCCTTTCACCAATCTTCAGCCAGGGTAGGTCCACCGGCGACGAAGAAGAGGAAAGTGACGGCGGCGAAGGCGCTCGAACAGGGTTCTTCAACTTCCCGTATGGCTGGGTTGAGTGTACGATCCAAGCCGATACCTACCGTCTCTACCCCTCTGCCTGAGTCGAACGTCCAATCCGGCCAGTCAGAGTCGGTTTCAGGTTCGGTGGAGACCACGCCGAGGGATAGGGTAAAATTGCCATTGGAAAGGTACAAGTTTGTTATTCCGTGTAACATTGCATCTCAGGTTAGACCTCTAGGTACCAGTGCACCTCAGGGTAGAGTTCTGCCGCAAGTTCTAGCCGAACACTATACAGTAGAGGCTATATACTCCACAAGTTCATGTGAAAGACACTAGTGTTACACAATTACCTTCTTCAATACCTGATTTTAGACTGGGGTGATTTTGTCCAAGACGTCCTGGAGCCAGCTGTCCGGGCATCCCGGCAGCTTGAGGCAGAGTCTGAAGAGGTTATAGAACCTTCAGACCGGAGTGAAGAGGTTTAATTCCTCTCACCCCGGCCGCCGGAGGAAAGGTTGGAGGTATCGATGAATGTTCAATCTATTTATGAGGTCTCGGAACCCCTGGGCTCTGGCCAGAGAGTCGCTTCTTCTGGACGATGTGATGTTGAGTCTCAAGTGTCTACAGATAGTTCTAAGGAATATATTACTATGACAGATCTTGAAAGCGTGTTTGAGTCTTTTATGAGTAAATTTAATGAGGTAAGATCGGTACCGGCACCTTCGGTTGCACGAATTTGAGATAAGTCCTTATTCCCACTCAAGAGCAATTTACTCCTTCCCTTGTCACTACTCTTGTAGCTCCCTTGACGTCGTTCTTACCGACGGCCAGTGTACGCGTCGTACCAGACGTAATTCCTCCACCATTAGAGAAAATTCCCCTCAGAAAAGGCCCTATGCCTTTGTTGTATTGCCCAGATCGGTCATGGGTCGATATTGTTGCTCAGAATCCCCAGGTCGCGCAACCGACAGTTTCTGGGGAACTTTCGGTACCTGATCATTGGATTATTCAGATAAATGACGGTAAGAAATTAAGAGCTAAGAACATGTCGGGAGAAGTGTTAGATGTACTGATTAAGGTAATACCTAATGTTTATGCGCCTGATTTTTTCACGTATTCTGCTTCTCCGGCCCTTCCGCCGGCCACATCAGCAAAATTGAACTCTGACTGGTCTCGGCATGGTGGCTTTAATGATATCAAATCACTCTCTAGTCTCACACCGGAATTGGACACTAATTCTATCCGAGATCACTCCGGCAGTGCAGTGTTGCAGATTGGGTCGGTAGGTTCGGGTCCGTGGCTTGAGTGGGCAGCCGAGGCACAGAACTTTGCGGGAACAATTACTAGTAATAAGTCTTCCCATCAAATACCCCAAGAGAGTCACAACTGGTTTTCCCTCCCCGTTGCAATCGCCAGAGGAATACCGCAGGAGGTGTTAGATTTCCTTAGTGCCCCGAAGTTGTCTCTTTGTGAAGTCAATGACTCTTTTTCTAGTCCCACCCCTGTTCAACTCGATAAAGACTATAAATTGCGCCAAAGGGCTTGGAGGTTGTTGTCACAGTTCTTGGTAAGCCGTCAAATTGCTGAATCTCTAATTAGGACATCTGAGGCCATAGAGGTACCACAAGCCACGAAAGCCCTATCTCTCACCCGGCGGCTTGTTCTGCAGAACTCCGTTCAGACTCTTGGTGACATCCGGGTTGCCTTTTTGGAGGCAGTCCGAGCTAGGCAAGATTTGTGGGTGTTTCTGGTAAAGAAGTTGCCGGCGGAGATAGGACGTCGGGTTGTACTGTCACCAGTGTTATGTCCTACTCTTGTTTGTCAGGAAACATGGAGGACTGTATTTAGCCTTCTTGACTCTCATAGGCCACCTGCCTCTGCGCTGCGGAAGGAGTCTCCTAAATTTACTAAGCCAAAGTATACTCCTAAGAGTCATCCCAGTAGTTCTGAGTTTTTCCTGCACCCAAAGCTCCTTCCACGCCAGGGGCCAGTGGCTATACCAGAGGTAAGTCACAGAATAAGGGGAAGTGGTACAGAAGTCAGCCTAAGGGTAAGTCAGGACAGTGCCGAGTAGAAAAATGCAAAAAAGAACGAAAATAGTCACGGACCCCTACTACCAGCCAGCAGTCTACCTCCACCACTCCCCAGTCATAAAGCTAGAACACAAAGCTATCTCACTCCCAGGGCACAGGCAGGGCGAGTTGGATCAGAGTGTAGCTCTGCCGGACAAGCCCAGTTGCGTGACTGGAGAATTCCGGACGTGTCACCGGGCTTGGCCCCGGCGGACTTGGGCAAGAACGGTGGTACGCAAGGGTATCACTTGGCTATGGCTCCGGCGACCTCGATTACGTCAAACTTTCGAAGTTTGAGGTCATTAGAGGTGGAGTCACTAGTCCAAGAAATGATAGCCAAGCGTATCATTGTTCCGGTCAATCCAACTTGCTCTGTTTACACGTCCAAACTTTTTCTCATACCGAAGAGGGATAGCACTCCGATGAGGCCGGTCGTAGACTTGTCTCATCTGAATCGCCATATTCACAACCCTTCATTCAGAATGCTCACTGTGAATCAAATCAGACTAACTCTTCCACCACAAGCTAGGTTGGATGTGCTCGTTAGATCTGACAGAAGCTTATTGGCATGTCCAAGTCAACAAAAGGTTCCAAAAATTCCTCGCTCTGAGGATCAGGCAGCAGACTTATGTCTTTCAATGCATGCCTTTCGGTCTGAACCTGGCACCGAGAATCTTCACCAAATTAGTCCGACAGTTCTGTTACCACTTTTGCAACAAGGAATCACGATCATGTGGTACCTAGACGACTGGCTGGTGGTAGCAGAATCCGAGATTCTATGCCTCCAACATGTAAACATCATTCTACACCATGTCAAATCCCTGAGGTTCAATATCAACTTGGCAAAGTCGAATCTTGTCCCGACAAGGGTAATTCAGTGGGTGGGGCTGGTGTGGGACACGACGCACCTAACTCTCAGTCAGAGTGTAGACAATCGAAACAGGTTCCGCAAGAAACTGTTTCGTTTTCTACACAGCCTGACTACGACGAGGAAAGTGTGGGAGTACCTCGCCGGCTCTCTCAACTGGATTCAACTTACTGTGAAGTTGGGCCGGTTGAAAGTAAAGAGGTTAATCTTGGAGGGAAACAAACACTTTCTTCTCCTGCCGGCAGACAAGTTATGGCGTATCCCAAAATTGATCCACAACTTACTAGCGGTCTGGGCGAGGCCGGAAACATATTGCATTCAATAATGACGTGGACTTCTCCTCCGACGGTATGGGTAGATACCGATGCTTCAGGGACACTGGGTTGGGGTTACCAGTCAGACCTCGGACATCATGGTCAAGGTCTGTGGTCCCGATTCAAAGATTTTCCCATCAATGCAAAAGAGGTACTAGTTCCCCTGTTTTCCCTTCAGGCTCATAGTTCGACTCTAGTGGGGAAGTCAATAGCCTTTCGAATGGACAATCTGAATGCAGTCACATGTATTCAGAAACAAGGGTCAACGAGATTTCGAGTGTTGCTAGAGTTGTCGGAACAGATTTTTGCGTTGGCGAACAAGCTAGACATTTATCTACACGCATCATATCTGCCAGGCGTAGCCAACGTTTGGGCAGATGCTCTGTCTCGGAGACAGCGTACCCTAGTAGAATGGAGGCTCAAGCAAACCGTCTTTCAAAGGATGATTGTAGAGCCGTACTGTCCACAAGTGGATTTATTTGCGTCCAAGGAGAACCACAGGCTTCCTCTCTTCCTCACCCGCCGGACGCGAACTCCGGCGGGAGGTCCAGACGCATTACTGTTGGACTGGAACAAATGAAATTCCATCTATCTATTTCCACCACCAGATACTTCACTCATGTGTCAAGTAGTTCACAAACTACTGGATTATCGAGGCATAGTCTCGCTGATCGCGCCCCTGTGGCCAGCCCAGGTGTGATACTCCCAATTGAAGACATGGTACGAGAACCCGGTGTCGCTCCCGATCTCGTACTTCCACTTGGAGACAATTGGCAACCTAAAGACCTCGCTGACTCTTGCATTATGGACATTCAAAGGGCCAAAATGGTTAGCCCCTTATGGAGAGAACGTGACTAATAAATTTATTAATCAATACACTCTTTCCACCAGACGTCAGACTCAGTACCAATCACACTGGAAAGCGTTTACTACTTGAATAGTGGAAACTGATCAAACTGAAGCATCGGTATCGTTAATTTTCAAATATCTTGACAATTTATTTGAGCATAACACTGAAGAATCACATGACAGCAATAAGAGTTCCCTTTTTTTTTACTTAACTGGGCTCTCCGTATCACCAGCGGAGGAGAAGGGTTTCATGCGTGCATGTTACAAGCTTCGCCCACCACCACGTCAGCTCATGCCTACCTGGTCGCTTGACAAAGCCTTGTCATTACTAAATTCTCAGAATTATAGTCGCAAACATACTTTTGATTTGATCTTAAAGAAGGCTGTGTTCCTTATGGCCTTGCAAGGCTACAGGAAACCGGGTATCCGAGCTGGCGGCGATGAGCAACAAAAATAACTGTCTCAGGTTTGCCCAGCACAATGTCTGTGTCCACATTGCTCCGTCGCCTACCTTCATTGCAAAAAATGAGACAGTGATCATGTTTATTTCGGAATATGAGGTTCCCACGCTCAAGAGAGGAGATACATCACCATAAATTATGCCCGGTGAAATCTCTAATGATTTATATCAGAGTTTCCTGGCCTAATCAACTGGGAGCTCTGTGGGTGAATCAGACAGGTAAACGCCTTACGAAGCGGCACTTAGCAGCTTTATCAGTTAATGTGATACGGGAAAGCAACCCGGGAGCCATGGGGCATGCTCACGACATTAGGATATGGGCAGTGTCCCTTAGATTCTTAAAAAAACTATTCAGTCACTGACATAGAACAGACGCAGTTATGGGCGTCCAATCACACCTTCCTAATGCGTTATCTGTCTGTTACCCTTGATAAACCATGTATGGCTTGTGTCGCCTTGAGACAACGGGTCTGATGGTCTGGTGCTTTTTATGATTATTTGTTAATTTTAACCCTTATTTAGCGGGGTCGGACTTAAGTCCGATACGAAAAAATTGGACTAAATGGCGGGGTCGGACTTAAGTCCGTGGGCGTATTCCCGCCCTAATTTAGGTGGAAAGCGAAACTTGGTGGTCAGGCGGTGTACTACAAGGGCCCACCCACACATCCCCACTGCGTGACCGTGACTAAGTGACCCTCAAGCAGCCATAATGGAAGGTCAAGATTTGCCCGTGTTCGATTCGGTGGCCGCCATCCCTAGTGCGTCGCGCCACCCTACTAACCACACCCGGCTCTCCACCCAGGAACTAGATATCATGCTGAACTCTTCAGAACTTTCTAATAAGCTGTTGGATGAAACCGTCGAAGGTCTGGGTGAGATTTTTGGTAGTGTGGATGACTCGGAAGACGAAAATAACCCGATCATAGGCTTTCACCCCAAGCATAATTTGCGTGGGGTGGATGTTGTGGTTGATATTGGACAGACCCTTGAGCAAATTGGAGACGTTCCTGACGAAGAACATACTGGTGTGGGTGTTGGTAAGTACAATTTATATTTTATAATTGCTTGAAAATGTGATTGCAAGCATTTTATCACCTTACGAGCGGCTGGTGGAGTATATTTCACTGTGCCGCCCAGCGGGTTTTTTTTTTTACCCTAAATGGGGTTGTTCCGTGCTCTTTTTCATGCATAAACAAGACCCAGAGCGTAATACAAGTATGTATCCTGAAAGTGCGTAAATTGAGCTTTCCAATGACACCCGAACCATCCTTTTACGATCACTGGTTGTCTTTCAACGATCGTAAAACACGAGTGAAAAAACCCTAAAATACGGTAATTTCCTTATATAATTCCCTGTGTGGCGAGCGGTCTTGAGGTAATTTATGCTCCTAATCACCGCTCCGCTCTCTCTTAGAGCACATTACGTCCTCAAAATTGCACTCTACAAGAAATTTCCTTTGCATTTTATAGCATATTATTTGTAGGCCGTTCGGTAAATTTCTTACGGTAATACAAACAACGAAAGATTGAATATTTGTGCTTGGCATTATATGATTGTGGGGAACAGATGTAGGCCTACCGTATATATTATGTTTTCATATATATGATACATGTGTAACATTTTTATATTATCACGACTCTCTCTCTCTCTCTCTCTCTGTCTCACTCTCTTTGTTTGTACTCCTTTGTACTCTCTTTGTCTGATGTAGGCCAGGGCACTCCCCTAACTAATCTCTTCCCTCTCAGGGGAAATCACACCTAGCAGATGTTTTTGACTTCCCCTCTCTCTCTGTCATTCTCTTCCTCTCTGGGTCTACATATACTGCATTTGACATTGAAATTGCTTGAGAGTTTGATTGCAAGCATTTTATAGCGTATTATTTGCAGGCGTTCGGTAAATTTCTCACGATAACCAGGGTGTATGGTACATTTCTCACGATAATACAAGCAACAACGAAGCTGGGCGAAGATTGTGGTCTACAATATACCTTTTTATAATTGCATGTAACCTTGTAATTGCTTGAAAGTTTGATTGCAAGCATTTTATAGCGTATTATTTCCAGGCGTTCAATAAATTTGATAAATATATCAAAATAAGTCCTGTGGGACTATGAAATAGCTATTATTGGACAAGGACAATATTTTGTTCATCCCTCCACTGGAACATCAACAACAATGTCAACAACGTATCACCGTCGGCAATCGTAAGATTCAGAGTCGTAAAGATTCCAGGACGAGCTCAATAGAAAATGAATGAATGAAATGAATGAGTGTGCAGTACTGCCAATACGTATAGCGACTTCCGCTAGATCTAGAGACCTTTACTTCGATCTAGCAGCAATGACTTACACTAGCGGTTTTGTTTTGAAATTTCAGAACAATTTCGAAGTGATATTATATGGATTTTGCCAATTCATATTTCTAGTGGTATTTATCATGTCTTACATCTAACAATATATGCTAGCGGATATAACTTCAATTGGTAACCCTCCCGCTCGAGTCGGCTCCAAGAAAATTGATAATGGTGGCACTTTAGTAAACAGGTGATAAACAAAAACGCATGCGGATCGGTTTGGTGTATCGGTATTATGGTAAGTTGGCTACCTACTATTGTTTATACGATATAGTAAGTAATGATAAGTAAATTAGTATATATTATATATAAAACAAAAACAAAATTCCTGCAAAGCAAGCGAAACAGAGAGAGAGAGAGAGAGAATGCAGAAATTTAACTGAAGAAAGAGTGAAAAAGATATAATAATACAGAAATATTACTAGCAAATAAATGAAATAGAGGGATTAGTTAGAGAAAATAATAATGAGAAATACATAATACGGATGAGGAAGAGGGGAAGCGAGCGAGCCAGAGAGAGAGAGAGAGAGAGATACAGGAGTGAGAGAGATTAGAGAAAATAGAGAGATTGCAAGCATTTTATAGCATATTATTTGCAGGCGTTCAGTACATTTCTTACGGTAACACAAACAATGAAAGATTGAATATTTGTGCTTGGCATTATATGATTGTGGGGAACAGATGTAGGCCTACCGTATATATTATTTTTTCATATATATGATACATATGTAACATTGTTATATTATCACGACACTCTCTCTCTCTCTTGTCTCTTCCTCTCTGGGTCTACCTATAGCCTACATTTATAATTGCATGTGACCTTGAAATTGCTTGAGAGTTTGATTGCAAGCATTTTATAGCGTATTATTTGCAGGCGTTCAGTAAATTTCTTACGGTAATACAAACAACCAAACAACGAAAGATTGAATATTTGTGCTGCACATCCCTCATACGAAATACCATTCCCACCGTATAGAGAGAATACAGAAACTGAACTGAAGAAAGAGTGAAAAAGATATAATAATACAGAAATATTACATGCAAATAAATGAAATAGAGGGATTAGTTAGAGAAAATAATAATGAGAAATACATAATTATACGGATGAGGAAGAGAGAAAGGGATCACAAGAGAGGGAAAGCGAGCGAGCCAGAGAGACAGACAGACAGACAGGAGGAGTGAGAGAGATTAGAGAAAATAATAATGAGAATTACATATACGGATGAGGAAGAGAGAGAGAGACAGAGCGCGCGAGAGAGGGAAAGCGAGCGAGCCAGAGAGAGAGAGAGAGAGAGACAGACAGACAGACAGACAGGAGTGAGAGAGAGAGAAAGAAAGAGAGAGAGAGAGAGAGAATACAGAAATAAGGAGAAATAAGAGAAAAATAAGACCGATTACCGAAGGAATAGTAGACGCGCGAGAGGCCGATTATGCCCGCTGAGCGGTACAGTGTAAAATACCTTACCACCCGCTAAATAAGGGTTAAGAAGGGGGAAGGGGGGGGGGGGGGGCACATGATAGATAAAACCCTCACCTCTGCCGGAACGTGGTAAGTGTGTACAAAAGCACTGTGATATGTATTACTTGAAAACAGGTAATTTATCTATCTATCTTCGCTCAAACTTTTGCTAGAAACTCCACCTTGGATGATTCCGGTGCTATTCCTCCCTCTCCACCCTCCTCTCACTTACTTATGCCTAATATCCTAATTTCTTCTAAAGATGTACTTTCTACCCTCTCTGGGCTTAATACTAAGAAGCGTACTGTCCGGACGGTGTTCCTCCTGTTGTTCTCAAAAACTGTGCTTCCGTGCTGAATCCCAGCCTATAGGCAAACTCTTTCGTCTCTGTCTATATCCTCTAACATCTTCCCTTCATGCTGGAAGTTTGCTCTCATTCAACCTGTCCCAAAGAATGGTGACCGCTCACAACCCTCCAATTATCGTCCAATTGCTCTCATCTCTTGTATTTCTAAAGTTTTTGAAACTATTCTTGCTTCCATATTTCTTAAGCATTTATCTTATTATCTGCTCTCAGATCACCAGTATTAACTATTAGGCCAGGCAATAAAGTGCCGAGGTTGGACAAAAATGTTAACATAGCAATTTCACCTGAAATGGGTTCTTTGGAGGTATCTCTAACCAGACAAAAAGGTCCACTCGAATCCACCCATGGCAAATACTCGTTTTCACTGAAAATCCTAGATGCCCGCCGCCGTGGAAGGTAAAATATTGAAATAGGCATAACGTTGCTGAAAATCAACATAGAAACACAAATAAAGTGTCTATTTGTTATGCCCTGTTTTTCTACAGGATTAACTTGGGTAATGTGAGTTCTAACTGACTGGGTATAGAAGGCTGCATGCACAAAACAAGGTATGAGGAATAGAGAACACAAAATAAACACACGGTAACACGACACACGATCAATTTTATTTGGGGACACTTCTATATGTTGTTTGATGATGATTAATCTGACGCATAAGAAGATATGAATATTTGTACAAGACAATTTATAGAAGTTAAACAAACTAGCATTAAGTGGATCTGGATGGAGCCTAGTCTCCCTCTTCCAACGTTCAGGTATTAATCTTCTGATCACTGGCTGTATTCACAAGTTTATATATTGGAGACCATAAATATTACTTATAGATTCATATTCAATGTTAGATTTATCACTAGTAGCTCTGGTGCACAAGGAGTAATTCATAGACTAGATTAGACACGCGTATTTTAGAGCACGGGAATTCTAGTAACCTGAGGGGGTACTGATCTAAGATTTATATTCTTGTATCAGAAATACATAGAACGCAAAGCAGTGGGCGAACATCAGATATCACTAGGGTTTCACGGTTATGTATTAATATCTGGATATATGAGTAATTACGAGAGTTAATATCGCCTGTTAATTAATAAACACTGATACGCTTAGCACTTCCTAATGGAATGGTCATATATGAATTACACTGGGACAAAGATATAGCCACTTCGTAGAAATATTAATAAGTGAGTCTCTACATAGCACTGTAACACTGTAGTGCTGATAGAGTGAATCTAGGGTCGTATTAGATTGGTCTGGTCCTGGTTATCTTGCGTCCGTGAGGTTGGGGGCTAGCGACTGGTTCCGCGGCCGTCCAGATGGTCCATATGTAGAAATTCTCAAGACGGATCACTTGGCGATCGTTGCTGGCTACACTCTTATATACCCACTGGTTTATGTGAAGGTTATAAGGTGCACGTAGATGTCTTTTACGTGGACAGATGCTTCTATATCAATCTGCCATGGAGTCTGCCGGCTCTGGAACTCAATTCTCAGGAACAACACAAGGGCAGAGCTAGAGGTCAACTTAAGGGGGCCAGCCACTGGTTGGTGTCTATCTTTCAACTGATTTTACTGGGGGCTGGAGCTTGGTTTATAGGCTCGGTTTTGGACCCTGTAGGCCATAGGGATCTCGAGTTTTTATGGATTTATTTGAGCTCTCAATGGATACGGGAACTAGGTAAGGTGGTGATTACTGTTGTGGCACATGGCTATATGGAGCCTTCATAATGTGATATAACT
The DNA here is from genome assembly GCA_032716605.1 of Paralithodes platypus. Lineage (NCBI taxonomy): Eukaryota > Metazoa > Arthropoda > Malacostraca > Decapoda > Lithodidae > Paralithodes > Paralithodes platypus. The sequence continues at coordinate 31,327,082 of CM064506.1, read as the reverse complement.
GAGCCTTAGTAAGAGGTACTATTTTGGCTATACTGGAAGTATTTAGGGGAGAGAGAGACTGGATCTACTTTGCGAGGAGGATTGGGACAGCTGTGATAGGAGCGTCTCTCTTAGATTGTCCAGTCTTCATTCTATGGTATAGCTGAGGTGCTAATTTGGTTATCGGAGTATGCAAGAAAGGTTAATGGGTTATTGGTGGTTAATAGAGGTTAGTAAAGGTGTTAGTCATACATGGTTAGTTCATTGATAGGAAGAATTCCTGTGCTACCTGGCAATGACCCGGAAGTCAAAACAGGGGTCAGGTATACCTCCGCAGGGGTCGGGGTCTCCCTCCTCGGGTGGGTGAAAGGGGTAGGGGCGCGTCCCTTCTCTGTGATGGTCGTCGGGGCGGCTGTGGCTGGGGGCTTGCCATATCACAAGGGTTTGTAATAACCCTCTGTTTATGAGACAGATGTGGGTGTTCGTAATACCAAAACCGAAGGTGCCTTGATCAGCTGGTTTACTTGGTTAGGTTGTTAATTGCATGGGTGGTTGGATGTGGTGGAGACTGGTGCTAACTCTGCCACATTGATCTGGAAGTATGGCAATAGAAGTTAGTCACTGACGAGGCGGCTAGCCTCGCACGGACGATCATTTGGTACAGGGTTGTGAATGGGTTGTGAGGGAATAGATGGCATGCAAAGGGTTAGTAAAGTTCTAATGGTGTTCCTTTCTACTGGGGGAAGGTAGGCTGGATAGGAGTATATATACAAAAGGTTTGAGAATGTTAGTAACGGAAAAGTTAAGGATATTCAGGGGGTATGCTGGAGAGGCTAGGTCGGAAGGGAGTTGAGGAGCGTGGGGGGGTTAACGAGAGGGTTAAGGGGGGTTACGTGGGAGTTTGACCCTAAGGTCTCTGCGTAGGGGTGGCATTAGACTACAGTTGGTATCGTAGCCTGGGGGTTAATGACAGGGAAGGTATGTTAGCCAAACGCTACCGGGGGATGAGCAATATGGGGTGGTATATGAGTCTGGAAAGGATAGAATCATGTGGACTGTGGGGCTGTGGGGAAGAGGAGGTTAACTGTAGGTGTGTGCTTGACTGTGGATAAAAGTAGAGAAAAACATGGTGTATTATTACTCGTCAATACGATGGTTATGGACACTGTTAATCTGACACTATTTCTTGCTGACCTAGTTGTTCCTGGGAACTGCGTTTTCTATGACATATACACCAAAGAAAGCGGCAGTTCGTAGGGGTAGCTTCGGTATTGTTTCGTGGTGGAAATGCGTCGAGACAATGGTAAACGAGGGTTGTGTATACAATCTCTGGTTGGGGTAAGAATTAGAGTTACTGCATGGTGGCTAACATCTTCAGTCATTTCTGTCTAGGTCTTACAGGAATAATGGTTATATATACATTGGTGACCCGTGGGTATCATAGTTTCTTATCAATTAGGACATGGGGTTTTAACATATTACTTCTCGGATGGAAGAACATACATAGATTTATGGGGGCGGTTGGTCTTCAGAAACTTAGTCTGGCAAGACAAGGTATTTTAGGGGGTTAACATATTACTTCTCGGATGGAAGAACATACATAGATTTATGGGGGCGGTTGGTCTTCAGAAACTTAGTCTGGCAAGACAGGGGGTTAACATATTACTTCTTGGATGGAAAAACATACATAGATTTAGGCCTGTCTGAACTGGTTGGCATTGGCTCAACCTAGGGACAGGGCATGGGTGTATTAAATTAAGGTGTATTCATGTTCATCATCATGTAGGTAGAGGTGTTGGACACGAGGGGTAGTGTATACGCGAGGTGGGGGAAAGGTCAGTGGTTAGAAGGGATAGGCAGGTGTGGTTTGGAGCTGCTAAGCCCTGCGGGCTTCGGCCTGTCTTAACTGGTTGGCTTGGTCACCTGGTCCTTTCGTTCTGTGGGCCTTTCCTTCGGGTGTTTCTGTTCCCGTTTCCTGGTGGTGTTCGCTCGTGGCTTCAGTGGTGGGCTTCTCGTTCTGGGGCATTTTACTAATCCTACTAATTTTGAGGTGCTCTTTCATTTAAAGTTACTTTGGAGGAGATTGGAAGATGTGTTCATATTGAAATCCTCGAAAAATCAAAATTTTGGCCTAAAATTACCCTAAAATGAGCAAAATTAATTGTCTGAACAACCGGCTATAATCTTTTACATATGTATTATTGTATTGTGTATATTGTGTATGTATATATGTATATAAATATGTATATGTGTATATTCCAAAGTGACTTTCAAACACATTAATTTATTTATAGTCCCGTTTCATCATCATCGTTTTCCACCTCATTTTCTTCAATGTCCACAGGTGGACCGTTCAAACAGGTAATGCCCTTGCATTGACCACAAGCTGGAGTGCAATGGAGCCCATTTTTGCGGCATGTACATGTTCTTGTGTTGCATTTTCCACCACAATTGCATCGCATTATCTTAAGTAGTCGATCAGGTGCCGACGGCTGACACATTTTGACGGGATATAAGCCAGAAGGAGAAGTCGTCCAGCCCCATTCTTCTGCAAGAAGATCTTTACCACACCATGCCTGAACCTGATGGTATGCGCAATGACTATGGAAAATGGCTGCATCAGATGTTGGCGGAAGCTTCTCTGGCGACACATACTGCGTGGCAGTACCCACTTTCTGCTGAAACTTGTCCACTCTTGCCGAGTCAAGGCTCAGAGATGTTGTGCAGCCATAGATGATCAACAAGGCATCTTCTCCAGCTCTTTCTATTTCTGCTTTAGATGAAGATGGAGACATGAATATTGAACTACACCGCTCTAGTTCTGCATATTTCTTGAGTACTGACACTTTGCCAATCCCATAAGGTCTAGACGTAGTGTCACACCCACTGAAAGCGTGCAGAAAGAGCAGGGCGCCAGAGAGTAATGGGTCAAGCTTCTTTGCCAAAGTTGTGACACACACTGTTTGTTTGGATGTCACCATGTATAAGTCTTTGTCAGCAATATTGGCATGATGCGTTAGCAGCTGGAACACATCAGAATCCTCTGCGACAACAGCTGTTGGCTTCTCTTTGGCGTGCAGACATGCTGCCATACATATCTTGTAGTCAGCATCACCTTTTGCATGTTCAACGGCGATATCCGCTTTGGTCATTTGCTCTGCAAGTAGATTGATCAATGCTTGCTTGTTGGAAGGATTGGCAAGAAAGCTCTTCTTTCTTCATTTCTGCCAGTGCCTCATCTCATACCAGTATTGGACTGTTAGTTAGACATGCAATCAATCATACCGGTACTGTACTCTTACCTGGTCATGTCAAACTCTCGGTACCTGGTAGGTAATACATTCCTATTTCGTCTCACGCTCGTCCTGTTCTCATGTGTAGTGACAGGTTCATCAAGTCTACTGTGTATGTCTCTCACATGTCTGTTGTTTGTGTAGACTGGAACACATAATTATGTCTGTATAATTCCTATCTGTGGATCTAATGGTTGTGGTGTTGTCTGTATTAGTGACTTTTCCATTATTTCTTATGTCAGCGTTTTCACTTGTCATCCGTAAATGACCTCGATTTCGTCTTATCGCTCCATTTTCTGTCTCCACTTCATACGATCGCTCATCTAATCTCCTGGTTACAACTCCTCGTTCCCACTTCTTCTTGCCTAGTGATGTTGGCTTGATTCGCACCACGTCTCCTTCAACCAATGGTTCCAAAACTCTCGAACCTTTGTCGTAGTACTTCTTGCTTTTGAGATCTTTCAGCATCTTCTTCCGCTTCACTCGCTCCAACATAATTCCTTTCGGCTCCAACAACTTGCTAGTAGTCGGCAGTAACGTCCTCGTACGTCGACCAAAGTTGAGTTGCGCTGGACTCTCTTCCAAATCTTGCATAGGCGTATTTCTGTAGTCTAGAATCGCCAAAAACGGATCTTCACCACTCTCGACAGCTTTCTTGATTAGTTTCTTCGCCGTCTTGACCGCTGATTCTGCTTTACCGTTAGACTGGGGATGATGTGGGCTGCTCGTTCGATGTTCAAAGTCATACTTCTCCGCGAATTCTTGAAATTCTTCACTGCTGAACTGCGGACCATTGTCACTAACTAGTACATTTGGCAGTCCATATCTTGCAAAGTGCGCCTTCAACTTCCTGATAACAGCGCTTGTCTTAGTGCTTTCCAGGTAGTCAACTTCCCAGAAATTACTGAAATAGTCCACTGTAACAAGATAGTTGTGACTCTTCATTGTCATAAGGTCTACACCTACTTTCTCCCATGGTCGGCTGGTTTGCTCATGAGTCATCAGAGGTTCTTTTTGTTGAGCTGTAGAGTATGTGTTACAAATTTCACACTCTGAAATGAATTGCTTCATCTCTGCATTCATTCCTGGCCAAAACAAACATTCTCTTGCATGTCGTAGACAACCTTCAACTCCCATATGTGACGAATGTATAGCGGACTTCATCTTCTGACGTAGACTGGTAGGAATTACAACACGTTCTCCCTTGAAGATCAATCCATCTTGAAATGACAGTTCTGCTCGTACATTAAAGTATGGTTTCAGTATGGTCTCTACTTCACTCTTGTCTTCTGGCCATCCTTTGAGAATTATCTCCTTCAATAGTTGCAATGCTTCATCTTCCTCAGTTGCTCGACGGATTTCTTGCAATCGTTCACTTCGGATGGGTACGTAGTCTGTCATGTTGATCTGTTCAAACACCTCTTCCTGCATATCTCTTGTGTTTTGCAGATAAGCTCTTGATAGAGTGACGGCTAGATACATTTCTTTGCCCTTCTTGTGAACAATTTCGACATCATACTGTAGTATCCTCATCAACATCCCTTGCAGTCATCTTGGTACACTTGACAATGGCTTATTTTGGATAGCTTCTAGAGGTTTATGGTCGCTCTGGATTGTCGTCTTCCTCCCAAAACAATATTGATGAAACTTGTTCAGTGCAAAGACGATTGCCAAAGTCTCCTTCTCTATCTGCGCATATCGTGTCTCCGTGTCAGTCAGTGCTCGACTTGCAAATGCGATTGGTTTACCCTCTTGAAGTAACGCTGCTCCTAAACCTTTTTGAGATGCATCACATTGAATCTCCAACTTTTGCTCTGGGTTGTAGTACTGTAAGATGGGTGTTTGGGTCATCATCTTCTTGATCCTCTTGAACGCCTCATCGTGTTCTCTTGTCCACTTCCACTCGGTGTCCTTATGGGTCAGCTTCCTCATAGGCTCCATGACATCCGATAGACTGGGTACAAATTTACTCAAGTAGTTCACCATTCCAGACAGTCGTCGTACTGCAGTCACATCCTCTGGTGCTTGCATCTTCACGATTGCTTCAATCTTCTTTGGGTCAGCCATCAGACCATCCCGCGAGATCTTGTGACCTAGAAATGTGATTTCTGTACTACCAAGCTCAGTCTTTGCTCTGTTCAGCCTCAGACCCTTTGCTCGGCATCTGTCCAGTAGGTTTCTCAGCTTTGAGTCATGATCCCTTGCAGCTTCTTCGTCAGTGTCACCAACTCCAAAGACCAAAATGTCATCAGCAACACAAATTACGCCTTGTAGATCATCCAGAACCAGTTGTAGCTTCTTCTGAAAAATTTCGCTGCTTACAGCCAGACCAAAAGGAAGTCTGTTCCACCTGTATCTCCCATATGGTGTTTGAAATGTTGTCAGCTTGCGTGATTCTTCATCCAACACACAGTGCCAGTAGCCATTCTTGAGGTCAAGCTTGGAGAAAGCTTTGGCTTTTGCAAGGTCAGGCAGAATGTCGTCGATTACCGGTAGAGGGTGCATCTCTCTTATGAGTGCTTTGTTCAGAGCTTGAGGGTCAATGCAAATTCTCAGATCCCCCGACTTCTTGGTTCCTGCTACCATTCGACTTACCCCTTCTGTAGGCTCGTCGACCTTAGTAATGACATTTTCCTGCTCCAACTGCTCCAGTTTCTCTTTAACCTTCGACTTGATGCTCAATGGTACTCTACATGAAGGAATTGCAATAGGTTTCACCGACTCATCCACTGTTAGATGAACATTTCCTGGTATCTTGCCAACTTCATCAGCAAATACGTCTTCGTAGTCTGTTAGGATGTCATTCATTGCACAGATGTTTTCATAGTTAACTGATGAATCCCATCTTCTCAGACGCTCGCTTACCAATAATTGGTGTAACAATCTGTTTTACAACAACAAACTCAACAGAATAGAACCTTTGTGGTTGCTTGCAGTTGCGGACATCAATCCTACACTTTCCCAACGGCTGAATTGTAGTAGAGTTCCACATTTGAAGAGTTGACTCACACGGCTGTAGCTCTGCATCTGGTACCAGATGACTTGGAATGGCATTCACACTTGCCCCGTTGTCGATCTGGAACTTCACTTTATTACCGTTGACCATGAGATTAGCCATTATGTGTTTTCCTCTGGATCCGGTCGATACGTTCATGATGTATTCCCGTCCTCTTGAGTTATCTTCTGAGTCGTCGCTTTCTTCTGTGACTCCATCTTCTACCGCATGGACTCTGCGTGATGTCTTCTTTTTGCGTCCTGTCGCTGTGCTTCTTGGTGCTCCGCCGGTCGTTGCATTACTTGGACATTTCTTGGCATAGTGTCCCGTTTTCTTGCATTTATGACATTTGGCATCAGTTGCAGGACAGTTCTTCTTACCCCAATAATGTGCTAAACCACACCAGTCGCACTGTGTGAGGTTTGGCTTAGTCTTTGTTGTTTGTGGATTACTCTTCTTCTTGGGTTTTGCACTGAGTTTGTGTAGAGACTCCTGCTTGTCACTTCGAAATGCTGTCATTGATCTCCTTGAAGTTTCATAGGCAGTACACATCTTAAGTACAACATCTAGAGTTAGGCTATCCTCCCTAAAGAATTTTTCCCGAAGTGTATCCTCTTGGCAACCAAAAAACAATTTTATCCCTCAGAAGTTCATCTTGAAGTTCTCCATATCCACAGTGTCTTACCAAAGTCTTCAGCCTAGTGATAAAAGATTCCAAGGATTCATCTTTCCTTTGCATGCTATCATGAAACTTGTACCTCGCCATCAGCTGCTCATCTCTTGGTGAAAAATGCTTGTCAAATTTCCCAATGAATGTTGCATAAGTCAGGGCAGATTCATCTTCTATGCCAAAAGATTCGTAGATATCTAGCAGAATGTCACCTCCAGTCAACAATTTCGCTATTTTAATATCACTCTTACCCTTCAGACCGTTGCCGATGATGTAAAGATCGAGTTTCTTCTTGTAACGCCTCCACGCCACTGCTTGCTCAATCTCAGACTTGCAGACGAATAAAGGCTGTGAAGTGGATGCCATGACGTCACCCATATCTTTCGACTTTTTGAGGTTAAATCCAAGGATAACTCACTATTTCAGCTGTAGAACTTAGTCAGCAGTACTTCATTCACACGTACACTGCTTACCCAGCTGCCACCATGTTGATATGTGTATATATATCGGGTTCTTAATGAGACACACTGGATAGGGGTTCACATATATTGGGGGAGTCTGGTTACATGCTTCTTGTCGTAAAGGAAGGTTTAGGAAGTCATGCCTTGATATTGGCTCGCCTGTAGATTATATATTTAGCTTACAATATTATTACCAATATTGTAACAGGTGTATCGCTGAAAAGGGAGGGAATTGAGTGGAAGCTACCTATACTGCTGTTTGCGGATGATACAGTTCTGATGAGTGATAATGAATGGGAGTTGCAGGGTCTGGTAAATGAGTTTGGAACAGTGTGCGAAAAACGGAATTTGAAGGTAAATACGGGGAAGAGCAAGGTTATGGTCTTCGAAAGGGGTGAAGTCACAGAGTGTGAGGTGAAGCTGAACGGTCAGGCTATGGAGATCGTCAACTCTTTTAAGTATCTGGGCAGTGTGTTGAGTAAAGATGGGACTATGGATGAAGAAGTGCGGGAGAGGGTACAGCAGGGGAAGAGGGTTGTAGGAATGCTAAAAGCAGTAACAAGAAATAGGGTGGTCAGTATGGAAGTGAAGAAGTCCTTGCATGACAGTGTGGTAATCCCGACACTGACTTACGGAAGCGAAGCATGGACGTTGGTTGAGAGACTCAGACGAAGAGTGAGAGCAGTGGAAATGAATTACTTAAGGAGTGCGTGCGGAATTACATTGAGGGATAGACAGACTAATGAGGAAGTAAGAAAGAGGTGTGGTGTGGAGGTAGATGTGCTGGAAAGTGTGAAAAGGAACAACTTGAGATGGTTCCGCCATATGGAACGTATGGAAAGCGAGAGAATGACTAAGAGGGTGTACAAGAGCGAGGTGGAGGGACAGAGAGGGAGAGGTAGACCGAATATGAGGTGGAAGGATGGAGTGAGGAAGTACATGAACGAGGGCGGTGCTGGTTGGGGGGAGGGGCTTCGACTGACTGGGGACAGAGGTGCGTGGGGGCGGTTCGTTCGTGGCCACCCCTTCGGGGATCACGGCGTCAGGCAATAGATAGATAGATAGACTTACAATAACCGATACTAGAAGCAAAGTACTCGGTATCGGTACTCGATACCACCGATACTGAAATGAAAAATACTTGGTATCGTATCGAAATGAAAGTACTTGTAGGCCCCTATCGCCCATCACTACTGCGGGTCTGTGTTTAACACAGGTGGTGGGAACCAAATTTTGCGGACTCGAGGTTGGCAACATGGAGGTACTTTCCCGAGCTACAAACCCGCAAATAGGCAGCCATTCTGGCGCCAACGCTAATGCGCCACCAAAATGACACTTCCGCCATGGCGAAATTGGCTATTTGCGAAAGTGTTGGCAAAAGTGACCCAGCTCTGATTTATAAACATAACAATCCCAAGCTGCAGTATTTTTCGTTAATAGCCTATTCATTTGGCTTGGAAGAACATGTGTTCAGCCATGCCAGAAATGTACTTTCGGCGGCAACATGCGCTGTGACAACAAGAAAAAAGAATGCCACTTGGACCAAAATCGGAAAAATGGTGACATGTATATATAAACTATTCCAGCTTTGAAGGCTTCGTAGGGCAAGCCATGAGAACTGAGGAGCTTACCCGACTAGGGAGGAAATAAGGGCCCAAAGTAGCTATCATGGTAATAGGAGAAGAATAACGATGCAGACAATAACGAGAGGAGCAGTAATGAGGCGGACACCGCATGACGAAGCATAAAAAATGAACGAAATAGGCCTAGTCGACTAGGCCTAATTCAATAATACACTCTTAAAATTTTACTGGTGAGTCTTATTATCCTTTACATATTTTAATTGCCATGTACTATTGTAGTATTCAGAAAACTCTGAATAACACATAATTCAGGGTCCCACTATACGGTCACGGCAAAAACTAGGCTAGGCCTACTAGGCACAAGTCTATTATTCTGCGTGGACTTCGTAACACTAATCTAATCTGGGCCAGGTTGCCCAAACATTTAAAGGTATTTCTTCCTTTTTGATAAACAGAGACCTCTCCATTGCCAATATTGCCCTCATAGACCAGGATAAGGGAATATTCAGGGGAAATATCCTCGATGATAATGACAGAAAGCTCTTACTATCCTCAGCCCATAAACTGAAAGATTCTGCTGATTACCCTAATATTTACATCCACAAAGATTTAACCTATAAGCAGAGACAGGAACTTTTCCAGAGACGATTCAAAGCCGCGAGTGCCCGGGCGGGTGCTGTGACATCCGCTCTGGCTCCATCCAGACCGCAGCCACAGGCCCCGTCCTGTCCTGTTTCCCCTCGTGACATCCCCCCTGTTGCTCCTCATGATGTCCCTGTGGCTTCTGCAGTGGATGGAAGCCGGGGGCCCCCCGGATCTGACACTCAAAGGAGTGAAAACATTGATGATCTCCCTTTACCCCAGTAACTAACTCCATCATTGACAAAAACACATTCCATTCTTTGTCCATAGCTCCATGTTAATGTTAGTTCCATACTTAATAAGGTTAACTATATTTTTTCAATTTTATACGATTCCGATATCTCAGTTCTTGGTATTAGTGAGTCATGGCTGCTGCCTTATGTCTCTACTGCCGCTATTTCCATTCCCAATTAAGAAAAGATGTTCACGGCGATATCCCAAAACATGGTGTCTGTATGTATGTCAAGTCTTCCTTAAAATATATTGAAATTGATGTTGACCTTCAAAATACCCTTGTTATTTTTCTGCCTGACTATAATATTTATATAATAACAGTTTATCGCCCCCTTCTTATACCCCCTTAGATAATGAGACATTACTTGACTTTATTTATGATTTTTGCTCAGACAAGGAACTAGTTCTCATGGGAGATTTCAACCTCCCTTCTATTAAATTAATGGTCTTGTGATCTTATTCGTAGAGGTCTCAGTCTTCTCGATACAACATTCCTTGACTGTTTTACATCCTTGGGACTTACTCAACTTATTACAGAACCCACTTTCCACCCGTCAGGTAATATACTGGACCTGATTCTTACCTCGGAAAACGACCGAATTGGCGAAACACAGGTACTTCCTCCATTTCCCAACTGTGGCCATAGCCCAGTTATCACCAATTATATATTCCAGATCCAAACTATCAATGACGAGCCCACTAACATCAGGTTATGGCATAGAGGTGACTACAGAGAGATTAACCTAATTTTGGAAGATATTGATTGGGATTTTGAATTTGCCCACCTCAATGTTAATCTAATGTTTTCTCGTTTTACAGACATACTTATGCCCTTGATTAACCGTTTTGTCCCTACAAAGAGTTTCAATAACCTTTCTTGTCCTCCATGGCCTGTCAGACCCCCTGTATTATTTAAAAATACCAGACAAAACTTATGGACCAATTATAAAGAAACTCGTACACAGTTTGGTCGTAATGCTGGGGTCACACATTCCCGTATATCGCTCCCGACAGCTCCCGTCAGGCGTAATCGCCAATTTTGTGTTCTGACGGGCGTAGTCCGGCCGTGTACGCCCGTATAGAGCACGACTATTGCACTTCCCGACAGACGTACCGTGACGGGGCCAGTGTTATGTCAGACGTAATGTAGTCGTATGGAACTACGTACGTGCTTGCGACTTGTGTAAGCATGTCCCCGTTAGTCCGCCTGGGCTGCCCGATTTGCGGGAACACAGGCCACGCCCCCACAAGACCTGCGTAGCTGAGGCCGTACGTCTTGGGAGTGTTTAGGACTTACGTGGACCGTTTCCGGACAAGCGTAGGCACACCCCGTCTGTCCAAACACAGACAAAGACAGTCTTTGTCAACCATGTAGGTCTGGGTTGGAATCTGGGAACTACAAAAGGGCAGGAATGGCCACACCATTCCCATTCCCAGTCCTTCATCGGCACCATGAACAAAATCGCGGAATTCATCCTGGAGGAGTTCAATTTTGTGAACTCCCTAATAAAACCGGAGAACAGGCATAACACGCGGCTAATGCAATGGATCCTTTCCTACATCGAAATCTTGGAACTACTTGCAATAGCAAACTTCATCTATCAAGAGGAACAAGAGAAGAAGGAAAGGAGCAAGAGGAGAGACCATTCATCCTTGTAACCTTTAACCCGCTGAGTGCCAGCCAATTTTGACGGTGTGCTTCTGCCAGTGCCAGAGTTTTTAATTTATTTTTTTATTTTTTGGCTAATCAAGTTGGGAGAGAAAGGAAGGATAATGGTAAAAAAAACACTCCCCTCGCCAGAAATCGGGTCCCCAATGGTCCCGAAAGTAGCTGAAAAGACACTATAGACTACAGAGATTTTTATGGTATCGGAATGTATGGGTGGGAGGGTGGTTTTGGGATTGGTGGGGGGAAGGTAGAAGGGTAATTGACTTGTGTTACACATATGAAGCCGATTGGTGAGGTAGTTTCGCCACCACGGATTTTCCTTTTTTTCCTTTTCTTCGTACGGATACGCTAGAAGTGGGTGGTGGGAGGCGGTTGGGGGTGTCGTGGGAGGAAGGCAGAAGGGTAAGGGACTTGTCACACAAATATGGAACCGATTGGTGCAGTCGTTTCGCCGCCACAGATTTTCATTTTTTTTCCTTCTGACGGGACCGACAGTCAGCGAGTGGGTGGGAGGAGGGATTTGGGATTTTTGTGGTGGGTAGCCTAAAGGGTAAGGTACATGTGGTAAAAATATGAAATCCATAGGTGCAGTCGTTTCGCTGCTACGATTTATTTTAGGCGAGGACATATATACGTTGGTTGCTGCTCCGGTGTGGTGAGAGGTGTGACGGGAGTGTCCCCCGCTGGTTCTTATATACCCCCCGTACAACGTTGCCGCGTCTTCCCGCCAACACGCAGTGTGGCGGTGCTGCCAGATGCGCCCGGACTAACGTTAACTGTCCCGTTTGACGGGAATATTTTACGATTGACGGGAGCAGCTTATGTTTGACCGGGCGAGGTGCTACGTCTTACGGGGCTGCTCCCGTCAGACGTAGCCGATCGCCCGGTCAGACGTAGGATTTCCCGACTTTTGACATACGTGAGCGCGAGCCCCGTATATGATTTGAAATCCAAAACATACCGGGCGGCCTTGGCCGCACCAACCACCTCCCCGACCAGCGTGGCTACTCCCGTCATGCGTACCAACCCCCACGATTATACACAATTTCATTTACGTTTTGCGTACTAAGCCCTTACGTTTTACGTATTCGGTTGCCAACTACCAATAAACCTTCGTACGGGAGCATACGGGAGCATATACGTGAATGTGTGACCCCAGCATTACTCTAACCAGGCTAAGGACGCCCTGGATCAGTTTTTAGATATTAATTATCAGTACAAATATTATGCCATCCATAGTCAGTCCAGGTATGAGGCTTCACTGATTGACCATCTCACAAACAACTCCAAAATATGCCATTCCTATATCCGGAAAAAGAAGGTAGGTAGACCCAGTATTGGCCCATGCAAGTCTTCCACAGGTAACATCATTCATGATGCAGGGGCTATGGCTGAGCTGTTTGTGTCCTCCTTTGCCAGTGTTTTTTCAACATCTGCTCCCACCTCCCCTGCCTCACATCAGGTAACAGACAGTATAATTCCAGATATCAATATTAATCTTAATGATGTCATATCTGTTCTCAACAAACTTGATACGTCCTCCTCGATGGGTCCAGACGGTATCCACGCCCACCTACTCAAATCCTGTGTCCATACCCTTGCATATCCTCTTTTGTTGATATACCGTGCCTCATTAGTCTCTGGAACCCTCCCTTCAGCCTGGAAGAATTCCTTAGTTATACCCATTTTTAAAAAGGGTTCTCGCTACAATCCACTAATGTATAGACCAATCTCTCTAACTTCCATTTGTTCAAAGTCCTTGGAACGTATTATAACTAAATTTATTTATGAATATCTTGACTCTAACAATCTTCTCAATAAGGACCAATTTGGATTCAGACCAGGCAGATCATCCGAGGACCAACTCCTTCTTACTTACAAGGACATCACCAAATAGATGGACCAGGGTTATAATGTTGACTTGATCCTGTTTGACTATTCCAAGGCCTTTGACGTGGTTAATCATGACATTCTGATCACCAAACTTTATAGCCTGGGAATTAGGGGTAAGGTACTGGACTGGATTAGGGACTTTCTCCATAACCGTGTTATGCATGTCAAAGTAAATAATAATTTTAGTTCTTTCAGGGATGTGCTTAGCAGAGTCCCTCAAGGCTCTGTCCTTGGTCCCCTGCTTTTCCTCATATTTATCAATTATATTACTCGTAATATTAACTCGTCTACCAAAATATATGCTGATGATCTGAAACTGTATGTAAAAATCAAATATGATAACCTCTTAAATTTTCTTAATTGTATGTTTGCTTGCCAGTCTGATATAAATGTGCTTGCTAAGGTCTCTAAATCCTGGGGCCTAACGATGAACCCAGATAAATGTGTCCACCTAAGATTTTGTAGGAAAGAAATTGATGGGGATGACCTGGGTCATTCTGGCAGATACTATCTTAACAACTCCTTAATCCCTATTAGAGACTGCATCCGATCTAGGAATTTTAATCGATTCCTCCCTCAAGTTTCATACACACATCTCTCACAAGGCTGGAGGACTCGCCCATAGTATCCTAAGGTCAACTGTCAACCGGGATGCCTCCTTTATGATGCCACTATTTATTTCCCATTTTCGTCCCATATTAGAATATTCTTCCTCTCTGTGGAACCTTGGGTATTTGGGGGACCTAAGACTACTGGAGTCTGTTCAGAGAGGCTGGACTAAATCTATTAGGGGTCTCGAGAATCTTGATTATAGCAAAAGATTGAGGATACTAAACCTATTTTCCATTAAGGGTAGACTTCTTAGGCATGACATAATTAAGTACTGGCATATATTTCACGGTCTCTGCTCAATTTCTCCTGAAGATGTTTTAGATCGTCCCCAATATTTTGCAACCAGGGGTCACCCATATAAAATTGCTCACTCAAGATGCCAGCTTGAAATAAGAAAGAGATTTTTTAATATTAGATATGTGTCTCTGTGGAACTCTTTGCCCACAGATTTGGTATCCCTGACTAACCTGTTGTTGTTGTTGTTGTTGTTCCCTAAGCTGCCTGGCCGAACAGCCCCGAGTCCCTGAGGAAGGCCATGGCCACGATCGGGCTTTCCCACAGAGCTCTCATTGAGTGTAGATTGTGTTGTTGGTGTAAGTGGTTGTGTGAAATGCAGTCTTCTATGATGTGTTTAATGGTATGGGGTGCTGTGTTACATCCCGGGCAGGCGTCGACAACGGAGTCATCCAGTCTCTTCTGATAGCTCAGGAGAGCTGGATGGTGTCCGCATCTCAGCCTGGCCAGGTGGACTCTGTCCTCGCGAGGAAGGGAGGATTCGGAAGGATGGATTTCGGGAGGTCGTGCATGCAGCTGCGTGTTGTCTGTGAGTGAGTGGATGGATCGGTGAGATATGAGTATGGATGTGCTTCTGGAAGTTGGTTCGGGGTGGGCAGGGAGGGAGAGAGGACAATAATTGTGTGTGATACCGTGTGCTGGGTGTTGTTTTGATATTTCTTGGTGTCTGTGGGTGTGCTGCCATGTAGTTTAGTGGGTGGTCTTGGTTCATGGAGGCTGCTGCCAGGAATTGAGTGCCTCTCATGTCCAGATGGTCTTTGACTTTGAGGATTTTGGTTTCTTGATGTAGGTGATCTGTGGATGCAGTAGCTGTGCAGCCTGTAATGATCTTCAGGGCTTTGTTTTGAATAGTCTGTAAGGTCTTATGATGTGTTTCAGCTAGGTTAGAAGCCCAGGCTGGGCTTGCGTATTCCATCACTGATCTTATGTATTGTGTATATACTGTGGTGGTATTTTCTTTGTTGTGTCCACATTTTGTGTGAGCAAGTTGTGACGCCTCCCGGCGCTGGCAGAATGGTTGCGTGGGGCATTGCAGCTCGCTAGCGCTCGCCAGGATGGGGGGATGGGCTACAGTTGTCCTAGAATGATCTGCTGTATGTAATTAGTGTCGTGTTGCCACAGACAGTCTAGAAATGGTCTTTGTTTTGGTCTGTGACCGCGCCTTATATTTTATATTCGCTATAATATAAATGTTGCTTGTGTGGGAGGCGAGCGAGAGAGGGTGAGGGAGTACACCTGGCAGCGGGGTGAGCTATGACGCGGCTCGCTTGGGCGCTGACGACGTTGGCGGCCGGGTGGTCAACTAGTCCCTTCCCGTCGCGGCCTCATGTTTTTTACCAGCTCAGAGCTTGCCTGACACCCGTATCGCCTACATCCTTTGCAATTCTGTCCCCCATACTCGCCACTTTGCATACTATTTCTCTCTCTCGACTTCTCCTTTCTCATTCTCTAGTCTTTATTAAACTCAACATCCCTTCTGGTTTCAGCATAGACGTTCACCGTCGACCAGTCGTATTGTACGCGAAGCTCTCAGATATTTCCATGTATTAGGTTAAGGAGGTATTATGCTTTATTGAGGGTTTGGAGAGACGGACTTTTCCGTATGTGTCCTCTCTCGGGAAGGTTGTAGACTGGTACATGTCTCCCTGGCAAGGTGTTGAGTGATTCTGCTTGGTTATCTAAAGCTAGACTAGGGGTAAGGTTACTGTGTCGTTGTCTCCGATGTGTGCAGTGTTATCTAAGCCCTGCACGACATCGACAGGTACTGTGGGAGCCTAAGTTGTCTTCGGGTGGGTTTACTTTGCGAGCACAGTGCTGTGGTGTGAGAGGGCCATAGCCTATCCCTTACAACATAGTGCTGCCTCTTTGTGTTGACTTCTGAGGGATCGCCAGGATAGAACTAGGTACTAGAGACCTAGATTTATCAAGAGAGCATCCCCGTCGTATAACGTAATCTTCATTATACCACCTTCGGACAACGTTAGGCTACGAGCCGCATGCTCGCCCATTGTTGCCCTGCCTTGATACCCCAGCTAGACTTTATTAACTGAGCAGACACTGGTTAGAGATAAGCCCCCATTATTATATGTATGCAACATTATTATTCACTGCACTTTTGAGCCGAGGTTGTTGTTGAGTTGCACAACCCTAGTAGGCTGTTGCATTGTGTCACGAAGCATTTCTTTAGTTGTCGAGCATTACTACCTTTGCGCAGTCTTTATTATTCGCCTGCCTATTATTACTATATGTCCTAGTATTTATTGTGACCCGTATTCTGCATTATAATTGTTCAAGATTCTTTACGAACATCTTCCCAGCATCAGACTTATTTCAGAAGTTTCCAGTTGATGTTGCAGGACTAGCATTGCACTTTCTTTAATACAGGAGTGCCAGTTATTTGAGTATCTACCGTAACGTTAATTAATCATGTTAACTATCTTTTCTTTGTGTAACCTAATCGAGTAATCTTTTACTGTTTGAGAATAGGCTGTTTCATCGAGCGTCAGCCTAGTGTGTGTGCACCAGGTACCGAGTCATAGGATACCTCGTTGTCCAGGCACGACTCAGGGCGGTAATGGTGTTTTGTTTTCCAGTGTTTAAGGCAGGGGTTGGATCTAGTGTTACCGTTGTTGCATTTTGCCATTATCTAGTCCAATGTTGAAGAGCCCTGTGTCTTTGAGAACCTAGATCGTAACAAATGGCGACCTAGCTCAGGATCTTGTGAACTAAGAGATAATTGCAGGATTGTTGTGGTCATTTGTTTTATTGAGGAATATAGTGGGCACGTTAATTTTTGTTGGCAAAGTAGTATAGCACTTGAGAGTCTTCAGACATTTTTGGCAAGTGAATAGTGCTACATATGAGTTTGGGGTACTTCTTTTCTGAATATTGTGGTGAGAAGTTTTTGTGAGCATCATGTCTTATACCGGGTCAGAGGAGAATGGAGACACAGTACGTAATGTCGAAACTGAGGAACAGCAGCATGATGAAAAGGTTAATCGGGTGAACTGTGAGGAGGATGCTAGGATATTTTTGCAATGGCCTGTTACTGCCGAGCGGTTGGAGGGTATGGATCGGTACGGTCTTCAATGCCTGGCCACAGCTATCGGTCATGCGGTTACTAGCAGCATGACCAAGGATAACTTGATAACGTGTGTACTGGGCAGGGTGACTGGTGAGCGAGAATGGGTTGAGCACTCAGAGCCCTTCGGCCATGCTTCCCCTACACTCGACTCCCAGCCATCCCAGTAGTTTGCCGACCCCGGGTACGCTTCCACAGTTGGGTGGTGACTGGCAGGGTGGGTTGCCCCTGGGGGGACCACCGGTAATTTCAAACATTGTAGCACCTTCACCTCCTCCAGGGTTAACTCCAGAATTATTGTAACAGCTCGAATTAGCTAAGATCGAAGAGAGAAAGGCTATCAGGGTATCTGAGCTTCAGCTTCACCAGCAACAAAGGGCAGGTGAGCTTCAGCAGCAAATAGAGCTAGCAAAAATCCAAGCTGAGTCTACGAGGTACTGTGCTGACATGGACGTAGAGAAGTCGCGAGTA
The DNA here is from genome assembly GCA_032716605.1 of Paralithodes platypus. NCBI lineage: Eukaryota > Metazoa > Arthropoda > Malacostraca > Decapoda > Lithodidae > Paralithodes > Paralithodes platypus. The sequence goes on along the minus strand of CM064506.1, from coordinate 31,309,204 downwards.
GAGACAACGGGACAGCGACTTGGGGCTGGTAACCGTGTTCATGAGCAGTCTCTCTCGCACTTATTGAAACTGGTTCCGGTGTTTGATGAGAGTGGTGTAACAGAATTGTTCACACGCTTCGAGAAGAAGTGCCAGGAACACCAGTGGCCAGAGAATAAATGGGCAGCACTTGTATCCTCTAGATTAATAGGCAAGGGTCTTAAAGCCTACGATGCGTTGCCTATAGAGTCTTGTATTATCTATGAGGAACTCAAGGAGGCTGTCCTGAGAGCATACGAACTACAACCAGAGACGTACAGGTTGAAGTTCCGGGGTGTTACCAAGGGTCGGGAGAGCACCTTTTTGGAGCATGCCCGGGAGCTGTCCGATGCTTTTGTGAATTGGCTGAGGTCGGAGAAAGCTACTACGTTTGACGACATTAAACAGTTGGTTCTTTTAGAGCAGTTTTTCAAATGCACGGGCGGCGACCTGACGTTAAACCTTAAAGAAAAGCAACCAAAAACTCTACAGGAGGCAGCTGAGATGGCTGACCTCCGGCTATCACTAATTCGTGGGTGCGGGTCTGCCCAGCGTAGTGAGGCAGGTAACAAGGGGCGTGACGCCCACCCCCCCCGAGTTAGTGATATACCTTATGCAAACAAGTACAAGAGCCATGATACCAAGACTGACCACAAGACTAGCACCGTCCCATTTAAGAAGGGGCCGGGCCCTTCCCAGTACCAAGGGAAGCCCAAAGGGGAGTTGGAGTGTTATCATTGTCATAAAAGGGGCACTTTGCAAGAGTCTGTCCTAGCAAACCACCTACAGCAGCTGTGTCTTTGGCCTGCAACATTGGTGTGTGTCCGAAGTCATCTGAGTTTGCCCGGGGCAGTTCGTCAGAGGCTAAGGCACAGCCAATGCAGAAGCACCTGGGAGGCTCGAACCCTGCTCAGGATGTTTTTTGCGACCATAGATGGCGGGGTTGCGTGATGTGGGCGGGGCGCAAGCATGGAGTAGAGGTCTTGCGTGATACAGGTGCTTCCCAGACTCTGATGAAAAACTTGACTGGCTACCCTATAAACGCGGCTTGGGTGGTGGTGGTGCAGGGTATTAATGCAACTCGGTCATACCCGCTGGTGCGGTTGGAGTTGGAGGTGGATGGTGTGGCACGTGAATTGGATGTCGGGATTGTGGAGAAACTGCCAGTGGAGGGCGTCGACCTTCTTCTCGGCAACGACTTTGCAATGCCCGCTTCTGAGGTTCTACCCCTAGTCGTTGCCGAGAGGCCGGCCGACGTGAGTAGGGAAGAGCAAGAGTGGGTCGAGCGGTGCCAGACACAACCCATGGCGTGTGTTGTCACCCGAGCTCAGGCAGCTAAAGTGTCACAGCCTAGTCCTCCGTCTTCAGACCAGCGGAGGAATGATCAACAGGAGGAGGCTAAAGCTGTAGTTGGTTTTAAGAGTTTTGACTCGGCGGCTCTCCTGGGTGATTCAGTATTAGCACCATTACTTAATTCTGGAGTAGCCCCTGGGCCTGTCATCGAGAGTGACGAGGCTGGGCATGACGAGTCTCCACGACAGCAACGTTATGTACATCGAGAGAGACAGAGGGAGCAGCCCAGTATCGGGGAAGGTCATGCATTGCTCCGGGAGCAGTTAGATCGCTTGGCACCCTCAGATATACGTCGGTTGCAACTAGAGGACCCTGAGCTCCAAACGTGTGCTAATGGAGCTGTAGAGCTCGACGAGGACGGCGATGCACAGCCAGGAGATTTTTTTTATTTAGAAGGCATCCTCTATAGGCGTTTTCAAGACCCTAAACGTAGTTGGCAAGAGGGGTCCGGAGTAGTGGACCAGTTGGTGGTGCCACGGGAGTGCAGGGATAGCCTACTGAGGTTGGCGCATGACATACCACTGGCAGGACATCTGGGGGTGAGAAAAACGGTGGCAGCTTTAGAAAAATTGTTTTGGTGGCCGGGGTTGAAGGGGCAGGTGGTGACCTGGATAGCAGGGTGTCATACTAAAGTTTTCTTTCTAAAGTTTTTGAAACTATTCTTGCTTCCAAATTTCTTAAGCATTTCTCTTCTCATAATCTGCTCTCAGATCGCCAGTATGGCTTCCTTAAGGGTCGCTCTACTGGTGATCTTCTTTCATATCTTACTAACTCTTGGTCATCCTCCTTTCGGGACTTCGGTGAGACTTTTTTCTATTGCACTAGACATATCGAAAGCCTTCGATAGAGTCTGGCATAAATCTTTAATTTCTAAACTACCCTCCTTCAGTTTCTATCCCTCCATCTGTGCCTTTGTCTCTAATTTTAGGTTCCGGCCGTTCCATAGCCGCGGTTGTGGACGGCCATTGTTCACTTCCTCACCCTATAAACTCCGGTGTTCCTCAGGGCTCTGTCCTATCTCCTATTCTCTTTCTAATTTTTATAAATGATCTCCTTAACTGTACCTTAATTCCCATCCATTCATACGCAGACGACTCAACCTTACACTACTCCATTAGTTTTTCAGAACGCCCCAGCCAGCAATCCCTCAACGACAAACGTAATGAAGCCATAGAACTCTTAAATTCTGATCTAAATACTATTTCCAATTGGGGCAGAGAAAACCTTGTTAACTTTAATGCTTCCAAAACCCAATTTCTCCATCTATCTACCCGTCAGGATCTCCCAGCGGACTATCCCTTATTCTTCAACAATACAAAAATCACCCTTCATCTCTCTCAATATTCTTGGTGTCTCTTTTTCTTCTGCTCTCATTTGGAAGGACCATATTACCAGTCTTGCTAAGGCAGCCTCCCAGAAGCTGGGTGTGCTCAACCGCCTTAGGGGGTTCTTTTCCCCTGCACAGCTTCTTGCTCTGTACAGGGGCATAGTGCGCCCTTGTATTGAGTATTGTTCACATGTGTGGGGAGTTCCTCTCACACCGCTCTCCTAGACAAAGTTGAAAGGAAGGCCTTTCGTATCATTAACTCCCGTCCACTCACCAACTCTCTGCAATCTCTCTCTCTCCGCCGCAATGTTGCATCTCTCTCGCTATTCTATCGCTACTATAATAATCAGTGTTCATCAGAGCTATCCCAGTGCATACCACCTCCTTTACGTAGGGCACGTGGTACCCGTCTTGCAACTCAATCCCACCCCTACTCTGTGCAACTCTCCAACCCAAGAGTGAAACGTTACTCTCAAACTTTCTTCTACTCAACAGCTGAGCTCTGGAACTCTCTCCCAGAATCAGTCTTTCCCTCTTCCTATGACTTAAATTGCTTCAAACTCTGTGTGTCCAGGCATTTTGGCTCGTACGTCCCTTGATTTTGGCCCTGTCACTCTTTCAACTATGGTGGAGGCACTCGCTATAGGCAGTTATGCCTTTTGCCTCCCTCAATCACATAGAAAAAAATAAAAATAAAAATACGTGCCAGAGGGTTGGAAAACCTAACCAAACAATTCCGAGAGCCCCGTTGCACCCCGTTCCTGTCAGTGGACCGCCCTTCAGTAAGGTCATCATTGATATGGTCGGACCCCTACCCCCTACTAGTGCCGGTAATAAATTTCTATTAACTATCATGGATGTGGCCACTCGTTATCCTGATGCATATCCAATGAGAAATGGCACAGCAAAAACTGTTGTCCGGAACCTGCTCTTGTATTGCTCGCGGTATGGTTACCCGCAAGAGGTGCAATCGGACCAAGGTTCTAATTTTACATCTAATCTGTTCAAACAAACTATGATTCAGCATGGCATCAGCACTGTCGTCTCTTCTGCGTATCACCCGGAGAGTCAAGGGGTGTTGGAGAGGTGGCACGCCACGCTGAAAAGCATGCTTCGATGTTATTGTGCAGAGAACGGAAAGGATTGGGACCTTGGTCTGCCGTATGTTTTGTTCGCGGCAAGAGAAGTACCTGGAGAGAGTCTCGGTTTCAGTCCGAATGAGCTTGTTTTCGGGCATCAGGTGAGGGGCCCTCTCCACATGGTGAAGGAGATTTGGGAGGGTACCGCTAAGCCATGTTCTATGTTGAGATACGTCCACGAGAGCAGAGAGAGAATGCTTAGAAGTCTGGAGCTGGCCGGGCGTAATTTGGTGAGTTCGCAGGCCCGTATGAAGGACAGGTACGATACTAAGGCGAAACTCCGGGAGTTTCAGGTAGGTCAAGAGGTGTTGGTCCTGTTGCCTTTGGCAGGTCATCCTCTGGCTGCCAAGTACGCTGGGCCTTATCGGGTGGTGTCAAAGATCTCCGATCTAGATTACCTCGTTGCCACTCCAGACCGGAAGAAGCGTAACCAACTATGCCACATTAATTTGTTGAAGGAGTATGTGAGGCGCCCACCTGAGTCACTAGCTGTCCCTGTGTTGACCTGCTGCGGTCATGGCGGAGAAGGAGAGGGGGGCAGCAATGATCAGGTGGATGATAACTGGGATTGTCATGTCTCGGCTGATCAGTGGGCGGGGAATTCGAGCCAATGTGCGCATGATGCTCTGGCGCACCTGCCGGAGGAACAGCAGGTGGCAATGCAGCGCCTGTTCGATTCATACCCCACTGTATTTGCCGAGCACCCAGGCCTCACTACTCAAGCGGTGCATGACGTCGATGTAGGAGAGCACCCCCCCCTTCAAGTCGATACCTTATCGGGTGCCACCCATTAAACTCCCAGCGCTCAGGGATGAGCTGGAGTATATGCTGGCGAGAGGCTTGATCGAGAAGGGGGCAGTACGGTGGACTTCTCCCGTCACTCTGCAGCCCAAACCTGATGGAAAAGTTCGGTTCTGCAATGACTTTAGGCGGTTGAACGGGTTGACCCCCACCAATGCATATCCTCTTCCCCGGGTGGATGACAGTGTGGATAAGATCAGGAAAGCAAGGTACTTGACCAAGGTAGACCTCGCCAAAGGCTACTGGCAAGTACCACTGTCTGAGCGGGCTAAAGAGGTGTGCGGGTTTGTGGTGGATGGCAGTACTTACCGTTGCAACGTGATGCCATATGGTCTGAAAAATGCACCGGCCACTTTCCAGAGCTTAACCTAACAAGTGCGCATGGGGGTAATTGGAAACGTCCCCCTGTGCTGACGTATTTGAGGTGTTTCCGTCACTAAAATATTCATTGTGCCATTAATAGCATTAATACTTATCCATATGCGCCTATTATGGGTTGATTATATAGGTATTAACCTGAAACAACAATAAAACGAGTGAAAACAGCGTTTGGATGGTCAAAATCGGAGATATAGCCCGCGAGTTGTATAATGTATGGGTGAGGCAAGCTGCTTTCCCGCCAATTTCCCCCAAGGCCACTGAGACACAGTCGATCGATACTCTCTCTCTCTCTCTTGCACTCGCTTGCCATCAGTGATGAGAACACCCTGCTTGCAACTCGCTAATGTTAGCACGAAAATATACCTCAGAATAAGGGAATAACAGGGAAAATAGGTGATAACTGAAGGAGAGGAGGAAAGTGGGGAAGGAGGGGAGGTAGAGGACTGAGATTTTGCATGGCCCAGGGGCCAACAAAAAATATATATATTTTTTTTTTTTTTTTTTCGATGTCAAAAGTTGATTTTTTTTTTCACTCACTCTTAAGAGTCTCCCCGCAGTCCGCCGGGGGAACTCTTAAGAGTCTCCCCGCAGTTCCTGGGTTAATGAACGACATCGTAGCAGACATCCCAAACTGTACTGTCTACCTTGATGACGTGATCATTTATAACAACGATTTCCAAAGTCACTGTGAGCACATAGAAGCCTTATTTAGTCAACTTAGTAAAGCAGGCTTGGTGGTTAATCTGGGCAAGTGTGACTTTGTGCAAGCCACGGTGCAGTATCTGGGGTTTGTGGTTGGGTTAGGGCAGGTGAGCCCGCCCCAACAGAAGATACAGGCTATCGACTTGTTCCCCAGGCCGACCACCAAGCGGCAGATCAGGAGATTTTTGGGCATGATTGGGTATTACCGCCGCTTTATAAGAGGTTATTCTACTGTGTTAGCTCCTTTGACAGATCTACTAGCTAAAGATAGAAAGTTCCGCTGGGCACCTGAGTGTGAGCAGGCGTTTCGAGTAGTTAAACACCTTTTATGCACTCACCCTATCCTCAGGGCCCCGGACTTTGAACAACCATTTCAGTTGGCGACTGATGCCAGCGGAGTAGGGGCTGGTGCCAACTTTTGCAGACAGACGAGGAAGGTCTTGAGCATCCAGTCAGTTTCTTTTCAAAGAAATTTAATTCAGCACAGAAAAACTATTCGGTTGTTGAAAAGGAACTGCTGGCAACCGTGTTAGCGCTCAGACACTTTGAGGTCTATGTTCCTGCCTATGGGCCAGTCGTGGTAGTGTATACCGACCACCACCCGCTTAAATTCCTCAATCAATTCCACAACCGGAATATGAGGCTGACCAGATGGTCGCTCATGTTGCAAGAGTACAACTTAGACATTCGCCATATTGCCGGTTGTGAGAATATGATTGCGGACTGTTTGTCGCGGGTGGAGGATCCGGGGTAGACTACCACAGTATGTTGGTATAGCCTCCTGTCTTGGCTCGCGGTGTATTTTTGCGCTGGTGCTTGTTGGCTCGCGTGTGTAGCATCAGCGTAGGGTCGCAGGGCAGGAGTTGTTGGCTTTGATTAGAAGAAAATTAGGCTACATCTATAGAGTTGTTGGCTTTGATTAGAAGAAAATTAGGCTACATCTATAGTAGCCGCCAAAAAACAACATTAAAATATAATATGAAAAATTAAATAAAAACTCTTTCTTTTTGATAATTAATTTTAAGATAATATTGTAGCTGAGTACTGAGTGCAGATGATTTTCCCTTAGTAGGCTGTGCTTCTTAAAGCTCGCTCTGGGAGCACAATGTTATGAATTAATGTATTATATTTGGGAAGGGTGATAAGATTTGTTTTATATATAAATGTTGTTGTATTTTTTTTAGGAGACTGAGCTTGCATTCCATGAGTGGCAGAGTGGTTAGGAGTGGCAGATTCTAGCGACATTCTGCCTGTTCAGATATGGGCTCATGGTTGAGTGTCCCATATCTTGGGGGGGGTGTGACGCCTCCCGGCGGTGGCAGAATGGTTGCGTGGGGCATTGCAGCTCGCTAGCGCTCGCCAGGATGGGGGGATGGGCTACAGTTGTCCTAGAATGATCTGCTTTATGTAATTAGTGTCGTGTTGCCACAGACAGTCTAGAAATGGTCTTTGTTTTGGTCTGTGACCGCGCCTTATATTTTATATTCGCTATAATATAAATGTTGCTTGTGTGGGAGGCGAGCGAGAGAGGGTGAGGGAGTACACCTGGCAGCGGGGTGAGCTATGACGCGGCTCGCTTGGGCGCTGACGGCGTTGGCGGCCGGGTGGTCAACTAGTCCCTTCCCGTCGCGGCCTCATGTTTTTTACCAGCTCAGAGCTTGCCTGACACCCGTATCGCCTACATCCTTTGCAATTCTGTCCCCCATACTCGCCACTTTGCATACTATTTCTCTCTCTCGACTTCTCCTTTCTCATTCTCTAATCTTTATTAAACTCAACATCCCTTCTGGTTTCAGCATAGACGTTCACCGTCGACCAGTCGTATTGTACGCGAAGCTCTCAGATATTTCCATGTATTAGGTTAAGGAGGTATTATGCTTTATTGAGGGTTTGGAGAGACGGACTTTTCCGTATGTGTCCTCTCTCGGGAAGGTTGTAGACCGGTATATGTCTCCCTGGCAAGGTGTTGAGTGATTCTGCTTGGTTATCTAAAGCTAGACTAGGGGTAAGGTTACTGTGTCGTTGTCTCCGATGTGTGCAGTGTTAGCTAAGCCCTGCACGACATCGACAGGTACTGTGGGAGCCTAAGTTGTCTTCGGGTGGGTTTACTTTGCAAGCACAGCGCTGTGGTGTGAGAGGGCCATAGCCTATCCTTCGCAACATAGTGCTGCCTCTTTGTGTTGACTTCTGAGGGATCGCCAGGATAGAACTAGGTACTAGAGACCTAGATTTATCAAGAGAGCATCCCCGTCATATAACGTAATCTTCATTATACCACCTTCGGACAACGTTAGGCTACGAGCCGCATGCTCGCCCATTGTTGCCCTGCCTTGATACCCCAGCTAGACTTTATTAACTGAGCAGACACTGGTTAGAGATAAGCCCCCATTATTATATGTATGCAACATTATTATTCACTGCACTTTTGAGCCGAGGTTGTTGTTGAGTTGCACAACCCTAGTAGGCTGTTGCGTTGTGTCACGAAGCATTTCTTTAGTTGTCGAGCATTACTACCTTTGCGCAGTCTTTATTATTCGCCTGCCTATTATTACTATATGTCCTAGTATTTATTGTGACCCGTATTCTGCATTATAATTGTTCAAGATTCTTTACGAACATCTTCCCAGCATCAGACTTATTTCAGAAGTTTCCAGTTGATGTTGCAGGACTAGCATTGCACTTTCTTTAACCCTTATTTAGCGGGTGGTCAGGTATTTTACACTGTACCGCTCAGCGGGCATAATCCCGAAATATTCGCTCAATTTCACTCGCCCTAGCGCCGTTACTATGGCTCCAATGCGAACGAAACGATCATTTTTGGAAAGAGCAACTCTTCGTCTATCCATATAAGTCTATGAATGGATGTTATGAATGAGTGTGGAGGGTGGGAAGAGGTGAGAAAGAGGAGGTACTTTTTGGTCTATTTCCCAGGCGCGTTCGGTTGCGTTCGCTTTGGCCTGACTTCGGCCTCTAGCGCGTCTAGTATTCCTTCGGTAATCGGTCTTATTTTTCTCTTATTTCTCCTTATTTCTGTATTCTCTCTCTCTCTCTCTCTCTCTCCTGTCTGTCTGTCTGTTTCTCTTTCTCTCTCTCTCTGGCTTGCTCGCTTTCCCTCTCTCGCGCGCTCTGTCTCTCTCTCTCTTCCTCATCCGTATATGTAATTCTCATTATTATTTTCTCTAATCTCTCTCACTCCTCCTGTCTGTCTGTCTCTCTGGCTCGCTCGCTTTCCCTCTCTGGTGCCCCCTTTCTCTCTTCCTCATCCGTATTATGTATTCTCATTATTATTTTCTCTAAGTAATCCCTCTATTTCATTTATTTGCTTGTAATATTTCTGTATTATTATATCTTTTTCACTCTTTCTTCAGTTCAGTTTCTGTATTCTCTCTATACGGTGGGAATGGTATTTCGTATGAGGGATGTGCAGCACAAATATTCAATCTTTCGTTGTTTGGTTGTTTGTATTACCGTAAGAAATTTACTGAACGCCTGCAAATAATACGCTATATAATGCTTGCAATCAAACTCTCAAGCAATTTCAAGGTCACATGCAATTATAAATGTAGGCTATAGGTAACCGACCCAGAGAGGAAGAGACAAGAGAGAGAGAGTGTCGTGATAATATAACAATGTTACATATGTATCATATATATATGAAAAAATAATATATACGGTAGGCCTACATCTGTTCCCCACAATCATATAATGCCAAGCACAAATATTCAATCTTTCATTGTTTGTATTACCGTAAGAAATTTACTGAACGCCTGCAAATAATACGCTATAAAATGCTTGCAATCTCTCTATTTTCTCTAATCTCTCTCACTCTTCCTGTCTCTCTCTCTCTCTCTCTCTCTCTCTGGTTCGCTCGCTTTCCCTCTTCCTCATCCGTATTATGTATTTCTCATTATTATTTTCTCTAACTAATCCCTCTATTTCATTTATATGCTTGTAATATTTCTGTATTATTATATCTTTTTCACTCTTTCTTCAGTTCAGTTTCTGCATTCTCTCTCTCTCTCTCTCTGTTTCCCTTGCTTTGCAGGAATTTTGTTTTTGTTTTATATATAATATATAATAATTTACTTATCATTACTTACTATATCGTATAAACAATTGTAGGTAGCCAACTTACCATAATACCGATACACCAAACCGATCCGCATGCGTTTTTGTTTATCACCTGTTTACTAAAGTGCCACCATTATCGATTTTCTTGGAGCCGACTAGAGCGGGAGGGTTACCAATTGAAATTAAATCCGCTAGCATATATTGTTAGATGTAAGACATGATAAATACCACTAGAAATATGAATTGGCAAAATCCATATAATATCACTTCGAAATTGTTCTGAAATTTCAAAACAAAACCGCTAGTGTAAGTCATTGCTGCTAGATCGAAGTAAAGGTCTCTAGATCTAGCGGAAGTCGCTATACGTATTGGTAGTACTGCACACTCATTCATTTCATTCATTCATTTTCTATTGAGCTCGTCCTGGAATCTTTATGACTCTGAATCTTACGATTGCCGACGGCGATACGTTGTTGACATTGTTGTTGATGTTCCAGTGGAGGGATGAACAAAATATCGTCCTTGTCCAATAATAGCTATTTCATAGTCCCACAGGACTTATTTTGATATATTTATCAAATTTATTGAACGCCTGAAAATAATACGCTATAAAATGCTTGCAATCAAACTTTCAAGCAATTACAAGGTCACATGCAATTATAAAAAGGTATATTGTAGAGCACAATCTTCGCCAAGCTTCGTTGTTGCTTGTATTATCGTGAGAAATGTACGATACACCCTGGTTATCGTGAGAAATTTACCGAACGCCTGCAAATAATACGCTATAAAATGCTTGCAATCAAACTCTCAAGCAATTTCAATGTCACATGCAGTATAGGTAGACCCAGAGAGGAAGACAGACAGAGAAAGAGAGGAGGTCAAAAACATCTGCTAGGTGTGATTTCCCCTGGGAGGGAAGAGATTAGTTAGGGGCGTGCCCTGGCCTACATCAGACAAAGAGAGTACAAAGGAGTACAAACAAAGAGAGTGAGACAGAGAGAGAGAGAGAGAGTAGTGATAATATAAAAATGTTACACATGTATCATATAATATATGAAAACATAATATATACGGTAGGCCTACATCTGTTCTCCACAATCATATAATGCCAAGCACAAATATTCAATCTTTGGTTGTTTGTATTACCGTAAGAAATTTACCGAACGCCTGCAAATAATACGCTATAAATGCAAAGGAAATTTCTTGTAGAGTGCAATTTTGAGGACGTAATGTGCTCTGAGAGAGAGCGGAGCGGTGATTAGGAGCATAAATTACCTCAAGACCGCTCGCCACACAGGGAATTCTATAAGGAAATTACCGTATTTTAGGGTTTTTGCACTCGTGTTTACGATCGTTGAAAGACAACCAGTGATCGTAAAAGGATGGTTCGGGTGTCATTGGAAAGCTCAATTTACGCACTTTCAGGATACATACTTGTATTACGCTCTGGGTCTTGTTTATGCATGAAAAAGAGCACGGAACAACCCCATTTAGGGTAAAAAAAAAACCCGCTGGGCGGCACAGTGAAATATACTCCACCAGCCGCTCGTAAGGTGATAAAATGCTTGCAATCACATTTTCAAGCAATTATAAATATAAATTGTACTTACCAACACCCACACCAGTATGTTCTTCGTCAGGAACGTCTCCAATTTGCTCAAGGGTCTGTCCAATATCAACCACAACATCCACCCCACGCAAATTATGCTTGGGGTGATAGCCTATGATCGGGTTATTTTCGTCTTCCGAGTCATCCACACTACCAAAACTCTCACCCAGACCTTCGACGGTTTCATCCAACAGCTTATTAGAAAGTTCTGAAGAGTTCAGCATGGTATCTAGTTTCTGGGTGGTGAGCCGGGCGTGGTTAGTAGGGTGGCGCGACGCACTAGGGATTGGCGGCCACCGAATCGAACACGGGCAAATCTTGACCTTCCATTATGGCTGCTTGAGGGTCACTTAGTCACGGTCACGCAGTGGGGATGTGTGGGTGGGCCCTTGTAGTACACCGCCTGACCACCAAGTTTCGCTTTCCACCAAAATTAGGGCGGGAATACGCCCACGGACTTGAGTCCGACCCCGCCATTTAGTCCAATTTTCTCGTATCGGACTTAAGTCCGACCCCGCTAAATAAGGGTTAATACAGGAGTGCCAGTTATTTGAGTATCTACCGTAACGTTAATTAATCACGTTAACTATCTTTTCTTTGTGTAACCTAATCGAGTAATCTTTTACCGTTTGAGAATAGGCTGTTTCATCGAGCGTCAGCCTAGTGTGTGTGCACCAGTTACCGAGTCATAGGATACCTCGTTGTCCAGGCACGACTCAGGGCGGTAATGGTGTTTTGTTTTCCAGTGTTTAAGGCAGGGGTTGGATCTAGTGTTACTGTTGTTGCATTTTGCCATTATCTAGTCCAATGTTGAAGAGCCCTGTGTCTTTGAGAACCTGGATCGTAACAAAGTGACCTGAGGGCGTTAAGTCTGGGTGTCAGTTTCTTTTTAATGTTTGTGGTGTGCTGTTTGAATGTCATATGAGTACCATATGTTACTCCTAGGATTTTGGGTGTGTGTGTATGTGTTAGGGGTGTGTTGTTTATGGTGGGTTGAGGGATGTATTCGTGTTCTCCTGTCCAGCTTGTGAGCAGGGTTGCGGTGGATTTGGCTGGGGCTAGATTAAGTCTGTTTGTAGTGCACCAGCCATGTAGTGTGTTGAGATAGGGTTGAAGGAGATCTGTTGCTCATTTTGGATCATGGTGTGTGCATGTGAGTGTTATGTCATCTGCATAGGAGGCTAAGTTTATTTGGGGCGTATTGGGTGTAGTTATATCGTGCATGTACAGATTGAAGAGTGCGGGCGATAGAACGGATCCTTGTGGGACTCCGGTTGGAAAGTTTCTGATTTTAGATGACTGACCGGCAAAAGATACGTGTGCACATCTGCCTGCTAGGAAGTTGGCCAGCCACCTTTTTGTGTTGTTGTGCATGTTTGTGATGTAGATTTTGTTTGTTAGGTTGTGGCGGGGGATGGCATCGAAGGCTTTACTAATGTTGAGTGTGGCTAATAGTGATCTGTGTGGTGGTCTAGCTGAGTTGATGACGTCAAAAGCTCTTTGTGTAAGGTCTGTGAGAAGAGTGTTTGTGGAGTGCAGTGGCCTAAAGCCATGTTGTGTTGGAGCTAGGGGTAGGTCAGGTGTAATTAGTTGTAATACTAGGCATTCCATGACTTTGGAGGGGGAGCAAAGGAGTGTGATGGGGCGGTGCGAGGAGGGTAGCGTGGGGTCTTTGTTGGGTTTGGGGAATGTGATGATGATACCATGCTTCCAAATGTCTGGTATTGTTGTGTGAATAGCTGTAGTTTGATATGTTAGTGAGTGCTTGTATGCCTTGTGGTCCCAGGTATCTGAGGTGTATGTTGCTTATGTTGTCTAGGCCACAGGCGGGTGAGTGCTTGATATTGTTGATGATATGCTTTGTCTGGTGATTGGTGAAGGGTGTATAGTCAGGGTCTGTGGGGAATTGTCTCTTACGACGGATGACATGTCGGTCGTCTTTGTGAGGTTTTAGGTGGCTGACATGTGAGAAGTGATTGATGAGAGTGTTTGCTTGTTGTTTACATGAAGGAGAAGAGTCTGTTGTTGTGATTGCAGCATGTGATTGTGTTATGTTGCTGTTGTTGACTAACCTGTTATCTTTCAAGGCTGCCCTTTCCGACTATCTTGCAGGAGTCTTATATGAATGGATAAAAAACACCATCTGAGGAAGAGCACTTTATTGAAAACGTTTCGCAGATAGCTTCATCAGGTCACTAACTGGTAACTAACTATGTCACTAACTATGCTGGTACATAGGAGGCCTTAAATATCCGTCCAGACAGGCCTCGTATGTACCAGCATTTGTTAGTGACCTGATGGAGCTATCTGCGAAACGTTGTCAATAAAGTGCTCTTCCTCAGATGGTGTTTTTTTTATCCATTCTGTCTACTTTTCAAGTACCACTCAACATTCTTATATGAATATTCATGATTTTTGTTCTCGATGTCACACCTTCTGGCCTCCTCAACCACTTATACTTATACCTTGTTTGTTAACTTAGCTGCTTATGATGCACTTTCCAGTCCATAGATCTCTATACTTTCCTGTTTTTGCTACAAACTATAAACTATCTTTGGGCTGGCGCATCAGCAGTGTGTGGCTTCCGTGGACCCTGACCTTCTACTTAGCTCTGGGGTCTGGGAAGCCCACCAGGTAAGAATACACACCATCAAACAAATTTCCGTAAGTAAAGTAATTTAATGTTATTGCATTTCTAATTATATTATTTTCAATGTTATTGCCCATGATATTTCAGTACCGTACAGTATTGCCGTACAATAGTGGAAGTTGGCGAACGTTTCCGGACGATACAGTATATGGAAGATTCAGTATACTGTAATGGAGGACGTTCCCGCATAATGAGCCGGATATTGGCGGACGTTCCCGCTTTTAGGGACTGTTTTGTGTTCCCGGACTTTACCGGTCCCCGGACTCGGCTCCCCCCCAAATAGTCTGGCAAATGGAGGGTCGAGTGTATGTAAAGAATTTGTGTATTTTTTTTACCGAGAATGAGATAGAAGGATGGAGAGGATATAGAGTGAAAGTGGTGTTTGGTGGGAGGAGCGACACCAGCTGACGGATAACAGAGGTGCATGGAGGCATTCATTCGTGGTCACCCCGTCGGGGATTGAAGCATCTGGCAATAGATAGATTTAAATATCTTTGGTCTTTAACCCTCCGGGCTGGTATTCCAAAGGACGGAGGGTGTATCTGGGCGATCTGGCCGAAAAATGTCTAGGACTAGGCTACCATATTTTTGTTTATTTTAACTGCTAGAAATTTTCCACGCATCTATAAACGTAGTGCGGTTTTCAATCTGTAGACTGGCGTTGAGTAGAGCTCTGTAAGTCAACTGGTTCAGTTGTGATGACGATTTCAGTGGAGCGAATTTTTCCGCGATGTTGACAATATCGGAGCTTTTCAGACACTAATTTCGTCTTACGTCACAACAATAACATTGATCCGACGTCTCCTTCTTGTTTTCGGAGGTGCGGTGACGCAACGATCGGCTTTGTTTACATGCGTCGGACGCACGGTGTTCAGACCAAGCTGAATAGGCTTGAAAGCTTGCTGCCTATTAATATGACACCCGGGCTCCTGCCCATCTGCCGCGCTTGCCTTTTAATAGGACACCTGGGTAGGAAGGGTTAAACGAACTTAATTATCAGTATTTCCATGCATAACACTATTTGTTTTCCTATTCTCCCCAACAGTGTATCAGTATTGAAAGAGGTAGTAGAGCGTGCCGCTAAGGTCTTGCTCGACAAGCAGGTTCTTCACATTTCGGGGTGGGGGGGGGGGGGGGGGGGGGGGGTGGGGGGGGGGGGGGGGGGGGGGGGGGGGGGGGGCACGGGGGGGGAGGGGGGTGGGGAGGGGGGGTGGGGTGGTGGGGGGGGGGGGGGGGGGGGGGGGGGGGGGGGGGGGTGGGGGGGGGGGGGGGGGGGGGGGGGGGGGGGGGTGGGGGGGGGTGGGGGTGGGGGGGGGGTGGTGGGGGGGGAAGAGAAGCCGTGTTTGATACATTGTCCCAACACGTCTGTGTCACTACTTGGCCGGCACTGATACCTCAACATTATTACTGTTTTCTAAGGCTACAATTGAAGGCCAAGACCCTTCCTCTCCAAATGTTGACCATGGAGCAACTACAAACCTAAAGGTGAGTGTGGTGAAAAAAAAAATCCAGGCAAGTAATTCCGAGCCAACACCCATTGCTTATCAAACCCCCCTTCGTCCTAAAAATACTACCTTGACCCACCTACACTCTACTGGCTAGAATTTGTATGTTTATCGTTAGAAAAACTTCTTATTCTCGTATGATGCAGGCGAGCGAATAATTGTTTACTGAAAAAATATACACATATAGTATGCTTGGGAGTTTTGGGAGAGGTTTAAGTCTTTAGGAGGGTTTAGTTTTTTTTTTTAGCCTCCCACTCCTAGTGATGACTATAGGGTAACAACCGACCTTGAGGTTAGTGCAAGAGAAAAGCTTTGTTAACCCTTTGGCGCACGATGAAGCTTTCCGAGTCATAAGGTGTTTTTTTCCTAGGCGCACGATGACTCTTTAAGAGTCATCAAACTTAAAAATATTCGCCAAAAATTAAGTTTTCGTCCGACGCGCGTCATATTTGGTATGGATATTCGGTATCAAATCAAGTTCAATGGAAACTCGCTCTTGGGTCCAGCAAAGCTTGTGTTTACAGTGTTATAGTGCAATATTGTACACAAATATAGTGTTTTAGTGAAAAATAATTATTGTGTCTTCCTTTTGTATCTATTATGTGTAATAAATATCTCCAGGTGCGAAAAATCATTTTTTGTTATCAGTGTTTTCAATACTTTCACGTTTATTCGTTTATCTCACTTACTATTTGGTTTATCGTAATTCTGAAGTTACCGATGGAA
>CM064506.1:31200084-31292822 GCA_032716605.1 Paralithodes platypus | reverse complement strand
AATACTCAATACAAGGGCGCACTATGCCCCTGTACAGAGCGAGAAGCTGTGCAGGGGAAAAGAACCCCCTAAGGCGGTTGAGCACACCCAGCTTTCTGGGAGGCTGCCTTAGCAAGGGACTGGTAATATGGTCCTTCCAAATGAGAGCAGAAGAAAAAGAGACACCAAGAATATTGAGAGAAGATGAAGGGTTTGATTTTTTGTATTGTTGAAGAATAAAGGGATAGTCCGCTGGGAGATCCTGACGGGTAGATAGATGGAGAAATTTGGGTTTTGGAAGCATTAAAGTTAAGGTTTTTCTCTGCCCCAATTGGAAATAGTATTTAGAATCAGCATTTAAGAGTTCTATGGCTTCATTACGTTTGTCGTTGAGGGATTGCTGGCTGCGGCGTTCTGAAAAACTAATGGAGTAGTGTAAGGTTGAGTCGTCTGCGTATGAATGGATGGGAATTAAGGTACAGTTAAGGAGATCATTTATAAAAAATTAGAAAGCGAATAGGAGATAGGACAGAGCCCTGAGGAACACCGGAGTTTATAGGGTGAGGAAGTGAACAATGGCCGTCCACAACCGCAGCTATGGAATGGCCGGAAAGGAAATTAGAGACAAAGGCACAGATGGAGGGATAGAAACCGAAGGAGGGTAGTTTAGAAATTAAAGATTTATGCCAGACTCTATCGAAGGCTTTCGATATGTCTAGTGCAATAGAAAAAGTCTCACCGAAGTCCCGAAAGGAGGATGACCAAGAGTTAGTAAGATATGAAAGAAGATCACCAGTAGAGCGACCCTTAAGGAAGCCATACTGGAGATCTGAGAGCAGATTATGAGAA
This sequence comes from Paralithodes platypus, assembly GCA_032716605.1. Lineage (NCBI taxonomy): Eukaryota > Metazoa > Arthropoda > Malacostraca > Decapoda > Lithodidae > Paralithodes > Paralithodes platypus. The sequence goes on along the minus strand of CM064506.1, from coordinate 31,291,994 downwards.
GAGAAATGCTTAAGAAATTTGGAAGCAAGAATAGTTTCAAAAACTTTAGAAAGACAAGAGATAAGAGCAATTGGACGATAGTTGGAGGGTTGAGAGCGGTCACCCTTCTTTGGGACAGGTTGAATGTGAGCAAACTTCCAGCATGAAGGGATGCAGGATATAAGTGAAAGAAAAAGGAAGGGGTAGCTGTGGTGTTGTCAGATAGGTTGAGGAATTGTTTGAAAAAACTATTGATACGGGGATTCGAGAATTGTGTGGTGTGAGAGCAAGATTGGAATAGATCGATATATATTTATGTATGTATGCACCTGTCAACCAGGAAACTGGGAAAGGAATGGAAGAAAATAGAAAATTTAGATTAAAGTCAATAAGTGTATAAGAGAAAGGCAAGAGTGTACAAATGTAATTATGCTGGGTGACATGAATGGCAGAGTTGGAAATGAGATAGAAGGTATAGTGGGTAAATGGGGCATGGAAGGTAGGAATATAAATGGTGACTTTCTTCTAGAAGTATGTGCAGAGAGAAAAATGTTTTTGGCTAACATGTTTTTTGAGCATCATCATATACAGCCGTCCGGCTGGCTCAGTTGACAGCGTTCATTCCCCGCTCAGATTGAAAAGTTTTTCTGGGATATAGCTGGCGGTTACCATCTCTCCATGAGCTAGGGGAATGGCTAATGGTCTCTGGTAGACTAAAGAGAGCCAAGCGCTTGTGAGTCCTCGAAGGAGGAGATACGGACGCTATATATGTAACCAGACGATTATTATTATTACATACAGTAGATATACATGACACAGAGGTGAAGGTGAGCAGGAACAGAAATCTCTAATTGACTACGCCATGATTGATTCTGGGTTAAAAGGAAGAATATTAGATACAAAAGAAGTACGAGGTATGCTGACAGGATCAGATCCCTATACAGTGCTGACAATAAGGGAGTGGAAATATGAGAGGAAAGAAAGAAAACTGACACTAGAGAGAACATAATAGTGAGAAAACTGAATGAAGAATGTAATGCAACATATTACAGGGATATGCCGAAAGAGACTGTAAATTACATGGACATTATGATAGATCTAGGAAATACTGATGACGAAGTAAGGAAAGGTACAAGAGACTCCTTAATCAAAGCATCTGAGAAAGCATATGGCAAGAAAAAAGTAAAAACTGGAAAAGGAAAGGTAATGCAAAGATATAAAAGAAATAGTGAAAAAGAAGAAATAGTGTGCTGCATATACCTAGAGAAACTAGAGATGCGAGGAAACAAGAATATAAGAACTTGAAACAGCGAAGAGGACGATACAAGACGCTAAAAGGAAGGAAGATGAGGAATATGGGAAGAAGATTAGTGAACTAATTCTGAGTGATAAGAAAGCATACTACAGAGCTGTGAAAGAAGCCAAAGGGAGGAAGACAGAGAGTGTCTCGGGTGGTAGAATGAGGAACATGAATGGGGAGGTGGTGGAGGGTGACAGTGTGGTGGATGTGTGGAAATATCATTTTAGTAGCTTAGCTGTAAAGAGTAGGGGGAAGACAAAAATCTCAAGCATGGGAATGGAGAGAGGTAGAATAAACAGTGTAGACAAAAGACAGATACGCAGAGAAGAAGTAAGAGAAGCAATTAATAGACTTAAAATGGGCAAAGCTGCTGGAGTAGATAACATCCCAGGTGAAAATCTGAGATATGGGGGAGATGAAGCTGTAAACATAAAGCATAGGTTATGTAAATTAGCATGGGAAAAGGAAAGTGTATCAGAGGACTGGATGAAAACAGTAATTGTACCCCTGTACAAAGGGAAGGGTAGGAAAGAGAAATGTAAGAGTTATAGGGGAATTATCTTGCTTAGCATACCTGATAAGGTATATGCAAGAGTACTAATAGAGAGACTGCAAAAGGTAAAATATGATAAAATAGGTGAAGAGCAGGGAGGCTTCAGAAGGGGCAGGGGCTGCATTGACTAGATAGCTTCAATGCGATAGTTGGTAGAGAAGTATTTGGCCAAGAACAGAAAACTATACAACATTCATGGATTTGGAAAAAGTATACAAAAAAGTAGATTAGGAGGGCCTGTGGGATCTGCTAACAGTATATGGAATGGGAGGAAAGTTGCTAATGGCTCTAAATCTTTTTATAGGAATGCAATGGCAAATGAAGGTAGGTGAGTGTTTTGAGGTCAATGTAAGAGTGAGACAGGGATGTGTCATGTCACCTTGGTTGTTTAATACTGTATATACATGGTGACATGGATGGAAAGGTTAGAAAGTGTAGGGCACGATCAATGGGTATAGGAGCTTGGCTGGAATCGGAGGGAAGAGAGTGGAAAATTTGGCCCTATATGCAGGCCATTCAGTTCTGTTGGCGGAAAATGTGGAAGAACTTTACAGGGTATGCAAAAATTGGAAGTTAAAGGTCAATGTAGGGAAATGTAAGGTAATGGTGTTTGTGAGAAGAATTAATTAAACTATAGACTAAGACAAAACATAGAATCAAGAAAGAACATGAACAATGTTGTAAAATATACACAAGAAATGATATACTGGAAGAGGTTGAAAGTTTCAAGTATTAGGGAACTGTACTGTGGAAATATGGTAAAGTGGAGAGTGAGATAAAAGAGAGAAAAATGTAAGGGAGAAAAGTAATTTTGGAGGAACCAGCCTTTGGCCGGGACATTTAAATACTAAAAAGTTTACATATTTATCTCAAAGGCAGATCTTGGATCTTTTTAACCCCAACCCCCCTTAACGCTTAGAGTACCAGCGACATCTTTTTGTTATTATTTCAGCTGCATTTAGACGATTTTATGAAGCTTAGGAAGGATGTATGGTAGCTATAGAGATTAATTGAAATATGGTCTGTCATCTTTTAACGGGTAGACATCCTTCCTCAGCAGAGTAAAACCTTCTAATAGTTGCCAGAAAATTATGAAAAGGAAGTCACGGGTACTGAATGGGTTAAGTAGACACATTTTAATACCAAAACATGTAAACAAAAAAAAATTTGAAGGCGGATCTTGGAGAGTAACCCCTGGGGGTTAGGGAATAGAATATGCCCCACGTGCCTTCTGCGTGTCGTAAGAGGCGACTAAAGAGGTTGGGTCGGTGGGCTTGCGACCCCCACCCGGAAAAAATATCTAAGCAAAGAAAAACGAACGAGCAGCCTCGGATGCGGACGGAACCAACGTTGACGAACCACGACCGACTAAGGACATGCCTTCGGACATTCTGAGAATGGCTACGTGGAATGTTAGTGGCATGAATGATGGCACAAAAGAGAGAGAGGTTCTGGAAGTGTTAGTGAATGCCAGGCTGGATGTATGTGGAATGACAGAGGCCAAATGGAAAGGTTCAGATGTGAGAGAATGGAAGTGTGGAATGGGTGTGTGTGCTGGAGTGAGTGAAGGAACAGCGAGAGAAGGTGCATGTTTTGTTTGTAAGTAGCAAATGGAAGGAATGTGTAAGAGAGTATGGGTCTGTGGGTTCAAGGATTGTGTGGGTGAGAATGAAAGTAGGAATACAAAGGTGGGTGATTGTATGCGTGTATGCCCCGACAGAGGATATACTTGAAAGAAAGAAAGAGGAGTTCTGGATGAATGTGGAGGCGTGCCTGGAGAAGTTTGACAAGAACGAAAGAATATTTCTGATTGGGGATATGAATGGTAAGGTGGGTGATAGGAAAGTTGAGGGAGTGGTGGGAGGGTGGGGGGTACCATCAGAGGTGAATGGGAATGGTAGTGCACTTGTGGACGTATGTGTGGGGAGGAGGCTGTGGATAGCCAACACCTTCTTCCGACACAGAATGATCCACAGGTACACGTGGAAACGGATGTTGACGATGAAGGATAAGACAGTGGTGGAACGAAAGTCATTGATTGATTATGTATGTGTGGATGAACGAATGAAGAAATCTGTGATGGATGCTAGGGTGTATAGGGGTATTGGAGGGGGTCTGTCTGATCATTATGTAGTGGTAGCTAAGGTTAGGATACAAAAGAAGTGGGTGAGGAGAGCGGGATGGAGGCGAGAGGAGGGTGGAATGGTGAGGAGGGTGGAGAGGTTGCAGGAGGAGGAAGTCAGGGAGGAGTACAGGAGAGCAGTGGAAAGACGACTAGGTGGGTTCGACCTGGAAGTTATGGAGGAAGTGGAGGAGATGAGCAAGGTGTTTTAAGGATGAGATCTGTGCAGCATGTGAGGAGGTGTGTGGAGTGAGGAGAAGAGGGAGGGGAGTGAAAGGTACAGCATGGTGGACAGAAGAGGTAAGAATAGCTGTGGAAGAAAAGAAGAAAGCATATAGAGAGTGGTTGGGTAGTAGAGGGAATGAAGATTCCGAGAGACAGAAACGAGCGAGGTACGTGGAGAGTAAGAGGGTGGTGAAGAGAGTAGTGAAGGAAAGTAAGAGAAGAGTAGATGAGGAATTTGGAAGGAATCTGAGTGTAAAATGGAGGGAGAGTAAGAAACTGTTTCTGGAAAGAAGTCAAGAAAGTTAGGGAAGGTAGCAAGGGAAACAGTAAGGGTGTGAAAGATAAGAATGGGAGAATGCTAGCCGAGAAGCAAGAGAGAGTCGAAAGATGGAGGGAGTACTTCAGTGAGTTGCTAAATGAAAGGAATGAAGAGCCAGCAAACATAGCTGGATATGGTATGGGAGGGAGAAGAAGAGAAGTAGTGGAGGAGGAGGTGGGGATCAGGAGGTCAGAAGTGTGGGAAGCCATGAAAAGAGTGAAGTTGGGGAAAGCACCAGGAACAGATGGAGTGTGTGGGGAAATGTTGAGGTATGGTGGTGAGATAGTGATAGAATGGGTATGGAAAATGTGCAAACTAGCATGGGAGAAGGGGAGTGCACCCCGTGACTGGAAGACTGGCATAATAGTCCCCCTATATAAGGGCAAAGGGGAAAGAGGAGTGTGTGGTAACCACCGAGGAATATGTCTTCTAAGCGTAGTAGGGAAGGTATACAGTAGGGTAGTGATTGAGAGAGTGAGAGTGAGAACGGAGAAATGGATAGGCGACGAGCAGGGAGGTTTTAGGAAGGGAAGAGGATGTGTAGATCAGATTTTTACCCTGAATTGTGTTGTGGAGAAGTATCTGGAGAAGAAACAAAAGGTGTATGTTGCCTTTATGGACTTGGAGAAGGCCTATGACAGAGTGGATAGAGAAGGTTTGTGGAAAGTACTTAGAATATACGGAGTAGAGGGCAAGTTGCTGAAAGCAGTGAAGAGCATGTATGAGGGTGCAAAGGCGGCAGTACGTGTGGAGAGTGAGCAGAGCGAGTTCTTTGACCTGAATGTTGGGTTTGAAACAGGGGTGTATGATGTCCCCGTGGTTGTTTTACTGTATATATGGATGGAGTTATGAAAGAAATACTATCAAGAGCAGTGGATGTTGGTGTATCGCTGAAAAGGGAGGGAATTGAGTGGAAGCTACCTATACTGCTGTTTGCGGATGATACAGTTCTGATGAGTGATAATGAATGGGAGTTTGCAGGGTCTGGTAAATGAGTTTGGAACAGTGTGCGAAAAACGGAATTTGAAGGTAAATACGGGGAAGAGCAAGGTTATGGTCTTCGAAAGGGGTGAAGTCACAGAGTGTGAGGTGAAGCTGAACGATCAGGCTATGGAGATCGTCAACTCTTTTAAGTATCTGGGCAGTGTGTTGAGTAAAGATGGGACTATGGATGAAGAGGTGCGGGAGAGGGTACAACAGGGGAAGAGGGTTGTAGGAACGCTAAAAGCAGTAACAAGAAATAGGGTGGTCAGTATGGAAGTGAAGAAGTCCTTGCATGACAGTGTGGTAATCCCGACACTGACTTACGGAAGCGAAGCATGGACGTTGGTTGAGAGACTCAGACCAAGAGTGAGAGCAGTGGAAATGAATTACTTAAGGAGTGCGTGCGGAGTTACATGGAGGGATAGACAGACTAATGAGGAAGTGAGAAGGAGGTGTGGTGTGGAGGTAGATGTGCTGGAAAGTGTGAAAAGGAACAACTTGAGATGGTTCGGCCATATGGAACGTATGGAAAGCGAGAGAATGACTAAGAGGGTGTACGAGAGCGAGGTGGAGGGACAGAGGGGGAGAGGTAGACCGAATATGAGGTGGAAGGATGGAGTGAGGAACTACATGAACGAAGGCGGTGCTGGTTGGGGGGAGGGGCGTCGACTGACTGGGGACAGAGGTGCATGGGGGCGGTTCGTTCGTGGCCACCCCTTCGGGGATCACGGCGTCAGGCAATAGATAGATAGATAGATAGGTCAAGGGAGGACACTAAAATAATAATAAATAAATAAGCCCCACCTCCCTTAAGTTGTTAACTGTAGGAAGAACCCGGGCCTGGAGCCCCGGAGATACAAGATGGCATGATATTATCATAGCTGATTGGCTGAGGCAAGTATTAACAAGGAAGTGGACTGGGATTAACACTTTGAGGATTATGATGCATCTTGACACTTTATTCTGGCTATCATTAGGGGATATTATACAGTTTAGGAAAGATCTGTGGGAAATAAAAGTCTCAAATAACGCTCTGACTTCCATATACTCTTCCTAATCTGAATAAAATAAAATAATTGTCAGGAAAACAAAAAATCTTACATAATTGGATCTTGAAAGGGGTAAATGAGCAGTAACATGCTAATTCAAAGAGCAATGAAATAAACATTCAAAATTAAAATAAGTTTATTGATATATGATTTACATACAATATATTAATACATTAATGACAATAGCTTTAACCCTTTCAGAATGGCTGATGCCCTTTTAATTTTATTCAGTTTAGGAAGAACCTCTGGATATTAAAAGCCTACAAACTATCTTATTAAACCCTTTTAACTAGCACAGATTCTTCCTAAGCTATATAAAACCCTCTACATATAACTAACTATATTATACAAGACATTGGCTGTATTGAGACCGAGGGTTAACATATAACATTACAGATTAATACTTGATGCTTAGTTTACTCCTAACTATTAATTTGCTTGATATAAATTAACCCTACATTTAGAAGATTTTAGGAAGCTTAAGAAGGATGTATGGTAGCCAAGCGGATTAATTGAGGTGTCTGTAGCCTTTTCATTGGTAGATGTCCTTCCTAAGCTGAATATATAGTATAATATTTGCCTGTATATAATGACAAGGATGTCAATGGTGCTGAAAGGGATACTAAGTAAGTCAGCTCTACAATGTATTATGACTTACAAAAACTGTCAAACTAATCCATTAAAATTAATAACTAGTTAATCCATTAGAAGTAACAAGCATCAATATAAGTCAATCTTAAAATAAGGTAAATCATAATCTACTAAGGAGTTGCCATCAGCAAATAATCTACAATAATTTAGTGAATATTCATATAGGGTACGATGCCCAATGCAGACGCAAAAATGGGTACTTATTTTTGTTGTCGAGTTGCTTCTGTCAGCCTATAACAGATCGGAAACTGAGAGTAGGGGGGATAAATAGCAAAATGTTTTATTTTTAAAGAATATCAACAAAAATGTTGTACCTGTTCTTATTTAAGAGTGAGAAGACAAATAAGACATGCATCTCCTTTTAACACAAAACCCTAACCCTTAAAGAGCGGCGCTCGACTTAAGTCGTGCACCAATTTGCAGCAAGTTAGGAGCATTATTAAGGCTTTTAAAGGGTTAAAATCGAGTGCAAATGGCCGAGAGCGCAGCAGGCCACACGTCCGACACCCAGGGCTTACCGCCACCCACTGACTCACGCTCCCTCTGTTCTCGAGAGGCCGGCAGTGTTACCAGTAGTGAGCGTAGTAGGAAAAAATATGCCGCTATACGCTAAACTCCCATGTTGGTAGCACCACTGCATGAGAACCACGAGTGCTACGTAGCTCGTTCTGGTCTCATTTTGAAGCTTTTAGCGCCTAGTTTTTTGCTGAATACATTTCTTTTCATGCAGATAGTTGATTGATCATTCAGGAGGGCCTGAATATGCCCAAAATAGCCCAAAACACCCCGCTAGACAAGGGCAAAAGAGACGCACCTGGACCTAAGGAGACGCAGAAGTGTTTAAATCACAAAAACAAAACAAAATATATAAGTATTAACCTCATTGGTACTTGAAAGAAAGCATGGTACTTTTGGTTGTAAGTTTACAATGCTTAGACAACAAAACTGACTGACATAGGCCATATAATTCATATTATTAAATAGGCAGATAATATAACTTAACATACTAATTTGCTAATTATAGGCCATTTCCAAAAAGAGTTTAGAGGGTGCAGGGAAGTTATACATGGACCATTAATGCTAATTTGAGGTTTAAATCTAGTGCCACTCACCCTCCCATGCATATTTGGTGCTAATACGCCTGTTATATGCCTGCTTATCTCTGTAAATAATAAACGTTCAATAACCAACCAAATATCATGATCATGTACCTTCATTCAGCTTGAAAATGGTAAAAACTGTAACTTTCTGGGTAGTCTGGTAGATATGTGAGCAACTCAAAAGCAATGGCAACTTTTTAGGTTCGTGCTTGAATGTGCGTGCGTGTGTATGTGTGTGTATGTATAGGTCAGGCGTGTGTGTGCGTGTCAATGTCGTGGCCGGGGGTGAGACGATATACTCAGTCTGACTGACAAAGTCAAGAGTTGGGCTCATTCATGTTGCCACTCTATCGAGTGATAAGGAGAGAAGTTGGGGAAATGATGGGGGAAAGTAGGGAGAGGCATGAGGGGGGTGGGGGGGCTACAACATTTTTTGATTGTGTAGCGAAAAAATGATTGATTCAATTCCGATTTGCTGAGAGGGGGGAAGAGGTGCGTCTCCTTAGGTCCAGCAAAAATTATTTAGTCCAAAAGAGACGCATTTTTCAAACCGATGCCATACCACACTGGTAGAAAGCCATTCTCCGTATATACTATGTATGGTATACATAAGGTTGAGTTTCCTTCACCTGAGATCAAAGAAAAGGTTATTATGCTTAATAATGTTACCAAAATAAACACACATTTACAAGGACCCAAGGAGATGCAACCCAGCTACCCTAAGCAGACGCGCGTCTCCTTAGGTTTTGCGCAGTGCGTCTCTATTGGTCCCAGGGTAGCCCTTGTTCTAGTTAAGGCAGCTCCGTCAATGGTGAAGGAAACTCAAATATATTCATACAAGACAGAGAGGTGAGTATGGCTTTCTACCACAGTGGTGTACGACCTTCTGGCATCAGTTTTAAAATATGCGTCTCTATTGGATTTTTTTTTTTTGCTGGCCCTATGGGGACGCACCCTCCCTCCCCTTCAGCTGTGCAAGTAAAAGCCTCTTGGTCATGCAGGGGTATACTTCAACTCGTGCACTATCAGCCAACAATAACAGAAAAGAGGATCAAATTAGGGAACTGTGAGAAATTTAGGGTTCCATGTCATCTCAACTAATAGACCATTTCAACCAGTAGCTCTCAATCAGTGCCACATTAACCCAGACCAACCAAACCAGTGCCAAAATATAGTACAGTACTAACCTAACCTAACCTAAATGTATTGGTTGATTTGGTACTGGTTGAGAGCTACTGGTTGAAATGGTCTACTGGTTGAGTTGACCGGTCACCGAAATTTAAATTTAAAAAAAAAGTAAATTCTTAGGTTTTCCGTAAGGAATTTGCGAAAACATGATTTGTTTTTAGTTCATCTCATCTCAAGCAATAACAGGGTGTCAATCCACAAAATATGAATTGTGTTATCATTATGGTTTATTATTTCGTTATCATTATATAATAGCGCGAACGACGGAGAGGCGAGCGGCGAAGGCGCGAGCTCTAGGGGGGTCCGGGGGTATGCCCCCCCGGAAAAATTTGAGAATTTAGGTGTCTAAAACAGCATTTCCTGCAATCTAAAAGCAATCAAGATGGAAAATATGGAGACCAAAATTGTGTCAATTTACCTTTTTTTTTATTTATTTATTTAAAAATTAGACTGAAGCGCGGAGGCAAGGCGGCTTCAGAGATGGAGTTGCTTTGAGCCGTGAAGCTTCGTATACCTCACTCCCTAGATTGGAGCTAGACCTCACGGGCCTCACCCCGTGTTCAGCGGTAGAGTGTAAAGGCTATTAGCCTAGGGAGTAGTTGGACTATAGAAAAAAAAAAAAAAAAATAAATAAAAAATAGCGCGACGGAGCAGCTCGCGCCAAAGGCGCGAGCTATAAGGGGGTCCGTGGGTATGCTACCCCAGATTTTTTTTTGAGAATTTAGATGTCTAAAACAGCATTTCCTGCAATCTAAAAGCAATCAAGATGGAAAATATAGAGACCAAAATTGTGTCAATTTACTTTTTTTTTTTAATTAGGCCATAGGCTACTGTATATATATATATATACATATATATATATATATATATATATATATAGCGCAATGGAGCGGCGAGCGTCGAAGGCGCGAGCTTTAAAGAGGTCAGGGGGCATGCCCCCCCCGGATTTTTTTTGAGAATTGAGGTGTCTAAAACAGCATTTCCTGCAATCTAAAAGCAATCAAGATGGAAATTATGGAGACCAAAATTGTGACAATTTAGGCCTACTTTTGTTTTTTTTTAATTAGGCTTGGCCTACTGTAGGCAGCACTAGGCTAAGCCTATTCCAAAACTTGAAGAGTAGGCTTAGGCTAGAACCTAGGTTAGCCTAAGCTGACCATTTTGGTGGGGTCAGTACTCAAGGTATTAGTGAGATGGGTCTATAATTGGGCCTTGTAATTGGGGTTGGGTGTGACAGGGATCTGCCTTGTATGGGCCGATCGGCTTTTTGCAGACTCCCATTTTCTTATGTTCTTAGGCCTAGGCTATGTAGCCTAGTCTTTAAAAAAAAAAATACAGGTAACAGGAATGTTAGGTTAAATAGGCCTAGGCTTGGCATAGGCTATAGCCTATGTTAGGCTAGCCTAGACTAAAATCCAAAGGTACCGGTAGGTTACGAAACAAAATTTACGATAAAAATATATTAGGCTATACCTATAGCCTAGGCTAGCCTAGGCCTATTCCCACAAGTAGACTAGGCATCGTCATATCTGTAATCTAACCTCCAAGGCTAGGCCTAAATAACACTTACTTGGCTAGCCACTAGCCTAGGCTTAATTTCTTCCACTGTCCACCTACACAATCAGGGTGTCAAAACAGAAAATATCAAGTTCTGGATCATTTTACTAAGCTTACAAGGATCAACTTGGTGCGGGGGGCACAGCCCCCTGCTACATAACAGGGGGTCCGGGGGGCATAGCCCCCCGTCCGCCGGAGAAATTTTGAGATGTGAAGGTAAATATACGCACAATTGGCTACATGCTAAAAATTTATTAAAAGGAATGAATAATATTGTAAGTAAAAGGGATGTTATGTAGGTTTACTGGTGTTTAATCAGGATACTAGGGGAGCTGGCTGCCTGTACTTCAGTCTCAAAGAGATTCACTTCAGGTCCACTAATAAGGCATTGAAAACAGGTTTTTAAATTATTCTTAGCAGTCCCTGTTTTAGTTTTGTAACTTTTGTCCAATAAAGATTTCATGTATATTTGTTGTTTCATTCCAAGAACTATTACATACCGGTACTTAATTTATATCCTTTCATATGATACATGAGTTACTACTAGGCCTATAGAGTACTGGTTAAAATACATACCGGTACCAAGTTTCAAGAATAAACATTGATTAGAACATTTGTTTGTCACTTGTCTATTATTTTCCCTGGGCCGAGTAAAAAATACCTGGGTAGGCTATTCCCATCTCGGGTTACGTCCTAACCTAACCCTAATATAATATAATATATACTAGTAACCAGTAGCAGTATAATAAGTTATGTCATAACTTAACATTACCTGGGAAAGAGAGGGCAGGGACCCTGGGTGACCCATAGCATGATAGCGCATTTTAAGACGGTTATTTCTCAGTAAATACTGGTTTCCGAAATTCCGACATTCAATTAAACATCCTACAAGTTCTAACCAGTCCCCTGAACAGTTTTTAATAGGTTACTTGAGGATATTTTCACAGGACCATAGGTAAACATTTATCCTGTATATATATATATATATATATAGGCTATATATATATACATAGCGCAACGGAGCGGCGAGCGCTGAAGGCGCATGCTTTAAAGAGGTCAGGGGGCATGCCCCCCAGGAATTGTTTGAGAATTGAGGTATCTAAAACAGCATATCCTGCAATCTATATATCTTATATATCTCATCTCAAGAGTAGCCTAGGCTAGGTTAGCCTAGCTGCCTTGCCTAGCCTTACAAAAAAAAAACAAAAAAAAATGCCCTAGGCCTACAGGAATGTTGGTCTAAGTTTAATATACACTTCCCAGGTCATTTTAACAGTGTTACAGTTCTATTGCTTCTATATATCATATAATACACCATAGAGTACATTTTTAATAACTAGAAAAAAAGGTCATCTTATAAATAATTACCTTAATAATTAATTGAGGACCTTCGCCATTCCCGGGTTAAGAGGTGGGGGCTCTGAGTCTTAGCCTACCAGAACCAGATTCCAAGAAATAATGAGAAACTCTCAGTAACGCACAGTAACACTAAAACACAGAACTGAAACAATGGGGGGTCTTCTGGAATCTGGTCACCGTGCCGCACTGATGTAACACTATTTTAAGCATACACACGAATATCACTAGTCAGGCAATAGTCTCCAATATCTAGGTGATTTCGGCCTTATATATGTAAACACTACTAAAGTCTATGACAGTTTAAAGCACACACAAATGCTATTACAATTACTGTCTACACGAACGTTAAGCAATATGGCGGGACTGGGGAAGAACCCAATATTATTGGAACTGGAATAAACTGATACTGATAACAAGTTATTAGTATCATTACACGCAAACCTCCCTCCCAGTCTCTGATAGCCTTCAGTTTTAAGGCTATAAATCCTTAGATTATAGAGCACAGTAACGTGTGTATACATGAATGATGTCTATAGGCCTTACAGATTCCATGTGTGATATAATTATTGATACACAACCCTTATCAAAACTTATATGACGGTATGGGTGATGCGTGTTTTTTTTGCGTGCTTTCCTTCTTCTTCTTGATATTAATATGTGCAGTTTGCTCGGAGTATTTCAGATCTCCAGATTACTGCACAGGCATAGAGTTGCTTGCTGAGGGGAAGGGAAGTTTGTTAGTTGAAAGGGATCTACAGATAGGATGACTAAATAGTGAGTACAAGTATTGTACCCTACATAGTTTTAACTATAGGTCAAGGTCATTAAGGACTGGAAAGTGTTTTGAGGGTAAGTAAATAGGTAAGATGAGGATTGGTTATTAAGGTCTAATAGGAGGTAAGTCGTTATGTCAAGTCGGGTTGAGTCATGTTCGGGTTTTGTAAGGTTGGCAGAGGTCTAGTACAGTACAGTACAGTACAGTACCAGTATGGGTGGTACTGTACTGTATTGGTTAGGGGTAGGTTTTCTGTGTGTTGGGAGTTGTTTTTGTCGTTGATGTTATTAGATGTCTGAAGTTTTATTTGTGGCTCTTATGTATGTTCCTAGAGCTGAGGCAATTGCATGTTTGCCTTGTTGGTCAATATCTCCTCCTCCTAGGATATGTTGTAGATTGAAGGTCCCTCCGTGTTGTGCCACTGTTCTTCTCAGGTGGGTGCGAGCGCTGTAATGTCTATGGCAATGATGTAGATAGTGTTCCACTGTTTCTGGGGTGAGGCAGTAGGGGCAGTTCTCGTCTTCTTCTAGTCCCATTCTGTGCATGTGCTCCGCTAGTCTTGTGTGTCCTGTCCGTAGGCGGAATGTAGCTGTATTTAGAGTTTTGTTCTTGTATTTTGTGTGTTTCCATATGGACCATTCGGGTTTGATATTTCCGTATCTTGTGCCAGTGATGGTGACTTTCCATTCACCCTTGAAGTCTTGGAGGATGTCTTCTTTTAGGATGTTGGCTCTGTCTATTGTAGTGTAGGGGAGGGGTGTAATTCTTCTGAGGGAGTGCATGCCCCTGGCGAGTTCATCGACTATTTCATTGTGGAGTATGTCTATATGGCCAGGTACCCACTGGAAGCTCATAGTATAACCTTGTAGGGAGAGGTTAGTGAGTAGTTGGAGCATGGGGTATACGAGTTCCTTACTTTGTGTTGTGTTGTATGTAATGGCCTGGATAGCGCTCTTGGAGTCGCAGCATATTGTGTATGGGCCTGGTGGAAGGGTACTGATGATTTCTAGTGCTTGATTGAGTCCGTACAGCTCTGCAGTGAACACTGATGTTTGTTTGGGGAGCTTCCATCCCATGATTAGATGAAATTTTGGGATCCATAGTGCTGCTGACGTGGATGTGGTGTTTCCGTTTTTGATGAGTGATCCGTCTGTGTATATGTGAGTGGAATTTTTATGCTGGGTATTCAGGATTTCTAGGAATTCCTGTTTTAATTGGGATGGGTTGTCCTTCTTAGTTTTTAAGGTTATGAGATCTGTGTAAGTTTTAGGAGGGGTATATTTGTTAGTAGTCTTGGCAAATCCAACGTCAAGGCTATTAACCTAATTGCAATGACGACTTGTCTATTTTGACTGCTATGTCGTCATTCCAACCGCGGTTAAAAAGAAAACGTCTAGAGTCTACTCCTTATCTTGCTCTAGGAGACGTTGTACATTAACCAAAACTACCACCGAAGGTGAAAAAAGTATAGAAGAGAAGAAAAAGGGGTTTACCTTAGTTACCGCTCAAGGCCCATCCCGTGTTCCGTCATGCGCCGATCCCTGTCGAACGTGCGCATGAGCGACCCTCTCTTGTTATCATTTTTTCACGCGTCGCCATTGTTGAGTCCGCTTTTGTTGTGCTCCTTCAATTCACCCTGTTTTAGGTTCGTTTCGGCTTTTCTGGCCTTCTTTTGTTAGACAGATGTTACGTGATCTAGGACACACGTAAATGGGCTCCTCAGTGTGTTTAATGGAGACGCGTGTGGAAATAGCTACCGAAGGTACGGGGGCGCCTGGCGTTCCTCGTATGTGTTTTTCATTCCTTTCTCTTTTCATATTCTTTTTTCCTGTTAGTCTGGGCATAGTTTAGCTTATTTTAGCCTAGCTTGTTTCTCATTCAGGAATTGCTATGCCCTATGAGTTTTCATATTTTCATAGCCTAGGTGTACAGTTGGTTCACAATCTGAGATTTCGTGGTGGCGGTGCTGTTTGTAGGGTTTGTGTCGGCCGCATTATTAGCGTTATTCCCGAGTCCCCCCTTACGAGCCTTCACTGTGTCTCCAGGGCCTGGGCGCTTGGTGGTTCGTGATATCCAGGGGTACCCTACGGGGGCCTCTCCCTCACACCACAGGGTTTTTCGCCCCTGACACATTCTCTCCTCACGGCTAGGCCACCCTTTTTCTCGCCAGTTTCATTTACTGGTTTTTGTGTTCCCTTACTGTTTTCACCTCCATCCTTTCATTCCCTTTTGCCCAATCCTGGGGTACCCTACGGGGGCCCCTGTTTGTGCCGAACCACCCTTCCTGCCACTTCTCCTCATGGGCTTTGCTCTATCTCTGTGGGTGGGGTGGTTCCTGGGGGATTTGCCTCCTCTCCCCTGGTGTGTCTTCCTTGCCTCTCCCTTGACCGGTTGAGTCAGGATATTCAAGGAAGACACTGCTCAGCTTGATGGCCATCGTCGCTTGGAGTCATAAGGAGTTGACGCTTTTTTCTGGGCCTGTGTTGGTATTACCTAGACGCTCCTCTCGCTTTTTCGGCGCCGGACCATCTCGGCCGGTCCCGCAAATTTGCGGAGTGCTCGATTCGGTCCACGGACGATTCGGCTCCCCGCAAATTTGCGGAGATCGCTGGGGGGTCTCGCGGTGAGGCGGGAGGGTTGTGTCGGTACGGTTATGCCTCCATTGGCCCGCAAATTTGCGGTTATAGTTGGCTTTCCCGGTGAACCTTTTTTGTGTCATCTTGTTGCCTGGTACTATATTGGTGTATGCACTTGCCTGGTGTTATGGACCCTGCATGTGAGGTGTTGAGTGGTGGTTAACACTTTCTCCATCTTTGCAGGTTCTGCTTGTGCTCTTCCGCCTCACCCGCCCTCCTCACCTCCATCGGTGCTCCCGGTTTAGAGTGAGTACGACTTCCAGTTTGCGTGTGTGTTCCTGTTTACCCATGCTCATTCCCTGGTTTTTATTGGACATTATCTTCACTTACTCCGTCAACGTGCTGCTTATGGTGTTTGTTCTTCCATTGCAGGTGGGATGCCTTGCTTTCGCCAGGGCTGTGGCTCCCCGTGCTTGGACTGCCACAGGTCCTGCTTGCGGCATTCTCAATGTGTGTCCTCTACGGCCTACCTCCCGGCTTTGTGTGGGCCGTGTATGGACCTGGTGGATGTGGTGGACCATCACCCTGGTTCCTCTGACGCGGCGGTGGCCTCTGCATCCCTTCAGTCTGTGTGGGCGGTGGTCTCCCACCACATCAGGACTGTGGGCCACCGTTCCCCGGCCTTTGTTGACGACCGGATCCGCGTCGCCCTGGGCATCCCTGACCCGTCTGGGGGCCGTTTACCTGGCCCTCTCCCTGCTCGGGCCCTCCTCCCTGGGTCCCGTGGTCGGTCGTCGCATCGTCGGGTGGATCCCCAGCTCCGTCCACGCTCTCGCTCTCCTCGTCGCTCGTCCTCTACTGCCCCTCCTCGTCCGCCTGCTCACCTTGACTCCGCCGTTCGCCCTCGTCATGGTTCTCGCCCTGAGGCCGGGGTTTAGCGTCTCTGCCCCTGTACGCCCTCCCCTGGCCTCTCCGGATAGGGGCTCTACTACCTTCCGCCCGCTTCCCCTGCACAAAAGACGTCCTCTTCATTTGTCCTCTACTCGCGCGGATGTTCATGCTGTAGCTGGCCCTCTGCTCCCTCCTTCTACTCTGTCCAGGAGGGTCCGCCAGGATGTAGTTGCTTCTCCTCCTACTTCTCCTGCTTCGGTGCCTCTTCTTCCTTCTCGGTCTCGTCCCAAGGTGGAGGTTCCTCCCTCCTCCGCCTCGGTGTCGGGCCGCCCTGTTCTCTCAGCCCCGGGGATCCTTGCTCTGTTTCCCCCCGCGGCTCCTTCTGACCTCCTTTCACCCGGCCAGCCTTCCCCCTCCCGTCATCCTGCTCCTCTTCCTTCTTCTATTCCTGATCTTCGCTTGCCGGCTCCCCGTGAGGGTACCCCGCCGCTTGACTCGGTGGAGTATAGCGAGGTTTCGGGGTCCCCTTTCTCGGGGGCTGACGTGTCGCTGGAAGAGGGGGATGGTGATGTTTCCCCCTCGGGCGTTAGTGATCGGGAACGAGACCCTCAGGACCGTCACGGCCGTCGTCGCTCGCCTTCTTTGGGCCGCGACGCTGCTGTTTCGTGTCATGGGTCTCGCTCTCGCTCACGCTCGCCCCTGCGGGCCGAACTATCTTCGAGGGGGTCGCCTCTCTCGGATCGATTTTCGGCTATGCAGGGGTGGGTTGTGTCTCACTTCGACGCACGCTTAGAGGCGATGCAAGAATCCCTCTTATCGCGCTTCTTGGCGGTGACACAACCTCAGCGCCTCACCCAACCTGCCCCTGCTTTGGTCCCCCTCCCCTCTGCGGTGGACCACATTCCTTCTCGCCCTGCTTCTCCGCCTGCCCGGTCGTCGGCTAGTACTGCTCCTGCCCTGGCTCAGGTGGTTGCCCCTACTGTCTCACATGCGGGGGTCCTCCGTCTGCTAGGGCAGGGTCCGCGCTTGCCCCCCATCCAAAAGGCCAAGGTCCCGTCGCGGACTATGCCGCTCCTCTATGGCTCCTTGGCTGTTTGGAAGGGGGTGCAGGCCTCCCACCCGGAGCGTGCTACCGACTTCCCGTCAGGTGAGAGGGCCCTACCTTTGGACTGGTCGGTCCAAATCAATGATAAAATGCAGTTCAGGGCGATCAGGGTGGATGGTCAGGTGGCCGACGTGGAGGTGCGGGCGTACCCGACAAGGACTGACCTTCAGTACTCCCGGGTGAACCCCAAGCCCCCGTCTGCTCCTCGGACTAAGCTCTGGTCAGACTTCAGCCGCCAGGACATCCTTCAGGATGTTCAGTCCCTGGCTGTGTTAACGGGACTGTCCTCCTATGGGACGGGTTTGTGCGACGACGGTAAGCCTGGCTTGGCCGTCGTGCTCGATAACCCTCTCCCATTGGAGGCCTGGTTTGCTGAGGCCTTAGACTTTGCCAACCGTTCCGTCGACAGATCTATTTCAGTCCCTCCCCCAGAGTCGTCACTGCTTTTGCCTCCTCTGGTATCTGTCGGCGGATTGGATGGCAAGTTCTGGTCCTGGATTAGCGCTCCCAAACTTGAAATTTGTGCTATTGCTAACCCGTTCTTCTCCCACCCAGATAAGTCCTCTGTCGACAGGGATTTTACCTTGCGGCAGAGGGTGGCGAACTTATTGTCTTGTCTTCTAGGTTCCCTCCAGACGTCTGTTCACCACCTGCGACTTATCGAGGCGACTGCACCTGGCGATCTTCGCGAGGGCTTGGACCACGTTCGGCGGATCCACCTTCAGCTCGCGGTGTCTTTGGTTCCCGAGCTGAAGGCGGTTTTGTGCGAGGCAACTCGACAACGCCAGACGGTAAGGTCCTCGTTCTGCCGGAAGGCCCCTTTGGATATTCGTCAGGGTCTATTATACTCTGAGCTATATACATCGGGGCTTTTTGCGCAGGATGCTTGGGAACGCTACGCTTCTCTGTCGGCGGACCCTGCTTACGACACGCAAAGACGCGCTGTGTCGCGACCGGGGTCTTCGCAGTCCCGTCCTTCTGCCGGTCCCCTTCGGGGTGCTGCCGCCACTGCTGCCGCCAAGAAAGGGCGCAGGAAAGGGAAGTTGCCGGCCAGAGCGTCGGTTCCGCCTCGCACTTCTGCTCCTGCTCCCTTTCATCCCCGCCGAGAAGGGGCTGGCCAGCCTTCCACTTCCGGCCGCACTTCGACGGGGTCTGACACACGACGGACAGGGGATGGGGTGACCCGCCCTTTTCGGCGAGGTGGGGGGGGTAGGGGTGGTCAACGTGGCTCTTATGACCGCAGGGACCGTACCGGGGGACCCTCCACGTCAAAAAAATGTAGGTTCTCCAGGTCGGTCTCCTCCTTGTTCTCCTTCTCGCCTCGCAGAAAGGGTCGCTCACCTCATCTCGGGGGCTCCCACAGGTTATTTTCGCCCTTGCGCCCTTCGGTGGCCACGAGGGACGTGGGGGCGGAAGATTGCACGGAGGGGTCTAACCTGGAGATGGAAGTCCAGACCCCCACTCAGCTCTTGTCAACGAAGCCGGCCTGTCTCTTCGGAGGTGGCCGACGTGATTACATCCATGCACGAGCAGGGAATCGTCAAGGAGGTGAAAGCCGGTCTACCGGTTTTCCTCTCCCGTGTTTTTCTGGTACCAAAGAAGGACTGCGACGCGATGCGACCGGTGGTGGATCTGTCGGCCCTCAACGGGCACATCGTGAACACACGGTTTCGGATGCTGACGGTGCACCAGGTACGACTGGCCCTGCGACCTCTGTCGTGGGTAGTGTCGCTGGACCTCAAGGATGCGTATTGGCACGTTCCGATCCATCCTCGTTTCCAGCGATTCTTGGCCGTTCAGACTTCCGATCGTGTGTTCATGTTCGACAGACTTCCCTTCGGTCTCAACATCGCGCCGCGGATCTTCTCGAAACTGGTAAAGCAGGCTCTGGATCCTCTCCTCAGGGGCGGCCTCCAGATCCTGTTTTACTTGGACGACTGGTTGATAGTTTCAGACACCCTAGAACAGTGCGTCCACGACACCCTCACAGTAGTTCAACACATCACACAGTTAGGGTTCAAAATCAATATTCCCAAGTCGCACCTGACCCCGTCGCGTGTCGTGACGTGGGTAGGTCTCGAATGGGATCTGACCAACGCTACAGTGACCCAGAGTCAGCCAAACGCGGTGAAACTTCGCAGGAAGGTCTTCGCCGTGTTGCACTCGGTCTCCCTCACGAGGAGGATCTGGGACTCGTTAGTGGGTTCGCTGAATTGGGCCGCTCTGACCATTCCCTTAGGGAGGCTCAGGCTGCGCCGCCTGATACTCATGGGCAACAAGGT
The DNA here is from genome assembly GCA_032716605.1 of Paralithodes platypus. Lineage (NCBI taxonomy): Eukaryota > Metazoa > Arthropoda > Malacostraca > Decapoda > Lithodidae > Paralithodes > Paralithodes platypus. The sequence goes on along the minus strand of CM064506.1, from coordinate 31,271,979 downwards.
TTTTCCGTTGGCCCCTATGGATCGGCTCATGCCGATCCCGCGTACCATTCACAGACACTTAGGACACTGGGTTGCTCGGGGCACGCTCTCTGCGGCTGTGCCCTGGACCGCCCCCCCGCCGACGATCTGGGTAGATACAGATGCGTCGAGCGAGGTAGGGTGGGGTTACCAATCAAACCTGGGACATCAACATCACGGCAGATGGGTGGGACACACACACCTACACATCAATGCCCTCGAACTGTTGGTTCCCTTGTTCTTCCTGAGGGACCACGCGCTGGCCCTTCGGGGAAAGTCGGTGGCCTTCAGGATGGACAATCAGACAGCTGTCCACTGTATCCAAAAGCAGGGGTCCTCCAGGTCTTTGACTCTGTTGGGGATCTCAGAGAAGTTGTTCTTCCTCGCGAACCGACACAACATCTCCCTGCACGCCTCCTACCTGCCCGGGACTGCCAACCTGTGGGCGGACGCCCTGTCGCGAGGACGGGGCGTTCTTGTAGAATGGGCAATGAAACAGACTGTATTCGACGACCTCGCAGCTTCCTGGGGTGTTCCGGAGGTCGACTTGTTCGCATCGAAGGAGACGCGCAAGTTGCCTCAGTACCTGTCCCTCCGGACTCGCACTCCGGAGGGGGGTCCGGACGCTTTCATGGAAGACTGGAACAGGTGGCAGTCGATATACATATTTCCGCCACCAGACGCACTGTTGATGTGCAAAGTCCTCGCGCGACTGCGGCTGTACCGCGGCAGAGTCTGGCTAATAGCGCCTCTGTGGCCAGCCCAGGCTTGGTACTCCCAGTTGAAGCGGTGGTGCCCGAGTCCGGTCCCTCTCCCCCTCTCAAACTTCCACTTGAGCCAGGTTGGCGACCTGCGGACCTCGTTGGCCTTCGCATCGTGGATGTTCGTGAGGCGCGGTGGCTCCCAGTCCACGGACGGGACCTGACTGACTTCCTGAAGCGTTCATGGACGTCTTCGACTTGGGGGACTTACGAGTCCCACTGGAGGTCTTTTACTAGGTGGATACAGGACACTCACCAGACTGTTAGCTCTCCTTCCCTCGTCCTACACTACTTGTTTCACCTCTTCCGTACACGTCGCTCTCAAGTCAACACTATACGTAACCACTTGTCTGCCATCCGGGAGGTCTTTGAGTCCGTCACTGGGCTGGTCGTTCCACCGAAGGAGCTGGATTCCTTCATGAAGGCTGCCTTCAGGGAGCGACCGCCTCCGCGCCAGATCCCTCCTCAGTGGGATCTGGGGCGTGCTCTGGACCTTCTGGCTTCTCACACATATACACGGGACACTACACCGGTTCAGTTGCTCGAGCGTACACTCTTCCTTGTCGCTCTGGCCACTGGGGATAGGGTGTCTGAACTAGCTGCCATGTCGCGGTCCCAGGAATGCATGCGATTCTCCCCGTCCTTGAATGTCGTCACGTTAGCCCCCTCCCCTCATTTTGTTGCCAAGAATGAGAGAGAGACCCACGTTTTCAAGCCTTTTACCATCCAGGCTTTAAAGCGTGGGCATACTCACCATGTGTTGTGCCCGGTGCAGGCCTTGCACTCCTATGTTGAGTCTGTGGCTCCGACTTCGGGTACTGCTGTGTGGGTGTCTCCTCGGACTGGTAGGAGGCTCTCGAAGGTACAGATAGGCCGCCACATTTGTCGGGTCATTCGTGCCAGTAACCCTGCTTGTCGGGGTTCTGCGCACGATGTGCGATCCTTTGCTGCCTCCTTACGGTTCCTGCAAACTCGTTCGTTGCCTGACGTCGCCTCGGCTGGTTTGTGGTCTTCTGTCCATACCTTCGTCTCCTCCTACCTCTCCATGTCCATTGTTAGACCCCCTCGGCCTGTGATAGCTCTCGGGAGTCGTGTTTCCTAGGGCTCTCGCGAAGTTGCCTGGTCTTCCCCCCTCGTCACTTTTTCTTTTCCTTTGTTTTCTTTCGAAAAGGGGGGGAGGGAAGTACGGGTTTGCAACACTGGATTACAAGTTTGGGGTTATGTTATATGTATACAGTACATAAGTGTTTTTGCCTCATTGTTAATTGTGTTTTGTTTTTGTGATCAGTGTTTTTGTTCATTTTGGAAGAAAAGGGATTTTGTGTACAGTACTTTTTGGTTTAAGACAAGTCTATGGTTTTGCATTACTATGAATGACGGGCACGTGTTAACACTGCTCTTTTTAGCTACTCCTCAGTTTTTCACTCTTTTATTAAACTCTCTTGTTTAAATTGTGTTTCTTTGTCATTCATAATTTTGTCTTATGCATTGGTTTTTTTGGTAGGTTGGGCTTGGATGTCCTCCTCCTATTTGTTATGCAGCCTTGACGTTGGATTTGCCAAGACTACTAACAAATTGGGAGGTTTGACGTACCTCCCAACCTACCAAATAGGAAAACCTACTATTTGGTAGTAGTCTTGGAAAATCCAACGTACATAATACCCTCCCTCACGCCGGACCCCTGCCCATCCGCGTTCTTCTGCTGACGTGAGATGTGATAACAAGAGAGGGTCGCTCATGCGCACGTTCGACAGGGATCGGCGCATGACGGAACACGGGATGGGCCTTGAGCGGTAACTAAGGTAAACCCCTTTTTTCTTCTCTTCTATACTTTTTTCACCTTCGGTGGTAGTTTTGGTTAATGTACAACGTCTCCTAGAGCAAGATAAGGAGTAGACTCTAGACGTTTTCTTTTTAACCGCGGTTGGAATGACGACATAGCAGTCAAAATAGACAAGTCGTCATTGCAATTAGGTTAATAGCCTTGACGTTGGATTTTCCAAGACTACTACCAAATAGTAGGTTTTCCTATTTGGTAGGTTGGGAGGTACGTCAAACCTCCAAATTCCCATGGTGGGACTGGAGGTACCATTGGTTGCGTTTGGCAGCCCAGAAAAATACGGGCTTCCTGTGTATGATCTGGCCTATTCTTTCTCGGAAAGGTGATTTGCGGGTCCGGTTCTCCTGAGGTCGTATTGGTATGTTGTGGAGAGATGCTGAAAAAGGGTGGGAGGGGGGGGCGTTATATGTTTTTGAGAAGTATGAAGAGCACTGTGTCTCTTCTGGTGGTTAGGGGGATTAGGTTAGTTTCACACTGGAGGCTGGCTATTGGTGATGATTTGAGACCTCCTGTTATGATTCTCATAGCAGTATTTTGAATCACCTCCAGCTTGTGAAGGTGTACTGGTGCGGCTGAGGTGTAGGCCTGGGCACAATAGTCTAGTTTGCTCCTTATGTATGCTATGTAGAAGGTTCGCAAGGAGGTAGCATCGGCACCTCAGGTTGTTCCAGTAAGTGCTCTCATGATATTGAGTCTTTGATTGGTGCATTGTGTAAGGTATTCGATGTGGTTTTTCCATGTGAGGAGTGGGGCATCAAAAATTACTCCCAGATATTTATGAGCAAGTGTTTGTTGTAGATCTTCTCCATTGAGTGTGAGCCGTAGGGGTCTTACATTTTTCTTTCTGGTAAAGATTTGATATACTGTCTTTGTTGGGTTGATGGTTAGTTTTGCTTTGTTAATCCAACGTCCTAAGGTGTTGAGTGCGTCCTGGATTTGCTGTTCCGCTATTTGAGGTTTGTGATCCGAAGCATATAATGTTATGTCATCGGCATATTGCATTATCTTGGAGGGTGCTACTGTTGGCGTGTCGGATAGGTACGCTGTGAAAAGGGGGGGGGGGGGGGGCTTAGTGAGGAGCCCTGAGCTAATCCTTTATTGTGTTTGATAGGATTTGACATTTGGCCTTGGGTGTACACTTGGCATGTTCTGTTGGATAGAAATGCTTGTAGCCATTGTAGCAAGTTCCCTTGTACACCAAGGCCGGCTAGTTTGGAGAGCAAGAGGTAGTGGGGGACTGTGTCAAAGGCTGATGACAGATCTAAATATACAACAATGCATGTCTTTTGGTTTGAGAGTGAAGAGAGGATTGCTTGTTCTAGGTTAAGCACCTGGTCTACTGTTGAGCAGGGGTTCTGAAGCCAGCCTGTATTGGTGGGATGATATTGTTTCTTTCTAGATGCCAAACTAGCCTCGTGTTTACCATTCTTTCGGCTAGCTTGCTCAAGGTTGGTAGGAGGGTAATAGGTCGGTATGATGGGGAGAGGGATGGGTCTTTTCCTGGTTTGAGGAAGGGGATGATGATGCCCTTCTGCCATGAGTGAGGGAGCTTGCCCTGTTTCCAGGTTGTGTTAATAAGGTTGAGTAGTTGAGGGTGTGATGTTGGGGGCAGGTATTTTACAAGTTCATACGGTATGCGATCTTCCCCCGCTGCTTTGCCTGTAGGAAGGTGGGTTATTGCCGTTTCCAACTCAAAATGGGTGAAGGCTTGATTAATTTGATTGGGCCGTTTTGCGGCTGTAAAGATTTCGTTGTTAATTCTAGCGGTTTCTTCTGGGTCTGCAGGGGGTTCTTGTTGCTGTTTTGACTGTATATGGTTGGCTAATGCATCTGCTCTGTCTTTTGGTAATAGACACATTTGTCCGTCAATTATAAAGGGATATGTTGGGAATGATGGACGGCCTTTAATGTTTCGGAATCTGTTCCAGACTTCTTTTAGTGGTGTTTCATGAGTTATTTCGCTGCAGTATTTCCTCCAGCAAGAGGTGCATGTTGACTGAGTGGTTTTCTTGGCATAAGCATTTTTTTTTTTTACCTGGATCCAGTTCTGTAGCGATTTTGATCTCCTTTGTTTCTGAATCGCTCTTCTGCGAGTAGCTACCGCTTTGGAACACTCTTCATTCCACCATGGCCTTAACATTTTGTTGGAGGGTTGACCTGATGTGCATTTAAAATGTTGTTTGGCTGCATTGTTTATTGATTCGGTCAGATTGTTGTGCATATTGTTGGGATCTGTGGAGGTGGTTTCTGGGATTGTAACTGAATTTTGCCAACATTTCCAGTTGAATTTGGAAGGGATGCGCCATTTAGGTAGTGCTACTGGGTAAATTGGAGGGGTGAAATTTTTAAATACTACGTGTAGGGGGCGGTGGTCTGTACCTAGGTCAGGTCCTACTTTGGATGTTATGTCCGCAGATAGTATTCCTGATCCAAAGCAGATGTCAATCGTAGACGTGTAATTTGTTTGTAGGTTGAAATATGTTGGGGAAAAGGGTTCTGATAATAGGCTATAGTTGGTATTTTGCATGTAGTTATAAATGTTGTTTCCGGCAGTGTTGGGTGTCCCTCTGCTCCAAGATAGATGGTTGGCATTTAGGTCACCTATCGCGTGCTTTCCTAAGTAGGGTCCATTTACTGTTTGTTTACATTCGTCAACATTATTCTGGGGACAATAATATGAGGCGAATTTCATTTAATATGTCAATATTTACCATTTTAAAATAATTATGTATTAATAGAAGCTATTTAGAGAAACTTTACATGCACTCTTACACTCTATTGTATATATTGTATATATTGTATTGTTAGGAGTATGGTTGGTTGTTGGAAGGAACATAATAATTGATATTGGTTCAGGAGTAATTTATCGAGAGGACTTCCCTAAGTGGTTAAGGCCCCATTAATTGCTCTTTCCATTCACATATGCATAGCCTACGTGAGTTGCAGTTGGGATGTGTGTACATGCTTAGATTGATATGCAGGATTCGAAGTTGCATAATAAATCGTAGGCAGTGTCCACCAACCTTTAACTGTCTTCGTGGTGCGATGTATACGGTGTTGATTTTCGGTGTGAGCATCCTGGGTTCGAGTCCACGGACAGCCACATGTGTTTGTAAATTTCATTAATCGATTTTAGGAGTATGGTTGGTTGTTGGAAGGAACATAATAATTGATATTGGTTCAGGAGTAATTTATCGAGAGGACTTCCCTAAGTGGTTAAGGCCCCATTAATTGCTCTTTCCATTCACATATGCATAGCCTACGTGAGTTGCAGTTGGGATGTGTGTGCATGCTTAGATTGATATGCAGGATTCGAAGTTGCATAATAAATCGTAGGCAGTGTCCACCAACCTTTAACTGTCTTCGTGGTGCGATGTATAAGGTGTTGATTTTCGGTGTGAGCATCCTGGGTTCGAGTCCACGGACTGCCACATGTGTTTGTAAATTTCATTAATCGATTTTAGGAGTATGGTTGGTTGTTGGAAGGAACATAATAATTATATGGCACTATACATTTTTTTACAAGAGAGCAAGTTTAGGTGTAGAATATTATCCTTCATCAGTCAGCCATATTGGTTTATACAAGGCGCCAATTTTAAATAACCATATATAAAGGTGTAGGGGGCAAAGATTTACCCAACAACTATTCGAAGCTTGACGTAAACTATTAGAAATTGACAAATATATCGGAATGAATAGGAAACTATCCCCTTGTGTAAAAAATGAACACTGAATGAGGAAATTGACCACATGCGAGATTCGTTCTATAAAGAAGTTAGTCTGGAACCCAGATCCCAAAATAAATTGTAGGCCTACAATTATAACCCAGGAACTACTACAAGGCTGATTATGACCGAATCATCTCAAAGTGTTCCTTAATATCACAGTCACACTCTCCAGCACATCCACACCACAATGCTCTCGTACTTAATAATAATAATAATAATAATAATAATATTTATTCAGTTAGCAATTTACAGATTTGGTATCACATAGTTTGTTACAAATATGACATGTACCAGCCTTGGATAATTCCAACTAAGGATAGCCCAATAAGGCCGTTAGGCGTATTTCCATTGGGGTCCTTGATTTGTCTGTCTATCTCCCCAGGTAACCACACGGTACTGCCTTAAAATACTTAAATGAGCTAACAGTCTCCATAATCCGACCATTCAACCTAACCTCACATTCTGTGACCGCACTACAAGTTGTTTGCCGACGACCTCAAACTCTACATCCAGCATCCAAGTAAGTCACCACAATCAAGCTCTCAAGATCTCCAACAAAATATCAAAATTTTAGCATCTACATCAGACCCTTGCTTGACTTTGCTTCTCCTGTTTGGAATACTGGTTTTCAAGCCTTCAAGGCGATCTTAATCTTCTAGAGTCTGTTCAACGTCGGTGGACGAAACAAGTAACCAACCACTCAAGTCTCACTTATCATGACCGTCTCTCTACCTTAAACCTGTTTTCAATTAAAGGCAGATTGTTGAGGACCGACCTTATTCAGTGTTACAAAATATTCCATAATCTCTCGCCCATTAAACACCATGACCTGTTCACTATGTCACCCCACCAAGGAGTAAGAGGTCATAAATACAAGATCTTTGTTCCCCACACAGAAACCGAAGCAAGAAAAAGGTTTTTCTCCTATCATCGTTGTTGTTGTTGTTGTTGTTCCCCAAGCTGCCTGGCCGAACAGCCCCAAGGCCCCGAGCAAGGCCAAGGCCATAACCGACCATGAGTGACAGTAGCATTAGATTTGTCATCAGAGAGGTTCCATATTAGTACCAGGACGATTAAAATTGTATCACTTAGCCAAGTTGGCAGGGCCAGGGGCAGGGGGGAATGTGTAAAATAGTCATTGTTGAAGTCAAGTAAACTCGCCATGTGTATGAAGGCATAAACCTCCGCAACACTATAACCTGGTTCTCCAAATATGAACTAAGGTTGGTTCCCTTGTATCTGCTCATGGTTGAGTAAATATGGTGCCCAACTTTTACAAACATACCTGAGTGAGTAGGTTTGAATCCTAAACAGTAATGTTTTGGCCTTTAAAACAGGGTTGCTCACCTGGTAGGGCCGCCAATCGGTAGCGCATGACAGGCCAAGGATTAGGCAGCCCAGGAGATAGCATGACACGCCAGTGCTTACCTATGAATTGGTAGTGGGGAAATAAGAATTGGTTTCTTGTGTGGTCCCCACCTCTTAAGACGTGTCAGCCTAAATGTTCTCTATACCAGTGTGTCTGTCGTACCGTGATTTGAATGTGGCTATCGTGGGCGCAGTTACTATCCCGTCTGGGAGTGAGTTCCAGTCATCGATCACCCGGATCGCAAACCAGTTCCCTTTTAGTTTTGTTCTCCAGTGGTCCGGTTTCGCTAGTTTCAGTGAATGTCCTCTCAGATTGTTTGTGTTGAGGCAAAATAATCTGGCGTAAGGGATGTCGTCGAAGCCATGCATTAGCTTATAGGTTTCGATCATATCACCTCTTTTTCTCCGGTCACTGAGTGTCTGCAGTCCCAGTCGCTGACATCTCTCCTCGTAGGGCAGGTGTGTTAGTTTTCAGATGCAACATTTGATGTACTGGAGATGCTTGACAATGGGGTGACGGGTAGTGTGTGTCGGACCAATAATATGATGGGGTATCAGGGGTTGAGATGTTGCTTAAAATGGGAAAAGGGATTTTATGGGTTGAAGAGTGAGTTGTGGAGGTGTTGGGTCAATTTAGATTTGAATTGAGCAAGGGAGGGGGAATCTCAACTATTTCAGCTGGTAGGGAGTTCCACTGATGGATTATACGACAGGAGTGGTAATGGGCTGGTCTATCAGAGTGAGAATTGAGCGATCTCTGCCATACCCATAGCTTACTCCAACTGTTCCTTTTACTTATATATTTTCTAGATCTCAAGTGACGGCGTCTCATCCGTGGATTGACCTCCCAATCTACCAAGATTGGAAGCCAAAGCGTCACATTTTTCCTTTGCCCCTCCACTTTCTCTTCATAATTGCTGAGGGGCACAGGGCCCTGGGTGGGGCTTTGATTTCCCGGGTTGATTCCGCACCCTCCTCAGCTCCCCGCCATGGAGTGGCTTCGGTCACCCAGGCTTTATTGTGGTCGGCAGGGAGGGATCTGGTGGGGCGCTCGGTTATGGCCTTGGCATTGCTCGGGGCCTTGGGGCTGTTCGGCCAGGCAGCTTGGGGAAGAACAACAACAACAACTACAACGACAGGAGAAAAACCTTTTTCTTACTTTGGTTTCTGTGTGGGGAACAAAGATCTTGTATTTATGACCTCTTACTCCTTGGTGGGGTGACATAGTGAACAGGTCATGGTGTTTAATGGGCGAGAGATTATGGAATATTTTGTAACACTGAATAAGGTCGGTCCTCAACAATCTGCCTTTAATTGAAAACAGGTTTAAGGTAGAGAGACGGTCATGATAAGTGAGACTTGAGTGGGCTGGTTACTTGTTTCGTCCACCGACGTTGAACAGACTCTAGAAGATTAAGATCGCCTTGAAGGCTTGAAAACCAGTATTCCAAACAGGAGAAGCAAAGTCAAGCAAGGGTCTGATGTAGATGCTAAAATGTTGATATTTTGTTGGAGATCTTGAGAGTTTGATTGTGGTGACTTACTTGGATGCTGGATGTAGAGTTTGAGGTCGTCAGCAAACAACTTGTAGTGCGGTCACAGAATGTGAGGTTAGGTTGAATGGTCGGATTATGGAGACTGTTAGCTCATTTAAGTATTTTAAGGCAGTACTGGTACCGTGTGGAGTTACCTGGGGAGATAGACAGACAAATCAAGAAGTACGAGAGCATTGTGGTGTGGATGTGCTGGAGAGTGTGACTGTGATATTAAGGAACACTTTGAGATGATTCGGTCATAATCAGCCTTGTAGTAGTTCCTGGGTTATAATTGTAGGCCTACAATTTATTTTTGGATCTGGGTTCCCGACTAACTTCTTTATAGAACGAATCTCGCAAGTGGTCAATTTCCTCATTCAGTGTTCATTTTTTACACAAGGGGATAGTTTCCTATTCATTCCGATATATTTGTCAATTTCTAATAGTTTACGTCAAGCTTCGAATAGTTGTTGGGTAAATCTTTGTCCCCTACACCTTTATATATGGTTATTTAAAATTGGCGCCTTGTATAAACCAATATGGCTGACTGATGAAGGATAATATTCTACACCTAAACTTGCTCTCTTGTAAAAATAATGTATAGTGCCATATAATATACAATAGATTGTAAGAATGCATGTAAAGTTTCTCTAAATAGCTTCTATTAACCCTTATTTAGCGGGTGGTAAGGTATTTTACACTGTACCGCTCAGCGGGCATAATCCCGAAATCACTCGCCCTAGCGCCGTTACTATGGCTCCAATGCGAACGAAACGATCATTTTTGGAAAGAGCAACTCTTCGTCTCCCTATATAAGTCTATGAATGGATGTTATGAATGAGTGTGGAGGGTGGGAAGAGGTGAGGAAGAGGAGGTACTTTTTGGTCTATTTCCCGGGCGCGTTCGGTTGCGTTCGCTTTGGCCTGACTTCGGCCTCTCGCGCGTCTACTATTCCTTCGGTAATCGGTCTTATTTTTCTCTTATTTCTGTATTCTCTCTCTCTCTCTCTCTCACTCCTGTCTGTCTCTTTCTCTCTCTCTCTCTCTTTCTTTCTCTCTCTCTCTCACTCCTGTCTGTCTGTCTGTCTTTCTCTCTCTCTCTCTCTCTGGCTCGCTCGCTTTCCCTCTCTTGTGCTCCCTTTCTCTCTTCCTCATCCGTATATGTAATTCTCATTATTATTTTCTCTAACTAATCCCTCTATTTGTTAGTAGTCTTGGCAAATCCAACGTCAAGGCTATTAACCTAATTGCAATGACGACTTGTCTATTTTGACTGCTATGTCGTCATTCCAACCGCGGTTAAAAAGAAAACGTCTAGAGTCTACTCCTTATCTTGCTCTAGGAGACGTTGTACATTAACCAAAACTACCACCGAAGGTGAAAAAAGCATAGAAGAGAAGAAAAAGGGGTTTACCTTAGTTACCGCTCAAGGCCCATCCCGTATTCCGTCATGCGCAGATCCCTGTCGAACGTGCGCATGAGCGACCCTCTCTTGTCATCATTTTTTCACGCGTCGCCATTGTTGAGTCCGCTTTTGTTGTGCTCCTTCAATTCACCGTTTTAGGTTAATTTCGGCTTTTCTGGCCTTCTTTTTGTTAGACAGATGTTACGTGATCTAGGGCACACGTAAATGGGCTCCTCAGTGTGTTTAATGGAGACGCGTGTGGAAATAGCTACCGAAGGTACGGGGGCGCCTGGCGTTCCTCGTGTGTGTTTTTCATTCCTTTCTCCTTTCATATTCTTTTTTCCTGTTAGTCTGGGCATAGTTTAGCTTTTAGCTTATTTTAGCCTAGCTTGTTTCTCATTCAGGAATTGCTAGGAATTGCTATGAGTTTTCATATTTTCATAGCCTAGGTGTACAGTTGGTTCACAATCTGAGATTTCGTGGTGGCGGTGCTGTTTGTAGGGTTTGTGTCGGCCGCATTATTAGCGTTATTCCCGAGTCCCCCCTTTCGAGCCTTCACTGTGTCTCAAGGGCCTGGGCGCTTGGTGGTTCGTGATATCCAGGGGTACCCCACGGGGGCCCCTCCCTCACACCACTGGGTTTTTCGCCCCTGACACATTCTCTCCTCACGGCTAGGCCACCCTTTTTCTCGCCAGTTTCATTTACTGGTTTTTGTGTTCCCTTTCTGTTTTCACCTCCATCCTTTCATACCCTTTTGCCCAATCCTGGGGTACCCTACGGGGGCCCCTGTTTGTGCCAAACCACCCTTCCTGCCACTTCTCCTCATGGGCTTTGCTCTATCTTTGTGGGTTGGGTGGTTCCTGGGGGATGTGCCTCCTCTCCCCTGGTGTGTCTTCCTTGCCTCTCCCTTGACCGGTTGAGTCAGGATATTATCAAGGAAGACACTGCTCAGCTTGATGGCCATCGTCGCTTGGAGTTCATAAGGAGATGACGCTTTTTTCTGGGCCTCTTTTGGTATTCCCTAGACGCTCCTCTCGCTTTTTCGGCGCCGGACCATCTCGGCCGGTCCCGCAAATTTGCGGAGTGCTCGATTCGGTCCTCTGGGACGTTTCGGCTCCCCGCAAATTTGCGGAGATCGCTGGGGGGTCTCGCGGTGAGGCGGGAGGGTTGTGTCGGTACGGTTATGCCTCCATTGGCCCGCAAATTTGCGGTTATAGTTGGCTTTCACTGTTGACCTTTTTTGTGTCGTCTTGTTGCCTGATACTATATTGGTGTATGCACTTTCCTGGTGTTATGGACCCTGCATGTGAGGTGTTGAGTGGTGGTTAACACTTTCTCCATCTTTGCAGGTTCTGCTTGTGCTCTTCCGCCTCACCCGCCCTCCTCACCTCCCTCGGTGCTCCCGGTTTAGAGTGAGTACGACTTCCAGTTTGCATGTGTGTTCCTGTTTACCCATGCTCATTCCCTGGTTTTTATTGGACATTATCTTCACTTACTCCGTCAACGTGCTGCTTATGGTGTGTGTTCTTCCGTTGCAGGTGGGATGCCTTGCTTTCGCCAGGGCTGTGGCTCCCCGTGCTTGGAATGTCACAGGTCCTGCTTACGCCACTCTCAATGTGTGTCCTCTACGGCCTACCTCCCTGCTTTGTGTGGCCCGTGTATGGACCTGGTGGATGTGGTGGACCATCACCCTGGTTCCTCTGATGCGGCAGTGGCCTCTGCATCCCTTCAGTCTGTGTGGGCGGTGGTCTCCCACCACATTAGGACTGTGGGCCACCGTTCCCCGGCCTTTGTTGACGACCGGATCCGCATCGCCCTGGGCATCCCGGACCCGTCTGGAGGCCGTTTACCTGGCCCTCTCCCTGCTCGGGCCCTCCTCCCTGAGTCCCGTGGTCGGTCGTCACATCGTCGGGAGGATCCCCAGCTCCGTCCACGCTCTCGCTCTCCTCGTCGCCCGTCCTCTACTGCCCCTCCTCGTCCTCCTGATCACCTTGACTCCGCCCGTCGCCCTCGTCATGGTTCTCGCCCTGAGGCCGGGGTTAGGGTCTCTGCCCCTGTACACCCTCCCCTGGCCTCTCCGGATAGGGGCTCTACTACCTTCCGCCCGCTTCCCCTGCACAAAAGACGTCCTCTTCATTTGTCCTCTACGCGCGCGGATGTTCATGCTGTAGCTGGCCGCTGCTCCCTCCTCCTACTCTGTCCAGGGGGGTCCACCAGGATGTAGTTGCTTCTCCTCCTACTTCTCCTGCTTCGGTGCCTCTTCTTCCTTCACGGTCTCGTCCCAAGGTGGAGGTCCCTCCCTCCTCCGCCTCGGTGTCGGGCCGCCCTGTTCTCTCAGCCCCGGGGATCCTTGCTCTGTTTCCCCCCGCGGCTCCTTCTGACCTCCTTTCACCCGGCCAGCCTTCCCACTCCCGTCATCCTGCTCCCCTTCCTTCTTCTATCCCTGATCTTCGATTACCGGCTCCCCGAGGGGGTACCCCGCCGCTTGACTCGGTAGAGTATAGCGAGGTTTCGGGGTCCCCTTTCTCGGGGGCTGACGTGTCGCTGGAAGAGGGGGATGGTGATGTTTCCCCCTCGGGCGTTAGTGATCGGGGACGAGACCCTCAGGAGCGCCACGGCCGTCGTCGCTCGCCTTCTTTGGGCCGCGACGCTGCTGTTTCATGTCGTGGGTCTCGCTCTCGCTCACGCTCGCCCCTGCGGGCCGAACTATCTTCGGGGGGGTCGCCTCTCTCGGATCGATTTTCGGCTATGCAGGGGTGGGTTGTGTCACACTTCGACGTGCGCTTGGAGGCGATGCAAGATTCCCTCTTATCGCGCTTCTTGGCGGTGACACAACCTCAGCGCTCACCCAACCTACCCCTGCTTTGGTCCCCCTCCCCTCTGCGGTGGACCACATTCCTTCTCGCCCTGCTTCTCCGCCTACCCGGTCGTCGGCTAGTACTGCTCCTGCCCTGGCTCAGGTGGTTGCTCCTGCTGTCTCCCATGCGGGGGTTCTCCGTCTGCTAGGGCAGGGTCCGCGCTTGCCCCCCATCCAGAAGGCCAAGGTCCCGTCGTGGACTATGCCGCTCCTCTATGGCTCCTTGGCTGTTTGGAAGGGGGTGCAGGCCTCCCACCCGGAGCGTGCTACCGACTTCCCGTCAGGTGAGAGGGCCCTACCTTCGGACTGGTCGGTCCAAATTAATGATAAGATGCAGTTCAGGGCGATCAGGGTGGATGGTCTAGTGGCCGACGTGGAGGTGCGGGCTTACCCGACGAGGACTGACCTTCAGTACTTTTCGGTGAAGCCCAAGCCCCCGTCTGCTCCTCGGACTAAGCTCTGGTCAGACTTCAGCCGCCAGGACATCCTTCAGGATGTTCAGTCCCTGGCTGTGTTGACGGGACTGTCCTCCTATGGGACGGGTTTGTGCGACGACGGTAAGCCTGGCTTAGCCGTCGTGCTCGATAATCCTCTCCCATTGGAGGCCTGGTTTGCTGAGGCCTTAGAATTCGCCAACCGTTCCGTCGACAGATCTGTTTCAGTCCCTTCCCCGGAGTCGTCACTGCTTTTGCCTCCTCTTGTATCTGTCGGCGGATTGGATGGCAAGTTCTGGTCCTGGATCAGCGCGCCCAAACTTGAAATTTGTGCTATTGCTAACCCGTTCTTCTCCCACCCAGATAAGTCCTCTGTCGACAGGGATTTTACCTTGCGGCAGAGGGTGGCGAACTTATTGCCTTGTCTTTTAGGTTCCCTCCAGACGTCTGTTCACCACCTGAGGCTTATCGAGGCGACTGCACCTGGCGATCTTCGCGAGGGTTTGGACCACGTTCGGCGGATCCACCTTCAGCTCGCGGTGTCTTTGGTTCCCGAGCTGAAGGCGGTTTTGTGCGAGGCAACTCGACAACGCCAGACGGTAAGGTCCTCGTTCTGCCGGAAGGCCCCCTTGGATATTCGTCAGGGTTTGTTATACTCTGAGCTATATACATCGGGGCTTTTTGCGCAGGATGCTTGGGAACGCTACGCTTCTCTGTCAGCGGACCCTGCTTACGACACGCAAAGACGCGCTGTGTCGCGACCAGGGTCTTCGCAGTCCCATCCTTCTGCCGGTCCTCTTCGGGGTGCTGCCGCCAATGCTGCTGCCAAGAAAGGGCGCAGGAAAGGGAAGTTGCCCGCCAGAGCGTCGGTTCCGCCTCGCACTTCTGCTCCTGCTCCCTTTCATCCCCGCCGTGAAGGGGCTGGCCAGCCTTCCACTTCCGGCCGCACTTCGACGGGGTCAGACACGCGACGGACAGGGGAGGGGGTGACCCGCCCTTTTCGGCGAGGTGGGGGGGTTAGAGGTGGTCAACGTGGCTCTTATGACCGCAGGGACCGTACCGGGGGACCCTCCACGTAAAAAAATGTGTAGGTTCTCCTTCTCGCCTCGCAGAAAGGGTCGCTCACCTCATCTCGGGGGCTCCCACAGGTTGTTTTCGCCCTTGCGCCCCTTGGTGGCCGCGAGGGACGTGGGGGCGGAAGATTGCACGGAGGGGTTTCACCTGGAGATGGAAGTCCAGACCCCCACTCAGCTCTTGTCAACGAAGCCGGCCTGTCTCTTCGGAGGTGGCCGACGTGATTACGTCCATGCACGAGTAGGGAATCGTCAAGGAGGTGGAAGCCGGTCAACCGGTTTTCCTCTCCCGTGTTTTTCTGGTACCAAAGAAGGACTGCGACGCGATGCGACCGGTGGTGGATCTGTCGGCCCTCAACGGGCACATCGTGAACACACGGTTTCGGATGCTGACGGTGCACCAGGTACGACTGGCCCTGCGACCTCTGTCGTGGGTGGTGTCGCTGGACCTCAAGGATGCATATTGGCACGTTCCTATTGGCCGTTCAGACTTCCGATCGTGTGTTCATGTTCGACAGACTTCCCTTCGGTCTCAACATCGCGCCGCGGATCTTCTCGAAACTGGTGAAGCAGGCTCTGGATCCTCTCCTCAGGAGCGGCCTCCAGATCCTGTTTTACTTGGACGACTGGTTGATAGTTTCAGACACCCTAGAACAGTGCGTCCGCGACACCCTCACAGTAGTTCAACAGATCACACAGTTAGGGTTCAAAGTCAATATTCCCAAGTCACGCCTGACCCCGTCGCGTGTCGTGATGTGGGTAGGTCTCGAATGGGATCTGTCCAATGCTACGGTAACCCAGAGTCAGCCAAACGCGGTGAAACTTCGCAGGAAGGTCTTAGCCGTGTTGCACTCGGTCTCCCTCATGAGGAGGATCTGGGACTCGTTAGTGGGTTCACTGAATTGGGCTGCTCTGACCATTTCCTTAGGGAGGCTCAGGCTGCGCCGCCTAATCCTCATGGGCAACAAGGTGTTTCCGTTGGCCCCTATGGATCGGCTCATGCCGATCCCGCGTACCATTCACAGACACTTAGGACACTGGGTTGCTCGGGGCACGCTCTCTGCGGCTGTGCCCTGGACCGCCCCCCCGCCGACGATCTGGGTGGATACAGATGCGTCGAGCGAGGTAGGGTGGGGTTACCAATCCAACCTGGGACATCAACATCACGGCAGATGGGTGGGACACACACGCCTACACATCAATGCCCTCGAACTGTTGGTTCCCCTGTTCTTCCTGCGGGACCACGCGCTGGCCCTTCGGGGCCAGTCGGTGGCCTTCCGGATGGACAATCAGACAGCTGTCCACTGTATCCAAAAGCAGGGGTCCTCCAGGTCTTTGACTCTGTTGGGGATCTCCGAGAAGTTGTTCTTCCTCGCGAACCGACACAACATCTCCCTGCACGCCTCCTACCTGCCCGGGACTGCCAACCTATGGGCGGACGCCCTGTCGAGAGGACAGGGCGTTCTTGTAGAATGGGCGATGAAACAGGCTGTATTCGACGACCTCGCGGCTTCCTGGGGTGTTCCGGAGGTCGACTTGTTCGCATCGAAGGAGACGCGCAAGTTGCCTCGGTACCTATCCCTCCGGACTCGTACTCCGGATGGGGGTCCGGACGCTTTCATGGAAGACTAGAGCAGGTGGCAGTCGATATACATATTTCCGCCACCAGACGCACTGTTGATGTGCAAAGTCCTCGCGAGGCTGCGGCTGTACCGCGGCAGAGTCTGGCTCATAGCTCCTCTGTGGCCGGCCCAGGCTTGGTACTCCCAGTTGAAGCGGTGGTGCCCGAGTCCGGTCCCTCTCCCTCTCTCACACTTCCACTTGAGCCAGGTTGGAGACCTACGGACCTCGTTGGCCTTCGCATCGTGGATGTTCGTGAGGCGCGGTGGCTCCCAGTCCACGGACGGGACCTGACTGACT
The DNA here is from genome assembly GCA_032716605.1 of Paralithodes platypus. Lineage (NCBI taxonomy): Eukaryota > Metazoa > Arthropoda > Malacostraca > Decapoda > Lithodidae > Paralithodes > Paralithodes platypus. The sequence goes on along the minus strand of CM064506.1, from coordinate 31,255,041 downwards.
TCCTGAAGCGTTCATGGACGTCTTCGACTTGGGGGACTTACAAGTCCCACTGGAGGTCTTTTACTAGGTGGATACAGGACACTCGCCAGACTGTTAGCTCTCCTTCCCTCGTCCTACACTACTTGTTTCACCTCTTCCATACACGTCGCTTTCAAGTCAACACTATACGTAACCACTTGTCTGCCATCCGGGAGGTCTTTGAGTCCGTCACTGGGCTGGTCGTTCCGCCGAAGGAGCTGGATTCCTTCATGAAGGCTGCCTTCAGGGAGCGCCCGCCTCCGCGCCAGATCCCTCCTCAGTGGGATCTGGGGCGTGCTCTGGACCTTCTGGCTTCACACACATATACACGGGACATTACACCGGTTCAGTTGCTCGAGCGTACACTCTTCCTTGTCGCTCTGGCCACTGGGGATAGGGTGTCTGAACTAGCTGCCATGTCGCGGTCCCAGGAATGCATGCGATTCTCCCCGTCCTTGAATGTCGTCACGTTAGCCCCCTCCCCTCATTTTGTTGCCAAGAATGAGAGAGAGACCCACGTTTTCAAGCCTTTCACCATCCAGGCTTTAAAGCGTGGGCATACTCACCATGTGTTGTGCCCGGTGCAGGCCTTGCACTCCTATGTTGGGTCTGTGGCTCCGACTTCGGGTACTGCTGTGTGGGTGTCTCCTCGGACTGGTGGGAGGCTCTCGAAGGTACAGATAGGACGCCACATTTGTCGGGTCATTCGTGCCAGTAACCCTACTTGTCGGGGTTCTGCGTACGATGTGCGGTCCTTTGCTGCCTCCTTACGGTTCCTGCAGACTCGTTCGTTGCCTGACGTCGCCTCGGCGGGTTTGTGGTCTTCTGTCCATACCTTCGTCTCCTCCTACCTCTCCATGTCCATTGTTAGACCCCCTCGGCCTGTGATAGCTCTCGGGAGTCATGTTTCCTAGAGCTCTAGCGAAGTTGCCTGGTCTTCCCCCCTTGTCACTCTTTCTTTTACTTTGTTTTCTTTGAAAAGGGGGGGGGGGGAGTACGGGTTTGCAACACTGGCTTGCAAGTTTGGGATTATGTTATATGTATACAGTATATAAGTGTTTTTTTTGCCAACTTGAAAATTGTGCGTTTTATTTTTGTGTTCCATGTTTTTGTTCGTTTTGGAAGAAAAGGGATTTTGTGTACAGTACTTTTTGGTTTAAGACGAGTCTATGGTTTTGCATTACTATGAATGACGGGCACGTGTTAAAACTGCTCTTTTTAGCTACTCCTCAGTTTTTCACTCTTTTATTAAACTCTCTTGTTTAACTTGTGTTTCTTTGTCATTCATAATTTTGTCTTATGCATTGTTTTTTTTGGTATGTTGGGCTTGGATGTCCTCCTCCTATTTGTTATGCAGCCTTGACGTTGGATTTGCCAAGACTACTAACAAATTGGGAGGTTTGACGTACCTCCCAACCTACCAAATAGGAAAACCTACTATTTGGTAGTAGTCTTGGAAAATCCAACGTACATAATACCCTCCCTCACGCCGGACCCCTGCCCATCCGCGTTCTTCTGCTGACGTGAGATGTGATGACAAGAGAGGGTCGCTCATGCGCACGTTCGACAGGGATCTGCGCATGACGGAATACGGGATGGGCCTTGAGCGGTAACTAAGGTAAACCCCTTTTTCTTCTCTTCTATGCTTTTTTCACCTTCGGTGGTAGTTTTGGTTAATGTACAACGTCTCCTAGAGCAAGATAAGGAGTAGACTCTAGACGTTTTCTTTTTAACCGCGGTTGGAATGACGACATAGCAGTCAAAATAGACAAGTCGTCATTGCAATTAGGTTAATAGCCTTGACGTTGGATTTTCCAAGACTACTACCAAATAGTAGGTTTTCCTATTTGGTAGGTTGGGAGGTACGTCAAACCTCCCAATTTCATTTATTTGCTTGTAATATTTCTGTATTATTATATCTTTTTCACTCTTTCTTCAGTTCAGTTTCTGTATTCTCTCTATACGGTGGGAATGGTATTTCGAATGAGGGATGTGCAGCACAAATATTCAATCTTTCGTTGTTTGGTTGTTTGTATTACCGTAAGAAATTTACTGAACGCCTGCAAATAATACGCTATAAAATGCTTGCAATCAAACTCTCAAGCAATTTCAAGGTCACATGCAATTATAAATGTAGGCTATAGGTAGACCCAGAGAGGAAGAGACAAGAGAGAGAGAGTGTCGTGATAATATAACAATGTTACATATGTATCATATATATATGAAAAAATAATATATACGGTAGGCCTACATCTGTTCCCCACAATCATATAATGCCAAGCACAAATATTCAATCTTTCATTGTTTGTATTACCGTAAGAAATTTACTGAACGCCTGCAAATAATACGCTATAAAATGCTTGCAATCTCTCTATTTTCTCTAATCTCTCTCACTCCTCCTGTCTCTCTCTCTCTCTGGCTCGCTCGCTTTCCCTCTTCCTCATCCGTATTATGTATTTCTCATTATTATTTTCTCTAACTAATCCCTCTATTTCATTTATTTGCTTGTAATATTTCTGTATTATTATATCTTGTTCACTCTTTCTTCAGTTCAGTTTCTGCATTCTCTCTCTCTCTTTCTGTTTCGCTTGCTTTGCAGGAATTTTGTTTTGTTTTATATATAATATATAATAATTTACTTATCATTACTTACTATATCGTATAAACAATAGTAGGTAGCCAACTTACCATAATACCGATACACCAAACCGATCCGCATGCGGTTTTGTTTATCACCTGCTTACTAAAGTGCCACCATTATCGATTTTCTTGGAGCCGACTCGAGCGGGAGGGTTACCAATTGAAGTTAAATCCGCTAGCATATATTGTTAGATGTAAGACATGATAAATACCACTAGAAATATGAATTGGCAAAATCCATACAATATCACTTCGAAATTGTTCTGAAATTTCAAAACAAAACCGCTAGTGTAAGTCATTGCTGCTAGATCGAAGTAAAGGTCTCTAGATCTAGCGGAAGTCGCTATACGTATTGGCAGTACTGCACACTCATTCATTTCATTCATTCATTTTCTATTGAGCTCGTCCTGAAATCTTTACGACTCGGAATCTTACGATTACCGACGGCGATACGTTGTTGACATTGTTGTTGATGTTCCAGTGGAGGGATGAACAAAATATTTTCCTTGTCCAATAATAGCTATTTCATAGTCCCACAGGACTTATTTTGATATATTTATCAAATTTATTGAACGCCTGAAAATAATACGCTATAAAATGCTTGCAATCAAACTTTCAAGCAATTTCAAGGTCACATGCAATTATAAAAAGGTATATTGTAGACCACAATCTTCGCCAAGCTTCGTTGATGCTTGTATTATCGTGAGAAATGTACCATACACCCTGGTTATCGTGAGAAATTTACCGAACGCCTGCAAATAATACGCTATAAAATGCTTGCAATCAAACTCTCAAGCAATTTCAATGTCACATGCAGTATAGGTAGACTCAGAGAGGAAGAGACAGACAGAGAGAGAGAGGGGAGGTCAAAAACATCTGCTAGGTGTGATTTCCCCTGGGAGGGAAGAGATTAGTTAGGGGCGTGCCCTGGCCTACATCAGAAAAAGAGAGTACAAAGGAGTACAAACAAAGAGAGTGAGACAGAGAGAGAGAGAGTCGTGATAATATAAAAAATTTACACATGTATCCTATATATGAAAATATAATATATACGGTAGGCCTACATCTGTTCTCCACAATCATATAATGCCAAGCACAAATATTCAATCTTTCGTTGTTTGTATTACCGTAAGAAATTTACCGAACGCCTGCAAATAATACGCTATAAAATGCAAAGGAAATTTCTTGTAGAGTGCAATTTTGAGGACGTAATGTGCTCTGAGAGAGAGCGGAGCGGTGATTAGGAGCATAAATTACCTCAAGACCGCTCGCCACACAGGGAATTATATAAGGAAATTACCGTATTTTAGGGGTTTTGCACTCGTGTTTTACGATCGTTGAAAGACAACCAGTGATCGTAAAAGGATGGTTCGGGTGTCATTGGAAAGCTCAATTTACGCACTTTCAGGATACATACTTGTATTACGCTCTGGGTCTTGTTTATGCATGAAAAAGAGCACGGAACAACCCCATTTAGGGTAAAAGAAAAAACCCGCTGGGCGGCACAGTGAAATATACTCCACCAGCCGCTCGTAAGGTGATAAAATGCTTGCAATCACATTTTCAAGCAATTATAAAATATAAATTGTACTTACCAACACCCACACCAGTATGTTCTTCGTCTGGAACGTCTCCAATTTGCTCAAGGGTCTGTCCAATATCAACCACAACATCCACCCCACGCAAATTATGCTTGGGGTGAAAGCCTATGATCGGGTTATTTTCGTCTTCCGAGTCATCCACACTACCAAAACTCTCACCCAGACCTTCGACGGTTTCATCCAACAGCTTATTAGAAAGTTCTGAAGAGTTCAGCATGATATCTAGTTCCTGGGTGGTAAGCCGGGCGTGGTTAGTAGGGTGGCGCGACGCACTAGGGATGGCGGCCACCGAATCGAACACGGGCAAATCTTGACCTTCCATTATGGCTGCTTGAGGGTCACTTAGTCACGGTCACACAGTGGGGATGTGTGGGTGGGCCCTTGTAGTACACCACCTGACCACCAAGTTTCGCTTTCCACCTAAATTAGGGCGGGAATACGCCCACGGACTTAAGTCCGACCCCGCCATTTAGTCCAATTTTCTCGTATCGGACTTAAGTCCGACCCCGCTAAAGAAGGGTTAATACATAATTATTTTAAAATGGTAAATATTGACATATTAAATGAAATTCGCCTCATATTTTTGTCCCCAGAATAATGTTGACAAATGTAAACAAACAGTAAATGGACCCTACTTAGGAAAGCACGCAAAAAAAACATGCATCACCCATACCGTCATATAAGTTTTGATAAGGGTTGTGTATCAATAATTATATCACACACGGAATCTGTAAGGCCTATAGACATCATTCATGTATACACACATTACTGTGCTCTATAATCTAAGGATTTATAGCCTTAAAACTGAAGGCTATCAGAGACTGGGAGGGAGGTTTGCGTGAAATGATACTAATAACTTGTTATCAGTATCAGTTTATTTCAGTTCCAATAATATTGGGTTCTTCCCCAGTCCCGCCATATTGCTTAACGTTCGTGTAGACAGTAGTTGTAATAGCATTTGTGTGTCCTTTAAACTGTCTTAGACTTCAGTAGTGTTTATATATATAAGGCCGAAATCACCTAGATATTGGAGACTATTGCCTGACTAGTGATAAGTGATATTCGTGTGTATGCTAACCTGTAAATATAGTGTTAAATTTATCAGGGCGGGCACGATGACCAGATTGAGATTCCAGAAGTCGACCCCATTGTTTAATTGTTAATTTGATAGCCCTAGCCCCTAAGGTGGCTGAAAAGTGATATTCGTGTATGCTGACCTGAAAATATAGTGTTAAATTTATCAGGATTATCAGGGCAGGCATGATGACCAGAACCAGATTGAGATTCCAGAAGTCGACCCCATTGTTTAATTGTTAATTTGATAGCCCTAAGGCCCTAATGGACTGTGTAAATTGTTAAATTTGTAATGTCTGAATGTCAGTGTTTTAGTGTTACTGAGATTTTCTCATTATTTCTGGGAATCTGGTAATTCTGGTTCTGGTAGGCTCAGACTCTCAGAGCCCCCACCTCTTAACCCGGGAACGGCGAAGGTCCTCAATGCTCAACTCAATTAAGGTAATTATTTATAAGATGACCTTTTTTTCTAGTTATTAAAAACTTATTCTATGGTGTATTATATAATATATAGAACTTAGAAGCAATACTGTGGACAGTGTGGTCCAAGTGGACTGTGGACTGTGGACACCCTTAATTCCAAAAGTGACAAGTCTGAAACAAAATATGGGGGGGGGGGGGGGGCCCCCCCCTCAACCCCAATCACTTTGGCAATTAGGCACTCCAAATTCTTGTGAAGTTGTTTTCTGTAACATTAATACAAACCACCCTCCCCCAAAAAAAAAAAAGGTTAAGCGAGTTTCTGTTATCATTATACAAAAAATTCATTTGCGTTATCACTCAAAAAAACGGCGTCGTTTGACACCCTGAGCAATAACATATGAAAATATAAAGCTGGTACTATGTGAGCATATTAGGTGATAGTTAAGAATATTTTGGCCCACCATTCATGCATCTATCTATTCATCCTATGCCTGTGCAAGTTTTTTTGTTTCAGGTGCGTCTCCTTGGGTCCAGTCGTCTGCATTGGGCATCTTACCCTATGTTGATATTGAATTAGTGTAAAATTTTGCAATATAGGAAGTAAAATTGTCATTCACCTGAGAGCGCTAAAAATAATTATTTTACATACAAGATGGCTACTATTAACCCTTTGGAGATTATGATGCATTTTGACCATTTGTTCTGACTATTATTAGACGTTAATATATCATTTAAGGAGGATCTGTGGGAATCATGAGGGGATAAACTATCTCAATTATCCCTCTTGCTTCCATATACTGTTCCTAATCTGAAGAATATTGTCTGATATAGCCAGCAAACAAGAAATAAATGCATCATCAGATCTTCAAAGGATCAAATAAAGTATTTTATGGATGTCAAAGAAATAGTCTGCAACCAACACTATTGTCTATAACACTTCCCCCAATGGGATGGTGTAAAGTATTTCCTCTGCATCCTACTGTGTGGCATAATAATTATATTAGTTTATAATACACAACATTGGGAATACAAGTACTCTATGTGTAGGCTGTCATTTTGTATTACCATGTTGCTTAACCATTTAGTAATGTATCATAGCTTTTAATATTTTACAACACCACAAATAGTCCTTATTATAAACACTGTACATTAGAATGATAAAGGTTATTACAGTATAAACAACCCTCAACTTTCTCTTCATAATTTCTGAGGGACACAGGGCCCTGGGTGGGGCTATGGTTTCCCGGGCATTTCCGCACCCTCCTCAGCTCCCCGCCATGGAGTGGCTTCGGTCACCCAGGCTTTATTGTGGTCGGCGGGGAGGGTTCTGTGGGGGCGCTCGGTTATGGCCTTGGCCTTGCTCGGGGCCTTGGGGCTGTTCGGCCAGGCAGCTTGGGGAACAACAACAACAACAACAACAGTATAAACACTGTACATTAGAATGATAAAGGTTATTTAACCCTCAGAAGATTAAAGCACATTTTATCAGTTTATTCTGGCTATCATAAGATGATTTAGGGAGGATCTGTCTGAATTAAAAGGATAAGGGCTATCTCAATTAACTCTCGGACATTCATATACCTCATCCAAATAAAATCATCTAGTAATAGCCAGAAAACCGAAAAGAAATGCATCATTGTATTTTGAAAGGTCTAAGATGAAAGTTTTCACCAAAGAGTCTGGTCTAAACAATACTATTAATTATAAATTCTTGTAAACTACAGTATATGTCCATATAGACCAAATATAATTATATCCTTCAGTTTCAGTTAAAGGGTTTGGTTGGTGTGGCTTGCAACCCTCCCTTCCTAACCCAAGAATAGTGACAGGCCTTCTGAAAGTGTCTGCTAGGCAAATGCCATAGGCCTTCTGGAAGACAGACCATAAAAAAAAAAAAAATATATATATATATATATATATATATATATAAGAGAAACAGGAGGATAAGGGCAACGACCGTGTTCATCTTGGTAGCTTTATTCAATATTTCGGACTATCTTGGTCCATCATCAGGCTTGGATACCGGTCCTAAAAATAAATTACTTTATTAAGAAACTAATATAAGTTAAATCGTGGACCACAAATGTATTAATAACACTACGAAATAATAAAATGTCCTAATATATATAGCTAAAATGTATACAATGTTATGAAATTAACAAGTATATAGTACTTACACATCTAAGGGGTCAGGCGCGGGTGCGATCCTAATACAGAATGAAAACCTATGTTACCAAGGCACATATATAATATAGAGGGGGTTACCTAATAGTAAATAATTATTGAAACAATACGACTAAAGAATAAACTTCATATACTTAGGAGCAAACAAAATTAATTGAAACTAAAAATGCGAATTATGAAACAATACTCTTATGACACTAAACGAATTTAACAGAACTCTTATATAATGAAAGGGATATACGTTGAACGAAAATAAATGAAATACGATGTTACTGGCGCTAAATGAAAACAATTAATCCTAGCATAATATAATTTGCATGCATATGTTCAACCCAGGTTTAATCTTATTTATATAATATTTCTCACTGATAAGGGTCTCTGTTCTGTTAGAAAATCTACCTATGATTTCAAAATCTTTTTCACCGAAGGTGTGATCACATTCATGAGAGTGATCCAGAATTGCCGAAAATTGTTGCTTGCCAAAGATCTGTCCCGTACGAACACTCCTTCCAACATGTTCCAATATTCTAGATCGAAATGCTCGGGTAGAGCATCCGACATACCTCATAGGACAATGAGGACACGTGAACTTATAAACAATGTTGGATGTCATGTAGTCAGGGATCAGATCTTTGATTTTAAAAAATGATTTAACCCTACAATGGTTTGTGAAAATAATTCTGAAATGGACAGCCGGAAATTTAGTGCGAAGAATTTTGGATAGATTTTTCCTGAAATCATAGCTAGCTCTTCCATAGAATGGTAATTTGACATATTTGAGCAATTTCGGGACATTGTGAACATCATTGGTTTGCAAGTATTTAGAATAAAGGAAAGACTTTAGTATTTTCTGAAATAAATTGATACAATAGTTGTTGCTAATGAAATACTTTTCTAGTCTTACAAACTCTTGATGGAGAAGTGAATAATTTGAACTAATATTGAAAGCTCTAGTAAGGAGTGTTTTAATTGAGTTAATCTTATACAGCGTGGGACAAAAACTAAACCAATTCAGACCCTGATCAGTGGAAGTAGGTTTCCTATATACTTCGGTTGTGATGCCTGTGAGAGTTTTACTAATCTGAATATCTAGGAATGATATGGAACCCCGAGTCTCTATTTCAGAGGTATATTGTATATTCTTGTGCTGTGTATTCATATAATCCTGGAACTGTTGTACATGATCATTTCTCTCAAAAATCATAAAAGTATCATCTACATACCTACGGTAGTAAATAGGTTTAAATGAAATGGGGCAATTGTCTAACCAAATTTTCTCGCTGTAACACAAACGCATCCGCATACAGGGGCCCTAAACATGATCCCATTGAAATTCCGTCAATTTGACTGTATAATACATCATCAAATAGAAATACTGATTCAGAAGTAGCAAACTTCAGCAATTTGTTGACAACGGCCTTATCCAAATTATAGAATTCATGAGGACGGTAGTTATCTAGGATAATGTTAGTCGTTTCTGTGGGCGGGACATTAGTAAATAAAGATTTGACGTCCAGGCTAGCCATAACAAAATTATCAGGTAAAATGAGTGATTTTAAGTCAGTGACAAAGGTGGTGGAATTATTGATGGTAAATTCATTTCTGGTAAGTGGTCTTATAAGTGGGATAAGAAATTTAGAGAGGTTATAAGCTGCAGTATTTATAGCCGAAACAATAGGTCTAAATGGAATGCCGTCCTTATGAATCTTTGGAAGACCATACAATATTCCTGGGACAGAGCCAGAAGCATACAACATATCATATACACTATCACCAATTTTATCCTTTATTGCACGTAGTATGCGGTTAAGTTTATCCTCTAACCTAAGAACAATACTAACCATATCTCCGTTTACTTTTCTAAATTTTGTGTAGTCATGTATGATATCCTTCATTTTTACAATGTACTCTGATCGGTTTAATATCACTCCCCCTTTCCCTTGTCCGGTTTTGTTATGACAATAGAGCGATCATTTCCAAGGTCCTTAAGCAAATCAATATATATATATATATATATATATATATTTTATGTACTGTGGTTTTGCTCTCCCAAGTTCTCACAAACACCGGACAAAATATATATATATATATATATATATATATATATATATATATACTGTATATATAATTTCCCAGTACCTGTGAAATTAAAGCAATATGTGATTAGTTGGTATGTCTACTTAAAACCACCTCCTGCCTTCCCCTAACATGTGTCATATCACCCCCCTCCTCATTTATCCAATATTTTCCCTTCCCCACTTCCTACAAAATGTTTCTCCCGCCTCAGATATAATATGTAGTCACCATCATGACCCTCCTGATCACTCCCCCTATCCTCCTCCTCCCTCATAGACACAACACCAGCCTGGATCTACCAATATCTCTCTGGATTGCCGAGAGAGTACATCTATGTCACGCTCCCTCCCGTCTCCTCCTCCACCACTCCCGTCACAAATATACAGATTCACACTGGATATTTCGTCTTTACACCTATTTTCTGGTTGCTCAATGCTCACATGTATATATGCACATGGAGTATTATTAATGCTATAGATGGTAAATGTAACAAATTCTGTCAGACTTGAAGCTAATTAATTCGCATACGCAGCACTTTAAAAAACATGAATGGTGCTCTCCTCAGGGGTAACCCTTAGATCGATGGCTTATTTCTTTTCTGTTTTCTGTCCATTTTTAGCAGATTTTATTCAGATTAGGAGGGTCATATGATGTCAAGAGGATTAATTGAGATAGTCTTTAATCTTATAATTCCCACAGATCCTTCGTAAACCTTTGAGTACCATCGACGTGAGTTATACATTATTCTTGCTATATTTAGACAATATTTTTTAGCTTAAGAAAGATCTGTGGTAGTTAAAAGGGTTGGTTGATAGTTTGAAGCCTTTAGTTGCTGGAGGTCTTTCCTAAGCTGAATAAAATCACTTAAGCATTGCCAGAAGATAATTTAATGGATGTCACCGGTACTGGATGGGTTAAATTGTATAAAATCCTCTAATGATAGCCAGAAGAGAGAGTCAACATCTTCATGGGGTTAAAAGAATTAACCAAAACAAATTGAACTAACTGTCTTGACAAACGGGCAAGATCAAACCAGAATAACCAATCTTATAAGTCCCTAAATAAATCGACATGGGTTAAGGGGACCGGCCGCTTTTTAGGCTTAAAAAGCTCGATATCTTGAAGATACCATTAGGTGTTGAAATGTGTTTATTCAACATCCCTTCATAAGCCAGTGAAATATTATTAGTGAAAACCCATTGGAAATTGTGATTTTTTTTTTTCCCAAATTTTTTCCTGTATTTCTAAAAACTTTATATAGCAAACTTTGAAATTGACAGGCTCAGTAACTACTGGTCATACAAGGATCGTACATATATAAACGGAAAGAGCGTAAAATACTCTACAATCTCCCAAAAGCTGTATCTTCTACTCTGCCGTGTTCCTGCGTAAAATATTGTAAACCAAAAATAAAGTTAACAAATTTAACCCAATTACCTTAGACTTTCACATGTTTTTTCTCAACACCTGTTTGGTCGCACTTTGGGATCTTATAATTAATGTATTATTGGGCCTCTAGGAATGTTTTATATACCATTGGAAAGCGTGTGAAATGCTCTATAAAGCTCTTGACGCCTTGTTTTTAATTTGAGACACAGCCCCTTGGCATATGTAGCTAACCACCGAGTACAAAATCATTACCTAATTTCCGAGTCACCTAATTCCGCAATTAGATAAAACAAAAAAGAAAAGTGGATCAAGAGAGTTGTAAAACCACCTGTCCTGAGTTGTCTGATCCCTCTGAAAATATTATACAGTGCTTGGGTTTCAAATTATTCGATTTCCGAATTTGTTTTTAATTTTCGAGCTAATTTCCACCCTAATTCAGTAACTAATTGACCTAGAATAAAAAAAACATTAACGAAAAATCCTTGTTACATCATCCTCTATAGGTGTGCGAAATCTCATTGAAATTGGATGAAGTTCAGTGACCCCCTATTAACCCTCCTCTAGCGGGTGCTCTGTGGCCGTTTTGGGCCTTTCCGGGCCGTTCTGACTGCTATATCAACCATCAGTATGAAAGGAACTGTATTGCGCCGAAAACTAGGTGGAAATCGCTACACAATGACGCCATATACAGCTACGTAGCACTCGTGGAGCACTGACAGTGCCTCGAAGATGGAAGTTTAGCTGATTTTGCTACCTTGCTCACTTTTAGCGAACTATTGGTTACACTGTCATCCTCACGCGCGGTGGGGGAACTGGAGTTAGTGTGGGCCGGGAGGCCACAGATGTCGGACGTATGGATCATTACTATCCCACCCATTTTCACTCGATTTCCACCCTTTTTTCACCCGTTTTTTGCCAGTTTTTTCAACTCGACTTATGTTGCGCGCCGCTCTTTAAGGGTTAAAAAGCGGCCGTTCCCCTTAAAGAAAGCCTTCTGAGCATGGAGGTGATTAATTCATGGCCACCCCATCGAGGATCACAAGGCATCTGGCACTATAAAGGTAGACTAAGAACTAACAGTCACCCATTCTCTTAAGGGGAGGCATTTGTTTTTTTTCTGGCCCCCCTTCTCCCTCATGTTAATCCCTATAATTTTTTAAGATTTGGTTGTCTCATTAGTTTTTAGTTTTATAGACCTGTCACATCATTTCTTTGTCAATATGAAGACCTTTTGTGCTATTTAGGTGTAATTTTTTTCCGGGCGAGCGATAGCGAGCCTGGAATTTTTGAGGACTCAAAGGTTAAGGAAAAAATTTCAAACAAAAAATATAAAAATTTATCTCAAAGGAGGATCATGGCAATGTTTTTTTTAACCTTGATGGAGGTTTTAGGAGTAAACTAAAATAATAATTAATATATTAAGAAAGAATAAAATAAAACAAACAACTTAGCCCCCTTACATGGCTTTTTCTGAATGTGATTGTGAAGGTGATTCTTCTGTGAGAAACAATCATGACTGATCTTGCTTGAAAGTTTTCACTCTACAATGTCTTAGTATATGTCGGGCTAAGTTACCTTTTATTGAGAAACCTTTACCTCAATGATCACACTTGAATGCTTTTACTCCTGAATGTACTAGTAAATGTTTGTTGAGGTGATGCTTAAGTGAGAAATCTTTATGACAATGCTCACATTTGAATGCTTTTACTCCTGAATGTACTAGTAAATGTTTTTTGAGGTCACTCTTATGTGAGAAATCTTTATGACAATGCTCACACTTCAACGGTTTTACTCCTGAATGTACTAGTAAATGTGTTTTGAGGTTACCTTTATTAATGAAATCTTTAACACAATGATCACACTGGAATGGTCTTACTTCTGAATGTACTAGTAAATGTGTTTTGAGGCTACCTTTATTAATGAAATCTTTACCACAATGCTCACACTTGAATGGTTTTACTCCTGAATGTACTAGTAAATGTGAGGTGAGGTGATGCTTTTGTGAGAAACTCTTATCACAATGATCACACTTGAATGGTTTTACTCCTGAATGTACTAGTAAATGTGTGGTGAGGACACACTTAAGTGAGAAATCTTTATAACAATGTTCACACTTGAATGGTTTTACTTCTGAATGTACTAGTAAATGTCTGGCGAGGTAATGCTTTTGTGAGAAACTCTTATCACAATGATCACACTTGAATGGTTTTACTCCTGAATGTACTAGTAAATGTGTGGTGAGGATACGCTTACGTGAGAAATCTTTATGACAATGTTCACACTTGAATGGTTTTACTCCTGAATGTACTAGTAAATGTCTGGTGAGGGCACTCTTCTGTGAGAAACATTTACCACAATGATCACACTTGAATGGTTTTACTCCTGAATGTACTAGTAAATGTGTGGTGAGGACAAACTTACGTGAGAAATCTTTATAACAATGTTCACACTTGAATGGTTTTACTTCTGAATGTACTAGTAAATGTCTGGTGAGGTAATGCTTATGTGAGAAACTCTTATCACAATGATCACACTTGAATGGTTTTACTCCTGAATGTACTAGTAAATGTGTGGTGAGGACACGCTTACGTGAGAAATCTTTATTACAATGTTCACACTTGAATGGTTTTACTCCTGCATGTACTAGTAAATGTCTGGTGAGAGTACTCTTCTGTGAGAAACCTTTACCACAATGATCACACTTAAATGGTTTTACTTCTGAATGTACTAGTAAATGTTTGGGGAGGGTAGTCTTCCGTGAGAAACCTTTACCACTCACTTTAGACTGATGTTTCTTGTCTTTTTGCTTTAGGGTTCCTGTGTCATGGATTTCTTTTTCATAATTGTCAGCAGAACTCTCACTTGAATTATTTACCAGAATATCATCTACACAGTATATGGGTTGAATTTTATCAGTCTTCTCTTTTCCACTCTCTAACACTTCCTCAGTTCCTTCAAAGTCCCACTCTTCCTCTTCCCCCTTAATTTCATTGGTTCCATCAAAGTCCCACTCTTCCTCTTCACACTTAATTTCATTGGTTCCTTCAAAGTCCAAACCTTCCTCTTCACATTGTGTTGTCTCTTCACTCTCCAACTTCACAAGTGAACCTTCCTCCAACATCTCCATCATAACTCTTCGGGACTAATTGTATATTTACAGAGTTATTGTATGGTAGCTAACATGAATTTATACTATTTATAAACTATTCAAAGTCTAAGATCCAATATTAAGATGTGATCATACTAAAAACAGTAATTATTGACCAATCGATTAATAAACTAAGTTGCTTCTTCTGATGAGTGACTTCATTGGTGAACCTGGAACAAGAACTGTCATTAGTTTACAAGTCATCATCATTGTATTAAATATGTATATTTTAACTATTGTTGGGAGAGTAAAGCCAGGGTGTGTTGTTGTTAATTGTACTAATATATCAACATAATGTGTATAGGAATTAAATATACACTAGTTTTTAGATGCATAGTATGGGAACTGGTCAAGAAAAAAGTATGCTTCTTTGTTTGCTAGCTTACTCTTCCACAACTCAGAAGTACAGTATATGTGTATGTATGCTTAGTCACTTCATATTTTGGTGTCCCTTTATTTTTTGTATTGCCCATCCTCTGTTGTTTGTGTCCCTCCACTTGTGGATGTATGTGTAGGGAGGAGGCTGTGGATAGGCAACACCTTCCAACAGAGAATGATACACAGGTATACATGGAAAGTGGAGTGGAGGATGGAGAGAGAGGGCCAGTGGAACGAAAGGCACTGATGATTATATGTGTGGATGAATGAATGAAGAATTCTGTGCTAGATGCTATGGTATATAGGGGTATGGGGGGGGGGTTGTCTGGTCATTATGTAGCAGTAGCTCAAATTAAGATACAGAAGAAGTGGGTGAAGAGAGCTAGGTGGAGTGGTGAAGAGGTTACAGGAGGAGGAAATCAGGGAAGAGTTCAAGAGAACAGTAGAAAGACGGTTAGGTAGGTTTGACTTGGAGGAAGTGGAGGAGGTGAGCAGTGTTTAAGGAAGAGATGTGTGCAGCATGTGAGGAGGTATGTGGAGTTAGGATAAGAGGGAGGGGAGTGAAGAAAGGTACAGCATGGTGGACTGTAGGGGTAAAACTAGCTGTTGAAGATAAGAAGAAAGCATATAGAGAGTGGTTGGGTAGTAGAGGGAAATTGTGAATTAAGATTTGGAGAGACAGAAAAGGGAAAGGTACTTGGAGAAAATAGAGTGGTGAAGAAAGTAAGAGAAGAGTAGATGAAGAATTTAAGTGTAAAATGGAGGGAATGTAAGAAACTATTCTGGAAAGAGGTCAAGAAAGTTAGGGAGGGTAGTAAGGGAAGTAATAAGGGTGTGAAAGATAAGAATGGGAGAGTGTTAGCCCAGAAGCAAGATTGAGTCGAGAGATGGAAGGAGCACTTCAACGAATTGTTGAACGTCCAGCAAACATAGTTGGATGGGGTATGGGAGGGAGAAGTAGTGGAGGAGGAGGTGGGGATCAGGTCAGAAGTGTGTGAAACCTTGCAAAGAGTGAAGATGGGGAAAGCATCAGGAATAGATGGAGTGTGTGGGGAAATGCTGAGGTATGGTGGTGAGACAGTGATCGAATGGATATAGAAAATTTGTAGGCCTAAACTAGCATGGGAGAAGGGAAGTGCACTTGATGACTTTAAGAGATGCATAATAGTCCCCCTGTATAAGGGGAAAAAGGAGTGTGTGATAATCACCGGGGTAGATGTCTTCTAAGCATAGTAGGGAAGATGTACAGTAGGGTACTGATCGAGAGAGTGAGAAAGATAACAGAGAAATGGATAGAAGCAAGGCGGGCTTAGGAAGGGAAGAAGATGTGTAGACCAGATTTTTGCCTTTAAATGTGTTGTGGAGAAATATCTGTAGAAGAGATGGAAAAAATAAATAATCCCATGAGCCAATCAGAAGGTGGGATATTCTCAGGTGTGCCACGAAAAATTGCAACAGACTTGCCATCTTGGCAGCACAGGTCTCTCAGCCAATCACAAACCTCCCTCGGCGCCCACTAACTATCTCTATTGGTCTACCTGATAGAGTGACTGCCTCATAGCCCAAGGATCCCTGGTTCAACTCCCGCCCATGGCATATTTTTGGGAGGCTATTTTCGCATCAAACGAAGAGTAGGTGTTGGAAAAATTGTTAAGATGGTTGCAAGTAAGATCGGAGCTCCATAAATCCTCTTTCGGGTATGGTGTAAAAAACTATTCCTACACTTAGTACTGTACATACATACTGTACATATATACATAAAATTTAAGACTGAGTGCTCCACACATAGTTGCAGTTTCAGTCTCTTGTCCTAATGGCAGCGTTCCAGGCAAGCCTGTTAAGGGCTGCTTCACTTGTCAAGTTTTTGGATTTGAGATCGGCACGTATAGTCCGATCCCAGGTCTTCCTCGGTCCACCCATTGGTGCAGCTCCCTTCATAATCACAGACCTGCATCTTTTCACCCAATTTTGTTCATCCTTTCTCTCCACATGTCCATACCATCCCAGTCTAGTTGTACGCATCTCCTCGCTAATACTCTTTATACCTAAACGTCTCCTCAGCTCATCATTTGTTATTCTATCCCACAGCCTGGCCCCACACATCCATCTCACCATTCTTATCTCATTATGTTCCATTCTGTTGACATCCTCTACTTTAAAGGCCCATGTTTCTGAGGCATACGTCATTGCACTTCTAACACATGAGGCATACACCTTTCCCTTCAGGGAGAGAGGCATTCTTTTCATGGTCAGAATTGCCAGCAGTTCTCTAAACTTCCCCCAGCCACATCTAATTCTAGCGACAGTGGCAGCCTCGGCACCACCACCGGCAGAGATGGCATCTCCTAGGTAACAAAACTTGTCGACCAGCTCCAATGACTCAATTTCCTAAATTCACAGACACAGGATCATCATTTAACACCAGCTCGCCTTTGCACACTGTGCACTCAAATTTCTCTATTTCTGACTTAACCTTCGGCAGGGGTCCTTTTATTCTACTACAGCGCTTACTCCCATGGTGTACCCAACATCGACAGATGCTACATCGAATCGAGTTAGCGCCCACACCCTTTCCACACACTGCACATACTGTAGGTATGCACTGCTCTTTTCCACATTGCCTCGTCTCAATCTACAATGCATAACCTTGGTTTTGTTAACCCGTCCAGCCCCAGCGACGCGTCTGGCGCATCGCCTATGTATGTAACGCACAGCCCCAGCGACGCGTCTGACGAGTCATCCTAATTGCTCCGACCGTAACCTCAGGTGTAGCCACTCGAGAGGGCTCAGATTTGTATAGGAACTGTGTACGTATCCCACGCAACCGTGCCGATAGTTGAAAACTCTCAAAGTCCACATGCGTGCGCGTGAGCGCGCAATAACCCGTTTTTTTGGGGAAATTGCCTTCAATTTTTTACTCTTATAAAATACATTTTCGGGGGCTCTGTAGGACCATTTTTAAAGCTTTTTGAGCGGTTTTTCGTGGTTTTTCCTTCATTCCTAACCCATTCACTATTGTTTCTGGAATAAAAAAAAAATTTGAAAACGGGCCGGGTTCTGGTGAACAAAAAATAAAAAAACTAGGCGGGGCTCCACGGGTTAATATTGACTTGTAGGGTGATATGGGGGTGGAATGAACAGTGTCCATAATATCTGACCTATCAATAATATACAATAGTTTCAACGAAATCAATAGAAGAAAACCAAAAGAAAACGTTGATGGATAACTATTATATACATCGCGGCGTATGGATTTATCAGGTCACATTTTCTATTATTTAGGTGATCGATGTTATATTTCGCGTTTAAATATAGTGTTTCTTGACTGTGAAAACGTGCTGATTCTAGAGGTGTGATGCTTAACCTAACAAGTGCGCATGGGGGTAATTAGACACCTCTCCCTGTGCGCATGTATTTGAGGTGTTTCCGTCACTAAAATATTCATTGTACCATTAATAGCATTAATACTTATCCATACGCGCCTATTATGGGTTGATTATAAAGGTATTAACCTGAAACAACAATAAAACGAGTGAAAACAGCGTTTGGATGGTCAAAATCTGAGGTATAGCCCGCGAGTTGTATAATGTATGGGTGAGGCAAGCTGCTTTCCCGCCAATTTCCCCCAAGGCCACTGAGACACAGTCGATCGATACTCTCTCTCTCTCTCTTGCACTCGCTTTCTTACACCCTGCAACCGGCTTTTTAATGTTAGCACGAAAATATACCTCAGAATAAGGGAATAACAGGGAAAATAGGTGATAACTGAAGGAGGGGAGGAAAGAGGGGAAGGAGGGGAGGTAGAGGACTGATATTTTGCATGGCCCAGGGGCCCCAAAAAAATAAAAATAAAAAAATAATTGTTTTCGATGTCAAAAGTTGATTTTTTTTCTCTGACTCTTAAGAGTCTTCCCGCAGTCCGCCGGGGGAACTCTTAAGAGTCTCCCAGCAGTTCCCGGGTTAATAGTGAAATGTACATGGCTACAATGATATCTGGTGAGAAGGGCTGCTATCCAGAAATTTCCTTCAGTATCATTAATGTATAAACATTCATGCCACGAAGGGGGTGTACCAAACAGGGGTGTACCGAACACCCCCATTTAAATAACCACTCAACAAAATACCTACTTGATTGATTCCATCTGTCGCCATTTGGAATCTACCCATTTTCTTCTTTAGATTTGTTGGGGAAACTATTTTATTATTTTATTTTATTTATTTTATACATTATTGATGTTTGTTACACCCCCATGTTTTTATCCTCTCCTTACCCTATAGCCATATTTTTGTTTTATTTTTATTTTTTTTCTATGTGATTAAGGGAGGCAAAAGGCATAACTGCCTATAGCGAGTGCCCCCCCCCCATAGTTGAAAGAGTGACAGGGTCAAAATCAAGGGACGTTCGAGCCAAAATGCCTGGACACACGGAGTTTGAAGCAATTTAAGTCATAGGAAGAGGGAAAGACTGATTCTGGGAGAGAGTTCCAGAGCTCAGCTGTTGAGTAGAAGAAAGTTTGAGAGTAACGTTTCACTCTTGGGTTGGAGAGTTGCACAGAGTAGGGGTGGGATTGAGTTGCAAGACGGGTACCACGTGCCCTACGTTAAGGAGGTGGTATGCACTGGGATAGCTCTGAGGAACACTGATTATTATAGTAGCGATAGAATAGCGAGAGAGATGCGACATTGCGGCGGAGAGAGAGATTACAGAGAGTTGGTGAGTGGACGGGAGTTAATGATACGAAAGGCCTTCCTTTCAACTTTGTCTAGGAGACCGGCGTGAGAGGAACCTCCTCACACATGTGAACAATACTCAATACAAGGGCGCACTATGCCCCTGTACAGAGCAAGAAGCTGTGCAGGGGAAAAGAACCCCCTAAGGCGGTTGAGCACACCCAGCTTCTGGGAGGCTGCCTTAGCAAGACTGGTAATATGGTCCTTCCAAATGAGAGCAGAAGAAAAAGAGACACCAAGAATATTGAGAGAAGATGAAGGGTTGATTTTTGTATTGTTGAAGAATAAGGGATAGTCCGCTGGGAGATCCTGACGGGTAGATAGATGGAGAAATTATTAAAATTAGAAAGATAATAGGAGATAGGACAGAGCCCTGAGGAACACCAGAGTTTATAGGGTGAGGACATGGCCATCCACAACCGCGGCTATGGAACGGCCGGAAAGGAAATTAGAGACAAAGGCACAGATGGAGGGATAGAAACCGAAGGAGGGTAGTTTAGAAATTAAAGATTTATGCCAGACTCTATCGAAGGCTTTCGATATGTCTAGTGCAATAGAAAAAGTCTCACCGAAGTCCCGAAAGGAGGATGACCAAGAGTTAGTAAGATATGAAAGAAGATCACCAGTAGAGCGACCCTTAACCTCTGAAGTGCGCATGGGGGTAATTGGAAACGTCCCCCTGTGCTGACGTATTTGAGGTGTTTCCGTCACTAAAATATTCATTGTGCCATTAATAGCATTAATATTTATCCATATGCGCCTATTATGGTCTGATTATAAAGGTATTAACCTGAAACAACAATAAAACGAGTGAAAACAGCGTTTGGATGGTCAAAATCGGAGATATAGCCCGCGAGTTGTATAATGTATGGGTGAGGCAATCTGCTTTCCCGCCAATTTCCCCCAAGGCCACTGAGACGCAGTCGATCGATACTCTCTCTCTCTCTCTCTTGCACTCGCTTGCTATCAGTGATGACCACACCCTCCAATCGGATTTCTAATGTTAGCACGAAAATATACCTCAGAATAAGGGAATAACAGGGAAAATAGGTGATAACTGAAGGAGAGGAGGAAAGTGGGGAAGGAGGGGAGGTAGAGGACTGAGATTTTGCATGGCCCAGGGGCCAAAAAAAATAAAAAAATAAAAAAAAAAAAATATAAAAAAATATTTTTTTTTCGATGTCAAAAGTTGATTTTTATTTTCTCTGACTCTTAAGAGTCTTCCCGCAGTGCGCCGGGGGAACTCTTAAGAGTCTCCCCGCAGCTCCCGGGTTAAGGAAGCCATACTGGCGATCTTAAAGCAGATTATGAGAAGAGAAATGCTTAAGAAATTTGGAAGCAAGAATAGTTTCAAAAACTTTAGAAAGACAAGAGATAAGAGCAATTGGACGATAGTTGGAGGGTTGAGAGCGGTCACCCTTCTTTGGGACAGGTTGAATGTGAGCAAACTTCCAGCATGAAGGGAAGACGTTAGAGGCTAGACAGAGACGAAAGAGTTTGTAGGGCAGGAGGTTAATAAAGTTGTTAGTAATTTTTCTTTGAATATTTTATTGGAGACAAACAGTTTTTACATTCTCATTATACATATTATTAGTGAAAATGGTGGTGTTCGGATCACCCCCCATGCACTGTTCGTATCACCCCCTACATAGGGGGTGGTCCGAACAAGAGGTACCCTTTTTTGTAAATTCAATAAGTTGACCTTAACTACTACTTACATCAATAAAAATCACCATGATAGGCCTTGACCCATAGTTTATTCTGATATATCTATTTTTCAATAAAGTTTGTTACCTGATTTTTGGTGATTATTTATCCCACTAAGTGTTCGGATCACCCCCATGTCACCCTAAACCCTTGCTCGCCATGCCCTCTCTCTATCTTCTGAATTTGGCCTCAGCATCTTGCACATTGTCAGCTATTAAGATCTAAATCGTCTGCATGAAACAGCTCCAACGGGAGTCCGAATCTAAAAACTCTAGACAGTGCCTCCAAGACCATAATAAAGAGGAGGAGGTTTAACACTGAACCCTGATGAACTCCAACACAGACTGTGAACTCCTCACTCAGTACACCTTTCACCCTCACCGCAGTTCGCGAATCCTCATACATCTTCATTATCACACGCACCAGCCACTCTTCCACACCAAGTTTCCTCATAGCCCACTGCACAACATCTCAAGGCACCCTGTCAAAGGCCTTCTCCAAGTCTACAAACACGAAGTAAAGATCCCTGCCTTTTAGTAAGTACAGTATCTTTCCTGTATCTGCCTGACTATGAAGATAGCATCGGTTGTACCACGTTCTGGCATAAAACCAAACTGCATATCAATGGAGATGCTTTGCCTGATCAAACCCTCAAAGACTCTCTCACAGACCTTCATGATTTGGTCAAGCATTTTCATGCCCCTATAATTACCTCTATCTAGCGCATCCCCTTTTCCTTTGTATATATTTACTATTACACTTTTGTGCCAATCCTATGGGATTTCGGATATAGGAGTGTTCTTGGGGAACCGAATCTTGACTAGGAAGAGTAATATAATGGAAGTCACGAACAGTAGCATCTTTATTTTCATGAAAATAAAGATGCTGCTGTTTGTGACTTCCATTATATTACTCTTCCTACTCAAGATCCGGTTCCCCAAGAACACTCCTATCTCCGAAGTTTTACGAAGAAGGTATGGACATCCAGCACTTCAGCCATTTAGAAACTTTGAACAATCTTCCAGAAAACTTGTGAAATTAGGACTAGATTGGAAGTTCCTTATATCATGTAAGACCTACAACGTGTTTCCAAAATGTCTTGCCTTTAAATTGTATCGGAAAATCTTATGTAACTCAGACTTGTATAAATCATGGCAAAAGAAGCTTTTAGATATAGAAATTCAAACAAAACTTAAATCAAATTGCTGAACAAGAGCAACTCGTCTCTCGGTTAAAAATCTTGCTTTATGAATCAGTATCATGCTTGGATTACTACAGCTTGAACACTTTTGTACGGAGGCAAACTGATAAACTAACTAAAAATGTGACCATAACTCATGAAAGAAAATCACAGAAATTAGGAGCAACCTGCGATTTTAAATCATGTGATCCGGAAAAGGTTATGTTCAACTATTCAGATGTATGTTTATTCCATAGAGAGAAATTTTTACTTTCGCTCGGACTAGAATTCTGCCTCCCCATACACAAACCCTCCTTTTATATATATATATGTTTTAATGTTCGAGAGCCTCGCAAATAGATTAAAACATTGTAAAATCGCTAATGGCTTTAACTTCAACAATGTCACTCTTATTTGTAACATTATTTGTAGATAATTTTATGGATTTAAACCTAATAGTGTTCTCGCCCATTTTCACAAGAGCTGATATGAATATATTGAAAACCCTAAGCAGTAATAATGATCTTATAGTTTGTAGACCTGACAAGGGAAGAGGGGTGGTTTTACTTAAGGACGTCGGTCCCCTTATAGGTCGAAAAAAAAATATATGAAAATTGCAAAAACTTCCCGAAAAATCGTCTAACGTGTTGGCAATAATCTCCCAAAGTTTCAGCTTCATTGTGCAATTTTTACTGTTTAATTGTAGATTATATAATATATATATATATATATATATATATATATATATATATATATATATATATATTATATATATATATATATATATATATATATATATATGGGGTGTATGGCAGGGTGTTGATAGAGAGGATAATAAAGTGTACGGAAGTTGCAATAGGAGAAGAACAGTGCGGTTTTAGGAGGGGAAGAGGGTGCGTGGATCAGATGTTTGCAGTAAGACAGTTATGCGAGAAGTATTTAGAGAAGCATAAGGAGATATTTTGGGCTTTTATGGACTTGGAAAAAGCGTATGATCGTGTGGACCGTGAAGCAATGTGGAAGGTGTTAAGGATTTATGAAATAGGAGGAAATTTGTTAGAAGCAGTTAAGAGTTTTTATGAAGGGAGCAGAGCATGTGTGAGAGTAGGAAATGGTGAGTTGAGTGAATGGTTTGAGGTAAAGGTAGGTTTGCGACAGGGTTGTGTAATGTCACCATGGCTGTTTAATATGTTTATGGATGGTGTGGTGAGGGAGGTGAAAAGGAGAACTATGGGAAGAGGATTGGGTTTAGTAGGAAAGAATGGTAGAGATTGGGAGTTGAATCAGTTGCTGTTCGCTGATGACACAGCATTGGTGGCGGATTCTGATGAGAAACTGCAGCGGGTAGTCAAAGAGTTTGGTGTGGTTTGTGGAAGGAGGAAACTGAAGGTGAACGTCAATAAAAGTAAAGTAATGGTGTGTAATAGGGGAGAGCATAGGGTGAATCTAGATGTGAGGCTGGATGGGGAAATATTGGAACAAGTAGAATGTTTTAAATATCTAGGAGGAACGATAAGCAGGAGTGGAGGTATGGAAGTGGAGGTAAAACAGAGAGTGTGTGAAGGAAGGAAGGTTTTCGGAGCAATGGGAAGTATGTGGAAGACGAGAAATCTCGGAGTGAAAGTAAAAAGTGCATTGTATCAAGGAATTGTTGTGCCAACAGTGATGTATGGGGCTGAGACATGGGCTCTGAAGAAAAAGGAGAAAAGAGGGCTGGATGTGATGGAGATGAGCTGCTTGAGGAGTATGTGTGGAGTTACTCGTAGAGACAGATTGAGGAATGAAGAGATACGTAGGAGAGTGGGGCAGCAAGAACATTTGTCAGCCAGAGTGGACAGAAGGGTGCTGAGCTGGTATGGTCATGTTGAACGAATGGGAGATGAAAGGCTTACAAAGAGAATATGTGAGTCAGGTACAAGGGGAGATAGAAGGGCAGGAAGACCCCCATTGAGATGGAGAGACTGTGTAAGAAAGGCTTTGGATGATAGAGGAATGACTATAGATCAGGCAGGGGAAGTGGTGGTGGACAGGAGTGAATGGAGAATGCTTGTGAATAGTTGAGTGAACACGTGGTCATTTGGAGTAAGGGGTCGGGCGCAAGTTGGACTAGATAATAGTCCATCAGGCGCCTGGCCCGGGGAGACGATTAATATGAAGGGTGTGCCTGGAAGTGTGGTGGGAGGGCTTGTGGCTTTGGCTCCGCTGCATGTCTGCCTGCCGAGATCGGAACCTCTCCGGGTGGTCAGGGGCCGGGGGAGTGCTGGAGCGACCTTGGTAACCCTGGTCTCTGGGTCTTCTCCTGGGTGACCTGGATGTGTGAGAGTTTGTGTTTTTTATCTGTGTATATTTTTTGTTTTATGTTGTTTTTGTGTTTTCCCTGTTCTTGCTCTGTCTTGAGTCGGCTACCCCCAAAATGGGGATTGGGCCTGAGCATATAGATAGATAGATAGATATGGGGTGCGGTACCATAGTACCGGTAATGCCTTACACAGCCATAAATAGTGTTATGCCCTGTTTTTCAACAGGATTAACTTGGGTAATGTGAGTTCTAACTGACTGGGTATAGAAGGCTGCATGCACAAAACAAGGTATGAGGAATAGAGAACACAAAATAAGCACACGGTAACAAGACACAGGATCACTTTTATTGATGTACACACTTCTATAGTTTTCTTGATGATGATTAATATGAAGCATAAGAAGATATGAATACTCGTACAAGACAAATGATAGAATTGAACAACACTAGCATTAAGTGGATCTGGATGGAGCCTAGTCTCCCACTTCCAACATTCAGGTATTAATCTTCTGATCACTGGCTTTATTCACAAGTTTATATACTGGAGACCATAAATGTTACTTATAGATTCATAATCACTGTTAGATTTATCACTGGTAGCTCTGGTGCACAAGTAGTAGTTCACAGACTAGATTAGACACACGTATTTTAGAGCACAGGAATTCTAGTAACCTCAGGGGGGTACTGATCTAAGTTTTATATTCTTGTATCAGAAACACATAGAACGCAAATCAGTGGGCGAACATCAGATATCACTAGGGTTTCACTTCTATGTAATAATATCTGGAGATATGGGTAATTACGAGAGTTAATATCGCCTGTTAATTAATAAACACTGATACACTTAGCACTTCCTAATTGAATGGTTATATATGAATTATACTGGGGCAAAGATATAGCCACTTCATAGAAATATTAATAAGTGAGTCTCTAAATAGCACTGTAACACTGTAGCACTGATAGAGTGAATCTTGGGTAGTATTTGATTGGTCTGGTCCTGGTTATCTTGCGTCCGTGATGTTGGGGCTAACGACTGGTTCCGCGGCCGTCCAGATGGTCCATATGTAGAAAGTTCTCAAGACGGATCTCTTAGCGATCGTTGCTGGTTACACTCTTATATACCCTCTGGTTTCTAGACCTGAATCACAGATATTAGGATCTTCCTGTCAATCTGGATCGGAATTAACGCCAAGCGCATCTCACGTCGATCGCTCAGCTTCCCGGTCTGTATGAAGTTTATAAGGTGTACGTAGATTTCTTTTACGTGGACAGATCCTTCTATCTAAATCTGCCACGGAGTCTGCAGGCTCTGGAACTAAATTCTCAGGAACAAACAATGATAGAGCTAGAGGTCAACAGAAGGGACCAGCCACTGTTTGGTGTCCATCTTTCAACTGATTTTACTGGGGGCTGGAGCTCGGTTTATAGGTTCGGTTTTGGACCCTGTAGGCAATAGGGATCTCGAGTTTTGATGGACTTATTTGAGCTCTCAATTGATACGGGAACTAGGTAAGCTGGTGATTACTGTTGTGGCACATGGCTGTATGGAGCCTTCATAATGTGATATAACTGAGCCTTAGTAAGAGGTACTATTTTGGCTATACTGGAAGTATTTAGGGGAGAGAGACTGGATCTACTTTGCGAGGAGGTTTGGGACATCTTTGATAGGAGCGTCTCTCTTAGATTGTTCAGTCTTCATTCTATGGTATAGCTGAGGTGCTAATTTGGTTATCGGAGTATGCAAGAAAGGTTAATGGGTTATTGTGGGTTAATAGAGGTTAGTAAGGGTGTTAGTCATACATGGTTAGTTCATGGATAGGAAGAATTCCTGTGCTACCTGGCAATGACCCGGAAGTCAAAACAGGGGTCAGGTACCTCCGCAGGGGTAGGGGTCTCCCTCCTCGGGTGGGTGAAAGGGTTAGGCGCGCGTCCTCTCTCTGTGATGGTTGTCTGGGCGGCTGTGGCTGGGGGCTTGCCATATTACAAGTGTTTGTAATAACCCTCTGTTTATGAGACAGATGTGGGTGTTCGTAATACCAAAACCGAAGGTGCCTTGATCAGCTGGTTTAATTGGTTGGGTTGTTAATGGCATGGTTTGTTGGATGTGGTGGAGACTGGGTTGCTAACTCTGCCACATTTATCTGGAAGTATGGCAATAGAGGTTAGTCACTGGCGAGGCGGCTAGCCTCGCACTGACGATCATTTGGTACAGGGTTGTGAATGGGTTGTGAGGGAATAGATGGCATGCAAAGGGTTAGTAAAGTTCTAATGGTGTTCCTTCCTACTGGGGGAAGGTAGGCTGGATAGGAGTATATATACAAAAGGTTTGAGAATGTTAGTAACGGAAAAGTTAAGGATATTCAGGGGGTATGGTGGAGAGGCTAGGTCAGGAGGGAGTCGAGGAGCGTGGGGGGTTAACGAGAGGGAGAGGGTTAAGGGGGGCTACGTGGAAATTTGACCCTAAGGTCTCTGGGTGTAGGGGTGGCATTAGGCTACAGTTGGTATCTTAGACTGGGGGTTAACGACAGGGAAGGTAGGCTAATCAAACGCTACTGGGGGATGAGCAATAGGTGGTGGTATATGAGTCTGGAAATTATAGAATCATGTGGACTGTGGGGAAGATGAGGCTAGCTGTAGGTGTGTGCTTGACTGTGGATAAAAGTAGAGAAAAACAGTGTATTATTACTCGTCAATACGATGGGTTATGGACACTATTAGTTGACACGATTTCTTGCTCATCTAGTTGTCCCTGGGAACTGCGTTTTCTATTAAATATATACCAAAGAAAGCGGCAGTTCGTAGGGGTAGCTTCGTTATTGTTTCGTGGTAGATATGCGTCGAGACAATGGTAAAAGAGGGTTATCTATACAATCTCTGGTTGGGGTAAGAATTAGAGTTACTGCATGGTTGCTAACATCTTCAGTCATTATCTCTGTCTAGGTCTTACAGGAATAATGGTTACACGATGGTGTACCCGTGGGTATTATAGTTTCTTATCAATTATGACATGGGGGTTAACATATTACTTCTCGGATGGAAGAACATACATAGATTTATGGGGGCGGTTTGTCTTCAGAAACTTAGTCTGGCAAGACAAGGTATTTTAGGGTATGTTGATATTGATATCTTAACTTAGGGACAGGGCATGGGTGTATTAAATTAAGGTGTATTCATGTTCATCATCATGTAGGTAGAGTCTGGCGGGTAAGAGGTGTAGGACACGAGGGGTAGTGGATACGCGAGGTGGGGGAAGGGTCAGTGGTTAGAAGCGATAGGCAGGTGTGGTTTGGAGCTGCTTAGCCCTGCGGGCTTCGGCCTGTCTGAACTGGTTGGCTTGGTGCCTTCTCTCCTTCTTTCTTCTCTCACGCTGATCTATGGGGCATCTGCTCTCACCTGGTCCTTTCGTTCTGTGGGCCTTTCCTTCGGGTGTTTCTGTTCCCGTTTCTTTGTTGTTCTCGCTCGTGGCTTCCGTGGTGGGCTTCTCGTTCTGGGGCATTTTACTTCCCTCTCCTTCGTTGTAGGCTCGTGCTCGAGCCTCAAGGGTGAAGTAAAGAGAAGTATAGTCATGGTGGGTCATTTGGAGGGTGTGTAGAAGGTCCCACCAGGCAAGAGAGCGAGGGTCAGGTTTCTTGTGCAGGTCTATGTAGACCTGTAGGAATGTGTCTTCAGTGTTGTGGAGGGTGGCTGCCCGGGCTTGATGTGGCCGTTGTAGGCGGGCTAAGCGTCCTGTGGACGTTTATAATTTAATACGTCTTATGAACGGTGTGCATTCGTCCTCAGTGGGGTAGGGACGGGAGCGACGAATGGTGTGGATGTGTTCATGGTGGAGGTCAGGTATTGAGTGCGGTGTGTGGGACTGACAGGAGGCCTCTTCAGTGTGGTGAAGGGATTAACAACTGAAGAGGAGGGACTAATGCGTGAAGGCGGAGCTGGGGGTGAAGGGGGGATATGAGTCTGGGGTTTTTGGGGTTGTCTTGGGTGGTGTTGCAGGCTGGGAAAATATATGGAGGCAATGTGCAATATTGGTTTAGGTAAGGTGCGTAATGGAGGTGTGTGAGAAAGAGGGGGTGTGTGTGTTGTGTGGCTTGGGCTTTTAGTGGAAGAAAGGGGTTGTGTTTTTACATAACTGTCTTCAAATCTGATGGGTCTATTGATGATTCTACCTTTGGAGGTTCTGTTGGGAAGGTAGATTTTTGTAGTGGGACTTGAGTCGCTCGACGATGTTTTATATTGAGGGGAAGAACGCTTTACAGGTGGAGGACATTGAGTGGGGGTGATGTAGGGGGTTATTTGAGAGGTAGATGCGTGTGGAGTTTTTTTTTTAGTGAGGGTGGTAGGAGGAATGGGAGAGGATTGGGTGGGGGTATTGATGGGGGTTCTCGGAGGGGCGACTTTGTGGGGGGATTTAAGTGGGGGTGTGGAGGTCGGGTACGTCATTTTGGAGGGGCTTTGATTGGGAGTTACTTGTGTGGTAGACGTGGTGGGTGAGGAGGGGTTGGTCGTTGGCATAGGGTAGTCTTTAGGGGGAGGTTGGTTGGGGGTTTTATGAGATGATGAGGTTGGTTGATGCGTGGGTGGGGTCGCAGGGATAGTGGAGGGGAAAGGGGTGGATGCGGGGGGGGGGCTAGACGAGTGGGTAGTGAGTGGAGGTTTAATTAGGAGGGTTGGGGGTAGGAAAGTGTGTTGGGTGCATTCTTTGGTGGGGTTGGTGATTTGATGGTGGTGGAAATAGGTGGTTTTGTGGGAGTTTGGTGGGGGGGCAGATCTAGAAGGTCATTCGGGGTGATGAGGTGGGGGTTGAGAGGGAATGAGGTTGAAGGGGAAGGTATTTGCTTTCGTGGGAGGGTGGGGGTGGTTATTTTTGGAATATAGTTAGAGGGGTGATGGGGTTTGCTTGTGATTATTCGTCTTCTTTCCCTTTGTGGAGGAGAATTCGACGAAGAAGAAGAGGAGGAGGAGGATAGTGGTCTGGCAGCTCTACGGAACTTTGTTATCAGGGTGTGTTTTCTGGAGGGTTTAAAGGATTTCAGTTGTGGGCGTAAGTTGTAGCGTGAGGTGACTGGGGTAGATTGTGTGGTGCGGTTGGGTGTGTACTTGGTTTTAGGTGGGGGTGGTGGTTTTCTTACTGTGGTGCCTGGTGGAGGTACTTCAGGCTAGACGGGAGGGTTTCTGTTGTGGTCGGGGTTGTGGGTGGAGGTTTTCGTACTTTGATATTTTGGGGAGGTACTTGACTAGCAGAAGTGAAGGAATTGGTCATGGTGGAGGAAGGTGTGATAGTGGGGGCTTGGGGTTTGTGGAGGGTAGTTTGTGGGTATGTTGAGGAATGATCGGCAGGTTCTGTGCTGGAGGGTTTAGGCCTTTAGGGGTTTGTAGGGGAACATTTATAGCCTGAGTGGGAGGGGTAGTAGGGGTGTTCAATTCAGGGTCGGATGTGTGGGGTGGGGTAATGTCTTGTGGTTTTAGAGGTTTAAATGCTCGGACGAATCTATTTCTGAACGTGCGAGTCACGCCGTGATAATCAATGATGACTTGATAGGCATTTGGGACTTTGATGATGGTGTAGGGTCCGACATAGCGAGGGCCTAATTTGTTGGTGACAGGGAGGTTGGCTACCATTACGGTGTCATGGATGGCGAAAGGGTTTTTATCATCGGGGTTATAATTTTTGGTGTTTTGACAGGTTTGGGCGGTATGGAGGGTGTTTTGCAGATGTTGCAATGGGTCAATTGTGGAGGTGTTGGAGGGGAAGTGAGCGTGATGGTGGAACGGCAGTAACGGGGGGGTACGCCGTAAACACGTTCATGAGGTGAAATACCGTCTTCTCGGGGACAGGTGTTCATGCCCCATTGTATCATTTTTATCTGTGATGGCCAGTCTGAGGTGTTAAGAGCAATAATTTTGGTATGTAACTGGTTGTTGATGGTGCGATGGCTGCGTTCGCATATAGCATTTCCTTGAGGCCAGTACGGGGATGAGTGTTTGATCTTAATACCGCATTGTTGGGTGAACTGGTGCCAAACGTGTCCACTAAATTCGGGGGCATTGTCGGATAGAAGAGCAAGGGGAAGGCCGAATATAGGGAACACTTCTGTGGCAAGCAGTGTGGCGACTGTGGTGGCTGTGTGGTCTTTAACTGGGCAGGCTATTAAAAAATTTGAATATACGTCAACAAATGTGATGATATAGCGGTTGCCAGCGTAAGAAGGAAACGGGCCCATGATGTCGAAGGATAGGACTTGGAACGGTTTGTTGGCAGAAATGGTACCAGCTGGGCCTGGGGTGCGTGATCTATCCTTCCCCAATAAACAAGGTTTGCAGGATTCTGTCACACGTTGTGCAATCTTGGAGGGGTTGGGGGTCCAGTACTGATCCGCGAAGATTTTTAACATTTTCTTTTGTCCAAGGTGTATGCCGTTTCCCTCGTGGATGGCAATCATGTAGTCGTGTGCAATGGTGGGGTCTAGGACTATGTGACCGGAGTCTGTGGCAAGTTGATCTCCCCAGCGAGTCAGTTTCTTGAAGATATTTAACGGTATCCAGGGTGGTCTGATCCTTGTTTCCCAAGATTAAATTAGTGAGGGGGCTGGGGGGGAATTATGTTGGTTGATGGGGGTATGTAAGAGCTCAGTGTTTTGTAAGGCGGCTAGGTTGGTGGGGGGGTCTTTCGGTACTGGCAAACGTGACAGGGCGTCTGCATTGGTGTGAAGTTTACCTGGACGATACTGTATTGTAAAATCGTGGTCCTCTAGTGTCTCTCTCCAGCGTACCAAGATGGCTGAGTTGGTTTCGCACCTACGCAACCATTGCAAAGATTGATGGTCGGTTATTATATCTAGTTTCGCGCCCAACACAAATGACCTGAAGTGGTTGAGTGCCCAAATGATCCCTAGGCACTCTCTCTTGGTGGCTGCATAATTCTGTTGGGCTTGGTTGAGTGTGGAGCTGGCATACGCTATCACATGTTCCTCTCCGTCTCTTACTTGAGCTAAAACTGCACCAATGGCGTACAGAGATACATCGGTATAAAGACGGAAAGGTTTATGGTAATCCGGGAAAGCGACAATAGGGGCTTGGATCAGCTTTTGTTTCAGTGTTAAAAGCGAGGTTTCTTTCAGGTGTCCAGGTGAATGTGGTGTCCTTGTGGGCGAGTTGGTGGAGGGGTCTGGCTTTTTTTTTTTTTTTTTTTTTTTTTTTTTAAAGAGACAATGAACGGAGGAAGGAAAAACACAGATAAAACAAAAAGGTCCATGTGCCTAAAGGCATCCTCCATTCATAAAATGTTTGTAACAACTGGATTTAAACATTTGTAGATTGTAAGTTTGTGAAAAGCAATTCGAGGGAAGTGAATTCCAAAGAGTAGTAGCTCTGGGGATAAATTAATTCTAATAAGCAGAAGTTCTGCATTGTGGAGGAGAAAGTGTAAATTCATGGGCGCTCTCAGCTGCCCTAGTTCTACGGGGAAAGATGTGGAGAGGCGGCACAATTGAAGCAAGTTCCTCGGAACAATTGCCGTGAAAATATCTGTAGAATAATGCAAGGGATGCAACATTTCTTCGTATGGATAATGTAGGAAGGTCCTGTGTGATTGCAGGGTTATTGATTAATCTAATAGCTTTATTTTGAATTTTGTCCAACTGCCTCAATGCAACCACTCCACTTCCACCCCACAGAGGTGAACAGTAATCCATCTGAGAACGCACATGACTTTTATATATCACGGCCAACTGCTCGTCAGTGAAGAATTCTCGAACTCTGTACAGGAGTCCCAGTTTTTTAGAGGCATTCTTAGCAATGCTTCTAACATAATGTGTCCAGCTCAAGTTAGTAGTTAATGTTACACCGAGAATGTCAATACTAGGGGAAGTGGGAATATTTACATCATTAACAAATATATGGGAGTCAGTGAGATTCTGTCGGTTAGAAAATTGAATGTACTTGGTTTTCTGTGCATTAAAGGAAACTAGATTCTTTTGTCCCCATCCATTAATTCTAGAAAGGTCCTGGTTCAGAGAAATTGCAGTGTTTATTTTTGAATTTATAAGATCGGGTTGGGTGAAAGAATTGGTAAATGTGAAGGAACTGTGGAGTGTTGAGTCATCTGCGTAGGAATGTATTGGATTATGAGTGGTAGATATGAGATCATTGATATGAATGAGGAACAGAATTGGGGCCAAAACTGATCCCTGGGGAACACCAGCATTTATTGAGTGAAATTGAGAATAAAGGCCATCTACCATTACACATATTTTTCTGTTATGAAGATAAGAAGAAATTAGTGGAACTAATGATGCAAGGCCGTAGTGTGACATCTTCGACAATAAGGATTGATGCCAGACTCTATCAAATGCCTTTGATATATCCAGTGCTATTGTATGTGTTTCACCATGTTGGTCTGTAGCTTGGTTGATTTGATGCGTAAGAAGGCAAAGCATGTCTGCAGTTGATCGACATCGTTAAAAACCATATTGTCTATCACTGATTAATTTATTATTCTCAAGATGCTTAATTATGTGATTATTTAATATAATTTCAAAGACTTTACCAAGAGTGGAAGTTATAGCTATTGGTCTGTAGTTTGATGGATCTGAAGAGGCACCTTTTTTAGGAACTGGATGGATGTTGCTTCTTTCCAGGGTACTGGGAAGCATGAGGTATGAGTACACAGACGGAATTTTTTTGCCAATACAGGAGCGAGCACCAAGGAGCAATTCTTAAGTACTATTGGAGGAATTTCATCTGGACCAGGAGCCTTATCTACCGAGAGATTCTGCAAAATAGTTTTGACATGTCTGGTGTGGATCTTAAGTGAGGGAATTTCAGGCGAATTAAAATTAAGTACAGGGACATCTTGATTTATTTCATCTAAGGTTGAGTTGGTGGAGAAAATATCCGCAAGAAGGTTAGCTTTACCTCGTGGGTCACTTACAAGATTGCCAGTCGGAGATTTTAATGGTGGAATGGATGAAGCAGTAGTGAAGTTGGATTTAAATGAGTTAAGAGTAGACCAAAATATTTTTTTATCATTTGGAATATTTAGAAGTTTATTTGCCTGCTTGTGGAGAAAGTTGATTTAGTTAGGTTTAATACAGTTTTGGCATGATTTCTGATGTTTCTAAAGTAATTAAAGGCTTCATGTGTTTTTGATCTTGTGTATGCATTGTAGGCTATTGCTTTTTGTTCAGTTACTCTAGCACAATTATGGTCAAACCATTTAGGTGAATTAATCTTTTACTGTACTTTTGATGAGGAATAAAAGTTTCCATTCCAATTTTTACAAAATCTTGTATGTGGCTCAAGGCGGAGTGTGCATCATTAGAAAAGAAAGAGGTCCAGGGAATATCAATAAAGAAACCTTGAAGACCCTCCCAGTCTGCCCTATCGTAATGCCATTTAGTCACCAAAACAGGTTCAGAGTGGGAAGGTGTGGTAGGTGATAGACAGGTGGCCTGTATCAGACAGTGATCAGAAGATCCAAGCGGGGACCTCACTGTAACATTTCATAATTTTCTGAATTGGTTGTTAAAATTAAGTCCAGTAGGTGGGAATTATGATTAGGATTATCTGGTACACGGGTGGGTTGGTTGACTAGTTGAGTGAGATTAAATGAGTCTGCAAATAGCTCACATTCAAGACCAGCATCATCAGTCCTGGCTGAATGAGTGAGCCATTCAACATTATGGACATTAAAATCACCCAACACAGTGATTTCAGAAGAAGCATTTAAGTTGAGGACACGGAGTTGTGAGGACAGCGAATCAAAAAGACTTTGCTCTGGAGGAGTATTTGGGGAACGGTAGATGCAACATATGTATTTAAATTTACCAGCAGAAATTATTGCGGCAAAGTGTGGGACGAAACGTCTGTAGTATGTGGCTAAACCTAGAAAAGAACGTACTCCTTTAAGGTGGTGGGTGGGGGTTGGTTTTGTATGGCTTGAAGTTTCTTTGGGTCTGATGCAATGCCATGTTCAGATATTATGTGGCCGAGGAAATCTACCTTATTTCGTGCAATCTCGCATTTTGAGGGTTTCAATTTCAGCCCGGCGGCTCGGATTCTTTGAAGAACTTGTTTCAACCTGAGGAGGTGTTCTTCCCAGGTTTGTGAGTACACAATGATATCGTCTAGATATGCTAGGCAGGTTTCCCAGGTAAGGCCATGTAATACTGCTTCCATCAAACGGGAGAAAGTGGCGGGTCCGTTGCAGAGGCCAAAAAAGGTAGGATGTTAAATTCGTAGTGGTGGCCACCACTAGTGGAGAATGCTGTTTTTTCTTGGTCCTCTGCCTTGATGGGCACTTGCCAATACCCTGCTTGCAAGTCGAGGGTAGTGAACCATCTGGATCCGTATAGGGAGTCAAGGGAATCGTCTATCCTGGGTAATGGCGTAGCGTCCTTAATGGTTACGTCATTCAATCTCCTGTAATCTACGCAAAAACGGGTTGACCCATCTTTCTTTTTTACTAGGATAACAGGGGAAGACCAGGGGCTGATGAACGGGGTAGCAATTCCGGCCTCTAGCATCTCTTGGACTTTGCGTTCCTCTTCCTGGCGTTGTATGGGATTTTTTCTACGGGATGGTTGTCTTATGGGGTGGCCTGTGGTGTTAATGATGTGTTGTTCAACATCGGTCTGTCCTATTTCAGTGGGTTGTTGGGCAAATACGTCACTGAACTCTAGCAATAGTTCATACATGCTGTGTTTTTGGTGGTCGGATAATGTGTCAGGGAGAGGGGGTAATTTGAGACTGGTAGGGGTTTCATTGGAATCTATGGGGAGGTCATCAAATGTTTCGAGGTCTCCTATGATGAGGCCTTTTGGTAATGTCAGGGATTCTTCAGAGATATTGGCCACTAGAATGTGGTTTATGAGAGCGGAAATGATGGCGGGTTGTAGGAGGCAACGATTGGGGTTGGTGGACGTGGTAGTGGGGGAAAATATCATGTGAGTTTGGGGTATGGGTCGAAGGTTAACCCATTTTTGATGGCGGGGGGGAATTTGACATTTATCTTGAACTACAGCTGGGCTAATGATGGTGGGGGGCCGACTGGTGAGCAGGTGCTCGGTACGCATGAGGGGGGGGAATCACTTTGGTGGGGGTCACGCGTGAGGGGGGGATTAACGGCGTGTGTGGGAGGATCAGAGTGGTGAGGTGTGAGTGATTTAGAAAACGGAATTTGTTGGTGGGACTGCGGAGGGTTGGTGGGGGAAGAGTTAGGTATAGAACATGGGTTATTGGTGGAGGACTGATGTACTGATTTGTGGTTGTTAAAAGGACGAATTTGGGGAGTTTTGTCGGTGGCAGTGACGGTTTGTTTAGTGGTTATATGGGATTGGTGGGTTTGTCTGTCATGAGGGGGTGAGTCAAGTGTGGGGTTTTGAAGTTTTTTAGGGGTGTGAATTGTGTGGGGATGGAAGGGAGCTACTGACAGAAAGCTGTCACATGGGAAATTTTGTTGGTTGTGGAATAGCTGAGCATTTCTGGGGGCATGGGGAAAACATTGTTGGGTACATAGGTCGGCATTTTCCCTGGAAACATGTGTACATAAATATTTGGTAGAATGGTTTTTACATACATAAGAGTCTGTCCTGGAAACATGGGAGGATTGATCCTGGACAGAGTTAGGAGAAATGGGGGGGTTTACATCATTGAGTTGCTTGGACTTGTCTTCTTTCGTTTGTTGAGGCATTTTGTCAACGGAATGAGTGATATTTTGAGAGAACTCGGGGCAAGGGGGGGTTAGGAGTTACCATAGTGCTACCTGCAACTTGGTAATCTTGACTCAGAGTTTGTTGAGGGTGGAGATGTTTTTTTTTTTTGTGAACTGGTTTCTGCGTGATTGGTTTGTCAGAGGCTTTGGGTTGGATTTTTTTTTTTAATGAGATCAGCCTTTGGCCGCAGTCAACCTGGGCCTGGAGTTTTTGAAGGAGGCCAAGTCCAAGGAAACCATCGTAATGTTTACAGTGGGAGGAAAATACTGTGAACGAGTGATAACAACGGGCATGGGGGACAGGAGTAGTTACTGACAGGGGCAAAGTGTCTCCTAGGAGATTTAAGTAGGTATCAGCAGCTGAGATTAGTTCTGATTCGGTAGGTAACAAGGGGCCAAATAGTCGGTGGTGTTGATCATAATAAGACTTGAACAAACATGACTTAGCAGCTTCCGTGTCGATTAACAAGCGGACAAGAATGTCCTTGATTTTGGCCATGTAGTAAATGGGGGCAGTGCGATCAGTTATGGCGTCCCCCGCCGAGGCCATCGTGGGCGGGGGATACTTTAAAAATCCTGGGAGTCGGTATCTACCTCCTCCAGGGTTTCCTCGGTATCGTCTGAGGTCATGATTGGGAGGTTTGACGTACCTCCCAACCTACCAAATAGGAAAACCTACTATTTGGTAGTAGTCTTGGAAAATCCAACGTCAAGGCTATTAACCTAATTGCAATGACGACTTGTCTATTTTGACTGCTATGGCGTCATTCCAACCGCGGTTAAAAAGAAAACGTCTAGAGTCTACTCCTTATCTTGCTCTAGGAGACGTTGTACATTAACCAAAACTACCACCGAAGGTGAAAAAAGCATAGAAGAGAAGGAAAAGGGGTTTACCTTAGTTACCGCTCAAGGCCCATCCCGTGTTCCGTCATGCGCAGATTCCTGTCGAACGTGCGCATGAGCGACCCTCTCTTGTCATCACATCTCACGTCAGCAGAAGAACGCGGATGGGCAGGGGTCCGGCGTGAGGGAGGGTATTATGTACGTTGGATTTTCCAAGACTACTACCAAATAGTAGGTTTTCCTATTTGGTAGGTTGGGAGGTACGTCAAACCTCCCAATTTGTTAGTAGTCTTGGAAAATCCAACGTCAAGGCTGCATAACAAATAGGAGGAGGACATCCAAGCCCAACATACCAAAAAAAACAATGCACAAGACAAAATTATGAATGACAAAGAAACACAATTTAAACAAGAGAGTTTAAAAAAAAGAGTGAAAAACTGAG
This sequence comes from Paralithodes platypus, assembly GCA_032716605.1. Taxonomy (NCBI): domain Eukaryota; kingdom Metazoa; phylum Arthropoda; class Malacostraca; order Decapoda; family Lithodidae; genus Paralithodes; species Paralithodes platypus. The sequence goes on along the minus strand of CM064506.1, from coordinate 31,217,201 downwards.
GAGTAGCTAAAAAGAGCAGTTTTAACACGTGCCCGTCATTCATAGTAATGCAAAACCATAGACTTGTCTTAAACCAAAAAGTACTGTACCCAAAATCCCTTTTCTTCCAAAACCAACAAAAACATTGAACACAAAAATAAAACACAATTTTCAATTTGGCAAAAACACTTATGTACTGTATACATATAACATAATCCCAAACTTGCAATCCAGTGTTGCAAACCCGTACTCCCCCCCCCCCCCCCCCTTTCCAAAGAAAACAAAGTAAATGAAAGAGTGACAAGGGGGGAAGACCAGGCATCTGCGCTAGAGCTCTAGGAAACACGACTCCCGAGAGCTATCACAGGCCGAGGGGGTCTAACAATGGACATGGAGAGGTAGGAGGAGATGAAGGTATGGACAGAAGACCACAAACCTGCCGAGGCGACGTCAGGCAACGACCGACTCTGCAGGAACCGTAAGGAGGCAGCAAAGGACCGCACATCGTGCGCAGAACCCCGACAACCAGGGTTACTGGCACGAATGACCCGACAAATGTGGCGTCCTATCTGTACCTTCGAGAGCCTCCCACCAGTCCGAGGAGACACCCACACAGCAGTACCCGAAGTCGGAGCCACAGACTCAACATAGGAGTGCAAGGCCTGCACCGGGCACAACACATGGTGAGTATGCCCACGCTTTAAAGCCTGGATGGTGAAAGGCTTGAAAACGTGGGTCTCTCTCTCATTCTTGGCAACAAAATGAGGGGAGGGGGCTAACGTGACGACATTCAAGGACGGGGAGAATCGCATGCATTCCTGGGACCGTGACATGGCAGCTAGTTCAGACACCCTATCCCCAGTGGCCAGAGCGACAAGGAAGAGCGTACGCTCCAGCAACTGAACCGGTGTAGTGTCCCGTGTATACGTGTGTGAAGCCAGAAGGTCCAGAGCACGCCCCAGATCCCACTGAGGAGGGATCTGGCGCGGAGGCGGTCGCTCCCTGAAGGCAGCCTTCATGAAGGAATCCAGCTCCTTCGGCGGAACGACCAGCCCAGTGACGGACTCAAAGACCTCCCGGATGGCAGACAAGTGGTTACGTATAGTGTTGACTTGAAAGCGACGTGTACGGAAGAGGTGAAACAAGTAGTGTAGGACGAGGGAAGGAGAGCTAACAGTCTGGCGAGTGTCCTGTATCCACCTAGTAAAAGACCTCCAGTGGGACTCGTAAGTCCCCCAAGTCGAAGACGTCCATGAACGCTTCAGGAAGTCAGTCAGGTCCCGTCCGTGGACTGGGAGCCTCACGAACATCCACGATGCGAAGGCCAACGAGGTCCGTAGGTCTCCAACCTGGCTCAAGTGGAAGTTTGAGAGAGGGAGAGGGACCGGACTCGGGCACCACCGCTTCAGCTGGGAGTACCAAGCCTGGGCCGGCCACAGAGGAGCTATGAGCCAGACTCTGCCGCGGTACAGCCGCAGCCTCGCGAGGTCTTTGCACATCAACAGTGCGTCTGGTGGCGGAAATATGTATATCGACCGCCACCTGCTCCAGTCTTCCATGAAAGCGTCCGGACCCCCCTCCAGAGTACGAGTCCGGAGGGATAGGTACCGAGGCAACTTGCGCGTCTCCTTCGATGCGAACAAGTCGACCTCCGGAACACCCCAGGAAGCCGCGAGGTCGTCGAATACAGCCTGTTTCATCGCCCATTCTACAAGAACGCCCTGTCCTCTCGACAGGGCGTCCGCCCATAGGTTGGCAGTCCCGGGCAGGTAGGAGGCGTGCAGGGAGATGTGTCGGTTCGCGAGGAAGAACAACTTCTCGGAGATCCCCAACAGAGTCAAAGACCTGGAGGACCCCTGCTTTTGGATACAGTGGACAGCTGTCTGATTGTCCATCCTGAAGGTCACCGACTGGCCCCGAAGGGCCAGCGCGTGGTCCCGCAGGAAGAACAAGGGAACCAACAGTTCGAGGGCATTGATGTGTAGGTGTGTGTGTCCCACCCATCTGCCGTGATGTTGATGTCCCAGGTTGGTTTGGTAACCCCACCCTACTTCGCTCGACGCATCTGTATCCACCCAGATCGTCGGCGGGGGGGCGGTCCAGGGCACAGCCGCAGAGAGCGTGCCCCGAGCAACCCAGTGTCCTAAGTGTCTGTGAATGGTACGCGGGATCGGCATGAGCCGATCCATAGGGGCCAACAGAAACACCTCGTTGCCCATCAGTATGAGGCGGCGCAGCCTGAGCCTCCCTAAGGGAATGGTCAGAGCAGCCCAATTCAGGGAACCCACTAACGAGTCCCAGATCCTCCTCGTGAGGGAGACCGAGTGCAACACGGCGAAGACCTTCCTGCGAAGTTTCACCGCGTTTGGCTGACTCTGGGTTACCGTAGCGTTGGACAGATCCCATTCGAGACCTACCCACGTCACGACACGCGACGGGGTCAGGCGTGACTTGGGAATATTTATTTTGAAACCTAACTGTGTGATGTGTTGAACTACTGTGAGGGTGTCGTGGATGCACTGTTCTAGGGTGTCTGAAACTATCAACCAGTCGTCCAAGTAAAACAGGATCTGGAGGCCGCTCCTGAGGAGAGGATCCAGAGCCTGCTTCACCAGTTTCGAGAAGATCCGCGGCGCGATGTTGAGACCGAAGGGAAGTCTGTCGAACATGAACACACGATCGGAAGTCTGAACGGCCAAGAATCGCTGGAAACGAGGATGGATAGGAACGTGCCAATATGCATCCTTGAGGTCCAGCGACACTACCCACGACAGAGGTCGCAGGGCCAGTCGTACCTGGTGCACCGTCAGCATCCGAAACCGTGTGTTCACGATGTGCCCGTTGAGGGCCGACAGATCCACCACCGGTCGCATCGCGTCGCAGTCCTTCTTCGGTACCAGAAATACACGGGAGAGGAAAAACCGGTTGACCGGCTTTCACCTCCTTGACGATTCCCTGCTCGTGCATGGATGTAATCACGTCGGCCACCTCCGAAGAGACAGGCCGGCTTCGTTGACAAGAGCTGAGTGGGGGTCTGGACTTCCATCTCCAGGTTAGACCCCTCCGTGCAATCTTCCGCCCCCACGTCCCTCGCGGCCACCGAGGGGCGCAAGGGCGAAAACAACCTGTGGGAGTCCCCGAGATGAGGTGAGCGACCCTTTCTGCGAGGCGAGAAGGAGAACAAGGAGGAGACCGACCTGGAGAACCTACACATTTTTTTACGTGGAGGGTCCCCCGGTACGGTCCCTGCGGTCATAAGAGCCACGTTGACCTCCTCTACCCCCCCGTTCGAATGCCGACCCGTGGTAATAACGTTCTTGACATTGTACTTGCAACAAAAGAAGAATTGATAGAGAATTTGAATGTTGGTGATGAATTCAGTAACAGCGACCATCGTACGATAACTTTCACTTTAAACTTTACTAGTAACGAACCAAATAGTAGCATCGAAAAAGTCCCTAATTTCAAGAAAGCAAACTTCCATAACCTTAGAGCTATGTTTAAAGAAACTGACTGGAGCTTTTTAATTAACAATAACGACATAAATACATCTTGGAAGTTATTCGAAACCACTTACCTAAAAGCAGTGCAAGACTGCATACCATCGAAAATACGGCGTCCAGGCCATAAAAATAAGCCCAAATGGTGGAATAAAGATATTTCAAACTGCCTGCTTGCTAAAAAATTTGCTAATGATAGATTAAAATCCTCACAAAATAACGAAGAACGGGTGAAATTTGTAGAGCTACGACGCAAAGCCAAAAAGTTAATTAAGCAAAGTAAAAAGACCTTAGAGTTACACATTGCGAATCAAAGTAAAACAAACCCGAAAGAATTCTATAGTTATATCAGAAAGAAAAAAAGTAGTTACTTCAACTGTTGGACCGTTAGTCGATGAAAAAGGAGAATACACCAAAGACGAAGTACAAATGAGTAATGCCCTCAATACCTTCTTTGCATCAGTTTTTACAACAGAAGACCTCAGTGATATCCCTACACCATCGCCGATTCAGATTGATAATTCAGATGTCCTAAGCAATATCACCGTTACAGAGAGAGAAGTATTGAATTGTTTAGATAAACTCAAGGTAAAATAAAACGCCAGGACCTGATACAATCTCGCCTAGAGTTCTAAAGGAAGCTAAGAATGAGCTCTCCAAACCACTGACATTACTATTCAATAAATCCTTGCAGTCTGGAACTATGCCTGATCAGTGGAAGCTAGCCAACGTAACACCGATATTCAAAAAAGGCAGCAAATCCCTACCCAGTAACAATCGTCCAATTAGCTTAACCTCAGTTGTATGTAAAATGCTAGAAACGGTCATACGAGACAGACTCGTAAATCACTTAGAGGAAAATATCATACTTAAAGATACTCAACACGGCTTTCGTATAAAACGTTCTTAGACTCTTAGACTTCTTCCACGATATCCTCAACCTCTACGATGAGAGTAAAGCTGTAGATATTATATACCTTGATTTTCAAAAGGCCTTTGACAAAGTTCCCCACAAACGTTTACTGCTAAAACTAAAAGCGCATGGAATACAAGACGGTGTGTTGAAATGGATAGAAAATTGGCTCAGCGACAGAAAGCAAAGAGTAGTCATAAACGGTAAGGCATCTAAATGGACCAATGTAAGTAGCGGGGTACCCCAGGGATCGGTACTAGGACCAATTCTCTTTCTAATTTACATCAACGACATAGATGAGGGTCTCACCTGCACAATCTCAAAATTTGCTGACGATACAATATTGCAAATAGTGTACTCTCAAATGAACTAGTTGACGATATGCAACACAATCTAGATAAATTGTCATGTTGGGCCAAATTTGGCAAATGAGTTTCAATGCGGATAAATGTAAAGTACTACATGTCGGATACCTAAATGAGAAAGCAAACTATTCGATGAATGGCACTCAGCTTAAGAATGTAAACAGAGAAACTGATCTGGGAGTAACAATATCGAGTAACCTAAATCCGAGTCAACAATGTTCAGAAGTTGTTAAGAAGGCAAACAAAATAATTGGCTTATAGGCAGGTCATTTGAGCATAAATCCAAAGAAGTTATCCTAACCTTTTACAATTCCTTAGTCCGCCCTCTTCTGGAATACTGCGTTCAATCCTGGTGCCCTTATTACCAAAAAGATATAAACAAGCTAGAACGAGTTCAACGTAGTTACCAAAATGATACCTAGCCTAAAGAACAAACCATACGAAGAGCGTCTTAGAGAATTAAATCTATTTCCTTTAACCCAGCGCAGATTAAGAGGCGACTTAATTCAAGTGTTCAAAATCATCAAAAGCATCGACAATATGAACTGTAGTAAGTACTTCACTATCGACCAATCTAATTACACACGGGGAAACGGTTGCAAAATTATTGGTAAATCTTTTAACTCGCACGAATCTAAGAATTTCTTCTTCAATCGAGTTGTCAACTTGTGGAATGGGCTTCCCCGAGACGTTATAGACTGCAGCACCGTTGATTCATTTAAATTCTGCGTAGACAAATATCTCGCATCAAACCCGCGACTGACTGCGTTTGTAAATGAATAACTTTATCCTCCCCTCAGTTACTAACCCATATGTCCCCTACTAACTTCCTAGTCCTGCCACGTTAGTGGCAGGGCAGTAGTTCCCTTTCCAATGTTCCCTTACCCACTCTAAACCACTGTTTGGACACTTGATCCTCAGTGTTTTGGAGGACAAGCAGCCTAGAAGGGTCACTAGATCTGTTGTTGATTGATTTCCTTTGTACTCCTTTGTACTCCCATGTCGCCGAAAAGGGCGGGTCACCCCATCCCCTGTCCGTCGCGCATCTGACCCCGTCGAAGTGCGGCCGGAAGTGGAAGGCTGGCCAGCCCCTTCTCGGCGGGGATGAAAGGGAGCAGGAGCGGAAGAGCGAGGCGGAACCGACGCTCTGGCCGGCAACTTCCCTTTCCTGCGCCCTTTCTTGGCGGCAGTACCGGCGGCATCACCCCGAAGAGGACCGGCAGAAGGAAGGGACTGCGAAGACCCTGGTCGCGACACAGCGCGTCTTTGCGTGTCGTAAGCAGGGTCCGCTGACAGAGAAGCGTAGCGTTCCCAAGCATCCTGCGCAAAAATCCCCGATGTATAGAGCTCAGAGTACAACAAACCCTGACGAATATCCAAGAGGGCTTTCCGGCAGAACGAGGACCGTACCGTCTGGCGTTGTCGAGTTGCCTCGCACAAAACCGCCTTCAGCTCGGGAACCAAAGACACCGCGAGCTGAAGGTGGATCCGCCGAACGTGGTCCAAACCCTCGCGAAGATCGCCAGGTGCAGTCGCCTCGATAAGCCTCAGGTGGTGAACAGACGTCTGGAGGGAACCTAAAAGACAAGACAATAAGTTCGCCACCCTCTGCCGCAAGGTAAAATCCCTGTCGACAGAGGACTTATCTGGGTGGGAGAAGAACGGGTTAGCAATAGCACAATTTTCAAGTTTGGGCGCGCTGATCCAGGACCAGAACTTGCCATCCAATCCCCCGACAGATACAAGAGGAGGCAAAAGCAGTGACGACTCCGGGGGAGGGACTGAAACAGATCTGTCGACGGAACGGTTGGCGAATTCTAAGGCCTCAGCAAACCAGGCCTCCAATGGGAGAGGATTATCGAGCACGACGGCTAAGCCAGGCTTACCGTCGTCGCACAAACCCGTCCCATAGGAGGACAGTCCCGTCAACACCGCCAGGGACTGAACATCCTGAAGGATGTCCTGGCGGCAGAAGTCTGACCAGAGCTTAGTCCGAGGAGCAGACGGGGGCTTGGGCTTCACCGAAAAGTACTGAAGGTCAGTCTTCGTCGGGTAACCCCGCACCTCCACGTCGGCCACCTGACCATCCACCCTGATCGCCCTGAACTGCATCTTATCATTAATTTGCACCGACCAGTCCGAAGGTAGGGCCCTCTCACCTGACGGGAAGTCGGTAGCATGCTCCGGGTGGGAGGCCTGCACCCCCTTCCAAACAGCCAAGGAGCCATAGAGGAGCGGCATAGTCCGCGATGGGACCTTGGCCTTCTGGATGGGGGGCAAGCGCGGACCCTGCCCTAGCAGACGGAAAACCCCCGCATGGGAGACAGCAGGGGCAACCACCTGAGCCAGGGCAGGAGCAGTACTAGCCGACGACCGGGCAGGCGGAGAAGCAGGGCGAGAAGGAATGTGGTCCACCGCAGAAGGACCAAAGCAGGGGTAGGTTGGGTGAGGCGCTGAGGTTGTGTCACCGCCAAGAAGCGCTATAAGAGGGAATCTTGCATCGCCTCCAAGCGCGCGTCGAAGTGTGACACAACCCACCCCTGCATAGCCGAAAATCGATCCGAGAGAGGCGACCCCCCCGAAGATAGTTCGGCCCGCAGGGGCGAGCGGGAGCGAGAGCGAGACCCACGACACAAAACAGTAGCGTCGCGGCCCAAAGAAGGCGAGCGACGATGGCCGTGGCGCCCCTGAGGGTCTCGTCCCCGATCACTAACGCCCGAGGGGGAAACATCACCATCACCCTCTTCCAGCGACACGTCAGCTCCCGAGAAAGGGGACCCCGAAACCTCGCTATACTCCACCGAGTCAAGCGGCGGGGTACCCCCCTGGGGAGCCGGTAAGTGAAGATCAGGGATAGAAGAATGAAGAGGAGCATGATGACGGGAGTGGGAAGGCTGGCCGGGTGAAAGGTGGTCAGAAGGAGCCGCTGGGGGAAACAGAGCAAGGATCCCCGGGGCTGAGAGAACAAAGCGGCCCGACACCGAGGCGGAGGAGGGAGGGACCTCCACCTTGGGACGAGACCGTGAAGGAAGAAGAGGCACCGAAGCAAGAGAAGTAGGAGAAGCAACTACATCCTGGCGGACCCCCCTGGACAGAGTAGGAGGAGGGAGCAGAGGGCCAGCTACAGCATGAACATCCGCGCGCGTAGAGGACAAATGAAGAGGACGTCTTTTGTGCAGGGGAAGCGGGCGGAAGGTAGTAGAGCCCCTATCCGGAGAGGCCAGGGGAGGGCGTACAGGGGCAGAGACGCTAACCCCGGCCTCAGGGCGATAACCATGACGAGGGCGACAGGCGGAGTCAAGGCGATCAGGAGGACGATGAGGGGCAGTAGAGGACGGGCGATGAGGCGAGCGAGAGCGTGGACGGAGCTGGGGATCCTCCCGACGATGTGACGACCGACCACGGGACTCAGGGAGGAGGGCCCGAGCAGGGAGAGGGCCAGGTAAACGGCCTCCAGACGGGTCAGGGATGCCCAGGGCGACGCGGATCCGGTCGTCAACAAAGGCCGGGGAACGGTGGCCCACAGTCCTAATGTGGTGGGAGACCACCGCCCACACAGACTGAAGGGAGGCAGAGGCCACCGCCGCGTCAGAGGAACCAGGGTGATGATCCACCACATCCACCAGGTCCATACACGGGCCACACAGAGCAGGGAGGTAGGCCGTAGAGGACACACATTGAGAGTGGCGTAAGCAGGACCTGTGGCATTCCAAGCACGGGGAGCCACAGCCCTGGCGAAAGCAAGGCATCCCACCTGCAATGGAAGAACACACACCATAAGCAGCACGTCGACGGAGTAAGTGAAGATAATGTCCAATAAAAACCAGGGAATGAGCATGGGTAAACAGGAACACACATGCAAACCGGAATTCGTACTCACTCTAAACCGGGAGCACCGAGGGAGGTGAGGAGGGCGGGCGAGGTGGAAGAGCACAAGCAGAACCTGCAAAGATGGAGAAAGTGTTAACCACCACTCAACACCTTACATGCAGGGTCCATAACACCAGTAAAGTGCATACACCAATATAGTATCAGGCAACAATATGACATAAAAAAGGTCAACAGTGAAAGCCAACTATAACCGCAAATTTGCGGGCCAATGGAGGCATACCCATACCGACACAACCCTCCCGCATCTCCGCGGGACCCCCCAGCGATCTCCGCAAATTTGCGGGGAGCCGAAACGTCCCAGAGGACCGAATCGAGCACTCCGCAAATTTGCGGGACCGGCCGAGATGGTCCGGCGCCGAAAAGCGAGAGGAGCGTCTAGGGAAAACCAAAAAAGGCCCATAAAAAAGCGTCATCTCCTTATGAACTCCAAGCGACGATGGCCATCAAGCTGAGCAGTGTCTTCCTTGATAATATCCTGACTCAACCGGTCAAGGGAGAGGCAAGGAAGACACACCAGGGGAGAGGAGGCACATCCCCCAGGAACCACCCAACCCACAGAGATAGAGCAAAGCCCATGAGGAGAAGTGGCAGGGAGGGTGGTTTGGCACAAACAGGGGCCCCCGTGGGGTACCCCAGGAGTGGGCAAAAGGCTATGAAAGGATGGAGGTGAAAACAGGAAGGGAAAACAAAAACCAGTAAATGAAACTGGCGAGAAAAAGGGTGGCCTAGCCGTGAGGAGAGAATGTGTCAGGGGCTAAAAACCCTGTGGTGTGAGGGAGGGGCCCCCGTGGGGTACCCCTGGATATCACGAACCACCAAGCGCCCAGGCCCTTGAGACACAGTGAAGGCTCGAAAGGGGGGACTCGGGAATAACGCTAATAATGCGGCCGACACAAACCCTACAAACAGCACCGCCACCACGAAATCTCAGATTGTTTACCAACTGTACACCTAGGCTATGAAAAAATGAAAACTCATAGGGGCATAGCAAGTCCTGAATGAGAAACAAGCTAGGCTAAAATAAGCTAAAAGCTAAACTATGCCCCGACTAACAGGAAAAAAGGATATGAAAAGAGAAAGAAATGAAAAACATAGACGAGGAACGCTATGCGCCCCCGTACCTTTGGTAGCTATTTCCACACGCGTCTCCATTAACACACTGAGGAGCCCATTTACGTGTGCCCTAGATCACGTAACATCTGTCTAACAAAAAGAAGGCCAGAAAAGCCGAAACGAACCTAAAACAGGGTGAATTGAAGGAGCACAACAAAAGCGGACTCAACAATGGCGATGCGTGAAAAAATTATGACAAGAGAGGGTCGCTCATGCGCACGTTCGACAGGGATCTGCGCATGACGGAACACGGGATGGGCCTTGAGCGGTAACTAAGGTAAACCCCTTTTTCTTCTCTTCTATGCTTTTTTCACCTTCGGTGGTAGTTTTGGTTAATGTACAACGTCTCCTAGAGCAAGATAAGGAGTAGACTCTAGACGTTCTTTTAACCGCGGTTGGAATGACGACATAACAGTCAAAATAGACAAGTCGTCATTGCAAATAGGTTAATAGCCTTGACGTTGGATTTGCCAAGACTACTAACAAATATGGCCTATGTCTTCGGTGTGCATTTCCTCCATTTCTTCCTCTTGTCCCAACTCCTCTTCATTTACAGAAATGCGAGGAGTAAAGGGGCGAGGTTTGGCAGAGTCACGAATTTGATGGAGGGCACACTTAGCACTACAGGCAGGGAAATCATAGGGGTTGATAATCACTAATGTAGGGTTCTTACTTTGGTAGGTGTTGTAGATTTTGTTCCGGTTGAAGATTCTGCGTGGCTGGGTAGGTTGGAACCGGGGCCTACTGGGTTGGGGCTTGCCAGAAGGGTAGGTAGGTTTGTTGTGGAAGGATGAGGATGGGTAGGCATTCGTGGAGTTGAAGGTTTGAGCCTTGGGGTTTTGGTTGTCGAGGTGCTGCGGGTGTGTGGGGAACCTCTTGATTACATCGATTTGGGTGGGTGTTTCTGTGCGCACGGCCAAAATACGTCGGATCGTGATGAGATCTTTTTGATATCCGACGAAATCGTGCACACGGAAATGATCCTTTACTGCTGAGGGCAATATTGATACAAGGTTGACCAGAATCTGCTGTTCTTGCTGGATTCTGGTCAATGTGGGGAAAGACACTTTGATATGTTGGGCGATCTTATTCACTGTGGCATCTAGATCGCCTTCGAATTTAGTGTCTTGGATACGGGTGTGGGCCACGAAAACGCCCAACGAAGGCTTAATGGCCTCTATCACTATTGGGCGAAATTCGTCCCATGTGGGAGCAGGGTGCACTTGGTAGGCAACCAGGGAAACGGCTTTTCCCAGGTGCGTTAATGTCACGGCTATCTTTTCTGCGTCCGTGGTATAAACTAGGTCAAGTACGGGTTTCACTATGTCCATGAACGTTTCGATCTCGTTAGTCTCCCCATCATAATGTGGGATGGGGATGTGAGAACGGTGCGCCATGATGTTATCGTGTTCTGGCTGTTCCAAACTTGCAATGTAATGCAACCTTTTATCCGAATCAAGAACCACCGCTGCCACCAATGTTATGCCCTGTTTTTCTACAGGATTAACTTGGGTAATGTGAGTTCTAACTGACTGGGTATAGAAGGCTGCATGCACAAAACAAGGTATGAGGAATAGAGAACACAAAATAAGCACACGGTAACAAGACACACGATCACTTTTATTGATGTACACACTTCTATAGTTTTCTTGATGATGATTAATATGAAGCATAAGAAGATATGAATACTCGTACAAGACAAATGATAGAATTGAACAACACTAGCATTAAGTGGATCTGGATGGAGCCTAGTCTCCCACTTCCAATGTTCAGGTATTAATCTTCTGATCACTGGCTTTATTCACAAGTTTATATACTGGAGACCATAAATGTTACTTATAGATTCATATTCACTGTTAGATTTATCACTGGTAGCTCTGGTGCACAAGTAGTAGTTCACAGACTAGATTAGACATGCGTATTTTAGAGCACAGGAATTCTAGTAACCTCAGGGGGGTACTGATCTAAGTTTTATATTCTTGTATCAGAAACACATAGAACGCAAATCAGTGGGCGAACATCAGATATCACTAGGGTTTCACTTCTATGTAATAATATCTGGATATATGGGTAATTACGAGAGTTAATATCCCCTGTTAATTAATAAACACCGATACGCTTAGCACTTCCTAATTGAATCGTTATATATGAATTATACTGGGGCAAAGATATAGCCACTTCATAGAAATATTAATAAGTGAGTCTCTAAATAGCACTGTAACACTGTAGCACTGATAGAGTGAATCTTGGGTAGTATTTGATTGGTCTGGTCCTGGTTATCTTGCGTCCGTGATGTTGGGGGCTAACGACTGGTTCCGCGGCCGTCCAGATGGTCCATATGTAGAAAGTTCTCAAGACGGATCTCTTAGCAATCGTTGCTGGTTACACTCTTATATACCCTCTGGTTTCTAGACCTGAATCACAGATATTAGGATCTTCCTGTCAATCTGGATCGGAATTAACGCCAAGCGCATATCACGTCGATCGCTCAGCTTCCCGGTCTGTATGAAGGTATTTCTTTTACGTGGACAGATCCTTCTATCTAAATCTGCCACGGAGTCTGCAGGCTCTGGAACTCAATTCTCAGGAACAAACAATAATAGAGCTAGAGGTCAACACAAGGGACCAGTCACTGTTTGGTGTCTATCTTTCAACTGATTTTACTGGGGGCTTGAGCACGGTTTATAGGTTCGGTTTTGGACCCTGTAGGCAATAGGGATCTCGAGTTTTGATGGACTTATTTGAGCTCTCAATTGATATGGGAACTAGGTAAGGTGGTGATTACTGTTGTGGCACATGGCAGTATGGAGCCTTCATAATGTGATATAACTGAGCCTTAGTAAGAGGTACTATTTTGGCTATACTGGAAGTATTTAGGGGAGAGAGACTGGATCTACTTTGCGAGGAGGTTTGGGACATCTTTGATAGGAGCGTCTCTCTTAGATTGTTCAGTCTTCATTCTATGGTATAGCTGAGGTGCTAATTTGGTTATCGGAGTATGCAAGAAAGGTTAATGGGTTATTGTGGGTTAATAGAGGTTAGTAAGGGTGTTAGTCATACATGGTTAGTTCACTGATAGGAAGAATTCCTGTGCTACCTGGCAATGACCCGGAAATCAAAACAGGGGTCAGGTGTACCTCCGCAGGGGTAGGGGTCTCCCTCCTCGGGTGGGTGAAAGGGGTAGGCGCGCGTCCTCTCTCTGTGATGGTCGTCTGGGCGGCTGTGGCTGGGGCTTGCCATATTACAAGTGTTTGTAATAACCCTCTGTTTATGAGACAGATGTGGGTGTTCGTAATACCAAAACCGAAGGTGCCTTGATCAGCTGGTTTAATTGGTTGGGTTGTTAATTGCATGGTTTGTTAGATGTGGTGGAGACTGGGTTGCTAACTCTGCCACATTTATCTGGAAGTATGGCAATAGAGGTTAGTCACTGGCGAGGCGGCTAGCCTCGCACTGACGATCATTTGGTACAGGGTTGTGAATGGGTTGTGAGGGAATAGATGACATGCAAAGGGTTAGTAAAGTTCTAATGGTGTTCCTTCCTACTGGGGGAAGGTAGGCTGGATAGGAGTATATATACAAAAGGTTTGAGAATGTTAGTAACGGAAAAGTTAAGGATATTCAGGGGGTATGGTGGAGAGGCTAGGTCAGGAGGGAGTCGAGGAGCGTGGGGGGATTAACGAGAGGGAGAGGGTTAAGGGGGGCTACGTGGAAGTTTGACCCTAAGGTCTCTGGGCGTAGGGGTGGCATTAGGCTACAGTTGGTATCTTAGACTGGGGGTTAACGACAGGGAAGGTAGGTTAATCAAACGCTACCGGGGGATGAGCAATAGGTGGTGGTATATGAGTCTGGAAATTATAGAATCATGTGGACTGTGGGGAAGATGAGGTTAGCTGTAGGTGTGTGCTTGACTGTGGATAAAAGTAGAGAAAAACATAGTGTATTATTACTTGTCAATACGATGGGTTATGGATACCATTAGTCGACATGATTTCTTGCTGATCTAGTTGTCCCTGGGAACTGCGTTTTCTATGAAATATATACCAAAGAAAGCGGCAGTTCGTAGGGGTAGCTTCGTTATTGTTTCGTGGGAGATATGCGTCGAGACAATGGTAAAAGAGGGTTATCTATACAATCTCTGGTTGGGGTAAGAATTAGAGTTACTGCATGGTTGCTAACATCTTCAGTCATTATCTCTGTTTAGGTCTTACAGGAATAATGGTTACACGATGGTGTACCCGTGGGTATTATAGTTTCTTATCAATTATGACATGGGGGTTAACATATTACTTCTCGGATGGAAGAACATACATAGATTTATGGGGGCGGTTTGTCTTCAGAGACTTAGTCTGGCAAGACAAGGTATTTTAGGGTATGTTGATATTGATATCTTAACTTAGGGACAGGGCATGGGTGTATTAAATTAAGGTGTATTCATGTTCATCATCATGTAGGTAGAGTCTGGCGGGTAAGAGGTGTAGGACACGAGGGGTAGTGGATACGCGAGGTGGGGGAAGGGTCCGTGGTTAGAAGCGATAGGCAGGTGTGGTTTGGAGCTGCTTAGCCCTGCGGGCTTCGGCCTGTCTGAACTGGTTGGCTTGGTGCCTTCTCTCCTTCTTTCTTCTCTCACGCTGATCTATGGGGCGTCTGCTCTCACCTGGTCCTTTCGTTCTGTGGGCCTTTCCTTCGGGTGTTTCTGTTCCTGTTTCTTTGTTGTTCTCGCTCGTGGCTTCCGTGGTGGGCTTCTCGTTCTGGGGCATTTTAAATAGCATGCAATATCAATTGGAAACCATTGTTTTCCATGTAAAATGAATGATATATCAATATCTATGCATATCTCATCTGTAATGCTTATCAGCTTTCGGGAAGGCTCTAAAGTACGAAGTAAACTTTGACGTGCGATTCCCGACTTTTTTGTTTTGCTAAAATAATGTCACATTTGTTGATATAATTCGGGGAATTCTTGATGGATTTTATTTTTTTATTTTTTATTGGAAAGCTTACATTTGTATCTAAAACTTAGAGGTATCTTAGGTCTCTATGAGATGAAGAAATATTTTTCTTGGGCAGGTTTTATGAACGGTACTGAGAAAAATCTATGAATAAACTGGGTAAGCATACCAGTACATACCCATTGGACCTACATCAATAATTCACCTTCAGTGTTACAATCATGGCTAGTACTTCTCCCAAAAAAATTACCATAGCCTAAGTTGTTGTTGTTCCCTAAGCTGCCTGGCCGAACAGCCCCGAGTCCTTAAGGAAGGCCATGGCCACGGTCGGGCTGTCCCACAGAGCTCTCAAATAGTGTAAATTGTGTTGTTGGCATAAGTGGTTGTTCAGAGCTACGAGGATGTCGACATCCTCGTAGCTCTGAAATTAGAGAAAAGAATAATGAGAATTACATATACGAAAGGGAGAAATATAGAGAAGAGAGAAAGGGAGGAAGGGAGACAGCGTGTACGAAGGAGAAAGGAGGAGAGAGAGTCAGACAGACAGACAAGAGGAGTACAAAGTACAAAGGAAATCAAGCAACAACAGGTCTGGTGACCCTTCTAGGCTGCTTGTCCTCCAAAACACTGAGGATCAAGTGTCCAACAGTGGTTTAGAGTGGGTAAGGGAACATTGGAAAGGGAACTACTGCCCTGGAACTAATGTCCGTGGCAGGATTAGGAAGGTTAGGGGACAGATGGGTTAGTAACTGAGGGGGGATAAAATAAAGTTATTCATTTACAAACGCAGTCAGTCGCGGGTTTGATGCGAGATATTTGTCTAAGCGGAGTTTAAATGAATCAACGGTGCTGCAGTCTATAACGTCTCGGGGAAGCCCATTCCACAAGTTGACAACTCGATTGAAGAAGAAATTCTTAGATTCGTGTGAGTTAAAAGATTTACCAATAATTTTGCAACCGTTTCCCCGCGTGTTAATTAGATTGGTCGATAGTGAAGTACTTACTACAGTTCATATTGTCGATGCCTTTGATGATTTGAACACTTGAATTAAGTCACCTCTTAATCTGCGCTGGGTTAAAGGAAATAGATTTAATTCTCTAAGACGCTTTCGTATGGTTTGTTCTTTAGGCTAGGTATCATTTTGGTAACTCTACATTGAACTCGTTCTAGCTTGTTTATGTCTTTTTGGTAATAAGGGCACCAGCATTGAACGCAGTATTCCAGAAGAGGGCGGACTAAGGAATTGTAATGGGTTAGGATTACGTCTTTGGATTTATGCTCAAATGATCTGCCTATAAAGCCAATTATTTTGTTTGCCTTCTTAACCTGACAAGCGCGAAATAGACCTAGGGGCTAGGGTAGTTATTTGTGCATTTCTAGCCTTGGATTCTGACAGAATTTGTTATATTTACAATATAGAGCACCATTTGTTTTCGGTATGCTTTTATTTTACATATATGATGTATATATGAACCTTCTATCTATCTATCTATTGCCTGACGCCGTGATCCCCGAAGGGGTGGCCACGAACGAACCGCCCCCATGCACCTCTGTCCCCAGTCAGTCGACGCCCCTCCCCCCAACCAGCACCGCCTTCGTTCATGTATTTCCTCACTCCATCCTTCCACCTCATATTCGGTCTACCTCTCCCCCTCTGTCCCTCCACCTCGCTCTCGTACACCCTCTTAGTCATTCTCTCGCTTTCCATACGTTCCATATGGCCGAACCATCTCAAGTTGTTCCTTTTCACACTTTCCAGCACATCTACCTCCACACCACACCTCCTTCTTACTTCCTCATTAGTCTGTCTATCCCTCCATGTAACTCCGCACCGCACTCCTTAAGTAATTCATTTCCACTGCTCTCACTCTTGGTCTGAGTCTCTCAACCAACGTCCATGCTTTCGCTTCCGTAAGTCAGTGTCGGGATTACCACACTGTCATGCAAGGACTTCTTCACTTCCATACTGACCACCCTATTTCTTGTTACTGCTTTTAGCGTTCCTACAACCCTCTTCCCCTGTTGTACCCTCTCCCGCACCTCTTCATCCATAGTCCCATCTTTACTCAACACACTGCCCAGATACTTAACCCGTGGAGCCCCGGCTAGTTTTGTAATGTTTGCGCACCAGAACCCGGCCGGTTTCAAAAAATGGTTTTATTCCAGAAACAATAGCGAATGGGTTAGGAATGAAGGAAAAACCACGAAAAACCGCTCAAAAAGCTTAAAAAATGGTCCTACAGAGCCCCCGAAAACGGATTTTACAAGAGTAAAAAATTGAAGGCAATTATCCAAAAAAACAGGTTATTGCGCGCTCGCGCGCACGCGCCCATAGACTTTGAGAGTTTTCAACCATCGGCACGGTTGCGTGGGATAGGACACAGTTCCCATACAAATCTGAGC
>CM064506.1:31174994-31199984 GCA_032716605.1 Paralithodes platypus | reverse complement strand
CTTTCCATAACTTCGTGGATGTACTTGTGTGGATCTTTGACCAGATGCTGACTTCAGGCGTCATTCTTCCTTCACTGACATATCAAGTAAACCAAAATCCTTAATACATCAACGAATGGGAAGGGGATGGTCGGGAGGGCCCCAGTCGTCAATGATTACGGGGCCACTACTAAATATTAGGTTTTCTTTATCTCCTTACAGGAGTCAAACCTATAATTTATTAGTGGCCCCTCCATCATTGACGATTATGCCTGATATCTAAGACTGGAGGGGGACATTCGTAATCATATCATAACTCTAGCAAAAGCAGATAATCAAACAACCACATAGTATTCATACTTTGTAAAAAAAATATATATTTGTGTGCATAATACATTATACAGCATAAAAATATACAAAAAGGTGACCAGCAGGAGCGTGCTTCGAAGAAGCCTGCTTGGACAAAAAGGAGTTAACTCCGAGACACTGTACACAGAGCTGGTAGTTAAGAAGGCACCCCACTTGTGAGTGGTGAAAAACAAAAAACATCAAAGTTTACATGTGCACATATAAACCCCATTAACTCTTGGATATAATTTGAAAAAATATACCGTAAAGAGGTACTTACATTACACATACCAGCTGCGGCCGCAACTACTAAGATTTACTTAAAATTATATTGATTCACAGCCAAAACTATTTACAACAGCATTGTCTTTGAACTATGATTGGACGTAGCACAATTTCCTGTAATGAATACTACAGAAAATTCTTTAAAATTACAGCACCTACACCCTGTATCACAGCTCGTAAGCTTCGCACACGTCCTCCGGCGGGGTCTAGGGTGTCCTATGTTACACTGACTGCACCCCCCCACCCTCTCTTTTCCTCATCTAAATAATAAGTGACCCAGAGGCCACCTAGACCCTCTGCCGTAAAGCTATACATGGCATTGAAGGCCTGTCCAAAGCTACTGAAAGGTATCGAGTCAAAAAAGTATGATTAGAGGACCAGAGGTGCGTGGCTGCTATGTCCTCAACAGAAAAATTCTTAAGGAAACGTAAACGCCCATTTGCGTAAATCGTGAGCTCTACCCACAACGCCGGGATTACTTTCCTGAATGACGTTAACTAAGAGAGAAGCTAGTTTACGCTTCATAACGCGTTTACCCGTACTAGATACCCATAAAGCACCTTGTTGATTTCTAGGTGCGACCTTTAAATATTTGGTAAGCGCTTGCACTGGACATAAATTATGGTGCACCTTTCCCCTTTTCAATGCCGGCACTTTGAACTCTGAAAACACGTGATCACTGTGCTCATTCTTGGCGATGAACCCTGGGGAAGGAGCAATATGAATACAATCATTGAGCCTACCAAACCTGATGCAATTAGGTGTGTTGCTCATCGCCGCCAGCTCAGACACCCTGTTCCCGGTAGCTAAAGCCATAAGGAATACTGCCCTTTTTAAAAGTAAGTCAAAATCTGCAGTATTTTGGTACCGCCGGGAATGAAGTAATGACAACGCTTTGTCCAGAGACCAGGTAGGCATGAGCTGACGGGGAGGTGGGCGGAGCTTAAAACATGCCCTCATGAAGCCTGTTTCCTCCGCTAGTGGTATGGTTAGACCCGTAAGGTCCAGGAATAGCACCCTAATTGCTGTTAAGTGATTCTTTAACGTTACTACTGATAGCTGTTTCTGGTCAAACAGATAGTTTAAATAATTAAAAATCAAAGCTACCGACGGTACGGATTGTTCTGTTCTGAGTATCCAAGAAGTAAAAGACTGCCAATGCGAATTATACTGTCTCTTAGTAGATTGTGTGTATTGATTCATGAATTTATCGGTCACGGTTCTACCATACGGAGCTAGCCATTTGGCCTCCTGAATGTCCATAATGCAAAAGTCAGCGAGGTCTCTAGGTTGCCAATCGTGTCTAAGTGGAAATACCTGACCGGGAGCGACACCGGGTTCGGGCACCACGTCTTTAATTGCTGGTACCACGCCTGCGCCGGCCACAGGGGCGTGATTAATGAGACGACACCCCAATAATCTTGTAGTTTGTTTACTACTTGGCACATTAGAGAAGCGTCTGGCGGCGGAAACAGATAAATGGAACTCCACATGTTCCAGTCTGTCACCAGTGCGTCGGGTCCTCCCGCCGGCGTGGTTGTCCGGCGGGTTAGGTACAGCGGGAGTTTGTGAGTCTCCTCGGACGCAAATAGATCCACTTGTGGATGGTAAGGCTTCGCCATCATTAGGTCGAAAATGTGTTGCTTGAGCGCCCATTCTACTGTTGTGCTCTGTCTCCGAGACAGAGCGTCTGCCCAGACGTTCGCTACGCCGGGGAGATAAGAAGCGTGAAGCTGAATGTCCAGCTTGTCGGCTAGTACAAAAATCTTTTCTGACACGTTTAGCAACCTCCGAGATCGCGTTGACCCCTGTTTCTGAACGCAGTGAACCGCATTCAGATTGTCCATCCTGAAGGCCACCGATTTGCCCCGCAAAGCAAAGCCGTGAGCCTGAAGGAAATACAAGGGGACTAGTAACTCTTTGACATTTATGTGGGAGAATTCTGAGTGGGACCAGAGCCCTTGACCCTGGTGCCCTTGGTTTGACTGAAAGCCCCAACCTATCGTGCCTGACGCATCCGTGTCCACCCATACCGTCGGCGGAGGAGAGGTCCAAGACATGACTGAGTGCAATGTTTCCCTCTTCGCCCAGACTGCTAGTAAGGTGTGTATTAATTTTGGGATGGGCCATAATGTTTCCGCCGGCAGTAGTGGAAAAAATGTGTTGCCCTCCAAAATTAAACGTTTGACTTTCAACCGGCCCAACTTTACAGTTAGTTGGATCCAGTTGAGAGAGCCGACCAGAGATTCCCAGACTCTCCGTGTCGTAGTCAGACTGTGAAGAAACAGAAACAGTTTCTTGCGAAACCTGTTCAGAGCAGCTGTGTCCCAGACCAGCCCTATCCACTCAACCACTCGTGAGGGAACAAGGTTTGACTTTACCAGGTTTACCTTGAATCCTAGAGTTTTTACATGAGTTAATGTTATGTTGACATGACTGATGCATAATTGTTCCGTCTCCGAGCCACCACCAGCCAGTCGTCTAGGTACCACAAAATCCTGATCCCTTGTTGCTACAAGGGCATTAGGGCTTGCCGGACTAATTTTGTGAATATGCGAGGTGCTAGGTTTAAACCGAACGGCATCCTCTGAAAGACATAAGTCTGATGCATGATTCTTAACGCTAGAAAACGTTGAAACCGTTAGTTTACCGGGACGTGCCAATACGCGTCCGTCAGGTCTAAAGAACACATCCACCCTTCCGGCGGAATTGTTAGCCTGATCTGATTCACTGTCAGCATCCGGAAGGACACGTTGTGAATATAGAGGTTCAGATAAGACAGGTCTACGACCGGCCTCATCTGAACACTGTCCCTTTTGGGTACCAGAAAAAGTTTGGATGTAAAAACTGGGTAATTGTGGGGGACCGGGATGGTAACATTCTTGGCCACCATCTCCTGGATCAGTGACTCCACCTCTAATGAAACAAAATTTGCCTTTGTCGGCTGACGTAAGCGAGGTCGCCGGAGCCACTGCCAGGTGATGCCTTTGCGTGCCACCATCCTCGCCCATGTGTTTAAAGGCCATGCGCAATGATTCGCCCGGAACGACCCAGTTAGCAGACAAGGGTTCGCCGGCTGGACTACCCCCTGATCCACTCGCCTTGAGATCGGCCCTGGGAGTGAGGGAGACATTAGTTTTTTGATGGTGGGGTGGTGGTGGAAGTTTAGCCGACTGGCTGACGTTGGCCGGAGACGGGCCCTGACCTGGCCTATTATAGCCTCGTCCTTTATGGGTACCTGAAGACTTTCCCTGTCTATACCTGTACTGACCTTGAGGGGAGGAAGATTTAGGTAGATGAAAGGATTTCGCCCCCCCAGACTGAGCTTTAGCGACTGGTTGGGCTTGGGGAAGTGAAAGCAGGTTTCTTAGAAGGGGTGGGACTGTGCTTCAAGGCCTGAGCCATGTTAAACACCGTTCTCCACACCTCAGGGGACATTAAAGAGGGAGTGAGCACTGGTGACATAACACCTGATTCGCAATACGATCAGGAAGCTTTCGGACTAAGGACATCCTGAGATCTTGTCGAGCTCGCACCGCCTCAAGCAAGGCTGTGCGTATGTCACCTAATGACTGAATTGAAGACTGAAGGAGCAGTCGCCGAGACAGTTCCACCGATTGCTTCTGGCATCCGCGTCTGCGATTGCCTGAGTGGACCGGAGCATCGATTTTAGCGACCTGTTGCGTCACAATGTACTGTGAGAAAAGTCTAAATGCTTTCCCCCGTAGCCTAAATTCTCGGTCTAGGTGAGTTGGGGTAGGGGTAGTGAAAGGATCCTTGAGTTCACAGAGATTGATTTTAGGGGCAGCTAAGAAATCAAACAAAGCCGAAGGGACTCCGCCGGCAGAAACACACTGGCATAGAGAACCAAGAATGACTATCCTGAGGGATCTGGTGGGAAGTTTTTGAAGTGAATGTGGTCGCAAAGTTTCTGAGCCTCCGTCTCCCATTGCCACCCAAGGTCCTGAACCCAACTGCCCCACCTTCAACACTGGATTAGCGGCTGAGTCTGTAACGGTTTCGCAAATCGAGTTCTGGTGTGAGAGCTGACAGCTCTTTATGTCATGAAAACCATCCTGTTTGGAGCAGTCAGAAAACAGTCTTGAAGCTGGGGCAGGGGGCAGGGCAGGTTTAGCAGTACAAACAAAATAGTCCTGTTGATAATAGTTAGGAATGGCCTTAACATTAACATCTAGTACATTCCCCAAAGTATCCAAGGCCCATAATTTTTTAGATTTATTGCCTTGTATTACCCACTCTCGTGGCACTGGAAGTTCCCCTGACAAGGTAGGTTGAGCGAACTCTGGTTTAGTGGGGATCAAGTGAACCCATGACTCATCCGGACCGTACAGTAAGGGCATAGCTACCTTTTTCATAGGTGCTTTATCTAAAGTGGGCGGATTAACATCCGTTATAACCCTGACATTAGAAGTAGTCAGTGCCGCCGTAGCAGGCCTAGTGACCACCGATGGTGATATAGAGGGAGGGTGAGGGATCTGAGTCAAGGCAATAGAAGTCATCAGAGGCCGGACATTAGAACTTGTCCTAGGAACTCCCAGGTCCACTGTAGGAATCTCTGGCTGTTGGCCAAAAAATTTAGAGAGAGCATTAACCAGCAGCCCATCTATTTCCTCTGCTGTGACAAACTTATTCGATGATGAACTCAAAGGTGAATCATTACGTTCCTGTGCGGCGTCTAAAACTGAACCCGACTCCTGCACTTCCACATCTGAGATGATAGATACCTCGTCTTTGTCATCCGGCTCATCATGAGAGGATTCCGCCGAAGCCGGAGTCCCATCTTGTTGCCACAACAAGTCAGGAATAGATGATGGGATCACCGCGTCCCGGTGGACTTCAGCCACTGTTCGTATAGTTTGAGCCAGAGGTTGAGAATACCGCCAAACACCCAGGCCTTGGCCTGCACTCCCTTGGGAGTCCGAAATATCCTCAATCATGGAGCTCCCACTGAACTTTCCAATTCTAGGGTTAAAATACTAAGAGGTAAACTGTCTTTTGGTACTGGTACTAAACTATCTCCATGAGATTGAACACTAGCTCTGTCGGGGGTAGAGGTATGACGAGAGGCACTAGACTCCGGTGAACGCCGAGAGGCCTTTCGATCATGTGAGTTTTTTCGGGAAGACTTGTGGCTACGGTGCGACCGCGAACTGCTCTTGGATTTAGAAGATTTCTCGCTATATCCACTTGTTGACCCCTCCGTCTTACTCTTCTTGCTCGTTGGTGAAGTAGAGCGACTCGGCGGCTGCTGTCTAAGCGGGAACCTTGACCTAGATCTCGCCCGTGACGAGGAGGCTGCCACCGGGGGCGTCGGTTCTCTTAGATGTTTAGGGCTGGAGCAAGTATAAAACCCTGTCCAGTCTCCGCCGGTTTACGAACAGTTACTCTAGAGGGACGTTTAATGGGAGGGTGCTCAAGTAGTAACTTATCCCAAAGTGGGACGTTATCGCATTGAAGTGACTTATGAGCTACAATAGTAGTATAAGCAGTCATTTTCTGTCTGACCTTCCTTAAGGCGACCGCTGCTGTCTTATCATTGTCTTGTAAAACTTTAACGCTGAGCTGCGAGCAAAAGGTACAGTTTCGCATCACCCACAGACCCCTTGAGCGGTCTAGACGTTTAACACATTTTATACAAAGGGTGTGCGCAAAAATAGGGATACCTGAACAGGAGGGCGTAATGCATAAAGCAAAAACCGGGGCAAAGGTAGCCATGACAGAGACTGGTGGGAAACTTACTCCAGGTTCTCTAAGACTCGCCGGGGCCCAGCTCTGGAAAAACAAAAATTCCAGGAATTAATGCTCATAAGGTTAACCCAACATGTTCGCACACAAGTGTTAATAACCCGCCGGGTAACGAGACGTGATACTCTACGATCACAGCTCGCTACGCGGTGGGGTTCCTATGTATAGATATCAGAATGTCCAAGAGATATAAGCATACCCTCTGACCCAATATAAAAAACCAGCATGGTGTTTATAATTGAAATAGTCTTTCCGGTGGTGTGTGATTCAAGATTCAATTTTGGCAAAACAACCCCCCAAAAAGTCGCCGGCCCCTGAATTATCTCGCAGATCAAAAACTGGGAAGGCTGACAAAATACGAGATTTTACTTCTAAAGAATTGTCTTAGGATCGCCGTATGTTGAAGGCGGCGATACTCAACAGTATCCCTCAATTGTCTTGGTCAACTAAACCGAATTGTAAATTCGTTATTCCACCTTACCAAGGAGCATCCGCCGGGTGTGAAAGTAAGTTTTATTAAAAGTTAACCCCATTTGAGCCCTCAATCGCCGTATGTTGAAGGTGGTGATACAAAAAGTATCCCTTAATTGTCCGGTTAACTAAACTGAATTACCAATTCGTTCATCCCACCCTTCCAAGGTGCACCCGCCGGTTGTGCAAGATGTTAAAAGTTAACCCCAATTGTTCCTGTCCCCACTTCTTTGTAAAAGATCGCCGGGGAGGAAAACCAAACAACAACAGCTAGGTTTTTTCCTGGTATAGCCATTCCGCCGGGAATCATAGGGAGCCTGAAACAGGCACCACCACAGAGACGCAGTCCTGGGGAGCCACAGACACCTCGCCGGGGAAACAAGCCTGTTTTTTTGAACCACGTGTGGCCCAAAACTCGGCACCCAGCCGGGTTTTTCAAGGACCGAGAAAAAACCCGCCGGGAAACAACCCACCTCGTCCAGATACCATCTGAACGCCACAAAGGACCAAAGAGTTAGCCAAAACACAACTAACCCCGGGCCCACAAATAGTCCGTGGAATTAGCCAATACACAACTAATCCAGGAAACAAAAATAGTCCATGGAATTAGCCAATACACAACTAAACCAGGACACACATGACACAATAGTACATATTTATATCATAAATCAATAACACTTGTACATGTGGCAAAGCTACAAGAGGCTGGCTAGGCCTAGGCAGACGGAAAAGATAACATGTCGAATATAAACAAAAGCACTGATTATCACAACAGGAACCACCGCCAACACACCACTGTAGCAGAAACTTCCGGCAAAGGGAAGACTGACTCGGGACCCAGAAAAAACTTCACTAAGTGAAGAAAAATACGCTGGGAACGTCAGCAAAACAACACTACCTCATCAGAAAGATAAAAGGCAGCGATAACGCGTAATGAAAGCCGCCTGCATCACAAGCTAACTAACTGTGAAAAATTTCACATGTCCACAACAGGACCACGAGGGTACGTCCGAAATAGACGCCCCAAACACACGAGCCAAAATACACTGCACTGCGGGCAACCAGCCCAGGACACTCCTGCTACGCATATCCTAACCTTACTCGATACATCCCGGAGTAAACAAATGAGAAAAAACTCACTAGGGACGCAGCAAATGCGGAACCAGCGGAGCGTGGGGAGACACGTCCGGGCAGGCTGAGCGCAGAGCAGAGAAGGAAGAATGACGCCTGAGTCAGCGTCTGGTCAAAGATCCACACAAGTACATCCACGATATTATGGAAAGCTTATTGAATAGTTATTCTTATTTTGTTTTTGTTTTTATTTTTTACAAAGTTTTTTCGTAGTGAGAACCCAATTCATAATGACTGAAGCCATGAGTGAGGTTGCGTGCGCTCATGATGAAGGCTCCTCAAATTTTAAATGCTCTGCGCGGTAGATTCAAACTACGGCGGATGAGTGTTTGAAGAGGGTGCCTTATGTAATAGGCATGTTCGTCAATGATGGAGGGGCCACTAATAAATACTCTCTTTGTAAGCTTTTTATCTACCATTCGCTTAACATGTCCATACCATCACAGCACCCTTAGTCCACTCTGGCCGACAAGGGTTCCTGCTGTCCCACTCTCCTACGTACCTCTTCATTCCTCAATCTATTTCTATGCATCCTTCTACATATTCTCCTCAAGCAGTTCATCTTCATCACATACAGCTTTCTTCTCTCTTTTGCCTTCAGAGCCCATTTCTCAGCCCCATACATCACTGTTGGTACAACTATCCCTTGATACATTGCACTATTAGCTTTCACTCCGAGATTTCTCACCTTCACATACTCACTGTTTTACCTCCATTTCCACACCTGTGTCCTTGCTTTATCACTCCTCCCAGATATCTTTAATACTACAGTACTTGTTCCAGTATTTCCACATCCGTCCGCGCATCTTGATTGATTGATTCGCCCTACGAGCTTCTCTATTACACACCATCACTTTACTTTTATTGATGCTGTATCATCAGCAAACAGCAACTGGCTCTACTCCCAATCTCTACCATTCCCAATTTCCTTCCTACTAAATCCAATCCTCTACCCATAGTTCTCATTTTCACCTCCCTCACCACACCGTCCTACAACCACGGTGACATTACTATAGGTTTGACTCCTGTAAGGAGATTAGGAAAACCTAATATTTAGTAGTGGCCCCGTAATCATTGACGAACATGCCTATTACATAAGGCATCCTCTTCAAACACTAATCCGCCGTAGTTTGAATCTACCGCGCAGAGCATTTAAAAACTGAGGAGCCTTCATCATGAGCGCACGCGACCTCACTCATGGCTTCAGTCATTATGAATTGGGTTCTCACTACGAAAAAACTTCGTAAAAAATAAAAACAAAAAGAAAATAAGAATAACTATCCAATAAGCTTTCCATCATATCGTGGATGTACTTGTGTGGATTTCTGACCAGACGCTGATCCAGGCGTCATTCCTCCTTCACTGACATATCAAGTAAACCAAAATCCTTAATACATCAACGAATGGGAAGGGGACGGTCGGGAGGGCCCCAGTCGTCAATGATTACGGGGCCACTACTAAATATTAGGTTTTCCTAATCTCCTTACAGGAGTCAAACCTATAATTTATTAGTGGCCCCTCCATCATTGACGAACATGCCTGATATCTAAGACTGGAGGGGGACATTCGTAATCATATCATAACTCTAGAAAAGCAGATAATAAAAACAACCACATAGTATTCTTACTTTTGAAAAATGTATTTAATACGGCGTAGGCCGGAAATATACAAGAAAAAGGGGGTTCAGGCAGGTGCGTGCTTCAAAGAAGCCTGCCTGACAAAAATAGGTAACCCTGAAGATTCTGAACACAGATCTGTAGTTACAAAAGGCACCCCACTCAACGAGTGGTGACAAATAATAAGTTATAAGTTTATATGTGCACATCATAAACCCCAAAATACATGTGGAGATCAATTGCTAATGAACTCCATTGAACTAATGTTACATTGCTTTCGCAGCTAAAACTACTATAACAACACTGTTGTTTTGTACTAAACTTTGTACTAGCACAAATTCTCTCAGAGAAATTTTCATATCACATTTCAACCTTAAATTGTATCACAGTTCTCATACTCCGGCGGGGTCTAGGGTGTCCTATGTCAACTGACTGCACCCCCCCCCCCCCCCCCCCCCCCTTTCCTTGAAAATAAACATAAGTGACTGCAGGGCCACCTAGACCCTCTGCCTTAAAGCTATACATGGTAAGGAAGGTTTGTCTAGAGCAACTGACAAGTATCTAGAGAGAAACGTATGATTAGACGCCCACAACTGTGTGGACGCAATATCTTCAACTGAAAAGTTTTTCAGGAAACGTAAAGAGGCCGCCCACTTGCGTAAATCGTGGGCCCTACCCACAACGCCGGGATTACTCTCTTTAATGACTTCTACCAGAAGAGAGGCTAATCGCCGTTTAAGTAAGCGTTTACCCGTACTCGCTACCCATAAAGCACCTTGGGGGTTATGAGGAGCTATTCTTAAATATTTGGTTAGAGCTTGCACTGGACATAAATTATGATGCACCTTTCCCCTTTTTAACGCCGGCACCGTGAATTCAGAAAACACGTGTGCACTATGCTCATTCTTGGCTACAAACGCCGGGGAGGGTGCAATGGAAATGGAATCATTAAGTCTACCAAACCTAAGACAATTAGGTGTGTTGCTCATCGCCGCCAGCTCAGACACTCTGTTTCCGGTGGCCAAAGCCAAAAGGAAAACTGCCTTCTTTAAGATTAAAGCAAAGTCTGCAGTATTTTGATACAGACGAGAATGAAGTAAAGACAAAGCTTTGTCCAGAGACCAAGTAGGCATGAGCTGACGGGGAGGTGGGCGGAGTTTAAAACACGCTCTCATAAATCCTGTTTCCTCCGCCACCGGTATGGATAGACCTGTAAGGTCGAAAAAGGGCACTCTAATCGCAGTTAAGTGATTCTTCAGAGTAACCACAGATAAACGTTTCTGCTCAAACAGATAGTTCAAGTAATTAAAAACCAATGCCACTGAGGGTACAGTTTGTTCCGTTCTAACAATCCAAGAAGTAAAAGCTTTCCAATGAGATTGATATTGTCGCTTAGTAGACTGAGTATATTGATTGAGCAATTTATTGGTCACATCCCTACCGTATGGTGCTAGCCACTTGGCCTCCTGAATGTCCATAATGCAAAAGTCAGCGAGGTCTCTAGGTTGCCAATCGTGTCTAAGTGGAAGTACCTGACCGGGAGC
The DNA here is from genome assembly GCA_032716605.1 of Paralithodes platypus. Taxonomy (NCBI): domain Eukaryota; kingdom Metazoa; phylum Arthropoda; class Malacostraca; order Decapoda; family Lithodidae; genus Paralithodes; species Paralithodes platypus. Next base: position 31,188,844 of record CM064506.1, on the reverse strand, counting down.
GATACCGGGTCCGGGCACCACATTATTAACTGCTGGCACCACACCTGCGCCGGCCACAGGGGCGCGATTAGCGAGACTAAGCCTCGATAAACTCGTAGTTTGTTCACTACGTGGCACATTAGTGACGCATCTGGCGGTGGAAACAGATAGATGGAGCTCCATCTGTTCCAGTCTGTCACTAGGGCGTCTGGCCCCCCTGCCGGCGTTATCGTCCGGCGGGTGAGGTATAGAGGGAGCTTGTGAGTCTCCTCGGACGCAAAAAGATCCACTTGTGGATGGGAGAGCTCCGCAATCATTAGGTCGAAAATGGGTTGCTTGAGCTCCCATTCTACTGTCGTGCTCTGTCTCCGGGACAGAGCGTCTGCCCAGACGTTCGCTACGCCTGGGAGATAAGATGCGTGAAGATAAATATCTAGACTGGTGGCTAGGACAAAAATCTCTTCCGACACGAGTAGCAACTTCCTTGACCTCGTTGACCCTTGTTTCTGAATACAGTGAACTGCATTCAGATTGTCCATTCTGAAGGCCACTGACTTGCCCCGTAACGCCGAGCCGTGAGCCTGAAGGAAATACAATGGGACTAGTAACTCTTTGACATTTATGTGAGCGATTTCTAAGTGGGACCAAAGTCCCTGACCCTGGTGCCCCTGATTTGACTGAAATCCCCACCCTATGGTGCCTGACGCATCCGTGTCTACCCATACCGTTGGAGGAGGAGAGGTCCATGACATGATTGAGTGCAATGTTTCCCTCTTCGCCCAGACCGCTAGTAAGGTGTGGATTAATTTTGGTATGGGCCATAATTTTCCCGCCGGTAAGAGTGGGAAATATTTGTTGCCCTCCAATATTAATCGTTTTACTTTCAACCGGCCCAACTTGACAGTTAGCTGAATCCAGTTGAGAGAGCCGACCAGAGACTCCCAGACTCTTCGTGTCGTAGTCAGACTGTGAAGAAACCTGAACAGTTTCCTGCGAAACCTGTTGCGATTGTCCACACTCTGACTCAGAGTGAGAGCGGCGGTGTCCCAGACCAGCCCTATCCACTGAATTACTCTTGAGGGAACAAGGTTTGACTTTACCAGATTTACCTTGAAGCCTAGAGTTTTGACATGATTTAAAATGATATTGACATGTTTTATGCATAATTGTTGTGTCTCTGCCACCACCAGCCAGTCGTCTAGATACCACAACACTCTGATTCCCTGTTTTAACAATGGCATCAGGGCTTGCCTGACTAATTTTGTGAATAATCGAGGTGCTAGGTTCAAACCGAACGGCATCCTTTGAAAAACAAAATTTTGGTGCCTGATCCTCAAGGCCAGAAACCTTTGAAATCTTTTGTTGACCGACACGTGCCAATAGGCGTCTGTCAGGTCTAGGGAACACATCCAGCCACCCGGCGGAAGTGTTAGCCTGATTTGATGAACTGTTAACATTCTGAAAGACTCGTTGTAAATGTGAAGATTCAGATACGACAGGTCTACGACCGGCCTCATCTGAACACTGTCCCGTTTGGGAACCAAAAACAGTTTTGACGTGAATACAGGGTAATCTGGGGGTACCGGGATGATGACATTCTTGGCAATCATCTCCTGGACCAGCAGCTCCACCTCTAATGAAACACAATTTGCCGTTGTCGGCTGACGTAAGCGAGGTCGCCGGAGCCACTGCCAAGTGATGCCTTTGCGTGCCACCATCCGTGCCCATGTTTTTAACGGCCATGCTTGGTGACACGTTCGGAACGACCCAGTTAGCAGACAAGGGTTCGCCGGCTGTACTTCCCTCGGTTCCTCCGGCTCTAAGGTAGGCACTGGGAGTGAGAAAGACTTTAGTTTTTTGATGGTGGTTTTGGTGGTGTTGGCCGCTTCGCCGGCTGGCTGGTGTGGGCCGAAGACTGGCCCTGACCCGGCTTATACTGGCCGCGTCCCCTCTGTCCTGAAAACCCTCTCTGTCTATGCCTGAACTGACCCAGGGGGGATTGGGAGGACTTAGGCGGAAGAAACGGCTTAGAACCCCCTGGCTGAGCTTTAGTAGGAGGCTTAGGTTTGGGGAAGTTAAATGCGGGTTTCTTAGCCTGTGCGGGACTGTGCTTCACGGCCTGTGCCATGTTAAACACTGTTCGCCATACATCAGGGGACATTAAAGAAGGTGTAAGTACTGGGGACATAACCACCTGGTTAGCAATGCGATCAGGCAGCTTGCGAACTAATGACATTCTAAGATCCTGTCGTGCTCGCACCGCCTCAAGTAAGGCTGTGCGTATGTCACCTAAGGATTGAATTGACGACTGAAGAATCAGACGCCGGGATAATTCAACTGATCTTCGAGCATCCGCGTCTGCGATTGCCTGAGTAGACCTGAGTAAAGACTTAGCCACCTGTTGAGAAACTATGTACTGTGAAAACAGGCGGAAAGCTTTTCCCCTAAGCCTAAATTCTCTGTCTAGGTGAGAAGGGGTAGGGGTAATGAATGGTTCCTTTAGTTCACAAAGATTAATCTTAGGGGCAGCTAAAAAGGAAAATAAAGCTGACGGAACTCCGCCGGCAGAACCTACCGGCATTGAGAACCATGAATGTGTATCCTGAGGGATCTGGTGGGAAGATTTAGAAGTGAAAGTGGTTGCAAAGTTCTGAGCCTCTACCTCCCAATCCACCCAAGGTCCTGGTCCTAACTGTCCCACCTTCAACACTGGATTAGCTGTCTCGTCTGTGACGGTCTGTAAATCTAGTTCAGGAGTAATAGCCAACAGAGCCTTAATATCATTAAACCCATCCAGCTTAGACCAGTCTGAAAAAAGTTTTGAAGCTGAGGCAGGGGGTAAAGCAGGCTTAGATGCATAAACAAAATAATCCTGATAATAATAACTAGGTATAGCCTTGATATTTACATCCAAAACATTACCCAAGGCATCCAATGCCCTTAATTTCTTAGACTTATTTCCCTGGATAAACCACTCACTTGGTACCGGGAGTTCCCCTGACAAGGTAGGCTGGGCAAGCTCTGGCTTAGAGGGGTTCAAAGGGACCCATGACTCGTCTGGCCCATAAAGCAGGGGCATAGCTACCTTTCTAAGAGGCGCTTTGTCTAGAGGGGGTGGATTAACATCCGTAATGACCCTGACATTTGACGTAGTGAATGCCGCCGTAGCTGGCTTAGAGCTCCCTGCCGGTGACAAAGTAGGAGGGTTAGGAATCTTAGATAAATCGATTGACGTTATCAGAGGCCGTACCGCAGAACCTGTCAAGGGAGCCCCCAAGTCCATTGTGGGGTTTTCTCGTTGTTGATTAAAGAATTTTGATAGAGCATGAGTAAGTAACCCATCAATTTCTTGTGCTGTAACAAACTGGTTAGGTGCAGAACTTTCAGGTGAATTAGTATTATCATGGGCGGCGTCCAGGCCTGAGCCTGACCCTTGTCCTTCCCTATCTGAAATTAATGACACTTCATCTTGTCCCTCCCGATCCTCCTGAGAAGACCCCGCCGAGGCAGGGGCACCTTGTTTCCAAGATAAATCAGGGATAGAGGATGGGGTCGCCGCGTCCCTGTGGACATCGGCTACTGTGTGACTCGTATGAGTCGGACGTGGATGGACAGACCCTGGCTGAGCAAAACGCCAAACACCGAGGCTCTGGCCTACGCTCTCTTGAGAGTCTGAAACATTCTCAATTATTGAATATCCTGAACTCTCCATTTCTAGGGTTAAAATATCAATAGGTAAATCTTGTTTAGGGACAGGCGCTTCACTATACTCTGAGGCTGTAACAGAAACATTGTCAGGTGTAGAGGTACGATGAGATGCACTAGACTTAGAAGAATGTCGAGAGGACTTCTTATGGGAATCCTTTTTGGAGGATTTATGGCTACGGTGTGACCGCGAACTGGACCTAGGTTTGGAAGGATCACCACCATGGTCCCTGGGGGAAGCTTCAGTCTTGCACTTCTTACTAGCCGGGGAAGAGGCCCGACTTGAAGACCGTTGTCTGAGGGGAGACCTTGACCTCGATCTCGCCTGCGACGAGGAGGTGGCTGCCGGGGGAGTAGGCTCTCTCGGGCGTTTAAACGTCTCCACAGACGATACAGAATCCTGGCTAGTCTCTGTCGGCTTAAAACCCCTTACTCTAGAGGTACGTTTAGGGGGAGGGTGCTCTGACAGCAACTTATCCCAAAGTGGGACGTTGTCACATTGAAGTGACTTATGTGCGACAATGGTAGTGTAGGCCGACATTTGTTGTCTGACCTCTCTCAACGCTACCGCCGCGGTCTTGTCATTGTCACACAGGACTTTATTGGTTAATTGGGAGCAAAAAGAACAATTACTTGTAACCCAGAGACCCCTTGAACGGTCTAGACATCTAACACACCTTATGCAAAGGGTATGTGCAAAAATTGGGATACCCGCGCAAGTAGGGGTAATGCACAGGGCAAAAACTGGGGTGACATTAGCCATGACAGAGACTGGTGAGAGGAACTACCGCCGGGTCTGTATTGGTCCGCCGGAGCTCAGCTCTGGAAAAATAAAGAAAATTTCCAGGAATTAATGCTCATAAGGTTAACCCAAGTGTTCGCATACAAGTGTTAATAACCCGCCGGGTAACGGGATGCAAAGACACAGCTAACACATCTCGCCACGCGGCTGGGTATAAAGAGGCTAAACAAGTCTTCTTAGCTAAGAACATGAAGAATACCCTCTGATATAATGGTCCAGTATGGCACTTATAGTCTGTAGGAGGTGGTGACTGTCTCAAGATTCAATTTTGTAACAAAGCCCCCCTTCATAAAGACGCCGGCCCTTGAAATATTTTAGTAGAATAGCCCAGGGCAGGAAAATACGAGATCTGATTTTTTAACGAATTGTCCCAAACGATCGTCGTAAAAATAGAAGGCGGCGATACTGAAAGTATCACCCAATTAAGGTTAATCGAAATTGAATTTGTTTATAAATTCCTTAGTTCCTATACTTAGGGACACCCGCCGGGTGTGGAAATCGATTTGGTTAAACCTCACTGATCCTTCAAATGCCGTAAGAGTAAAGGCGGCGATACACAGAGTATCACTCACATGGATTGGTTAACTATAAGAGACCTAAGTCGTTTTATCCCACCCTGCTAAGGTGCACCCGCCGGGTGAGAAGTCTAAAAGTTAACCCCACAAGTTCCTGACCCCACTACTTTGTAAAAGATCGCCGGGGAGGAACGCCTAAACAACAGCTAGGTTTTCCCCGTGGTTTGTCGTAAACCAGGTAGAAAAACCTATAAAAAACAAGTGTTCTCACGAACATCGTTTCTTTATATATAACTAAATATATATGTAAGGATGGGTACAGCCATCCCGCCGGGAAATAAAGGAGGCCTGAAACCAGGCACCCACAGATACGCAGTCCTGGAGAGCCACAGACACCTCCCCCGCCGGGGAACCAGCCAGTGTTAACAACCACGTGTGGCCTAACACTGCTCATCGGTCAGGTTTTTTCACGGTGAAACCGAGAAAAACCCGCCGGAAGGCAAACCCCACCCTGAACAGACACCATCTGAACAATACGACACGAGGAGAGACACGCACGACTAACCAAGGTCACAACATAATCCGTGGAATTAGCCAATACACAACTAAACCAGGAAACAAATATAGTCCGAGGAATTAGCCAATACACAACTAAAACCCGGATACACATGACACAGTAGGGCATATTTATAAAATAAATAATAACACTAGACATGTGGCAAAGCTACGAGCGGCTGGCTAGGCCTAGGTAGACGGCAAGAAATAGTTGAAATATAAACACACACTGGAATATCACAACAGGAACCACCGCCAACACACCACCGAAGCGATAACTTCCCAACCCCGGGAAGCCTGACACGGACCCAGAAAAAACTTCACTAAGTGAAGAAAAATACGCTGGGAACGTCAGCAAACATACAGCTTACCTCATCAGAAGGATAAAAGGCAGCAATAATTAACGCGTAATGAAAGCCGCCTGCATCACCAACTAAACCAAACTGTGAAAAGTTCACGTGTCCACAACAGGACCACGAGGGTACATCCGAAATAGATGCCCCATACATACGACCCAAAATACATTGCACTGCGGGCAACCAGCCCAGGACACTCCTGCTACGCCTATCCTAACCTTACTCGATACATCCCAGAGTAAACAAATGAGAAAAAACTCACTAGGGACGCCACGAATGCGGAACCAGCGGAGCCTGAAAGGAACGTCCGGGCAGGCTGAGCGCAGAGCAAAGAAGGAGGAATGACGCCTGGATCAGCGTCTGGTCAGAAATCCACACAAGTACATCCACGATATGATGGAAAGCTTATTGGATAGTTATTCTTATTTTCTTTTTGTTTTTATTTTTTACGAAGTTTTTTCGTAGTGAGAACCCAATTCATAATGACTGAAGCCATGAGTGAGGTCGCGTGCGCTCATGATGAAGGCTCCTCAGTTTTTAAATGCTCTGCGCGGTAGATTCAAACTACGGCGGATTAGTGTTTGAAGAGGATGCCTTATGTAATAGGCATGTTCGTCAATGATGGAGGGGCCACTAATAAATACAAACCTGTCGCAGACCTACATTTACCTCAAACCATTCACTCAACTCATTTCCTACTCTAATCAAGTAGTTAGAAAATACACCCCTCCTAATCTGATTATAAATGTTAGGAGAAATAATGGCAATACAAATAGATCGAGATATACATCAGGTATTGATACATAGGTTAATGCTTCCAAAACCCAATTTATTGGTGGCTCCTTACGTCAATGACGTAAGAGACTATGTTAATATGGCCTTGTTCCGGGCTCCTCTGAGCCCGGGTTAACCTAGATCACGACGGTCGAGAACCAAGATCATCATAGGGGGTACCCCTTAATCATTCCTACAGTACGTCATTGGGTCGGAGCCACTGAAAAGTAGGAAATAAAAAAGAAAAGAATTAGCAGAATTAGCACCGTGCCCATGCGCGTTCCGATCTTCCTCTGCTTCCCACACTCTGCTAGCTACCTTTCGCCCACAGGGCCTTTCTCCCTCGTCCATCGGCCATCCAAAATAGACATACGTTTCCTTACCCCAGTTACAGTGTTACATAGCCCTCTTAAACGCATCAGTTTTGGTCCATAGTGAGTCTTGTTGCAGTTGAAGTCATATACGCATTTAGGAATGTATTTATGTGGACCAATTTCACTTGTAAACCTGTAAAGTAAGGACTTTAGTCTGGTCTGGCCGACGTACGTGCCATCCAAAAGCCACTTTCACTTTCACTGAGCCGCGAATTAATGTGTTTATTTCTTTTTTCGTATCATACGAACCCCGGCTCTTTAGCTGCAGTGTCTTTTTGTTCTGTGATAGTTGTGTTTTAACATTATAGCATGATAGATATTCCCTTAAGGGTTGAATTATATGTGAGTGTCAGATTCATATATCTGTAATTCCTGACAGGTAGCCCCTGGTTGTGCCCTGGCCAGAGGTTATTTTTCAGGCCACCGTAATATTTGTACTTAGGAACAAATTTCCTAAGCCTAATTTGTTCGGTGCTAGTTGTGTTTTAACATTATAGCATGATAGATATTCCCTTAAGGGTTGAATTATATGTGAGTGTCAGATTCATATATCTGTAATTCCTGACAGGTAGCCCCTGGTTGTGCCCAGGCCAGAGGTTATTTTTCAGGCCACCGTAATATTTGTACTTAGGAACAAATTTTCTAAGCCTAATTTCTAAAATGTTTAACCTGTTTTCATTCAATGCTTCGCACCACAATAAACTACAATGCTTTCAATATTTACTTCCAAGTTTTTCTTTAAAAAGTGAATACATATCACTTTAACATTAATCAATCACGAGTGCCTCATCATATATTTGCCTTCAAGTCAATTTAGAAGCATTAGTTTCATTAGAACCAGCAAGACTACAGCTGATAGTCTCTATATGGCGAAATGAAATCCAATGACATTTCATTATTAACCAAATCCCCAGGTACCCTAGGCCCTATCTCAATAGGCCCGGGTACCAAGGCCCGGATACCAGGACTGCCAGATATGGTGACAGTCCCGGATCCCAGATGGGCGGATAATATCATAATACCATACGTCCTCAAGTCCCCGGTTTCCCTAGGCCTTATCTCAATAAGGCCCGGGTACCAGGACTGCCGGGTATGGAGGCACTCCCGAGTACCCAAATAGGCGGGTGACATTATAGTACCTTACACTCCCAAGTCCCCGGGTGCCCTAGGCCTTATCTCAATAAGGCCCGGGTACCAAGGCCCGGATACCACGACGGCCACGTACAGTGGTCCCTCTCATTTAGCGAATTCATTAGTCTAGCCAAACCATCGCCAAAGTGAATTTCGCCAAACTCGAATAGTACTTTAAATGGGAAAATTATCCATTAGTCTTTGACGAGGCCTGAGTTCACCCTTTTGGGCCTTTTCAAACCGCCCGCCATGCGCATCGTCGATCGCCAACACACTCGGCGCCGTCTGCTTACTCTGTTTTTGCTAGAAGACATAGGTCTAGCCTATATATCTCCACAAAGAATTGACCTAACCTAGGTTAGATGTATATCAGGCAGCAGAATTCATTGTTATCTTGTGAATAGTCTTATTGATAAGGAATAACCACATAACCTCAGCAACAAGTTGCTAAGTCACTAGCTAGCCAGACCAAGAAATGGTCTAACCTAGCTTAGATATATATCAGGAGGCATAAATCACTTTTACCTTGTGAATGGTGAAGACTAGAATTTTCTATACCAACTGCTTTTCGATTGAGCAAAATATGAAATTGGTTTTGGATCCGTGGTCACTTCTTTGATTAATTATATTTATCGATTGGGCCCCTGAGTCAGCTGATGCGCGCGTGTGTGTTTGTGTGTCGCAGACTGTTCGGCACAATAAACAAAGCAAAACACAAGAGATATGAGGTTCACAAATCGGTTTGGTCAAGATTACTCTGTTAATATACGTTTATGAAATATACCTGGGATATTCGCGCTATCCAAGCAGCTCAGTTAGAGTTTTGCGAGTAGGCCTAAGCCTATCTATAGCCTAGCCTCGGCCTAAGAGTAACTCTCAATACAGCGCTCTACTATAGCCTACATGAAACATTAACAGCAATAGAAAAGACAATAGATAATAGATAACAGATTTTATTTACCATGAATTATTTAGAGTTAGGCCTGGTGAGACTAGCTTGCGGGCGGCGCATTCTGGACCGACGCCATTCCGTGACATCAGCATTCTCGCCAAAAGTGTACAATCGGCCCTCGGGTAACGCGGCTTTAGGTTCCGCGGGTTTGCTCTAACACGGGTACCCCAAATGTGCCAAGTCAGCATCTAACACGCTTTGTTTATGTAGCGCTCGTGGCGGGTGGCGGCTGGTCGGCATCTCTCGGCATCTGTCGGCCTGTGACGGCAGACTCGTCAGACCCGTATATACCGGCGTGTATAAGACACATTTATAAACCTCCAAAACCATGGATGGCCTTATACGACTAATATACTTTCAATGCAAGTTAATTTGAAACACCGAGATTCGTCAGCTGATTTTCCGAGTGACCGAAATCGTGTGTGTTATTGTTGAGTCAGTTTGTGTGTGTGTGTGTGTTGTTCTTGTGTGGCTATGTCTAAACCCGAGTTATTTCTGTATGCAATAAAATGTTATTATAATTTACTCTATGGAATTGAATTGAATTTTCCCAAATAATATTTATAATAGTAAAAGCCAAAGAAAAATACATTAAATTATAACTCTAATGAAGGCGGTAGATTGTTGGCAAGTTTAGCCAAGCTGCCGCCGCCTGCCTCTCACTCAGACGACATGTGGTTTGTTATTGTTGTACTACAGCTGAGCAGCATTGTTTTCGTGTCAAATAAATGGCATTTCATAGTACCAATGGTCTTAATTGGATATATTATTGACCCCTAGTATGAAGGTATGTTGCCAACGTAATAATACTGACAAATAAATAGATAAATCGGGTGGTAAATGGTAAAAAAAGGGGGACTTTGGGAAAGTGGCCAGAACGAATGGAATTTTTCCCATATAACCTTTGCTTTATGTAACGCGTGTTTGCCTAACACGGCCATGGGCCAGTACGATATACCCGCGTTATCCAAGGGTGGACTGTATTTGAAGCGCCAAATTCGGATTCTGGTACCATATCCAACCTATCGCCAATACTGTGTTTCGCCAATACAGTACAGTAGAGTCACGCATCTCACGCATTTCGATCCCACGATTACGCATCCCACGGTACTATCCAATGGCTACCTGAATTCTCATCCCACGAAAAACCACACGATTCCCACGGCTTTGGCGGCGACGGTGGGGTGACGGAGAACGAGAGTAGGGCCACGGAGGGTGGTATCGACGGTACTACAGCTAATTAAGGTGGTAGATGATTGGATGCAAATTCTAGAAGATGGTGATGTAATAGATGTGGTATATTGCGATTTTATGAAGGCCTTCGATAAGGTCCCACATAAAAGGTTAATAGAGAAAGTTAGAAGCTATAATATAGGGGAGAAATGTGTGAAATGGATAGAAGCCTTCCTGAAAGATCGGAGACAGAGGGTACTGGTGAATGGAATAGGCTCGGGGTGGAGGGAAATTACAAGTGGGGTACCTCAGGGATCTGTGTTGGGACCACTGCTGTTCGTTATATTTATCAACGACTTGCCTGAAGTTATAACTAATGGAAGTGAGGTATACCTGTATGCGGATGACACTAAACTGTATAGAAGAGTGAGGAGTAAGGAAGATATGGGTTTGCTTCAAGGAGATGTGGAGGGCATGAAGGGATGGTCTGAGCATTGGTTAATGCCTTTTCATCCAAAAAAATGCAAGTACAGTACATGCGGATTGGGACAAGCAAGATAGACAAGGTAGGATACAGTATGTATGAAGCGATGGAGGAAGTGAGAGCAGAAAAGGATATAGGAGTAGTGATAGACAATAAGTTAAATTTCTCAGAACATTTAGCGGAAAAGATAAACAAAGCCAATAGAATTGTAGGGCTGATAAGGAGGACATTTGTGTCACTTGACGAAGAAATCTTCAGGAATCTCTATACAGCGCTGGTTAGGCCGCACCTGGAATATGCGAACCAGGTGTGGGCTCCATATATGGTAAAGGATATAGAAGCAGTGGAGAAAGTGCAGAGGAGAGCTAGCAAGCTGGTACCAACGTTGAAGAACGCGGGCTATGAGCAGAGGTTGAGGACACTGGGGCTTCCGACACTGGCATATAGGAGAAAGAGAGGGGATATGATAGAGACTTTTTAGATAGTGTCAGGAAAGTACGATGAGGATGTGTATGAAGGTATCTTCTTGATACGGGAGGGAACAAGAACGAGAGGACACTCTAAGAAAATTTACAAAGAAAGAAATAGGCTTGAGAAGGCAAAGAACTAATTTTGTGATAGAGTGGTAAATGAGTGGAACGCACTGCCCCAGTATGTAGTCGATTCCGAATCAATAAGGGAGTTTGAAAGTAATCTTGATAAAGCATGGGGAAGACAAGATTTGAAGTTTGATTATAAAACAAAAATACTGAATAGTAAAAATGTTGCGTCTGCTACCGCCGCCGCCAACACCGTGAACGACCGCAGCAGTGCAAGTACTGGTACTGAGCTGGATACACAGGCATAGTTTGCCTTTTTCCAGAGGATCTACTGTAAGAATACTGTAAGAAACTGTAAGTATCTAACATCCGCCTCCCGTCTATCACCACATCCATCACAATAATCACCTCATCAACTTTTCTAAATTTTTTGTTTGTGTTTTACTTACCTTTCTTTTCATAGCAGCTTGAAAGCCTGTAAGCTTGTTTTGAAAGGCGTCCGTCCGACGCATGTAAACAACAGCTGGTAAGGCGTCGCTTGTTCGTGTGTGGCTGTGTTATTGTTAAGTAGTTAAAAGTAGTGAAAAGTGGCTGACATCGCCACAAGGTTCTCTCCACGGAAATCGTCATCACAACTGAACCAGTTGACTTAGAGAGCTCTACTCAACGCCATTCTACAGGAACGAAACACATCTACGCTTGGGGATGCGTGGGAATGCGGAAGCAGTCAAAATAACAAAGATACGGTAGCCTAGGCGAGACGTTTTTTCGGCCAAATCCCCCAGGTTTTGGGGATATACCGGTATTATAGAATACGTAGCCGAGGCTGGAGGGTTAAAGCAATTTACTTTTGATTATTGGCATGTAAAGTGATGGTCAATAGTCGCCCGACGATAGCCTCCATTACTTTTGTAATTTTCCCCATTACTGTACTTTAATACTCTGCACACGAATTCCGGTCCCACGGTAATATTTCGGTACCAATAAATCGTGGGATGCGAGATTCTACTGTACTGTGTTTCGCCAAGCTGAAATCCGCTAAACGCGAGGGACCACTGTATGGTGACAGTCTCAGGTACCCAGATGGGCGGATGATTTTATAATACCATACACTCTCAAGTCCCCGGGTACCCTAGGCCCTATCTCAATAAGGCCCTGGTACCAGGACTGCCGGGTATGGAGACAATCCCGGGTACCCAGATGAGCGGGTGATACAATAATACCATACAAACATAAAGTCAAACCCGAGTACATACAGTGCTACGGCCATCTACCCAAGCATTATAATACCGAGTGGTATTTTAACACAATGCAACCGGGTCGTAATATAATACCATAAGAACGGCCGGGCTCCAGTAAGCCGTTTACCAAGTACAGTACAGTACTCTAACGACTGTCAAGACGACAGCATATATTACAAAAAAATTCTTTTGAAAACCTCGGGTACTCTAGGCCTAGCCTAAACAACATTAATTTCACCGGGTACCCTAAGCGGACCCAAACCCTTAATAAAGAAATATGTTACCGGGTACCCTAAAGACTTTGTCATACTTAAGAAAAACAAACCAGGGTTCCAATAAGGGAATCAAATGGAAATTCTTGCCAGGTACTCTAGGCTTAGTCATACTATAATAAGGATGTCATACCATATTAGAGACAGGCCCAGGTGCCAGTAATCAACATAACTATCGGATTTACGATAGATGCGAGAACTTAAACAAGTACTTCTATCTAATTAGTTTACTTAAAAGTAAACAATACAAGGCTAGTGCCTAATTTTGCCAAATAAGTACTATTTCCATCTCACTATGCAACATTGACTCCTTGGTATGATTCACAGGCTCAGGTATTGCACGGCGTTTTCCAGAGAAGAATCTGGACAACAATTAGAACGTTCCCTCCCGGCCAAGGGATGACCACAGCAGGAGCTGAACAGTATTCCAGATTTCAAGGCCATGGTAGACATGACCATCTCACCTGTTGCTCCCTTCACTCGGCTATAAAACCTATATCTCTAAGGTGAGTTCACTGGGCAAAACTCTAGACATTTCCAAGTCACCTACGAAGTGTATTCTCACTAATTACATATTTTAATTAATTTCCAGGGAACAAGTACAAGTTCTCTTTCCCTTTCTAAAAGGCTATACAAAAAAAAAAAAAAAAAAAAAATACTGAGTAATTATAACCAGTGATACCGAGTAACAATTCACTAGGCTACTTCTTACATAAAAGGCAACTGTAGTTTAATTAAAATAAACGAGACATGACCAGATCCTATTTTGCCAAAATCTAAGTAGACCTAATAATTCCGGTATTAATTCCACCATACAACACTGACTCCTTGTTATGATTTCCAGGCTCAAACGAACTACGGCACTACCAGAAGAATCCCTTCAACAATTAGAACGATCTCCTCCGACCAAGTGACAACCACTGGAGGAGCCTTACATCTTATATGTTAGGGTGAGTTCATTTTACAAATAACTAGACTTTTCCGGTTCACCGGCTAAG
>CM064506.1:30959472-31174894 GCA_032716605.1 Paralithodes platypus | reverse complement strand
GTGGTATTGAGTCTGGAAATTATAGAATCATGTGGACTGTGGGAAGATGAGGTTAGCTGTAGGTGTGTGCTTGACTGTGGATAAAAGTAGAGAAAAACATAGTGTATTATTACTTGTCAATACGATGGGTTATGGATACCATTAGTCGACATGATTTCTTGCTGATCTAGTTGTCCCTGGGAACTGCGTTTTCTATGAAATATATACCAAAGAAAGCGGCAGTTCGTAGGGGTAGCTTCGTTATTGTTTCGTGGGAGATATGCGTCGAGACAATGGTAAAAGAGGGTTATCTATACAATCTCTGGTTGGGGTAAGAATTAGAGTTACTGCATGGTTGCTAACATCTTCAGTCATTATCTCTGTTTAGGTCTTACAGGAATAATGGTTACACGATGGTGTACCCGTGGGTATTATAGTTTCTTATCAATTATGACATGGGGGTTAACATATTACTTCTCGGATGGAAGAACATACATAGATTTATGGGGGCGGTTTGTCTTCAGAGACTTAGTCTGGCAAGACAAGGTATTTTAGGGTATGTTGATATTGATATCTTAACTTAGGGACAGGGCATGGGTGTATTAAATTAAGGTGTATTCATGTTCATCATCATGTAGGTAGAGTCTGGCGGGTAAGAGGTGTAGGACACGAGGGGTAGTGGATACGCGAGGTGGTGAAGGGTCCGTGGTTAGAAGCGATAGGCAGGTGTGGTTTGGAGCTGCTTAGCCCTGCGGGCGTCGGCCTGTCTGAACTGGTTGGCTTGGTGCCTTCTCTCCTTCTTTCTTCTCTCACGCTGATCTATGGGGCGTCTGCTCTCACCTGGTCCTTTCGTTCTGTGGGCCTTTCCTTCGGGTGTTTCTGTTCTGTTTCTTTGTTGTTCTCGCTCGTGGCTTCCGTGGTGGGCTTCTCGTTCTGGGCATTTTAAATAGCATGCAATATCAATTGAAAACCATTGTTTTCCATGTAAAATGAATGATACATCCATGCATATCTCATCTGTAATGCTTATCAGCTTTCGGGAAGGCTCTAAAGTACGAGGTAAACTTTGACGTGCGATTCCCGACTTTTTTGTTTTGCTAAAATAATGTCACATTTGTTGATATAACTCGGGGAATTCTTGATGGATTTGAATTATTCCTTTTTATTGGAAAACTTACATTTGTATCTAAAACTTGGAGGTATCTTAGGTCTCTATGAGATGAAGAAATATTTTTCTTGGGCAGGTTTTATGAACGGTACTGAGAAAAATATATGAGTAAACTGGGTAAGCATACCAGTACATACCCATTGGACCTACACCAATAATTCACCTTCAGTGTTACAATCATGGCTAGTACTTCTCCCAAAAAAATTACCATAGCCTAAGTTGTTGTTGTTCTTCCCTAAGCTGCCTGGCCGAACAGCCCCGAGTCCTTAAGGAAGGCCATGGCCACAGTTGGGCTGTCCCACAGAGCTCTCAAATAGTGTAAATTGTGTTGTTGGCATAAGTGGTTGTTCAGAGCTTCGAGGATGGCGACATCCTCGTAGCTCTGAAATTAGAGAAAAGAATAATGAGAATTACATATACGAAAGGGAGAAATATAGAGAAGAGAGAAAGGGAGGAAGGGAGACAGCGTGTACGAAGGAGAAAGGAGGAGAGAGAGTCAGACAGACAGACAAGAGGAGTACAAAGTACAAAGGAAATCAAGCAACAACAGGTCTGGTGACCCTTCTAGGCTGCTTGTCCTCCAAAACACTGAGGATCAAGTGTCCAAACAGTGGTTTAGAGTGGGTAAGGGAACATTGGAAAGGGAACTACTGCCCTGGAACTAATGTCTGTGGCAGGATTAGGAAGGTAGTAGGGGACAGATGGGTTAGTAACTGAGGGGGGATAAAATAAAGTTATTCATTTACAAACGCAGTCAGTCGCGGGTTTGATGCGAGATATTTGTCTAAGCGGAGTTTAAATGAATCAACGGTGCTGCAGTCTATAACGTCTCGGGGAAGCCCATTCCACAAGTTGACAACTCGATTGAAGAAGAAATTCTTAGATTCGTGTGAGTTAAAAGATTTACCAATAATTTTGCAACCGTTTCCCCGCGTGTAATTAGATTGGTCGATAGTGAAGTACTTACTACAGTTCATATTGTCGATGCCTTTGATGATTTTGAACACTTGAATTAAGTCACCTCTTAATCTGCGCTGGGTTAAAGGAAATAGATTTAATTCTCTAAGACGCTCTTCGTATGGTTTGTTCTTTAGGCTAGGTCATTTTGGTAACTCTACATTGAACTCGTTCTAGCTTGTTATGTCTTTTTGGTAATAAGGGCACCAGCATTGAACGCAGTATTCCAGAAGAGGGCGGACTAAGGAATTGTATGGGTTAGGATTACGTCTTTGGATTTATGCTCAAATGATCTGCCTATAAAGCCAATTATTTTGTTTGCCTTCTTAACCTGACAAGCGCGAAATAGACCTAGGGGCTAGGGTAGTTATTGTGTGCATTTCTAGCCTTGGATTCTGACAGAATTTGTTATATTTACAATATAGAGCACCATTTGTTTTCGGTATGCTTTTATTTTACATATATGATGTATATATGAACCTTCTATCTATCTATCTATTGCCTGACGCCGCGATCCCCGAAGGGTGGCCGAACGAACCGCCCCCATGCCCCTCTGTCCCCAGTGAGTCGACGCCCCTCCCCCAACCAGCACCGCCTTCGTTCATGTATTTCCTCACTCCATCCTTCCACCTCATATTCGGTCTACCTCTCCCCCTCTGTCCCTCCACCTCGCTCTCGTACACCATCTTAGTCATTCTCTCGCTTTCCATACGTTCCATATGGCCGAACCATCTCAAGTTGTTCCTTTTCACACTTTCCAGCACATCTACCTCCACACCACACCTCCTTCTTACTTCCTCATTAGTCTGTCTATCCCTCCATGTAACTCCGCACGCACTCCTTAAGTAATTCATTTCCACTGCTCCCTCTTGGTCTGAGTCTCTCAACCAACGTCCATGCTTCGCTTCCGTAAGTCAGTGTCGGGATTACCACACTGTCATGCAAGGACTTCTTCACTTCCATACTGACCACCCTATTTCTTGTTACTGCTTTTAGCGTTCCTACAACCCTCTTCCCCTGTTGTACCCTCTCCCGCACCTCTTCATCCATAGTCCCATCTTTACTCAACACTGCCCAGATACTTAACCGTGCTAGTTTTGTAATGTTTGCGCACAGAACCCCGGCCGGTTTCAAAAAATGGTTTTTATTCCAGAAACAATAGCGAATGGGTTAGGAATGAAGGAAAAACCACGAAAAACCGCTCAAAAGCTTAAAATGTCCTACAGAGCCCCCGAAAACGGATTTTACAAGAGTAAAAAATTGAAGGCAATTATCCAAAAAAAACAGGTTATTGCGCGCTCGCGCGCACGCACATAGACTTTGAGAGTTTTCAACCATCGGCACGGTTGCGTGGGATACGTACACAGTTCCCATACAAATCTGAGCCCTCTTGAGTGGCTACACCTGAGGTTACGGTCGGCGCAATTAGGGTGACGCGCCAGGCGCGTCTCTGGGGCTGTGCGTTACATACATCGCCGACGCGTCAGGCGCGTCACTGGGGCTGTACGGGTTAAAAGAGTTGACGATCTCCATAGCCTGACCGTTCAGCTTCACCTCACACTCTGTGACTTCACCCTTTTCGAAGACCATAACCTTGCTCTTCCCCGTATTTACCTTCAAATTCCGTTTTTCGCACACTGTTCCAAACTCATTTACCAGACCCTGCAACTCCCATTCATTATCACTCATCAGAACTGTATCATCCGCAAACAGCAGTATAGGTAGCTTCCACTCAATTCCCTCCCTTTTCAGCGATACACCAACATCCACTGCTCTTGATAGTATTTCTTTCATAACTCCATCCATATATACAGTAAACAACCACAGGGACATCACACACCCCTGTTTCAAACCAACATTCAGGTCAAAGAACTCGCTCTGCTCACTCTCCACACGTACTGCCGCCTTTGCACCCTCATACATGCTCTTCACTGTTTTCAGCAACTTGCCCTCTACTCCGTATATTCTAAGTACTTTCCACAAACCTTCTCTATCCACTCTGTCATAGGCCTTCTCCAAGTCCATAAAGGCAACATACACCTTTTGTTCTTCTCCAGATACTTCTCCACAACACAATTCAGGGTAAAAATCTGATCTACACATCCTCTTCCCTTCCTAAAACCTCCCTGCTCGTCGCCTATCCATTTCTCCGTTCTCACTCTCACTCTCTCTCTCAATCACTACCCTACTGTATACCTTCCTACTACGCTTAGAAGACATATTCCTCGGTGGTTACCACACACTCCTCTTTCCCCTTTGCCCTTATATAGGGGGACTATTATGCCAGTCTTCCAGTCATCGGGTGCACTCCCCTTCTCCCATGCTAGTTTGCACATTTTCCATACCCATTCTATCACTATCTCACCACCATACCTCAACATTTCCCCACACACTCCATCTGTTCCTGGTGCTTTCCCCAACTTCACTCTTTTCATGGCTTCCCACACTTCTGACCTCCTGATCCCCACCTCCTCCTCCACTACTTCTCTTCTTCTCCCTCCCATACCATATCCAGCTATGTTTGCTGGCTCTTCATTCCTTTCATTAGCAACTCACTGAAGTACTCCCTCCATCTGTCAACTCTCTCTTGCTTCTCGGCTAGCATTCTCCCATTCTTATCTTTCACACCCTTACTGTTTCCCTTGCTACCTTCCCTAACTTTCTTGACTTCTTTCCAGAACAGTTTCTTACTCTCCCTCCATTTTACACTCAGATTCCTTCCAAATTCCTCATCTACTCTTCTCTTACTTTCCTTCACTACTCTCTTCACCACCCTCTTACTCTCCACGTACCTCGCTCGTTTCTGTCTCTCGGAATCTTCATTCCCTCTACTACCCAACCACTCTCTATATGCTTTCTTCTTTTCTTCCACAGCTATTCTTACCTCTTCTGTCCACCATGCTGTACCTTTCACTCCCCTCCCTCTTCTCCTCACTCCACACACCTCCTCACATGCTGCACAGATCTCATCCTTAAACACCTTGCTCATCTCCTCCACTTCCTCCATAACTTCCAGGTCGAACCCACCTAGTCGTCTTTCCACTGCTCTCCTGTACTCCTCCCTGATTTCCTCCTCCTGCAACCTCTCCACCCTCCTCACCATTCCACCCTCCTCTCGCCTCCCTCCCGCTCTCCTCACCCACTTCTTTTGTATCCTAACCTTAGCTACCACTACATAATGATCAGACAGACCCCCTCCAATACCCCTATACACCCTAGCATCCATCACAGATTTCTTCATTCGTTCATCCACACATACATAATCAATCAATGACTTTCGTTCCACCACTGTCTTATCCTTCATCGTCAACATCCGTTTCCACGTGTACCTGTGGATCATTCTGTGTCGGAAGAAGGTGTTGGCTATCCACAGCCGCTCCCCACACATACGTCCACAAGTGCACTACCATTCCCATTCACCTCTGATGGTACCCCCCCACCCTCCCACCACTCCCTCAACTTTCCTATCACCCACCTTACCATTCATATCCCCAATCAGAAATATTCTTTCGTTCTTGTCAAACTTCTCCAGGCACGCCTCCACATTCATCCAGAACTCCTCTTTCTTTCTTTCAAGTATATCCTCTGTCGGGGCATACACACATACAATCACCCACGTTTGTATTCCTACTTTCATTCTCACCCACACAATCCTTGAACCCACAGACCCATACTCTCTTACACATTCCTTCCATTTGCTACTTACAAACAAACATGCACCTTCTCTCGCTGTTCCTTCACTCTCTCCAGCACACACACCCATTCCACACTCCCACTCTCTCACATCTGAACCTTTCCATTTGGTCTCTGTCTTTCCACATACATCCAGCCTGGCATTCACTAACACTTCCAGAACCTCTCTCTCTTTTGTGCCATCATTCATGCCACTAACATTCCACGTAGCCATTCTCAGAATGTCCGAAGGCATGTCCTTAGTCGGTCGTGGTTCGTCAACGTTGGTTCCGTCCGCATCCGAGGCTGTTCGTTCGTTTTTCCTTGCTTCGATATTTTGTTCATAAGTATCTCATTGTAAACAAGATGGGATACATTTTCCATATGTTATGCGCGTTATGTCACGACAGAGACAAACATAACGCGCTCGCTCACTCTCCAACCAACCTCCGTCCCAGCTACACACGCTAAGCCTTCTTTCCATAGTTACTTCACCAGGTGTTTTCGCTTCACTTTTCATCTCATACTCCATATAGTCACTACATTATCATCTTTGTTAATTAGCACAACTTAACATAAATATCTAGCCTATCCTAGCCTATTGTAGCCTCTTTTCATACGCTGTTTACTTTACTATCCACTTCCAGTCATCTAGCCTATTTTCCACCATCTTCCAATCACCAGCTGAGTTCATCAAAGGGTAAATATTCTATATGGTTAATACTCATTCAATATCAATAATATACAGTCCACTTATCTAAATTAACCATAATATTATTCATAAATATTTTCCTTTGTCCGTTTTGGGGCAGGATACATGATGCTGGTCCAGCATTAGCAAATTATGTTATTGAGTATAACTTATTTTCCTTAACAACTTCTGAACATTGTTGACTCGGTTTTAGGTTACTCGATATTGTTACTTCCAGATCGGTTTCTCTGTTACATTCTTAAACTGAGTGCCATTCATCAAATAGTTTGCTTTCTCATTTAGGTATCCGATATGTAGTACTTTACATTTATCCGCATGAAACTCATTTGCCAAATTTGGGCCCAATGTGACAATTTATCTAGATTGTGTTGCATATCGTCAACTTGATCTTTTGAGAGTACGCTATTTGCAATTTTTGTATCGTCAGCAAATTTTGAGATTGTACAGGTGAGACCCTCATCTATGTCGTTGATGTAAATTAGAAAGAGAATTGGTCCTAGTACCGATCCCTGGGGTACCCCGCTACTTACATTGGTCCATTTAGATGCCTTACCGTTTATGACTACTCTTTGCTTTCTGTCGCTGAGCCAATTTTCTATCCATTTCAACACACCGTCTTGTATTCCATGCGCTTTTAATTTTAGCAGTAAACGTTTGTGGGGAACTTTGTCAAAGGCCTTTTGAAAATCAAGGTACAAAGGAGTACAAAGGAAATCAAGCAACAACAGATCTAGTGACCCTTCTAGGTTGCTTGTCCTCCAAAACACTGAGGATCAAGTGTTCAAACAGGGGTTTAGAGTGGGTAAGGGAACATTGGAAAGGGAATTACTGCCCTGGAACTAATGTCCGTGGCAGGATTAGGAAGTTAGTAGGGGACAGATGGGTTAGTAACTGAGGGGGGGATAAAATAAAGTTATTCATTTACAAACGCAGTCAGTCGCGGGTTTGATGCGAGATATTTGTCTAGGCGGAGTTTAAATTAATCAACGGTGATGCAGTCTATAACGTTTCGGGGAAGCCCATTCCACAAGTTGACAACTCGATTGAAGAAGAAATTCTTAGATTCGTGTGAGTTAAAAGATTTACCAATAATTTTGCAACCGTTTCCCCGCGTGTAATTAGATTGGTCGATAGTGAAGTACTTACTACAGTTCATATTGTCGATGCCTTTGATGATTTTGAACACTTGAATTAAGTCACCTCTTAATCTGCGCTGGGTTAAAGGAAATAGATTTAATTCTCTAAGACGCTCTTCGTTTGGTTTGTTCTTTAGGCTAGGTATCATTTTGGTAACTCTACGTTGAACTCGTTCTAGCTTGTTTATATCTTTTTGGTAATAAGGGCACCAGGATTGAACGCAGTATTAGGATAACTTCTTTGGATTTATGCTCAAATGACCGGCCTATAAAGCCAATTATTTTGTTTGCCTTCTTAACAACTTCTGAACATTGTTGACTCGGTTTTAGGTTACTCGATATTGTTACTCCCAGATCGGTTTCTCTGTTTACATTCTTAAGCTGAGTGCCATTCATCGAATAGTTTGCTTTCTCATTTAGATATCCGATATGTAGTACTTTACATTTATCCGCATTGAAACTCATTTGCCAAATTTGGGCCCAACATGACAATTTATCTAGATTGTGTTGCATATCGTCAACTTGATCTTTTGAGAGTACGCTATTTGCAATTTTTGTATCGTCAGCAAATTTTGAGATTGTACAGGTGAGACCCTCATCTATGTCGTTGATGTAAATTAGAAAGAGAATTGGTCCTAGTACCGATCCCTGGGGTACCCCGCTACTTACATTGGTCCATTTAGATGCCTTACCGTTTATGACTACTCTTTGCTTTCTGTCGCTGAGCCAATTTTCTATCCATTTCAACACACCGTCTTGTATTCCATGCGCTTTAGTTTTAGCAGTAAACGTTTGTGGGGAACTTTGTCAAAGGCCTTTTGAAAATCAAGGTATATAATATCTACAGCTTTACTCTCATCGTAGAGGTTGAGGATATCGTGGAAGAAGTCTAAGAGGTTTGTTAAACAGGAACGTTTTTTACGAAAGCCGTGTTGAGTATCTTTAAGTATGTTATTTTCCTCTAAGTGATTTACGAGTCTGTCTCGTATGACCGTTTCTAGCATTTTACATATAACTGAGGTTAAGCTAATTGGACGATAGTTACTGGGTAGGGATTTGCTGCCTTTTTGAATATCGGTGTTACGTTGGCTAGCTTCCACTGATCGGGCATAGTTCCAGACTGCAAGGATTTATTGAATAGTAATGTCAGTGGTTTGGAGAGCTCATCCTTAGCTTCCTTTAGAACTCTAGGCGAGATTGTATCAGGTCCAGGCGTTTTATTTACCTTGAGTTTATCTAAACAATTCAATACTTCTCTCTCTGTAACGGTGATATTGCTTAGAACATCTGAATTATCAATCTGAATCGGCGATGGTGTAGGGATATCACTGAGGTCTTCTGTTGTAAAAACTGATGCAAAGAAAGTATTGAGGGCATTACTCATTTGTACTTCGTCTTTGGTGTATTCTCCATTTTCATCGACTAAACGGTCCAACAGTTGAAGTAACTACTTTTTTCTTCTGATATAACTATAGAATTCTTTCGGGTTTGTTTTACTTTGATTCGCAATATGTAACTCTAGGGTCTTTTTACTTTGCTTAATTAACTTTTTGGCTTTGCGTCGTAGCTCTACAAATTTCAGCCGTTCTTCGTCATTTTGTGAGGATTTTAATCTATCATTAGCAAATTTTTTAGCAAGGAGGCAGTTTGAAATATCTTTATTCCACCATTTGGGCTTATTATTATGGCCTGGACGCCGTATTTTCGATGGTATGCAGTCTTGCACTGCTTTTAGGTAAGTGGCTTCGAATAACTTCCAAGATGTATTTATGTCGTTATTGTGAATTAAAAAGCTCCAGTCAGTTTCTTTAAACATAGCTCTAAGTTTATGGAAGTTTGCTTTCTTGAAATTAGGGACTTTTTCGATGCTACTATTTGGTTCGTTACTAGTAAACTTTAAAGTGAAAGTTATCGTACGATGGTCGCTGTTACTGAATTCATCACCAACATTCAAATTCTCTATTAATTCTTCTTTTGTTGCAAGTACAATGTCAAGAACGTTATTACCACGGGTTGGCGTTCGAACAAATTGATAAAGCGAACTCTCTTGCAAGTTCGTATACAAGTCATGTCCGGAGTGTGAAGTAAGATTATCGCCCCACTTGGTCACAGGTAAATTAAAGTCGCCAAAAATTACGGTATCTTGTGAGTTACTTACATCTGCAATTTGTTCGTAAATTTCTCGGTCAGTTTGCACTGATTGAGCTGGAGGTCTGTATATTAATGCAAGTATTATTTTTGTACTTTATTATTCTTTATTAGCACAAAAGATGCGTCGACGTTCACAATTTGAGGTTTTGACAAGAGGGTAGGGTTAAGACTTTCTTTGATATAAAGTAAAACGCCACCTCCATTTCGATTTATTCGGCTTTTCTCAAACATTACATAACCGGGAAGTGAATACTCTGCTAAAAAGTCTCTATCTTCTGTATTGAGCCAAGATTCTGTTATGCCAATCACATCATAATTTTCTGTAAACACTAGCTCCTCTAAATCTGAAAATTTATTGCGTATGCTACGAGCGTTTGCATAGAAAACCTTTAAATTTGTTATTTTAGAACTCGCGGAACGCTCTTTAATAATATTTTTGGTACTTGTCGGATCTACATTTATGTTCATGGCTGTCCTCGGTCCTCGCTGTCTTCGGTCCTTATCGCTGGTGGTCCTCGGTTGCCTCTGTTTTTTTCTTGGCGTTGGATGATTTATGTCACTGCTGCTTCTTCTCGGATGGCGTTTTTTGATCCATGGCTGCGGACTGCTTCGTGTAGGAGACGACCCATGCGTGCTGAACCCACAGGGTTTAGATGAGTGCCATCCTTGCGGAACAGAGTAGGCTGGTTGTAGAAGTTGTCCCAGAGGTTGATGAATTCAACTTCTTCCCTCAGACACAAATATTTTAGTCGGCTATTTGTGCTGAAGGCCTTGTCGTAGAATTTGTCAGGTGCGTCGATCTTGGGGAGAATGCCTGAGATGATGATATTCCTTGACTTGTTTTTGTAGTGCTGGATCATCTTGCGATATTTCTCCATCAACTCTTCGGATCTGGTGCGCATGACGTCATTTGAACCAGCATGGATGACAAAAAGGGTATTTTCATTTGCATCCTTTGTGGTATCTTCGAAGGCTTCCACAATGTCGTCCAGTCCAGCTCCTGGGATGCAAAATATTTTTCGTTGATTTGGGACTCTGTCGCAGAACTCTTCGACCTGTCCTCGTAGGATGGAATCCCCAACGAGCCTGGTCTCTTCTGGTTCGTCTTCCATCTCTACCAATATCTCAAATCTGTTTGACATTGTGACTGGTAGATGAGACCTTTTCTGCGTTGGCCGTGCACCGTTCCTCACTGGTGTAAATCCGGAAACCGGTGGTGGCGGGACTCTACGTACAGGTCGGGGAGAGGAGTGGTTAGAACGGGGGCGAGGGGTTGGTACTGTTTGTGCTAGCAGGCTTCTTGCACGAGGAGTGGGGGAGAGACTAAGGTGAACAGGGCGGCTGTCCTGGTTTGATGTCGGCTCAGGTTCGTCAGAAGCATCTGCTGCAGTGTCTACTGCAGGTGTTGGATTGTTGGCAGATGATGTTGGGGCGGTGGTGGATGCTGGAGTTGAAACAATTGGAGTTAGTGATACTCCAACGTTGAGTGTTACAAACTCTTGGAGTGATTCCAGCTTCCTGGTGAGGGCGTTGATCTTGTTGTGGGCTTCATCCAATTTTGCTGTCAAATCCTCTCGTAGCTGGCAGAGTCGGCAGACTTGTGGATCGACAGGAGCAAACATGGAAGCACCAAACCTACCGGTGCAGTTCGTACAGGCACGAGGCATGGTGACGATCACTTTCTTCAGATCACTTCACTCACTTAAAAACACTTAACTCACTTTAAAAACACTAAACTCACTTTAAAAACACTTCACTCCCTTCAGGTCGCTTCACTTACTTAAATAGGCCTAACCGAAAACAAAAATTTTGAAAAACGCACAAATAGGTTATCAGCGGTGATAGCCTAACCGAAAATTAAAACAAAACTAAATTAAATTTGAATACGCAGTGATAGCCGAACTGAAAACAATTTTATGTTTATTTAAACAGAAATAGGCCACCAGGGGTTATAGCCTATCCTAACCGAAAACAAAAATTATGAAAGGTATATAATATCTACAGCTTTACTCTCATCGTAGAGGTTGAGGATATCGTGGAAGAAGTCTAAGAGGTTTGTTAAACAGGAACGTTTTTTACGAAAGCCGTGTTGAGTATCTTTAAGTATGTTATTTTCCTCTAAGTGATTTACGAGTCTGTCTCTTATGACCGTTTCTAGCATTTTACATACAACTGAGGTTAAGCTAATGGACGATAGTTACTGGGTAGGGATTTGCTGCCTTTTTTTATATCGTGTTACGTTGGCTATCTTCCAATGATCAGGCATAGTTCCAGACTGCAAGGATTTATTGAATAGTAATGTCAGTGGTTGGAGAGCTCATCCTTAGCTTCCTTTAGAACTCTAGGAGATTGTATCAGGTCCAGGCGTTTTAATTTACCTTGAGTTTATCTAAACAATTCAATATTCTCTCTCTGTAACGGTGATATTGCTTAGAACATCTGAATTATTAATCTGAATCGGCGATGGTGTAGGGATATCACTGAGGTCTTCTGTTGTAAAAACTGATGCAAAGAAGGTATTGAGGGCATTACTCATTTGTACTTCGTCTTTGTGTATTCTCCATTTTCATCGACTAACGGTCCAACAGTTGAAGTCACTACTTTTTTCTTTCTGATATAACTATAGAATTTTTTCGGGTTGTTTTACTTTGATTCGCAATATGTAACTCTACGGTCTTTTTACTTTGCTTAATTAACTTTTTGGCTTTGCGTCGTCGTTCTACAAATTTCACCCGTTCTTCGTCATTTTGTGAGCATTTTAATCTATAATTAGCAAATTTTAGCAAGCAGGCAGTTGAAATATCTTTATTCCACCATGGGCTTATTATTATGGCCTGGACGCCGTATTTTCGATGGTATGCAGTCTTGCACTGCTTTTAGGTAAGTGGTTTCGAATAATTTCCAAGATGTATTTATGTCGTTATTGTTAATTAAAAAGCTCCAGTCAGTTTCTTTAAACATAGCTCTAAGTTATGAAAGTTTGCTTTCTTGAAATAGGGACTTTTTCGATGCTACTATTTGGTTCGTTACTAGTAAAGTTTAAAGTGAAAGTTATCGTACGATGGTCGCTGTTACTGAATTCATCATCAACATTCAAATTCTCTATTAATTCTTCTTGTGTTGCAAGTACAATGTCAAGAACGTTATTACCACGGGTCGGTGTTCGAACAAATTGATAAAGCGAACTCTCTTGCAAGTTCGTATACAAGTCATGTCCAGAGTGTGAAGTAAGAGTATCGCCCCACTTGGTCACAGGTAAATTAAAGTCGCCAAAAAATACGGTATCTTGTGAGTTACTTACATCTGCAATTTGTTCATAAATTTCTCGGTCAGTTTGCACTGATTGAGCTGGAGGTCTGTATATTAATGCAAGTATTATTTTTGTACCTTTATTATTCTTATTAGCACAAAGATGTGTCGACGTTCACAATTTGGGGTTTTGACAAGAGGGTCGGGTTAAGACTTTCTTTGATATAAAATAAAACGCCACCTCCATTTTTATTATTCGGCTTTTCTCAAACATTACATAACCGGGAAGTGAATACTCTGCTAAAAAGTCTCTATCTACTGTATTGAGCCAAGATTCTGTTATACCAATCGCATCATAATTTTCAGTAAACACTAGTTCCTCTAAATCTGAAAATTTATTGCGTATGCTACGAGCGTTTGCATAGAAAACCTTTAAAGTTGCGGTTTTAGAACTCACAGAACGTTCTTTAATCAAATTTTTGGTTCTGATCGGATCTACATTTACATTCATGGCTGACATCGGTCCTCGGTCTCTCGGTGAGAGAGACAGAAAGAGAAAGAGAGAGAGAGAGAGAGAGAGCGAGAATACAGAGAATACAGAAATAAGGAGAAACAAGAGAAAATAAGAGTGCTTACCGAAGGAATAATAGACGCATGTGAGGCCGAAGTCAGGACAAAGCGAACGCATCCGAACGCGCCCGGGAAATAGACCAAAAAGTAGCCTCTCTTTCTCACCTCCTCCCACCCTCCACACTCGCTCACTTCATTCAGAATAGACTTCTATGGGGAGACGGAGAGTTGCTCGTTCCAAAAATGATCGTTTCGTTCCGATTGGAGCCATAGTAACGGCGCTAGGGCGAGTGAAAATGAGCGAATATTTTGGGATTGTGCCCACTGGGCGGCTCGGTGTAAAATACTGCCTAGCCCGCCAATAAGGTGTTAAGTAGTAATGATAGGATTTGAGAGAGAGAGAGAGAGAGAGAGAATAGAACAGAGTGAGAGGAGGCGCGCAGTGTTTTTTGCCATGCTTGATGACGTCACGGCTGGCTGGCCTGGGATTGGTTGTAAGAGTTTTTTTACCATGCTTGGTGACGTCATGTTTGGCTGGCTTCTTTGTCATTGGCTGAAGGAATTGTTACCGCTTTGTCTACGCGGTGCGAGCTAGTGCTAGTATATATACAGCTCTCTCGCCACTCTCTCCCTCAGATCTGGTTTCTAGAACGCATCCCTCTTATCCCTTTGATATCTGTCTCCCTCTCCGCACCTGAGAACTTTTTCCTCTGCCTATCTCTCTCATTTTCCATATCTTTCACCACCTTTTATTAATATTATACCCCCTCTGGTTAACTCTGCATAATCAGCTTCATGCTGGCCAGTTGTATTGTGCGTTAAGGTCTTATATAACCCATGTATGTTAGTTGTTAAGATAAGTTGATCACGAAGCATTGGTTGGCATTCATATTGTTTAGTACCGCTTCCTATAATTATTAGTGTTCTGCTGGATTAGATTGGGAGGTTTGACGTACCTCCCAACCTACCAAATAGGAAAACCTACTATTTGGTAGTAGTCTTGGAAAATCCAACGTCAAGGCTATTAACCTAATTGCAATGACGACTTGTCTATTTTGACTGCTATGTCGTCATTCCAACCGCGGTTAAAAAGAAAACGTCTAGAGTCTACTCCTTATCTTGCTCTAGGAGACGTTGTACATTAACCAAAACTACCACCGAAGGTGAAAAAAGCATAGAAGAGAAGAAAAAGGGGTTTACCTTAGTTACCGCTTAAGGCCCATCCCGTGTTCCGTCATGTGCAGATCCCTGTCGAACGTGCGCATGAGCGACCCTCTCTTGTCATCACATCTCACGTCAGCAGAAGAACGCGGATGGGCAGGGGTCCGGCGTGAGGGAGGGTATTATGTACGTTGGATTTTCCAAGACTACTACCAAATAGTAGGTTTTCCTATTTGGTAGGTTGGGAGGTACGTCAAACCTCCCAATTTGTTAGTAGTCTTGGCAAATCCAACGTCAAGGCTGCATAACAAATAGGAGGGGACATCCAAGCCCAACCTACCAAAAAAAACAATGCATAAAACAAAAGTATGAATGACAAAGACACAATTTAAACAAGAGAGTTTAATAAAAGAGTGAAAACTGAGGAGTAGCTAAAAAGAACAGTTTTAACACATGCCCGTCATTCATAGTAATGCAAAAACATAGACTTGTCTGAAACCAAAAAGGTACTGTACCCAAAATCCCTTTTCTTCAAAAACCAACAAAAACACTGAACACAAGAACAAAACACAATTTTCAATGTGGCAAAAACACTTATGTACTGGAACAATACATAATCCCAAACTTGCAATCCAGTGTTGCAAACCCGTACACCCCCCCCCCCCCTTTGTCAAATAAAACAAAGGAAAAGAACGAGGGACAAGGGGGGAAGACCAGGGATCTTCGCCAGAGCACCAGAAAACACAACCCCCGAGAGCAATCACCGGCCGAGGGGGTCGAACACTGGACACGGAGAGGTAGGAGGAGATGAAGGAATTGATAGAAGACCACAAAACCGCTGAGGCGATGGCAGGTAAGGATCGACGTGGCAGGAACCGGAAGGAGGCAGCAAAGGATCTGACATCTTGCGCAGAACCCCTACAAACAGGGTGACGGGCACGTACGGTCCGACAAACGTGGCGGCCCATCTGCACCTGCGAGAGCCTCCCACCTGTCCGAGGAGACACCCACACAGCAGTACCCGAAGGCGGCGCCACAGACGCAACAGAGGAGTGCAAGGCAGACACCGGGCACAACACATGGCGAGGATGCCCACGCCATAAAGCCTGGACGGCGAAAGGCTGGAAAACGGGGGCCTCCCTCCCATGCGTGGTAACAAAAGGAGGGGAGGAGGCGAATGAGACGCCATGCAATGACGGGGAGAATCGCACGCAGTCCCGGGGCCGTGACAATGCCGCTAGTGCAGACACCCGATCCTCAGTGGCCAGAGCGACAAGGAAGAGTGGACGCCCGAGCAACGGAACCGGCGTAGCGGCCCTTGTATACGTGGGTGAAGCCAGAAGGACCAGAGCCCGCCCCAGATCCCACAGCGGAGGGACCTGGCGCGGAGGCGGTCGATCCCGGAAGGCAGCCGTCAGGAAGGAATCCAGCTCCTGTGGCGGAACAACCAGCCCAGCGACGGACCCAAAGACCCCCCGGACGGCAGACAAGTGGGTACGTATAGCGTCGACTTGAAAGTGACGTGTACGGAAGAGGTGAAACAAGGAGCGTAGGACGAGGGAAGGAGAGCCAACTGGCAGGCGAGTGGCCTTTAGCCACCTAGTAAAAGACCTCCAGCGGGACCCGTAAGTCCCCCAAGGAGAAGACGGCCAGGAACGCTGCAGGAAGTCAGTCAGGGCCCGGCCGGGGACCGGGAGCCACCGTGCCTCATGAACAAGCACGATGCGAAGGCCAACGAGGTTCGCAGGTCCCCAACCTAGCCCAAGTGGAAGCCGGAGACAGGCAGAGGGACCGGACTCGGGCACCACCGCGGTAACCGGGCGGACCAAGCCCGTGCCGGCCACAGAGTCGCGAGGAGCCAGATGCAGCCGTGGTACAGCCGCAGCCTCGCGAGGACTGGGCACATCAACAGCGCGTCTGGTGGCGGAAAGGTGTATATCGACCGCCACCTGTACCATGGTAGCCTGTACCATGAAAGCGTCCGGACCCCCCCCCGGAGCGTGAGGCCGGAGGGAGAGGTCCAGAGGCAACCGGCGCGGCACCCCCGATGCGAACAAGGCGACCTCCGGAACACCTCAGGAAGCCGCGAGGTCGGCGAACACAGTCCGTTTCATCGCCCATTCGACAAGAACGCCCTGCCCTCTCGACAGGGCGGCCGCCCACAGGGTGGCAGGCCCGGGCTGGGAGGAGGCATGCAAGGAGAAGTGGTGTCGGTCCGCGAGGAAGAACAACTCCACCGAGACCCCGAATAGAGTCAACGACCTGGAGGACCCCCGCATTAGGAAACAGGTGACAGCTTGTCTGAGTGTCCAACCCGAAGGCCACCGACTTACCCCGAAGGGCCAGCGCGTGGTCCCGCAGGAAGAACAAAGGAACCAACAGTCCGAGGGCATAGACGGATAAGTGGAGGGAGACCCACCCATCTGCCGGGAAGTGGACGTCCTAGGTTCGATCGGGAACCTCACCCAACCTCGCTCGACGTATCTGTGGCTACCCAGACCGTCGGCGGGGGGGCGGTCCAGGGCACAGCCGCAGAGAGCGAGCCCCGAGCAACCCAGCGACCGAAGCGTCTGCGAACAGTACGCGGGAGCGGCAGAAGCCGATCCATAGGGGCAACGGAAACACCGCGGTGCCCATGAGGAGGAGGCGGCGTAGCCAGAGGCTCCCGAAGGGAAGGGGCAGAGCGGCCCAATGCAGCGAACCCACGAACGAGTCCCAGAGCCACCCCGGGAGGGAGACCGAGTGCAACATGGCGAAGACCTTCCACCGAAGGTGCACCGCGGCCGGCAGACCCCGGGTCACCGTAGCGCCGGACAAAACCCATGCGAGACCGACCCATGGCACGACACGCGACGGGGTTAAGCGTGACTTGGGAACATCGAAGGGGAACCCTAACCGTGCAATGTTGCGAACGACTGTGAGGGCGTCGCCAATGCACAGTCCGAGGGCTTCGGAAACTACCAACCAATCGGCCAAGGAAAACAGGATCTGGAGCCCGCTCCTGAGGAGAGGACCCAGAGCCTGCCCCACCAGTGCGGAGAAGATCCGCGGCGCGATGTGGAGACCGAAGGGAAGGCCGTCGAACAGGAACACACGATCGGAAGTCCGAACGGCCAAGAATCGCTGGAAGCGAGGATGGAGAGGAACGAGCCAAGACGCATCCTGGAGGGCCAGCGACACTACCCACGACAGAGGGCGCAGGGCCACGCGTACCAGGGGTACCGGCAGCATCCGAAACCGTGTGTGCACGATGTGCCCGTTGAGGGCCGACAGATCCACCACCGGTCGCATCGCGTCGCAGTTCGTCGACGGTACCAGAAAGACACGGGAGAGGAAAACCGGGTGACCGGCGGTCAACAGCCTCGACGCTACCCAGCTCGGGCATGGAAGTGAACACGTGGGCCACCTCTGAAGAGATGGGACGGCGTCGGTGACAAGAGCGGAGTGGGGGTCCGGACGTCCACCTCCAGGTGAGACCCCTCCGCGCAACCCGCCGCCCCCAACGTCCCTTGCGGCTACCGAGGGGCGCAAGGGCGAAAACAACCCGAGGGAGCACCCGAGAGGAGGGGAGCGACCCGGTCGGCCAGGCGAGAAGGAGAACAAGGAGGCCGACCCAGAGAACTACACATTGTGTTGACGTGGAGGTACCCCCGGTACGGGCCGTGCGGGCATGAGCGCCACGTTGACCTCCCCAACCTCGTCGAAAAGGGCGGGCCACCCCAACCCCAGGCCGTCGAAGGGCGGCCGGAAGTGGAAGGCCGGCCAGCCCCGACACAGAGGGGATGAAAGGGGCAAGAACAGAAGTGCGAGGCGGAACCGACGCACTGGCCTGCAACGTCCCAGTCCTGCGCCCGTGCAAGGCGGCAGCACTTGCAGTAGCACCCCGAAGAGGACCGGCAGAAGGACGGGACTGAGAAGACCCCGCGCGCGACACAGTGCGTCGGTGCGTGACGTAAGCAGGGTCCGCAACGACACAGCGCATCGTCGCGTGTTGGAAGCAGGGGCCGCCGACAGAGAAGCGTAGCATTCCCAAGCATCCTGCTTAAAAAAAAACGACGAATATAGCGCAGAGTACAACAAACCCTGACGAATATCCAAGGGGGCCAGCCGGCAGAACGAGGACCGTACCGTCGGGCGTTGCCGAGTTGCCGCGCACAAAACCGCCTTCAGCTCGGGAACCAAAGACACCGCGAGCCGAAGGTGGACCCGCTGAACGCGGTCCAAACCCTCGCGAAGATCGCCTGGCGCAGACGCCTCGAAAAGCCGCAGGTGGTGAACAGACGTCTGGAGGGAACCTAAAGACAAGACAAGAAGTCCGTCACCCTCTGTCGCAAGGGAAAAACCTTGGCGACAGAGGGCTGATCCGGGTGAGAGAAGAACGGGGTAGCAATAGAACAAAGTTCAAGAACGGGCGCGCTTATCCAGGACCAGAACGCGCCGTCCAACCCGCCGACAGATACAAGAGGAGGCAAAATCAGTGATGACTCCGGGGGAGGGACTGAAGGAGAGCCGTCGACGGATCGGTGTGTGAAGTCGAAGGCCTCAGCAAACCAGGCCTCCAATGGGAGAGGGTGACCGAGCATGATGGCTAAGCCAGGCGTACCGGCGTCGCACAAACCTGTCCCATAGGAGGACAGACCCGTCAACAGAGCCAGGGACTGAACAGCCGGAAGGATGTCAGGGCGGCTGAAGTCTGACCAGAGCGTAGTCCTGCAGAAGGGAGGGGGACCGTAGCAGGGGTAGGTAGGGTGAGGCGCTGAGGGTGAGTCACCGCCAAGAAGCGCGAGAAGAGGGAGTCTTCCATCGACTCCAAGCGCCCGTCGAAGCGTGACACAACCCAGCCCTGCATAGCCGACAATCGATCCGAGAGAGGCGACCCCCCCCCCCCAGATTGGTCGGCCCGCAGGGGCGAGCGTGAGCGGGAGCGAGACCCACGACACGAACCAGCAGCGTCGCGGCCCAAGGAAGGCGAGCGACGACGGTTGTGTCGCCGTTGAGGGACTCGTCCCCGATCACGAACGGCCGAGGGGGAAACAGCACCATCCCCCTCTTCCAGCGACACGTCAGCTCCTGAGAAAGGGGACCCCGAAACCTCGCGAAACCCCACCGAGGCAAGAGGAGGGGTACCCCCCCTGGCGAGACGGTAAGTGAAGGTCAGGAAGAGAAGAATGAGGAGGAGCAGGACGACGGGAGTGGGAAGGCTGGCCGGGTGAAAGGAGGCCAGAAGGAGCCGCGGGGGGAAACAGAGCAAGGATCCCCGGGGCTGAGATAACAGGCCGGCCCGACACCGAGGCGGAGGAGGGAGGGACCTCCACCGTGGGACGAGACCGTGAAGGAAGAATAGGCACTGAAGCAGGTGAAGTAGGAGAAGCAACGACATCCAGGCGGACCCTCCTGGACAGTGTAGGAGGAGGGAGCAGAGGGCCAGCTACAGCATGAACAACCGCGCGCGGAGAGGACAACGTAAGAGGAAGTCGTCTGGGCTGGGGAAGCGGGCGGAAGGGAGTAGAGCCCCTATCCGTAGAGGCCATGGGAGGGCGCACAGGGGCAGAGCCGCTAACCCCGGCCTCAGGGCGAGAACCATGACGAGGGCGATGGGCGTCGGCAAGGCGATCAGGAGGACAACGAGGCGAGCGAGAGCGTGGACGGAGCTGGGGAACCCCCCGACGATGGGACGACCGGCTGCGGGACCCAGGGGAGAGGGCCCGAGCAGGGAGAGGGCCAGGTGAACGGCCTTCAGTCGGGTCAGGGATACCCAGGGCGGTCGGCAACAAAGGCCGGGGAACGGTGGCCCACAGTCCTAATGTGGCGGGAGACCATCGTCCACACCGACGGAAGGGAAGCAGAGGCCACAGCCGCCGCCGAGGAACCAGGGCCATGGTGCAGCACATCCACCAGGGCCAGACACGTGCCACACAGAGCAGGGAGGTAGGCCGTAGAGGACACACAGAGCGAGTGGCGCAAGCAGGACTTGTGGCTCTCCAAGCACGGGGAGCGACAACCAAGGCGAAAGCAAGGCAGCCTACCTGCACTAGAAGAACACACACCATAATCAGCACGTCGAAGGAGTAAGTGGAGAGAATGTCCAAGAAGAACCAGGAAAGGAGCATGGGGAAACAGGAACACACATGCAAACAGGTATCCGTACTCACCCTAAACTGGGAGCACAGAGGTAGGTGAGGAGGGCGGCCGAGGCGGAAGAGCACTAGCAGAACCTGCAAAGATGGAGAAAGTGTTAACCACCACTCAACATCTTACATGCAGGGCCTATAACACCAGTAAAGTGCATACACCAATATAGTATCAGGCAACAAGATGACATAAAAAAAGTCAATAGTGAAAGCCAACTATTACCGCAAATTTGCGGGCCAATGGAGGCATAACCGTACCGACACCACCCTCCCGCAATTTTGAGGGACCCCCCAACGATCTCCGCAAATTTGCGGGGAGCCGAAACGTCCCAGAGGACCGAATCGAGCTCCCGCAAATTTGCGGGACCGGCCGAGATGGTCCGGCGCCGAAAAAAGCGAGAGGAGCGTCTAGGGAATACCAAAAAAGGCCACAAAAAATGAGTCATCTCCTTATGAACTCCAAGCAATGATGGCCATCAAGCTGAGCAGTGTCTTCCTTGAATTTATCCTGACTCAACCGGTAAAGGGAGAGGCAAGGAAGACACACCAGGGGAGAGGAGGCACATCCCCCAGGAACCACCCAAC
Source organism: Paralithodes platypus (assembly GCA_032716605.1). Lineage (NCBI taxonomy): Eukaryota > Metazoa > Arthropoda > Malacostraca > Decapoda > Lithodidae > Paralithodes > Paralithodes platypus. The sequence goes on along the minus strand of CM064506.1, from coordinate 31,153,423 downwards.
CCACAGAGATAGAGCAAAGCCCATGAGGAGAAGTGGCAGGGAGGGTGGTTTCGCACAAACTTGGGCCCCCGTGAGGTACCCCTAGATTGGGCAAAAGACTAGGAAAGGATGGAGGTGAAAAAGGAAGAGAAAACAAAAACCAGTAAATGAAACTGGTGAGAAAAAGAGTGGCCTAGCCGTGAGCAGAGAATGTGTCAGGGGCGAAAAACCCTGTGGTGTGAAAGAGGGGCCCCCGTAGGGTACCCCTGGAGTATCACGAACCACCTGTCGCCCAGGCCCTTGAGACACAGTGAAGGACTCGAAAGGGGGGACTCGGGAATAACGCTAATAATGCGGCCGACACAAACTCAACAAACAGCACCGCCACCAACGAAATCTCAGATTGTTTACCAACTGTACACCTAGGCTATGAAAAAATGAAAACTCATAGGGGCATAGCAATTCCTGAATGAGAAAACGAGCTAGGCTAAATTAAGCGAAAAGCTAAACTATGCCCAGACTAACAGGAAAAAAGAATATGAAAAGAGAAAGAATGAAAAACATATACGAGGAACGCCAGGCGCCCCCGTACCTTCGGTATGCTATTTCCACACGCGTCTCCATTATACACACTTAGGAGCCCATTTACGTGTGCCCTAGATCACGTAACATCTGTCTAACAAAAAAGAAGGCCAGATAAGCCGAAACGAACCTAAACAGGGTGAATTAAAGGAGCACAACAAAAGCGACTTCATTCAATGGAGCGTGTGAAAAAATGATGACAAGAGAGGGTCGCTCATGCGCACGTTCGACAGGGATCTCCACATGACGGAACACGGGATGGGCCTTAAGCGGTAACTAAGGTAAACCCCTTTTTCTTCTCTTCTATGCTTTTTTCACCTTCGGTGGTAGTTTTGGTTAATGTACAACGTCTCCTAGAGCAAGATAAGGAGTAGACTCTAGACGTTTTCTTTTTAACCGCGGTTGGAATGACGACATAGCAGTCAAAATAGACAAGTCGTCATTGCAATTAGGTTAATAGCCTTGACGTTGGATTTGCCAAGACTACTAACAAATAATGCTAGACTAGGAGTCTGATACTATAAGGTATTGTTTCCGATGGGTGCTGGTTTTAGTTAAAAGCTGCACGACATACCTGAGAACTGGAGTTGATTGGGTAAATTCTAGTCTGTGTGCCATTGAGAATAGAGCATGCACGAATGAGGGCTTTTTGCCTATACCATTCTGCACTGTTCTAAGCTCGTTGTTTGTCTTTGAGGTACGCCAGGAGAACGCTTAATACTTCGGTATTAAGGTTTCTCAAGAGAGCTACCCTTCATTATAACGTAATATTTGACGCACAGACTTGAGATTTGCACTAGGCTATGCGGCATGCCATGCGCACCAGTATCTCGTATCATTGACTCTAGCTAGACTTTATCAGTCATAGTAGACATTAAGTATATTAACCTAATTACTCTTATTATGCATACCCGTTTATGATTACACAAGCATTTCGCAGCCTAGTTTGATGTATTGAGACACAAACGACTTAGGCTTTTTTTGTTGATAGGAATACTGCATTGTCGTGGCGATTATTATTGTTGTAGCGTTTAGGATATTCTTGGCTCCGACTGCATTATATATCCTGGCTTTTTGTGTGCATAGCCTGCACGAGCATTGTTCCGCTGCCTGCCTTTTTGGGTTCCATTTCCGATTCGAGCATCTTGATAGCATCTAACATTTAAAGAAGATTCCTTGTTGGTGTTGAAGGACTTTAGTGCACTTTCTTTCATGCAGGAGTGCCTGACATTTATTGATTAAAGTAACGTAAGCTGTAACTTCTCTTACCACCTTACTTTGCATACCATAACCAAGCACCTTCGGTTATAGGTAGTAATAGGCTGTTTTCACATAACATTAAGCCTAGAGTAGACGCACATTTATTGAGAGTTTAACAACCTATTATTGCATATAGAACTCTGGAGAGTATTTGTGTTCTTTGTTCACTGGGAATATACATCAGAGGTTGGATCTAGCGCTTTCCGTTGTAGCATTTATGCCATTACTAGTCCAACGAATAAGAACCCTGATATATTTAAACCTCAGTCGTAACAGTATGCACACGCAACATCCACCCTTGGCTTTGAATTGAGGATAGAGATAGTAGGAGGATATAGAGAAGGGTTTGCTGTCTGTTGCCTTAGACAGCTGAGTTTCGGTGAGGAAAAGTAAGTCTGGTTTGGTAGAAGAGAGATGGTATTCCACAGCGTGGAAGTTAGAGGAAAGGCCGCGAATGATACAGAAATGGATAGATAGAACATCTTAATTACATTCCTCAAAATTCTCACTCAATCTTTGACCCCCATCTTTCATTTACACTGTTCTTCGCTTCTCTAGTCTTCCATTTCGCCTCTCTCCTTTTTTCCTTGTAGGCTACCTCTCCATACCTCAACACTACCATCCTGCAAAACCTTCTCAATCCACTGTCTCCTCAACTGCCTTTCTCACCGTATCATTCCACCATTCGCTTCCCTTATAACTCTGTCACCTATTCTCCTTTTACCACATACAGTAAACTTCCGTTAATCCGAAGGGCAGCGGACCGGCCCTCGTTTGGATTAGTGGATTTTTCGGATTATCGGACTTTACCCCTATGAACCTGTGTATTAATGGCCTGACGAAAACATTGAGGCATTAGGCCACCCAAATGACACACACACACATATCATATGTTCATGAAATCACTTCAAAAGTTTACCATTGTCATTGTAGCCTATTACCTACTTACTTCAAAACATTCAGATTAATGGTCAAAGGAATCTGCTATGTCCGCATCGTCTACTAGCGAGTTTGTCTTGCTCTTGAAGATCAGATCAGATGTGGTTCGGGAAGTAATGCCTTAACAACGGCACTTCCCTGAGAGGTTCTTGTAATTTTCCTTTTGTGACGTGCTCTGTTATATTATATTGTATTGAAAGCACCCTTGTCTTGTTGTCTTGAAAGCACCCTTGGGACGCTCCGATCACTGAACTATAAATAGTAGCGTATCGGAACGTCCAAAGGTGCGTTTTCAAGCTCAAGACTGAATGCGCTTGCAGAAAATGCGGTGCAAGCCAGTAGCGCATCGGAGCGTCCCAAGGATGCGTTCAAGAGCAAAACAAACTCTCTAGCAGACGATGTGGTGTTTATGTTTATATCAGTAGCTTCCTTTGACCATTAATCTGAATATTTTGAAGTAGGTAATAGGCTACAATGACAATGGTAAACTTTTAAAGTGAATTCATGAACATATGATATGTGTGTGCTCCATTATGTGTCATTTGAGTGGACTAATGCCTCAAAAAGGGGACTTTGGGACTTCTTGAAATTCGGACCATCGGGTGAATTCGGATTTGGCCTCAAATTGGAAAAATTCTGACTATTGGGAGATTCGAATCATCGGTCGTCGGATTAAAGAACTTTTACTGTACTTCCTCTGCGCTTGCTTTCACTCCTTCCTTAAACTGTTGCCTTTCATACTTTATTTCTCTCTATTCCATTTCTCTCACTTCCATCCATTTCTCATTTAGCCTCTTCAGGTACTCCCTCGACTCTTTTGTACTTTTCTCCATCTCACCAACTATTATTTCCTCTCTTACTTCTTGATTGTCTCGCATTCTCCTGTAACTCCTCACTCTCAGCTTTCCCTCCACAAGATAATGATCAGACATACCCTCAACCTAACCTCTCAGCACATTCACATCGAGCAGTCTACACATTCTTTCCCTGTCACCAACACTAATACAATCTCTCCCCTCACAAGTCTATGCCATGTATACTTATGCATACATCTCTGTTACCTACACCCATTCTGCACTCTGCATAAATCAATAATTCTTTCTCCACACTCATTTACAACGCCACACCAAAACTACCTATCACTCCCTCAGTAGATTCATTGCCCACCCTAGCATTCAGGTCCATTAAAACTAACACATTATAATTTTCCTCAAACCCTTGTAGACAATCCCTCATATTTTCCCCCCCAAAAAGTCCCCCTCCTCTTCCGTCCTTTCACTTCCTGGCCCATCTACACTCACAAATACCCACCTTTCACCATTAATTAATTAAACTGTATTCGCACCCACATTAGCATTGATCACACAATCATCTCTCCACTCTTTTATAAACCCTCTTAGCTCTTCTTTCACAATAATAACCATGTCCTCTTTCGCTCTGACTCTCTCAACTACTCCAGACTTTCTACCTTTCACATTTCCGAAATTCACTTCACCCTCTCCTTTCATCTTCGTTTCACTTAGCGCAAGCATGTCATACTTTCATCTTTCAAACAACCTGCCAATGTCCTCTCGCTTCTCATATATTCCACAGCCATGCTCATTTAAAGTAACAGTTCTTAGGTTCCGGGACCACTTTCATGTTCCCTTGCCCGTATCTCTGTCTTGTCTAGTAGGTAAATTTTACAAGGAGAGGAAGATTCCTTGCCCCCCCGCCCCTTCCCCTTTCAGCCGTCTTTTATGCCCTGCAGGGAGTATGGTGGTGGAAGTTCTTTCCCCTCCACCACAGAGGAGGCTATCTGCACCAGATAGTGGCGAGCGTTGGGGTTGTCACATCCCTACGTCATTAGAAATGTAGAAAGAGATAAGGATGGAAAAGGCTATGGGAAGTAGAGGACACCAACTCTCACTCTGACAAAGAGTCAGCCCACCACCTGAAGCAGTGAGACAAATGAGAGTGGGTAAAGCATAAGGTATGGATGGTATTGCTGTGGAGGGTATTAAGAAGGGTGGAGATGTGATAATAGATTGGTTGATGAGACTATTCAATGTTTGCTTTGTTGTATCAATGGTACCATTGTGCCTTTGTCAAAGGCACAATAGAGGCCCTTTGTACAAGAGAAACGGAGGCTGGCAGGAGTGTTTAAGTTATAGAGGCCTTAGTTTATTATTAGTTGTTGACACTGATTGGGAGTGGAATCAGTTGCTGTTTGCTGGTGACATAGCACTGGTGGCAGATTCTGAGGAGAAGCTGCAGCGAGTAGCCAAAGAGTTAGGTGTGTTATGTGGGAGGAGGAAGCTGAGGGTGAATGTCAATAAAAGTAAAGCGATGGTGTGTAATACAGATGCTTGTAGGGTAAATCTAAATGTACGACTGGATGGGGAAATGCTGGAACAAGTGTAGTGTTTTAAATATCTAGGAGTGATAAGCAGAGACGCAGGTGTGGGAATGGAGGTAAGACAGAGTTTGTGAGGGAAGGAAAGTTTTCGGAACAATGGGAATTATGTGGAAGGTGAGAAGTCTCGGAATGAAAGCTAAAAATGCAATGTATCAAGGGATAGTTGTACCAACAGTGATTTATGGAGCTGAGACATGGAGTCCGAATGTACAAGAGAAATGATGCTTGGAAATAATGGAGATAACTTGCTTGAGGAGTATGTGTGGAGTTTCGAGGAAAAGACAGATTGAGGAATGATGAGGTATGTAGGAGAGTAGGATAACAAGATTCCTTATCGGTCAGAGTGGAAATATAAGGAAAGGGAAAGGAGACTGGCAGAACTGCAATATCTATCATGGTATCACACTGCTCAGTGTGCCAAGAATGGTCTTTGGCCATATTCTACTGATGCAAATCTGAGGTCACCTGCTAAAGGAGCATAAACCTGAGCAATCCAGATTTACACCTACAAAATCTACAATTGACCGGATTCTGGCACTCCAGGTTTTCGTGGAGCACCAACTTGAGTTTTAAATAGGGCTGCTTGCAGTGTATGTTGATCTCAAGAAGGCATTTTACTCTGTGTACCGAGAGCCACTCTGGGCAGTACTACGACTACGTGGAATCCCTAGGGTGATTATTGACCTGGTGTCTGGATTTTATACAGGACTAGAGAGTGCTGTCAAGTGTGGTGGAGGAGCATCCTCTTTCTTCCCTGTGAATTCAGGTGTGAGACAGGTGTGTGTTCTAACACCTACACTTTTCAACACTTGTATGGACTAGTTACTGGGCCGGACAGTTGGGAAGAGTTGCTGTGGAGCAGACGTTGGCAATTACAAGATCACTGATTTTGATTTTGCAGAGGACGCAGTGATCTTAGTGGTGACGTTGGATGTTCTCAGATTGGCCCTCGAGACACTACATGAGGAGTCAGAACCGCTGGGCTAAAAGGTTCCTTTGACTACGACTTGAGTCCGGCTATGATGTCAATCGTCACCTCGTTTTAGCATATGGGGTTATGGCTTCACTCAACAAAATATATGGCGTTGTCGATACCTGTGCAGAATAACGAAGCTACGGATCTTCAATGCACTGGTGCTCTCTGTCTTATTATATGGATTTGAGACATGGACACTTAACTCGTAAAATGCAGTAGGACATGTTTCTGACTGGTCCCCAGTGCGGCTGGTTTATGCTTGATTCGGAAATAATTTGTTATATTTACCATATAAAGCAATATCACGGTACTGTATGTGCATATTATACTTGTATAATGAACATTTGAATATTGAAGAACCAGAAAATAGGTATAAAGAGCAAATATCCTGTGAACAGAATGTGATATTGTGACGGGAGGGTGACTAATGCATTTTTTTTTTTTTTTTTGTATGAAGGAGACATCAGGCAGGTTGCCTGTAACAATTAAGTGTCTCCCCAAAAGCCAAAAGAGCGACAGAGTAAAATTCAAGGGACATTGGTGTTAAAATGCCTTGACACACTAAGTTTCAACCAGTTTAACCCTTAAAGAGCGGCGCGCAACATAAGTCGAGTTGAAAAAACTGGCAAAAAACGGGTGAAAAAAGGGTGGAAATCGAGTGAAAATGGGTGGGATAGTAATGATCCATACGTCCGACATCTGTGGCCTCCCGGCCCACACTAACTCCAGTTCCCCCACCGCGCGGGAGGATGACAGTGTAACCAATAGTTCGCTAAAAGTGAGCAAGGTAGCAAAATCAGCTAAACTTCCATCTTCGAGGTAACACTGTCAGTGTTCCACGAGTGCTACGTAGCTGTATGTGGCGTCATTGTGTAGCGATTTCCACCTAGTTTTCGGCGCAATACAATTCCTTTCATACTGATGGTTGATAGAGCAGTCAGAACGGCCCGGAAAGGCCCAAAACGGCCACAGAGCACCCGCTACACAAGAGTTAATTATTTAAGTCATATGTTGAAGGAAAAATTAAGTGAGGGAGAGAGTTCCAGAGTTCACTTGTTCAGTACAAGAAAGTGAGAAAATTTGCTATTTCTTGGGTTGCAAAGCTGGACAGAATAGGAGTGGGACTGTATTGAAAGGCGGGTGCCTCCCACTCGCCGCAAGGGAGGAGGTATGCACTGAGAGAGCTTTAAAGAACACTGATTGTTGTAATAGCGATAGAAGAGGGAAAGAGATGCAACAATGCGGCATGTATAAAAAGATTGTAGAGAACTAGAAAGAGGAAGTAAGTTGGTGATGCGAAATGTGTTTTACTACTTTTTCGAGAAGTGTGGTATGGGTGGAACCTCCCCACACATGTGAACAATACTTGATATATTGGGTGCACTGTGACCCTGGACAGAGCAAGAAGCTGTGCAAAGATGAAGAATCCACAAAGACGGTTGAGCACATCTAACTTTTGGGAAGCTGTTTTTGCAAGATTGGTAATATGATCTTTCCAAGAATGGTCGGATGAAAAAGATAAACCAAGAATATTGAGAGAAGTTTAAGGGTTGATTGTGTATTATTGAAGAGTAATTGATAGTCTTGTGGATGATTGTGACGGGTAGATAGAGGGAGAAATTGAGTTATGGTGGCATTGAAAGTAACAAGATTAAATTTTCTGTCCCAATTAGAAATAATTGATAAATCAGAAGATAGGCGTGCCATGGCCCTGTCTCGTGAGGTTTGGAGTGATTATATGCGAGGTAATTGTTGTGAAAAACTAGTTGAATAGAGTAAGGTAGAGTCATCAGCATATGAGTGAATAGGACTAGAGGAACAATTAAGGATATCATTAATGAATATTAGAAAGAGAACTGGAGACAGGACAGAACCCTGAGGAACACCAGAGTTAACCCGGGAGCTGCGGGGAGACTCTTAAGAGTTCCCCCGGCGCACTGCGGGGAGACTCTTAAGAGTCAGAGAAAATAAAAATCAACTTTTGACATCGAAAAAAAAATATTTTTTTATATTTTTTTTTTTTTATTTTTTTTTTTATTTTTTGGCCCCTGGGCCATGCAAAATCTCAGTCCTCTACCTCCCCTCCTTCCCCACTTTCCTCCTCTCCTTCAGTTATCACCTATTTTCCCTGTTATTCCCTTATTCTGAGGTATATTTTCGTGCTAACATTAGAAATCCGATTGGAGGGTGTGGTCATCACTGATAGCAAGCGAGTGCAAGAGAGAGAGAGAGTATCGATCGACTGTGTCTCAGTGGCCTTGGGGGAAATTGGCGGGAAAGCAGATTGCCTCACCCATACATTATACAACTCGCGGGCTATATCTCCGATTTTGACCATCCAAACGCTGTTTTCACTCGTTTTATTGTTGTTTCAGGTTAATACCTTTATAATCAACCCATAATAGGCGCATATGGATAAGTATTAATGCTATTAATGGCACAATGAATATTTTAGTGGCGGAAACACCTCAAATACGTCAGCACAGGGGGACGTTTCCAATTACCCCCATGCGCACTTCAGAGGTTAATAGGTTGAGGAAGTGAGCGATGGCCATCCACAACTGCAGCTATGGAGTGGTCAGAAAGGAAACTAGAGACAAAGACACAGATAGAGGGATAGTCTAGAAACCGAAAGAAGGTACAGTCAGCCCTCCATTTAACGGACTTTTAGGGGGGCAGCGAAGTCCGTTAAGTGCAAATGACCTCTGAAAAGTGGTTAGGCCCTAGCCTATTCATTAATAAAATGACAAAAATTCGGTTTTTCTTACCTTATTTACATACTATGGTACACAATGCTAATATAATTGCCCAATAATGTATATAATGTTTAGTGTTTGGCATTATGAGTATTGTACATATCAGTAATGGGCGAAATTGTAAATAAACCCTATCCTGGAGACGCCATTTGCAATGTTTACATTTTGGCGTCCCTGTTCAGTCAAACAATACGGTGCAGGGTCTGTTTTGGTACGCAATACTGTAGCCTACTATTTTGGATACTACCAAAGTATTCATAGTTCGTAATATTTTATGGGATAAATATGAAGCAATATCAAAGTGTGTTTTATTTATTACAATAATACCCAATAATACCATAATTTATTATGTGGATGCAAATTTGTAGCCTACGAAATAAAAAAAACGAAAAGGTGAAGATATTGTTACTGTACCGAAAGTTCAGTGTAGCGTCAGGCCAAAACGTAAACATTGCAAATGCCAAATGGCGTCTCCAGGATAGTTACAATTTTGCCCATTACTGATATGTACAATACTCATAATGCCAAACAATAAGCATTATATACATTATTGGGCAATTATATTAGCATTGTGTACCATAGTGTTTAGTTTATATGTTACATCTGAGTGTGTGTAGACTCGATATGTCTAAAAATTTTGGTTGATTTTAGAGGCCTAATTTACCAGCTGGAGTCCGTTAAATCCGAAATCCGTTAAATCGACGTCTGTTAAATGGAGCGCCGACTGTAGTTTGGAAAGTAGAGATTTGTGACAGACTCTGTCAAAGGCTTTCTATATGTTTATCGCAATATATAAAGTCTCACCAAAGTCCCGAATGGAGGATGACCAAGAGTTAGTAAGATAAGTAAAAAGATCACCAGTAGTGTGCCTTAACCCCTACTATACCAGCGACGGCGCAAAGCCGTCAGTAAAAAGGTGACTCACCAATACTAGCGATGGCTCTCATACATCCTGCTAGTTCTGCTAATATCTAGCTAGAGCTGCTAACATGACTTAGAGGAAATGCTGGGAGGAGTTGGCAGTACTTCTCATGTTCCCTCTCAGCTACTCTAGGCCGGCTGGCTCCGTTACCCACAAACTCTTGAGCTGAGAGGGTGTTGTCTCGTTGATTATGGCAACAAGTTTGGTACTGGAGGGTACACATTTATCTACTATGATATGGTAAAGTAGGGGTGAAGGAAACCACACTGGCAATCTGAAAGTAGATTATGGTTAAGAAATGTTGAATTAAAAATAGTTTCAAAAACTTTAGAGGTGCAGGAAATGAGAGCAATTGGATGATAGTTAGAGGTTTGAAAGCAGTCACACCTTCTTTGGGACAGGTTGAATAAGAGCAAACTTCCAGCAAGAAGGAAAAACGTTAGAGGAAAGACAGACACGAAAGAGTTTGCCTAGGCAGGGAGTCAACACAAAATAAACAAAATTTGAGTACATCAGGAGAAACATCATTCGGTCAGTGTGTTCTTCCCAGAGAGGGCAGAAAATACATCCTTAGAAGAGATTATGATATTGGGTAAGTGAGAGGGGAGTGGAGAGGGAGGAGTAACACCAGAAACATCCAAGGTAGAGCTTTTAGCAAAACTTTGAGCGAAGAGTTCAGCTTTGTCAGAGAAAGAGGTGGTACCATCAGAGTGGAAATGAGGAGGGAAAGACGAAGAAGATAACTTGTTGGCGAGATTTTTTAACTAGATGTCAAAAAGCTTGGGAAAAACTAGAGTTGGAAAGCTAAGAGCAATTGTTATTGATGAAAGAGTTTTTGGCGAGTCTAAGAAGAGATCTGCCTTGATTCTGGGCAGAAACATATAAAGTACGAGATTATTGAGTTTGAAGGCGATAGTAGCGTTTGAATTCCTCCTCCTTGTTGCTGACACCAATAGAATAAGTGTGAGTAAACCAAGATTTTTGTGAGACAGTTTGAGAGAACCAGAATGTGATAAATGCTTCCATGCCCAAATGCCCTCATTAATGTGCTTAGCATTCTCTGAGGGTCACTGGCCACGGAAGTAAAAATCAATCCATGGGAAATCAAAGAAGTACAGTACTTCAAGAAAGCACATTTTCATAAACTTAAATCAAAGCTTAAAGAAACGGACTGGAGCTTTCTGATTAACAATAACGACAGAAATACATCTTGGGAGTGTTTCACAACCACTTACCATAAGGCAGTGCAAGACTGCATACCATCGAAAATACGGCGTCCAGGCCATAATGATCAGCTCAAATGGTGGAATAAAGATATTTCAGACTGTCTGCTTGCTAAAAAATTTGCTAATGATAGATTAAAATCCTCACAAAATGACGAAGAACGGGTGAAATTTGTAGAGCTACGACGCAAAGCCAAAAAGTTAATTAACCTAAGAAGTGCGCATGGGGGTAATTAGAAACGTCCGCCTGTGCTGACGTATTTGAGCTGTTTCCATCACTAAAATATTCATTTTACCATAAATAGCATTAATACTTATCCATACGTGCCTATTATGGGTTGATTATAAAGGTATTAACCTGAAACAACAATAAAACGAGTGAAAACAGCGTTTGGATGGTCAAAATCGGAGATACAGGCCGCGAGTTATATAATGTATGGGTGAGGCAACCTGCTTTCCCGCCAATTTCCCCCAAGGTGAGACACAGTCGATCGATACTCTCTCTCTCTCTCTTGCACTCGCTTGCTAACAGAGATGACAATGCCCTGCTTGCAACTCGCTAATGTTAGCACGAAAATATACCTCAGAATAAGGGAATAACAGGGAAAATAGGTGATAACTGAAGGAGGGGAGGAAAGTGGGGAAGGAGGGGAGGTAGAGGAGTGATATATTGCATGGCCCAGGGGCAAAAAAAAAAAAAAAATCTATGTTTAAAGTTGATTTTTTTTTTCTCGGACTCTTAAGAGTCTTCCCGCAGTCCGCCGGGGGAACTCTTAAGAGTCTTCCCACAGTTCCCGGGTTAAGCAAAGTAAAAAGACCCTGGAGTTACATGTTGCGAATCAAAGTCAAACAAACCCGAAAGAATTCTATAGTTATATCAGAAAGAAAAAAGTAGTTATTTGTTAGTAGTCTTGGCAAATCCAACGTCAAGGCTATTAACCTAATTGCAATGACGACTTGTCTAATTTGACTGCTATGTCATCATTCCAACCGCGGTTAAAAAGAAAACGTCTAGAGTCTACTCCTTATCTTGCTCTAGGAGACGTTGTACATTAACCAAAACTACCACCGAAGGTGAAAAAAGCATAGAAGAGAAGAAAAAGGGGTTTACCTTAGTTACCGCTCAAGGCCCATCCCATATTCCGTCATGCGCAGATTCCTGTCGAACGTGCGCATGAGCGACCCTCTCTTGTCATCATTTTTTCACACGTCGCCATTGTTGAGTCCGCTTTTGTTGTGCTCCTTCAATTCACCCTGTTTTAGGTTCGTTTCGGCTTTTCTGGCCTTCTTTTTGTTAGACAGATGTTACGTGATCTAGGGCACACGTAAATGGGCTCCTCAGTGTGTTAATGGAGACGCGTGTGGAAATAGCTACCGAAGGTACGGGGGCGCCTGGCGTTCCTCGTGTGTGTTTTTCATTCCTTTCTCTTTTCATATTCTTTTTTCCTGTTAGTCTGGGCATAGTTTAGCTTTTAGCTTATTTTAGCCTAGCTTGTTTCTCATTCAGGAATTGCTATGCCCCTATGAGTTTTCATATTTTCATAGCCTAGGTGTACAGTTGGTTCACAATCTGAGATTTCGTGGTGGCGGTGCTGTTTGTAGGGTTTGTGTCGGCCGCATTATTAGCGTTATTCCCGAGTCCCCCCTTTCGAGCCTTCACTGTGTCTCAAGGGCCTGGGCGCTTGGTGGTTCGTGATATCCAGGGGTACCCCACGGGGGCCCCTCCCTCACACCACAGGGTTTTTCGCCCCTGACACATTCTCTCCTCACGGCTAGGCCACCCTTTTTCTCGCCAGTTTCATTTACTGGTTTTTGTGTTCCCTTACTGTTTTCACCTCCATCCTTTCATACCCTTTTGCCCAATCCTGGGGTACCCTACGGGGGCCCCTGTTTGTGCCAAACCACCCTTCCTGCCACTTCTCCTCATGGGCTTTGCTCTATCTCTGTGGGTTGGGTGGTTCCTGGGGGATGTGCCTCCTCTCCCCTGGTGTGTCTTCCTTGCCTCTCCCTTGACCGGTTGAGTCAGGATATTATCAAGGAAGACACTGCTCAGCTTGATGGCCATCGTCGCTTGGAGTTCATAAGGAGATGACGCTTTTTTCTGGGCCTCTTTTGGTATTCCCTAGACGCTCCTCTCGCTTTTTTCGGCGCCGGACCATCTCGGCCGGTCCCGCAAATTTGCGGAGTGCTCGATTCGGTCCTCTGGGACGTTTCGGCTCCCCGCAAATTTGCGGAGATCGCTGGGGGGTCTCGCGGTGAGGCGGGAGGGTTGTGTCGGTACGGTTATGCCTCCATTGGCCCGCAAATTTGCGGTTATAGTTGGCTTTCACTGTTGACCTTTTTTGTGTCGTCTTGTTGCCTGATACTATATTGGTGTATGCACTTTCCTGGTGTTGTGGACCCTGCATGTGAGGTGTTGAGTGGTGGTTAACACTTTCTCCATCTTTGCAGGTTCTGCTTGTGCTCTTCCGCCTCACCCGCCCTCCTCACCTCCCTCGGTGCTCCCGGTTTAGAGTGAGTACGACTTCCAGTTTGCATGTGTGTTCCTGTTTACCCATGCTCATTCCCTGGTTTTTATTGGACATTATCTTCACTTACTCCGTCAACGTGCTGCTTATGGTGTGTGTTCTTCCGTTGCAGGTGGGATGCCTTGCTTTCACCAGGGCTGTGGCTCCCCGTGCTTGGAATGTCACAGGTCCTGCTTACGCCACTCTCAATGTGTGTCCTCTACGGCCTACCTCCCTGCTTTGTGTGGCCCGTGTATGGACCTGGTGGATGTGGTGGACCATCACCCTGGTTCCTCTGACGCGGCAGTGGCATCTGCATCCCTTCAGTCTGTGTTGTCGGTGGTCTCCCACCACATTAGGACTGTGGGCCACCGTTCCCCGGCCTTTGTTGACGACCGGATCCGCGTCGCCCTGGGCATCCCTGACCCGTCTGGAGGCCGTTTACCTGGCCCTCTCCCTGCTCGGGCCCTCCTCCCTGAGTCCCGTGGTCGGTCGTCACATCGTCGGGAGGATCCCCAGCTCCGTCCACGCTCTCGCTCTCCTCGTCGCCCGTCCTCTACTGCCCCTCCTCGTCCTCCTGATCACCTTGACTCCGCCCGTCGCCCTCGTCATGGTTCTCGCCCTGAGGCCGGGGTTAGCGTCTCTGCCCCTGTACGCCCTCCCCTGGCCTCTCCGGATAGGGGCTCTACTACCTTCCGCCCGCTTCCCCTGCACAAAAGACGTCCTCTTCATTTGTCCTCTACGCGCGCGGATGTTCATGCTGTAGCTGGCCTTCTGCTCCCTCCTCCTACTCTGTCCAGGGGGGTCCGCCAGGATGTAGTTGCTTCTCCTCCTACTTCTCCTGCTTCGGTGCCTCTTCTTCCTTCACGGTCTCGTCCCAAGGTGGAGGTCCCTCCCTGCTCCGCCTCGGTGTCGGGCCGCCCTGTTCTCTCAGCCCCGGGGATCCTTGCTCTGTTTCCCCCCGCGGCTCCTTCTGACCTCCTTTCACCCGGCCAGCCTTCCCACTCCCGTCATCCTGCTCCTCTTCCTTCTTCTATCCCTGATCTTCGATTACCGGCTCCACGAGGGGGTACCCCGCCGCTTGACTTGGTAGAGTATAGCGAGGTTTCGGGGTCCCCTTTCTCGGGGGCTGACGTGTCGCTGGAAGAGGGGGATGGTGATGTTTCCCCCTCGGGAGTTAGTGATCGGGGACAAAGACCCTCAGGAGCGCCACGGCCGTCGTCGCTCGCCTTCTTTGGGCCGCGACGCTGCTGTTTCGTGTCATGGGTCTCGCTCTCGCTCACGCTCGCCCCTGCGGGCCGAACTATCTTCGGGGGGGTCGTCTCTCTCGGATCGATTTTCGGCTATGCAGGGGTGGGTTGTGTCACACTTCGACGCGCGCTTGGAGGCGATGCAAGATTCCCTCTTATCGCGCTTCTTGGCGGTGACACAACCTCAGCGCCTCACCCAACCTACCCCTGCTTTGGTCCCCCTCCCCTCTGCGGTGGACCACATTCCTTCTCGCCCTGCTTCTCCGCCTGCCCGGTCGTCGGCTAGTACTGCTCCTGCCCTGGCTCAGGTGGTTGCCCCTGCTGTCTCCCATGCGGGGGTTCTCCGTCTGCTTGGGCAGGGTCCGCGCTTGCCCCCCATCCAGAAGGCCAAGGTCCCGTCGCGGACTATGCCGCTCCTCTATGGCTCCTTGGCTGTTTGGAAGGGGGTGCAGGCCTCCCACCCGGAGCGTGCTACCGACTTCCCGTCGGGTGAGAGGGCCCTACCTTCGGACTGGTCGGTCCAAATTAATGATAAGATGCAGTTCAGGGCGATCAGGGTGGATGGTCAGGTGGCCGACGTGGAGGTGCGGGCTTACCCGACGAGGACTGACCTTCAGTACTTTTCGGTGAAGCCCAAGCCCCCGTCTGCTCCTCGGACTCGGCTCTGGTCAGACTTCAGCCGCCAGGACATCCTTCAGGATGTTCAGTCCCTGGCTGTGTTGACGGGACTGTCCTCCTATGGGACGGGTTTGTGCGACGACGGTAAGCCTGGCTTAGCCGTCGTGCTCGATAATCCTCTCCCATTGGAGGCCTGGTTTGCTGAGGCCTTAGAATTCGCCAACCGTTCCGTCGACAGATCTGTTTCAGTCCCTTCCCTGGAGTCGTCACTGCTTTTGCCTCCTCTTGTATCTGTCGGCGGATTGGATGGCAAGTTCTGGTCCTGGATCAGCGCGCCCAAACTTGAAATTTGTGCTATTGCTAACCCGTTCTTCTCCCACCCAGATAAGTCCTCTGTCGACAGGGATTTTACCTTGCGGCAGAGGGTGGCGAACTTATTGTCTTGTCTTTTAGGTTCCCTCCAGACGTCTGTTCACCACCTGAGGCTTATCGAGGCGACTGCACCTGGCGATCTTCGCGAGGGTTTGGACCACGTTCGGCGGATCCACCTTCAGCTCGAGGTGTCTTTGGTTCCCGAGGAGAAGGCGGTTTTGTGCGAGGCAACTCGACAACGCCAGACGGTAAGGTCCTCGTTCTGCCGGAAGGCCCCCTTGGATATTCGTCAGGGTTTGTTATACTCTGAGCTATATACATCGGGGCTTTTTGCGCAGGATGCTTGGGAACGCTACGCTTCTCTGTCAGCGGACCCTGCTTACGACACGCAAAGACGCGCTGTGTCGCGACCAGGGTCTTCGCAGTCCCGTCCTTCTGCCGGTCCTCTTCGGAGTGCTGCCGCCAATGCTGCCGCCAAGAAAGGGCGCAGGAAAGGGAAGTTGCCGGCCAGAGCGTCGGTTCCGCCTCGCACTTCTGCTCCTGGTCCCTTTCATCCCCGCCGTGAAGGGGCTGGCCAGCCTTCCACTTCCGGCCGCACTTCGACGGGGTCAGACACGCGACGGACAGGGGATGGGGTGACCCGCCCTTTTCGGCGAGGTGGGGGGGGTAGAGGTGGTCAACGTGGCTCTTATGACCGCAGGGACCGTACCGGGGGACCCTCCACGTCAAAAAATTTGTAGGTTCTCCAGGTTCTCGCTCACCTCATCTCGGGGGCTCCCACAGGTTGTTTTCGCCCTTGCGCCCCTCGGTGGCCGCGAGGGACGTGGGGGCGGAAGATTGCACGGAGGGGTCTCACCTGGAGATGGAAGTCCAGACCCCCACTCAGCTCTTGTCAACGAAGCCGGCCTGTCTCTTCGGAGGTGGCCGACGTGATTACGTCCATGCACGAGCAGGGAATCGTCAAGGAGGTGGAAGCCGGTCAACCGGTTTTCCTCTCCCGTGTGTTTCTGGTACCAAAGAAGGACTGCGACGCGATGCGACCGGTGGTGGATCTGTCGGCCCTCAACGGGCACATCGTGAACACACGGTTTCGGATGCTGACGGTGCACCAGGTACGACTGGCCCTGCGACCTCTGTCGTGGGTGGTTCGCTGGACCTCAAGGATGCGTATTGGCACGTTCCTATCCATCCTCGTTTCCAGCGATTCTTGGCCGTTCAGACTTCCGATCGTGTGTTCATGTTCGACAGACTTCCCTTCGGTCTCAACATCGCGCCGCGGATCTTCTCGGAAACTGGTGAAGCAGGCTCTGGATCCTCTCCTCAGGAGCGGCCTCCAGATCCTGTTTTACTTGGACGACTGGTTGATAGTTTCAGACACCCTAGAACAGTGCCGTCCGCGACACCCTCACAGTAGTTCAACACATCACACAGTTAGGGTTCAAAGTCAATATTCCCAAGTCACGCCTGACCCCGTCGCGTGTCGTGACGTGGGTAGGTCTCGAATGGGATCTGTCCAACGCTACGGTAACCCAGAGTCAGCCAAACGCGGTGAAACTTCGCAGGAAGGTCTTCGCCGTGTTGCACTCGGTCTCCCTCACGAGGAGGATCTGGGACTCGTTAGTGGGTTCACTGAATTGGGCTGCTCTGACCATTCCCTTAGGGAGGCTCAGGCTGCGCCGCCTAATCCTCATGGGCAACAAGGTGTTTCCGTTGGCCCCTATGGATCGGCTCATGCCGATCCCCCCTGGGGGTTAGGGAATAGAATATGCCCCACGTGCCTTCTGCGTGTCGTAAGAGGCGACTAAAGAGGTTGGGTCGGTGGGCTTGCGACCCCCACCCGGAAAAAATATCTAAGCAAGGAAAAACGAACGAACAGCCTCGGATGCGGACGGAACCAACGTTGACGAACCACGACCGACTAAGGACATGCCTTCGGACATTCTGAGAATGGCTACGTGGAATGTTAGTGGCATGAATGATGGCACAAAAGAGAGAGAGGTTCTGGAAGTGTTAGTGAATGCCAGGCTGGATGTATGTGGAATGACAGAGACCAAATGGAAAGGTTCAGATGTGAGAGAGTGGGAGTGTGGAATGGGTGTGTGTGCTGGAGTGAGTGAAGGAACAGCGAGAGAAGGTGCATGTTTGTTTGTAAGTAGCAAATGGAAGGAATGTGTAAGAGAGTATGGGTCTGTGGGTTCAAGGATTGTGTGGGTGAGAATGAAAGTAGGAATACAAACGTGGGTGATTGTATGCGTGTATGCCCCGACAGAGGATATACTTGAAAGAAAGAAAGAGGAGTTCTGGATGAATGTGGAGGCGTGCCTGGAGAAGTTTGACAAGAACGAAAGAATATTTCTGATTGGGGATATGAATGGTAAGGTGGGTGATAGGAAAGTTGAGGGAGTGGTGGGAGGGTGGGGGGTACCATCAGAGGTGAATGGGAATGGTAGTGCACTTGTGGACGTATGTGTGGGGAGGAGGCTGTGGATAGCCAACACCTTCTTCCGACACAGAATGATCCACAGGTACACGTGGAAACGGATGTTGACGATGAAGGATAAGACAGTGGTGGAACGAAGTCATTGATTGATTATGTATGTGTGGATGAACGAATGAAGAAATCTGTGATGGATGCTAGGGTGTATAGGGGTATTGGAGGGGGTCTGTCTGATCATTATGTAGTGGTAGCTAAGGTTAGGATACAAAAGAAGTGGTTGAGGAGAGCGGGAGGGAGGCGAGAGGAGGGTGGAATGGTGAGGAGGGTGGAGAGGTTGCAGGAGGAGGAAGTCAGGGAGGAGTACAGGAGAGCAGTGGAAAGACGACTAGGTGGGTTCGACCTGGAAGTTATGGAGGAAGTGAAGGAGATGAGCAAGGTGTTTAAGGATGAGATCTGTGCAGCATGTGAGGAGGTGTGTGGAGTGAGGAGAAGAGGGAGGGGAGTGAAAGGTACAGCATGGTGGACAGAAGAGGTAAGAATAGCTGTGGAAGAAAAGAAGAAAGCATATAGAGAGTGGTTGGGTAGTAGAGGGAATGAAGATTCCGAGAGGCAGAAACGAGCGAGGTACGTGGAGAGTAAGAGGGTGGTGAAGAGAGTAGTGAAGGAAAGTAAGAGAAGAGTAGATGAGGAATTTGGAAGGAATCTGAGTGTAAAATGGAGGGAGAGTAAGAAACTGTTCTGGAAAGAAGTCAAGAAAGTTAGGGAAGGTAGCAAGGGAAACAGTAAGGGTGTGAAAGATAAGAATGGGAGAATGCTAGCCGAGAAGCAAGAGAGAGTCGAAAGATGGAGGGAGTACTTCAGTGAGTTGCTAAATGAAAGGAATGAAGAGCCAGCAAACATAGCTGGATATGGTATGGGAGGGAGAAGAAGAGAAGTAGTGGAGGAGGTGGGGATCAGGAGGTCAGAAGTGTGGGAAGCCATGAAAAGAGTGAAGTTGGGGAAAGCACCAGGAACAGATGGAGTGTGTGGGGAAATGTTGAGGTATGGTGGTGAGATAGTGATAGAATGGGTATGGAAAATGTGCAAACTAGCATGGGAGAAGGGGAGTGCACCCGATGACTGGAAGACTGGCATAATAGTCCCCCTATATAAGGGCAAAGGGGAAAGAGGAGTGTGTGGTAACCACCGAGGAATATGTCTTCTAAGCGTAGTAGGGAAGGTATACAGTAGGGTAGTGATTGAGAGAGTGAGAGTGAGAACGGAGAAATGGATAGGCGACGAGCAGGGAGGTTTTAGGAAGGGAAGAGGATGTGTAGATCAGATTTTTACCCTGAATTGTGTTGTGGAGAAGTATCTGGAGAAGAAACAAAAGGTGTATGTTGCCTTTATGGACTTAGAGAAGGCCTATGACAGAGTGGATAGAGAAGGTTTGTGGAAAGTACTTAGAATATACGGAGTAGAGGGCAAGTTGCTGAAAGCAGTGAAGAGCATGTATGAGGGTGCAAAGGCGGCAGTACGTGTGGAGAGTGAGCAGAGCGAGTTCTTTGACCTGAATGTTGGTTTGAAACAGGGGTGTGTGATGTCCCCGTGGTTGTTTACTGTATATATGGATGGAGTTATGAAAGAAATACTATCAAGAGCAGTGGATGTTGGTGTATCGCTGAAAAGGGAGGGAATTGAGTGGAAGCTACCTATACTGCTGTTTGCGGATGATACAGTTCTGATGAGTGATAATGAATGGGAGTTGCAGGGTCTGGTAAATGAGTTTGGAACAGTGTGCGAAAAACGGAATTTGAAGGTAAATATGGGGAAGAGCAAGGTTATGGTCTTCGAAAGGGGTGAAGTCACAGAGTGTGAGGTGAAGCTGAACGGTCAGGCTATGGAGATCGTCAACTCTTTTAAGTATCTGGGCAGTGTGTTGAGTAAAGATGGGACTATGGATGAAGAGGTGCGGGAGAGGGTACAACAGGGGAAGAGGGTTGTAGGAACGCTAAAAGCAGTAACAAGAAATAGGGTGGTCAGTATGGAAGTGAAGAAGTCCTTGCATGACAGTGTGGTAATCCCGACACTGACTTACGGAAGCGAAGCATGGACGTTGGTTGAGAGACTCAGACCAAGAGTGAGAGCAGTGGAAATGAATTACTTAAGGAGTGCGTGCGGAGTTACATGGAGGGATAGACAGACTAATGAGGAAGTAAGAAGGAGGTGTGGTGTGGAGGTAGATGTGCTGGAAAGTGTGAAAAGGAACAACTTGAGATGGTTCGGCCATATGGAACGTATGGAAAGCGAGAGAATGACTAAGAGGGTGTACGAGAGCGAGGTGGAGGGACAGAGGGGGAGAGGTAGACCGAATATGAGGTGGAAGGATGGAGTGAGGAACTACATGAACGAAGGCGGTGCTGGTTGGGGGGAGGGGCGTCGACTGACTGGGGACAGAGGTGCATGGGGGCGGTTCGTTCGTGGCCACCCCTTCGGGGATCACGGCGTCAGGCAATAGATAGATAGATAGATGCCGATCCCGCGTACCATTCACAGACACTTAGGACACTGGGTTGCTCGGGGCACGCTCTCTGCGGCTGTGCCCTGGACCGCCCCCCCGCCGACGATCTGGGTGGATACAGATGCGTCGAGCGAGGTAGGGTGGGGTTACCAATCCAACCTGGGACATCAACATCACGGCAGATGGGTGGGACACACACACCTACACATCAATGCCCTCGAACTGTTGGTTCCCCTGTTCTTCCTGCGGGATCACGCGATGGCCCTTCGGGGCCAGTCGGTGGCCTTCCGGATGGACAATCAGACAGCTGTCCACTGTATCCAAAAGCAGGGGTCCTCCAGGTCTTTGACTCTGTTGGGGATCTCCGAGAAGTTGTTCTTCCTCGCGAACCGACACAACATCTCCCTGCACGCCTCCTACCTGCCCGGGACTGCCAACCTATGGGCGGACGCCCTGTCGAGAGGACAGGGCGTTCTTGTAGAATGGGCAATGAAACAGACTGTATTCGACGACCTCGTGGCTTCCTGGGGTGTTCCGGAGGTCGACTTGTTCGCATCGAAGGAGACGCGCAAGTTGCCTCGGTACCTATCCCTCCGGACTCGTACTCCGGAGGGGGTCCGGACGCTTTCATGGAAGACTGGAGCAGGTGGCAGTCGATATACATATTTCCGCCACCAGACGCACTGTTGATGTGCAAAGTCCTCGCGAGGCTGCGGCTGTACCGCGGCAGAGTCTGGCTCATAGCTCCTCTGTGGCCGGCCCAGGCTTGGTACTCCCAGTTGAAGCGGTGGTGCCCGAGTCCGGTCCCTCTCCCTCTCTCACACTTCCACTTGAGCCAGGTTGGAGACCTCCGGACCTCGATGGCCTTCGCATCGTGGATGTTCGTGAGGCGCGGTGGCTCCCAGTCCACGGACGGGACCTGACTGACTTCCTGAAGCGTTCATGGACGTCTTCGACTTGGGGGACTTACGAGTCCCACTGGAGGTCTTTTACTAGGTGGATACAGGACACTCGCCAGACTGTTAGCTCTCCTTCCCTCGTCCTACACTACTTGTTTCACCTCTTCCGTACACGTCGCTTTCAAGTCAACACTATACGTAACCACTTGTCTGCCATCCGGGAGGTCTTTGAGTCCGTCACTGGGCTGGTCGTTCCGCCGAAGGAGCTGGATTCCTTCATGAAGGCTGCCTTCAGGGAGCGCCCGCCTCCGCGCCAGATCCCTCCTCAGTGGGATCTGGGGCGTGCTCTGGACCTTCTGGCTTCACACACATATACACGGGACACTACACCGGTTCAGTTGCTCGAGCGTACACTCTTCCTTGTCGCTCTGGCCACTGGGGATAGGGTGTCTGAACTAGCTGCCATGTCGCAGTCCCAGGAATGCATGCGATTCTCCCTGTCCTTGAATGTCGTCACGTTAGCCCCCTCCCCTCATTTTGTTGCCAAGAATGAGAGAGAGACCCACGTTTTCAAGCCTTTCACCATCCAGGCTTCAAAGCGTGGGCATACTCACCATGTGTTGTGCCCGGTGCAGGCCTTGCACTCCTATGTTGAGTCTGTGGCTCCGACTTCGGGTACTGCTGTGTGGGTGTCTCCTCGGACTGGTGGGAGGCTCTCGAAGGTACAGATAGGACGCCACATTTGTCGGGTCATTCGTGCCAGTAACCCTGCTTGTCGGGGTTCTGCGCACAATGTGCGGTCCTTTGCTGCCTCCTTACGTTTCCTGCAGACTCGTTCGTTGCCTGACGTCGCCTCGGCGGGTTTGTGGTCTTCTGTCCATACCTTCGTCTCCTCCTACCTCTCCATGTCCATTGTTAGACCCCCTCGGCCTGTGATAGCTCTCGGGAGTCGTGTTTCCTAGAGCTCTAGCGAAGTTGCCTGGTCTTCCCCCCTTGTCACTCTTTCTTTTACTTTGTTTTCTTTGAAAAAGGGGGGGGGGGGAGTACGGGTTTGCAACACTGGATTGCAAGTTTGGGATTATGTTATATGTATACAGTACATAAGTGTTTTTTTGCCAACTTGAAATTGTGTTTTATTTTTTGTGTTCCATGTTTTTGTTCGTTTTGGAAGAAAAGGGATTTGTGTACAGTACTTTTGGTTTAAAAGAGTCTATGGTTTTGCATTACTATGAATGACGGGCACGTGTTAAAACTGCTCTTTTTAGCTACTCCTCAGTTTTTCACTCTTTTATAAACTCTCTTGTTTAACTTGTGTTTCTTTGTCATTCATAATTTTGTCTTATGCATTGTTTTTTTTTGGTATGTTGGGCTTGGATGTCCTCCTCCTATTTGTTATGCAGCCTTGACGTTGGATTTGGCATGTCTACTAACATATTGGGAGGCTTGACGTACCTCCCAACCTACCAAATAGGAAAACCTACTATTTGGTAGTAGTCTTGGAAAATCCAACGTACATAATACCCTCCCTCACGCCGGACCCCTGCCCATCCGCGTTCTTCTGCTGACGTGAGATGTGATGACAAGAGAGGGTCGCTCATGCGCACGTTCGACAGGGATCTGCGCATGACGGAATACGGGATGGGCCTTGAGCGGTAACTAAGGTAAACCCCTTTTTCTTCTCTTCTATGCTTTTTTCACCTTCGGTGGTAGTTTTGGTTAATGTACAACGTCTCCTAGAGCAAGATAAGGAGTAGACTCTAGACATTTTCTTTTTAACCGCGGTTGGAATGACGACATAGCAGTCAAATTAGACAAGTCGTCATTGCAATTAGGTTAATAGCCTTGACGTTGGATTTTCCAAGACTACTACCAAATAGTAGGTTTTCCTATTTGGTAGGTTGGGAGGTACGTCAAACCTCCCAATTTCAACTGTTGGACCGTTAGTCGATGAAAATGGAGAATACACCAAAGACGAAGTACAAATGAGTAATGCCCTCAATACCTTCTTTGCATCAGTTTTTACAACCGAAGACCTCAGTG
Organism: Paralithodes platypus; assembly: GCA_032716605.1. Taxonomy (NCBI): domain Eukaryota; kingdom Metazoa; phylum Arthropoda; class Malacostraca; order Decapoda; family Lithodidae; genus Paralithodes; species Paralithodes platypus. Next base: position 31,129,765 of record CM064506.1, on the reverse strand, counting down.
ATATCCCTACACCATCGCCGATTCAGATTGATAATTCTGATGTTCTAAGCAATATCACCGTTACAGAGAGAGAAGTATTGAATTGTTTAGATAAATTCAAGGTAAATAAAACGCCTGGACCTGATACAATCTCGCCTAGAGTTCTAAAGGAAGCTAAGGATGAGCTCTCCAAGCCACTGGCAATGCTATTCAATGAATCCTTGCAGTCTGGGACTATGCCTGATCAGTGGAAGCTAGCCAACGTAACACCGATATTACAAAAAGGCAGCAAATCCCTACCCCGTAACTATCGTCCAATTAGCTTAACCTCAATTGTATGTAAAATGCTAGAAACGGTCATAAGAGACAGACTCGTAAATCACTTAGAGGCAAATAACTTACTTAACCCTCCAGCCCCGGCTATGTATTATATATATATTCCTCGAAACCCGGGTGTTTTGGCCGAAAAACGTCTAGGCTAGGCTATCGTATATGTGTTAATCTGACTGCTTCCCGCATTCCCGCACATCCCCAAGCGTAGCTGTGTTATTTACCTGTAGAATGGCATTAAGTAGAGCTCTCTAAGTCAACTGGTTGAGTTGTGATGATTTCATTGGAGATAACTTTATGGCCAAAACAGCCACTTTACACTACTTTTCGATACTTAACAACAACATACAGGCACACACGAACAAGCGACGCTCTCCTTCTTATGGCTGGAGATGCGGGGCGTCGGTCCAGCCGGCTGTTGTTTACATGCGTCGGACTGACGCCTCACACACGAAGCTCACAGGCTTTCAACCACTGGGCGTTCAAGAGCCCTTCCGGGTACCTGTTATATGCTTTTTTATGGGCGTTCAAGAGCCCTTCCGTGGTGAGAGGGTTAAAGATACTCAACACAGCTTTCGTAAAAAACGTTCCTATTTAACAAACCTCTTAGACTTCTTCCACGATATCCTCAACCTCAACGATGAGAGTAAAGCTGTAGATATTATATACCTTGATTTTCAAAAGGCCTTTGACAAAGTTCCCCACAAACGTTTACTGCTAAAACTAGAAGCGCATGGAATACAAGACGGTGTGTTGAAATGGATAGAAAATTGGCTCAGCAACAGAAAGCAAAGAGTAGTCATAAACGGTAAGGCATCTAAATGGACCAATGTAAGTAGCGGGGTACCCCAGGGATCGGTACTAGGACCAATTCTCTTTCTAATTTACATCAACGACATAGATGAGGGTCTCACCTGTACAATCTCAAAATTTCCTGACGATACAAAAATTGCAAATAGCGTACTGTACTCTCAAAAGAACAAGTTGACGATATGCAACACAATCTAGATAAATTGTCATGTTGGGCCCAAATTTGGCAAATGAGTTTCAATGCGGATAAATGTAAAGTACTACATAGGATACCTAAATGAGAAAGCAAACTATTCGATGAATGGCACTCAGCTTAAGAATGTAAACAGGGAAACCGATCTGGGAGTAACAATATCGAGTAACCTAAAACCGAGTCAACAATGTTCATAAGTTGTTAAGAAGGCAAACAAAATAATTGGCTTTATAGGCCGGTCATTTGAGCATAAATCCAAAGAAGTTATCCTAACCCTTTACAATTCCTTAGTCCGCCCTCTTGGTGCCCTTATTACCAAAAAGATATAAACAAGCTAGAACGAGTTCAACATAGAGTTACCAAAATGATACCTAGCCTAAAGAACAAACCATACGAAGAGCGTCTTAGAGAATTAAATCTATTTCCTTTAACCCAGCGCAGATTAAGAGGTGACTTAATTCAAGTGTTCAAAATCATCAAAGGCATTGACAATATGAACTGTAGTAAGTACTTCACTATCGACCAATCTAATTACACGGGGAAACGGTTGCAAATTATTGGTAAATCTTTTAATTCACACGAATCTAAGAATTTCTTCTTCAATCGAGTTGTCAACTTGTGGAATGGGCTTCCTCGAGACGTTATAGACTGCAGCACCGTTGATTCATTTAAACTCCGCCTAGACAAATATCTCGTATCAAACCCGCGACTGACTGCGTTTGTAAATGAATAACTTTATTTTATCCTCCCCTCAGTTACTAACCCCTATGTCCCCTACTAACTTCCTAGTCCTGCCACGGACATTAGTTCCAGGGCAGTAGTTCCCTTTTCAATGTTCCCTTACCCACTCTAAACCACTGTTTGGACACTTGATCCTCAGTGTTTTGGAGGACAAGCAGCCTAGAAGGGTCACTAGGCCTGTTGTTGCTTGATTTCCTTTGTACTCCTTTGTACTGCCATAGAACCTCCCAGTCATCAGCGCTAACATGCCACAGTCGTCACTGGCTGTGGGGGTTAGAAGGCTGTAAAGGAGAGACAAGACAAGTGACAGAAATAAGGTTATGATAGGTTAAGCCCAATGGAGGGAGAAGATTTACAGTACAGTATTTATTTTTATTTAGTTTTTTATGGGGGGAGGGGGAACCGAGATTAAATATGGCTTGATATAAAGCAGAAAATTAAGGACATAAATTTTTTTAGTTTGAGCATAGACGTGGGATCACATACTCTGGTTCAATCTCAAAATAAAGAACTTGAAAACAGAAGTAGCCCTTGACAGGGTCGCCTGGAAAGCCGCCATTTAGGACATGAAACTGTAACCACACTCTCTGTAGACCAAACTGTCTTTTAACTTGTATTTATGTGTATGTATGGAATGTCTTAGTATAGCATTAGGATAAGCTCTACTTTAGACCAAAATTGCGTAAAGGTTCCTCCCAAGGAAAGTAGAGGAAACACCTGCTATGCATTCCTAATCACAGTAACAAGGTGAAAGTTAAACTACAGCTGGTACTTTACCAGTATCAAATGACAAATTTAGTCGCTCTTCAGAACTTAAGTAGGTTAGGTTAGGATTGCTTGATAAATAAACTGTGTACCTGTATACAGGTCTCCCTCACTATAAGATGCCCTGATTTACGATATTATTCTTGGTTTTTAGGTGCTTGTGTTTGGCTGTGGAACGCATCCACATTTACCCCATTAAGTTTAGGGTTTGCGATACATTTTTTAAAATTTAAGATCAGGTTTTAAGGAACTTAACCAAATTGTATATCGAGGGAGACCTGTACAATACCGTATACTGTACTGTATATACTGTATATGTATATATATATACATACATACATTTATGACTATGATCTACATGTGACTAGGTCAGTCTCTTTTTTTCACCTAAGGGTGGTATTCCAGGCAGCCCGGTCTTTGGCATCCCTTGTGGTTTCACACACTTCTGACCTCCTGATCCCCACCTCCTCCTCCCCTAATTCTCTTCTTCTCCCTCCCATACCCCATCCAACTATGTTTGCTGGTTCTTCATTCCTTAAATTTAGCAATTCGTTGAAGTACTCCCTCCATCTTTCGACTCTCGCTTGCTTCTCGGCTATATACTGTATATATATACCGGGTGTCCCAGGAGGAAAGGGCATAACTTTGGGAAATGATAAAACAAAATATTCTAAGCTTAAAATTGTCTATACAAAATATTCCAAATCTCAAACAGTGAAGAAATATTGCATGTTGAAAATGGCATTTTCTTAAGTATTTCCCCATAAGGCTGGCCTAGCTGTCCTAGCACACCTCCATCTAACTGCAATAATTTTACTATGTTATTGTAAAGATATTATAATTTTGTAAGTTGCAAAATGATTATAGATATATTAGCTCACTTTGGACCAGTTGAAAACTATCTGACATGAAAGAGTTCAATATCTTTTTAACGGTTGAGATTTGGACCTTTTGTTATAGAACATTTTAGGCTTAGAATACCTTGTTTTATCATTTCCCAAAGTTATGCCCTTTCCTCCTGGGACACCCTGTATATATAATATATATATATACAGTATAAGACTATTGTTAACATGTGAGTACGGGAGGTCAGTCTCTTTGTTCACCTAAGGGCGGCATTCCAGGCAGCCCGGTCTTTGGCATCCCTTTTGGTCAGTACTTTAGCTGCGAGATCGGTTTGTACCACCTGATCCCACATCTTTCTTGGTCTACCTCTCCTTGCGACTCCCTCCACGTTCATACTTTCTTTTCTTAACCAAATGATTCTCATCTGCAGATGGATACGAGGGGGTACATGGAGGAATTGGTTACGGAAGGAGAAATCTAGAAGGCGAATATATATTGGAGTCCTGCGTTGCACTCAACATGGTTGTGTGTAACACAAAGTTCAAGAAAAGACAGAGCCACCTGATCACATATAACTCTGGGGTCTCCAGTAGCCAGATAGATTACTTCTTGGATAACAGGAAAGACTGGAAACTAGTTCGAGATGTAAAGGTCATCCCGAGCGTAGAATGTATCCCCCAGCATAAGCTACTTGTGTGCGACATGAGCTTATACAGAGATCCTAAGCGCAAGAAGGTTTACATACCCAAAAGGAAAGTGTGGCTGCTGAAGGACAAGGAAGTTAGGGATAGGTTTCATAATGAACTGGAGGAAATGAATAGAAATAAGGAAGCTAGGCCTAACGATGTAAATAGCCAATGGAACTTTCTTAAGCATAGCCTTATTGCTGCCACTGACAAAGTCTGTGGGAAAACAAAGGGTCACCCCAGGAATAAGACCTCTTGGTGGTGGAACGATGAGGTAGAACATGCTGTGAAAGAGAAAAGGAGATGCTTCAAAGCATGGAAGAAAGGAGGCAGCAGGGAGGAATACCAGGCAGCTAAACGAACTGCCAAAAGAGTTATTTACAATGCTAAAAATCGCATTAAGGACCTGGTCCTCGAACAAGTGTATAACACTGACAATCCCAATGGGATCTTCAACCTAGCTAGGCGAGTTAAAAATGACAGTAGGGATATTATAGGTGAACAGTGTGTTAGAGATGATAATGGGAAGATTGTGTATGCAGAAAATGAAATCAGAGAAGCATGGAAGGTACACTATGAACGATTGCTAAATGTAGTTTGAATGGGATAAGGAACAGCTTAGTATCGAAAAACCAATATCTGGGCCCCCTCCTTTGATAGCACCAGCTGTAGTGAGCGATGCAATCAATAAAATGAAGGACGGTAAAGCTCCAGGTTGCTCCGACATTGTCGCTGAGATGATAAAAGCCTCAGGGGAGATTGGTGTAAACTTAGTCACTGAGTTGATAAACACCATTATTAAAGATGAGAAAATCCCAGAGGATTGGCTCAAAAGTGTAATAGTAAATATATACAAAGGAAAAGGGGATGCGCTAGATAGAGGAAATTATAGGGGCCTGAAAATGCTTGACCAAATCATGAAGGTCTGTGAGAGAGTCCTTGAGGGTTTGATCAGGCAAAGCATCTCTATTGATGATATGCAGTTTGGTTTTATGCTAGGACGTGGTACAACCGATGCTATCTTCATAGTCAGGCAGATACAGGAAAGATACTTACTAAAAGGCAGGGATCTTTACTTTGTGTTTGTGGACCTGGAGAAGGCCTTTGATAGGGTACCTAGAGATGTTGTACAGTGGGCTATGAGGAAACTTGGTGTGGAAGAGTGGCTGGTGCGTGTGATAATGAAGATGTATGAGGATTCGCGAAGTTCGGTGAGGGTGAAGGGTGTACTGAGTGATGAGTTCGCAGTCCGTGTTGGAGTCCATCAGGGTTCAGTGTTAAGCCCCCTCCTCTTTATTATGGTCTTGGAGGCGCTGTCTAGAGCTTTTAGAGGCGGACTCCCGTTGGAACTGTTTTATGCAGACGATTTAGTCCTAATAGCTGACAGTATGCAGGATGCTGAGGCCAAATTCAGAGAGTGGAGAGATGGCATGGCGAGCAAGGGTTTAAGAGTCAATATTAACAAAACCAAGGTTATGCATTGTAGTTTGAGACTAGGTAATGTGGAAAAGAGCGGTGCATACCCATGTGCAGTGTGTGGAAAGGGAGTGGGCGTTAACTCAATTCAATGTAGCATCTGTCGATGTTGGGTACACCATGGGAGTAAGCGCTGTAGTAGAATAAAGGGGCCCCTGCCGAAGAATAAGTTAGAAATAGTGAAATTTGAGTGCGTAGTGTGCAAAGGCGAGCTTGTGTTAAGTGATGATCCTGTGGCTGTGAATTTTGGAAATGAGTCTTTGGAGCTGGTGAACAAGTTTTGTTACCTAGGAGATACCATCTCTGCCGGTGGTGGGGCCGAGGCTGCCACTGTTGCTAGAATTAGGTGTGGCTGGGGGAAGTTCAGAGAATTGATGCCAATCCTGACCATGAAAAGAATGCCTCTTCCCCTGAAGGGAAAGGTGTATGCCTCATGTGTTAGAAGTGCAATGACGTATGCCTCAGAAACATGGGCCGTTAAAGTAGAGGATGTCAACAGAATGGAGCGTAATGAGATGAGAATGGTGAGATGGATGTGTGGGGCCAGGCTACAGGATAGAATAACAAATGTTGAGCTGAGGAGACGTTTAGGTATAAAGAGTATTAGCGAGGTGATGCGTACAAGTAGACTGGGATGGTATGGACATGTGGAGAGAATGGATGAACAAAATTGGGTGAAAAAATGCAGGTCTGTGATTGTGGAGGGAGCTGCACCAAGGGGTGGACCGAGGAAGACCTGGGATCGGACTATACGCGCCGATCTCAAATCCAAGAACTTGACAAGTGAAGCAGCCCTTAACAGGGTTGCCTGGAACGCCGCCATTAGGACAAGAGACTGAAACTGCACTTATGTGTGGAACACTCAGTCTTAAAATTTTATGTATGTATGTATGTATGTATCCATCATTTCCACCTGTCCATACCATGTAAGCCTACTCCTACGCATCTCCTCACTAGTGCTCTCAATTCCCAAGCGCCCTCTGAGTTCCACACTGGGGGTTCTGTCTCTCAACACGGACCCACATGTACATCTCACCATTGACCAGGCGGTACTCCCAGGGAGTGTTACAGGCAGCTGATAAGGACGGCTGGAACTCCTGTTTCACCACCTAGCCAACCCTTGCTGATCATTTCCGTGCCTCACCAATATTGAGGGCAACCCCAGTCTGCCCTCCAAAACACGTTCTCTTTCTATTGATACATTATACCACAAACACATTATATACTACACTATCTATTCAAAATATAAAACCAAAACAAATATCACAAACAAACGACCACCTCGCAGTCCCCAGTGGGGGACCAGAAATGCCCCCAGTGGTCTGGCTTATGATACCGACCCCAAAATGCTCTGGACCGTATATAGTTTCCACTTGTAGTACATATTTCTGCAACATTCGTTGCCTTCCTTCTAACTCCCACTGTTGAACACCACCTCTCTTCCACCAACCCTGACCTTCTTTCTCACCGAAAATCAGTTGTTTAAGGCAACAGCCAGAAAACCCTTCTCTATATCCTCCTACTATCTCATTCCTCAATTTAAAGAAACAGGTGGATGTTGCGTGTTCGTACGCAACAATCTTACTTGCTCTCATGTTCCCAACTTTGACTCTTCTGAATTCTCAACTATCTGGCTTAAGGAATCTTGTAACTCTCTCACTAAATATATCTGTACTGTTTATCTCTAACCTAATTCTACTGACTATCCAAAATTCTTTGACTATGTTACTCCTAAAGTGGAAAACATTCTATTCATCTCTACCTTCTCTGAAATCTCCTTCCTAGATTTCAAAGTTCACCATCACCAATGGCTCTCCTCTCTTTTCACTGACCAACCTGGTGAACAAACCTACATCTTTTCTATTCTAAATGACCTAGAACAATTAGTTCAGCACCCCGCCCGTATCCCGGACTGGCCTGGAGATCGGCCCAACATTCTTGACTTATTTCTAACCTCTAATCCTTCTGCTTATACTGGAATTCTTCCTCCGTTGGGCTCCTCCGATCGTAACCTTATTTCTGTCACCTATTATGTCTTTCCAATATACGCCTTCTGAGACCCCCAACTGGCAGCGCTCCTTTGGCTCTGCCGACTGGGAGGCTCTACGGCAGTACAGTACTTCTTTGATTTCCCATGGAATGATCGTTGCTTCCATGGCCGGGGACACTCAGAGAGTGTAAAGTGCATTACTGGGGTAATCCTTTCGAGCATGGAAGAATCCACCCCACTGTCATTCTCTCAGACTAATATCTTTATTCAGCACACTGCCCGATACTTAAATGAGCTGACAATCTAAGCCTGACCGTTCAACTTCACTTCACACTCTGTGGCTTCACCCTTTTCGAAGACCATAACCTTGCTCTTCCCCGCATTTACCTTCAGATTCTGTTTTTCGCACACTGTTCCAAACATATATACCAGACCCTGCAACTCCCATTCATTATCACTCATCAGAACTGTAGGCTATCATCAGCAAACAGCAGCACAGGTAACTTACACTAGTTTCCCTCCCTTATCAACGATACGCCAACATCCACTGCTCTTCCTTGTATTTCTTTCATGACTCCATTCATATACTGTATACAGTAAACAACCACGAGGACATCACCCACCCGTTTCAACCCAACATTCAGATCAAAGAACTCGCTTTGCTCATTCTCCACATGTACTGCCGCCTTTGCACCCTCATACATGTTCTTCATTGCTTTCAGCAACTTGCCATCTACTCCGTATATTCTAAGTACTTTCCACATACCTTCTCTATCCCCTCTGTCATAGGCCTTCTCCAAGTCCATAAAGGCAACATACAGCTTTTGTTGCTCCTCCAGATATTTCTCCACAACACATTTCAGGGTAAAAATCTGATCTACACATCCTCTTCCCTCCCTAAACCCACCCTGCTCATCACCTATCCATTTGTCCGTTCTCGCTCTCACTCCTTCAATCACTACCCTACTGTACACCTTCCCTACTACGCTTAGAAGACATATTCCTCGGCGGTTACCACACACTCAGGTGCACTCCCTTTCTCCCATGCTAGTTTGCACATTTTCCATACCCATTCCATCAGTATCTCACCAACATACCTGCAGCATTTCCCCACACACTCCATCTATTCCAGGTGTTTCCCCAACTTCACTCTTTTCATGGTTTCACACATTCTGACCTCCTGATCCCCACCTCCTCCTCCACCACTTTTCTTCTCGCTCCTTTACCCCATCCAACTATGTTTGCTGGCACTTCATTCCTTACACTCAGCAATTCATTGAAGTACCGGTACTCCCTCCATCTTTCGACTCTCTCTTACTTCTCAGCTAGCACTCGCCCATTCTTATCTTTCAGACCCTTACTGTTTCCCTTGCTACCTTCCCTAACTTTCTTGACTTCTTCCCAGAATAGTTTCTAACACTCACTACAATTTACACTCAGATTCCTTCCAAATTCCTCATCTACTCTTATCTTACTTTCCTTCACTGCTCTCTTTTTCTCCCAGTACCTCGCTCTTTTCTGTCTCTCCAAATCTTCATTCCCTCTACTGTACTACCCAACCACTTTCTATAAGCTTTCTTCTTGTCTTCCACAGGTATGTTTACCTTTTCTGTCCACCATGCTGTACCCTTCACTCCCCTCTCTCTTCTCCTTACTCTACACATCTCCTCACATGCTGCATAGATCTCTTCATTAAACACTTTGCTCACCGTCTCCATACCTTCCAGGTCAAATCTACCTAGTCGTCTTTCTACTGCTCTCCTGAACTCTTCCTTGATTTCCCCCTCCTGCAACCTAACCTGTAACCTAACTAAATTATCTTAAATTTGGTGTCATTAGGTACTGATACCGGTAAATTTCCTAATTATTTTCTTAAGTCTTCTGAACAAGTCCGAAACTCAATGGGGGCTTACGTTGCGGTGTCGCTTAGCTGCACTCACTCTCCAACTCCATTCCCGTGCGTCTCTTCAGGCGAGTTCCCAAGCCGTAATTCGGGCCACCCCAAGCAGCCCACAACATGAATGATTGTCTTTTCTTAACCATGAATCACATGGTCTTTGCCTAGGTATTCTCCACTCAAGGTTGTCACCCACCAAAACCACCGCATGAGCAGGGTTGACATTCCACACTGATATTTGGTATTGATAAATACGTTCAATGTAATGACGAGTGGGAGCGGACGTCGTTGGCTGGCGCTCCTCAAACTACCATCTGATTTGCCTAAAGTGGGGTATACAGGAAATTATTGTGTATTGTCCCGCTAATAATATTATTACAGGAAAGTGTTCAGTCAAAGCTATTTAAAAATATGAATGTTTAAACGAAACTTAGAGAGTTTGTTTTGAGAAATCAGCTGGTAAGGCTGGTGACGTCACATGACAACAACAATGGCTGACATCGAAGCCACGGATATGAGTGGGGAATGTTTTTATGACGAGGAAGGGGATTATTCAGGCTTTCCTGAAGGTAAGGAGGACCAAATCATCTTCCTGAACAGGAATCTGATGGGGCTGATAAAGTGGAGAAAGGAAATGGAGGGGTGGAGGAAGACCATTGGGACTGTAGTGGAAGAGAGCTGTGTCCCGGGGGAGGGTTTAAATGATCTAACTGATAGGGTCAACAAATTGGTATCTGAGAATGTGGCTTTAAAAGAACAGATTAAGGAATACAAAGAACATTTAAATGAGAGAGTGAAAGAGATAGATGATGGGTATAGGGAGAGGGCTGAGAGAGAGATTCGTGAATTGAGGGAGGAGAATGCTAGGCTAAAACAAGGAGTGGAAACAAATCAGGACAGGACACAAAAAATGGAGGAAGAGGTATCTCAAATGAAAAATGTCTGGGGTGATCGAGTGGGTGAAGCAGAGGTACAACTAAAAGCAATTATTGAGGAGCAAAAGGGACAGCAGGAGAACCTGAACAAGAGGGTAGTTAATGCCATCAGACAAAATGAGAAACAGGTCAGTGATATTATTGATAAGAAGAGATGTGTAATTATGTTTGGAGATGTAGAAGGGGAAATATTAGATAGAAATACAAGAAAGGGTGTGGAGATGAAGAAAGTTGAGAAGATGATTGATGTGATAGATAGACAAGATAAGGAGGGATGGAAGAGAGAGGTAGAGGATTGTTGGAGACTAGGGAAATACAAGAAAGGAGAAATGAGGCCAATGAAGATTAGATTTAAGTCAACCAAAGTAGCAGAGGAGGTACTCAGATCCAGCTGGAAGTTAAGTCAGGAGGGGGAATACAGAAATGTTAAACTAAGGAAAGATCTAAATGCGGAAGAGAGGGAAAAATTTAGAGAAATAAATAGAGAAGTCAAAGAAAAGAACGATAATAGATCAGAAGTGGAGAAGGGCTTTTTTTTTCTACAGAAACATGGATGGGAAAGTAAGGAAGTGGTACCTGAAGAAGGGGGAGAGGATAGGGGCGGAGGGGGGGAGAAAAGAAGTGGTGGTACAGGAAGAAGGATTGGAGGGAGAGGTGCAACAGGAAGGGGAAATAGTAGGATAAAGACAGGGAATATCAATCATAATGGTAAAAGCAACAGGTGCAAGATGGTCTATAGCAATGTGGATGGGCTGCTATCAAAGAAATTAGAAATACATTATTACATCAGACAGGAAGAGCCCATAATATTGTGTCTATGTGAAACTAAACTAAATAAAGGGATAAGTTTGGAGGGAATGGGATGGAACAACTATAATATCTGGAGAAGGGATAGAGAAGACAAGATGGGGGGAGGGGTGCTAATTCTTACACATAATAAATTGAAAACAAGAATGATTGATCTGAATAATAGTAAAGCGGAAATATTAGCAGTAGAATTGACAGATGACAATCAAAAGGCGGATATTGTAGTGGCCTACATGCCGCCCTACACAGGGGCTTGGGAAGAGGAGGAATACAAATTTATCAAAGATGAGATGATTATTTGTATTGAAAAATTAACTCGTAGAACCAATGAATTAATTATAGTAGGGGACTTCAACTGTAAAGAGGTGGATTGGGAGCAGAGAGAAGCTGGTAGCAACGTGAACTCGTGGGGGTATAGGCTACTGGATATGGTAACAGAAAATGTATTGGTGCAAAATATAAAGGAAAATACAAGAAGAAGGGGAAATGATGAAGCATCCAGACTGGACCTAATGTTTACTAGAGACCCAGATGTAATTTCTGATATAAAATACTTACCACCTTTAGGCAAGAGCGATCATGTTGTAATGGATATAGAAATCCTATTGGGTTATTCCAATATGGAGGAGAGGGAGGACCACAAGGAAACTAGGTTTGACTATGCAAAAGGAGACTACCAATCACTGAGACAATACTTTAGAGATGTTGACTGGAGTGAAATACATCAGAGAAATAGTGTAGACGAGAAGTATGGAGTATTTAAAACAATATATGAAGAAGGAGTTAATAAATATGTCCCTAAACAAGGTAATAGGTCAGCGAAGGAAAAGGATGGGTTTAATGAAAAATGTAGGAAAGCCAAGGAAAAGAGAGACCAAGCGTGGAAGGCAGCTAGAAAAAGGTGTAATAGAGAAACTTGGAACAGATACAAGAGATTAAGAAATGTATATGCTGCAATCAGGAGACAAGAAGCCAGAGAATATGAGAAGAACATTGTGAAAAAATGTAAGAGTGATCCTAAGCTGTTCTATAGGTTTATAAATAGTAAAATGAAGGTAAGGGATAGAATAGTGAGGTTGAAGGTTGAAGGGACCACTTATGATGACGACCAGAATATGTGTGAAATTATGAACAATACACTACACTCAGTATATACTAAAGGTGATAACTTTGAAGAAGTACCGGTAGGTGAAATTGGTGATAAACTGGGAGAGATTAATTTTCTCCCAGAGGAGCTAGTAGAAATAATGAAAGGACTAGATGTGAAAAAAGCAGTGGGACCTGACAATGTAGCGGGATGGATTTTGAAAGAATGTGCTGACGAACTAGTGAAACCCTTATATGAGATAATGAAATACTCTCTGGAAGTGGGAAAATTACCAATGGACTGGAAGAGAGCCAACATTGTACCGATTTATAAAGGTGGGAACAGGGAACATCCATTGAATTATCGACCTGTGTAACTTACTAGTATAGTGTGCAAAATCTGTGAGAAAATAATTAAGAAAAGATGGATGATTTACTTGGAAAAGAATAATCTACTATCTAACAGGCAATTTGGATTCAGGGAGGGTACCTCATGTATTACAAATCTACTCAGTTTTTATGACAGAGTGGTTGACATATTACAAGAGAGAGATGGATGGGTGGACTGCGTATATATTGACATGAAGAAAGCTTTTGACAGAGTATCGCATAGCAGGCTGAAGTGGAAATTAAAAGAGTATGGAGGGATTCAGGGTAGTTTGTTAAATTGGATGGAGGACTATCTTTCAGGGAGACAGATGAGGACTACTATCAGAGATAAATTTTCTACGTGGAAAGATGTCACAAGTGGAGTTCCGCAGGGAGCGGTGCTGGCTCCCATAATGTTTCTAATATACATTAACGACATGCCAAAGGATATAAATGCATATATGAATATGTTTGCAGATGATGCCAAGATCATGAAGCGCATAGAAGATGAAAACAGTGGTAGGGAATTACAGAGGGATTTGGATAGGATAGATCAATGGAGCAAGAAGTGGAAAATGGAATTCAACACAAATAAATGTCATGTAGTGGAAATGGGAGTAAGTAAAAGAAGGCCTCATATGGAATATAAGTTAGGAGAAAACACTATTAACCCATCAGAGAAAGAAAAGGGACTTAGGGATAACTGTTAGGAGTGATCTTTCACCTGAGAATCATATTAATAAGATAGTGGGAGAAACATATGGATTGCTAAACAGAATAAAAATAGCCTTTAACTATATAAATGAGGAGATGCTGGAGAAAATAATAAAAACATTGGTGAGACCAAGACTGGAGTATGCGGCAGTGGTGTGGGCACCACATCTAAAAAAGCATATAAAGAAGCTGGAGAAGGTTCAGAGAGCTGCAACTAGGATGATACCAGAACTGAGAGAATTACCATATGAGGAGAGATTAAAGAAATTAGATTTACCATCTCTAATGGATAGGAGGGAGAGAGGCGATATGATTATGATGTACAAATGTGTGAGAGGACTCGAAAAGGTGGACAAGAAGGGTTATATTGTGAAAGATAATGGTAGAACTAGGGGGCATAGATATAAGCTAATGAAAGGAAGATGTAAAGGAGATGTGAGAAAGTATAGTTTCCCTTACAGAAGTATAAGTAAATGGAATCAGTTGGAAGAGGAAGTGGTGTGTGCCAAAAACATTCATATTTTTAAGGCAAAGTTAGATAATTGTAACTCAGGAAGCGGGACAATACGAGCCAAAAAAGCTCAACTCCTGTATACTACAAATAGGTAAATACAAATAGGTAAAGGGAGTTGGGCCTTGTGCCCATATAGCCAAAGCTGGCGTTCATGAATTACGCATCAAGAATATCTTGAGTAAGTTTGAGAGTATGTGCTGGTATGATACGTGGTCGTACCAGCGGTACCCCATGATCATGCGTAAACACTTGGTACCAAAGAAGCAAATGCGTCTTTCCAAATGACCGTTAAGTGTCCATGTCTTGCAACCATATATAGTCCTTCTATTTTGTAAAAGCCGTTTGGGCGTTGTCAGGTCAGGTATCTGATAAAGGCAGACTTGCCAAATCTTAAATTCTTAATAACAAATCTCACATTTTAAGCTATTAACAACTTAGAAAGGGGTTATCAATACTCTGTATAGATTAAATCAAATAAAAGCTGTATGGTTTTAAGAATGTGAATTTTTTTTAAGGATAAATGCAAATAATTTGTATAAAAATGGCAACGTTGCTTAGGCAATGTTGCTACCGGTAAATGGATTAACCTGACCTAGGGTACGAGTGTACCCGAGAAAGTGTCCCATTCATAAGCAGTCTGGTTACCCTAAACGTGACAATTCTGCCTTTATCTGATGCCCCAAGTGGACCACACCCAAATGGCCCTAATAAAATAGAAGGACTATAGCAAGACAGGGAGCACCAGTGTATTGAAGATCCTCAAATTAATCCTTCTGCACATGTATCGCAATAACCATAGAAACTTGTTGAGAGAATCCATAACACTGCATGCTTGGCCGATGCGATGGACATCGTGGCCTGATCCAAACACCATTATGAATCTCCCTACCAAAATAAGTTAATTTATCCAAGACTTCTACATTCTCGCCACATGCTTGTACAGACTGTACTGCTTCGCCCAACAAGTCACTGAAAGATTAAACTTTAGTCTTAGACCAAGAGACCCTTAGACCGAGGGGCTCCGACTCCTCAGGTAGTGATTCGAGAGCTAGTATGAGAATCTCAAGCGACTCCACCAAAATCACTGCATCATCAGAAATGTCAAGGTCAGTGATCTTAATATTGTCGATCGATGCTTCAGTATTAACCATGACTAATTGTCCGGCCCATTATTTAATCCAGACAAGTGTTGAAAAGTGAAGGTGCCAGCACACATCCCTGCCTCACTCCTGAGTTTACATTGAAAACGGGGGAGGCCTACTAACCACACTTGACGCCAGTTCATGTAGGAAGTTCGAACACCAGATCAGTAATCACTGCTGGTATCCTACGAAGTCTGTTTAGGAACCTCAATTTTACACCATACTATTTTTGCTAACTCTACAACTACTGTACTTTTATATAACCATTTACAATTCAACCTATACACCTAAACTTTGTTAGATACAGTTCGCAATGATCCCCCACAATGTTTTTGTGGAGTGACCACCAGGACGGGTCCAGGATTCGAACCCGGGTCCCCACGCTCACTACGGGAACACTCACCACTAGACCAACAAAAGTACAGTACTCCACTTGGGCTGTATGCTCAAGTGATTTTCTGCATTGTATTTCCATTGAAGTAGTTGCCAAAACTGCTGGCATTACAAGGGAGAGGTTCTCACAGTGCTTCCTGATGCAAAGAGTCAAATGCCTTTTTGAGATCGACATATAGACTGCAAGCAACCCCTCTTGAAACTCAAGCTGGCGTTCCACAAGGACCTGGAGTGCCAGGATTCGGTAAATCGTTGACTTCTTGGGTGTGAAAGCAGATTTCTCATGTCTCTGACTTTTAGGAGGGAACTCCGAATTTGTCTCAGTAGTATATGAGCCAAAAATGGCCTAGCACACTAAGCAGCGTGACCCCACGGTAGTTATTGCAGTCCTGTTGGTCCCATTTTCCTTTCCAGATAGGGATGATCAGGCCCCTTTTCCAGTCAAGAGGAATGGTACCAGTTTGCCAGACAGCAGACAGGACTGCATGCAACTCATGGATCAAAGCCACGACCCCGGCTTTCAATAGTTCTCCAGATAGGCCAGATATCAGGAGCCTTCCCACCCTCATCCTAACCACAGCCTCACCTCCGTAAAGGAGGGCGAGTCTTTGTTGATTGGAGGATCTGGAACCAATGCCTGTTCATTTACTGGTTTAAATTGTTACCACACTTACCCACAGAACTTCTGTTCCTCTCTGTGATTTTATATATGGAAATATAATGCATATGATTGAATTAAGAGTGTAGTTTCTTATGTAGTGATTAACTCATCTGATTAGTCAACTAATTATAAGAAAAACCACACTTGCAATTCTTTCATACCTTAGATTAAAACAAAGAACAGAACTTAACTGAGCAACTGTGCTACTGCTTAAGTGCTTAACCCAATGGGCCCTACAATCATTACCATCCGATGTGATTGTGCCGTATGCCATTCAAACCAAGCTCAAAAAACCATGGTAGAAGTCTGAAAGACTGGGGAAATTGTCTGAAAGATGGTATAAAGATATTTCTCTCTTTTTGAAAGAAAGAGTCAATGTCCGGACTATCACTTTGATTTTTGTCAAGCAAAGAACAGAAAAAACTGAGGTGAGGATTGTATTTTTTTAATTTCCAGACTGGGTGGCTATACAGTTGTTGTTCTTGTTGTTGTTGTTCCCCAAGTTGCCTGGCCAAACAGCCCCAAGGCCCGGAGCAAAGCCAAGGCCATAACCGAGCGCCCCCACAAAACCCTCCCTGTCGACCACAATAAAGCCTGGGTGACCGAAGCCACTCCATGGCGGGGAGCTGAGGAGGGTGCGGAAACACCCGGGAAACCAAAGCCCCACCCAGGGCCCTGTGCCCCTCAGCAATTATGAAGAGAAAGTTGAGGGGCAAAGGAAAAATGTGACGCTTTGACTTCCAATCTTGGTAAATTGGGAGGTCAATCCACGGAAGAGACGCCGTCACTTGAGATCTAGAAAATATATAAGTAAAAGGAACAGTCAGAGTAAGCTATGGGTATGGCAGAGATCGATCAGTTCTCACTCTGATAGACCAGCCTATCACCACATGACTAGAACCCAATCCTCTCAGCATCAGCTAGGAAAGGCCCTAGAAAGCCACCACAGTACTGTACTGTACTGTATTTACTATTTGTTTTTTCCCTTGAGAATAAGGTTACCAATACTGTCATTATCAAGTACTGGTATGTAACAGTTATACATGTTACCTTTCTACTCTAACCTAACCTACTGTAAAATGGATTAGACTTGGTTACATTCATTACTGGTTGAATTTCCATCATAATTCAATTTCCATTGTCCATTGTTGCAAGATTCATTTTAGTATCGGTTCCTAATACAGTATTAACCAATATGGTTGTTGATGTTGTTGTTGTCGTTTCCTAAGCTGCCTGGCCGGACAGCCCATAGTACCTAAGGAAGGCCATGGGACGGGCTTTCTCACAGGGCTCTCAAGGAGTGTAGATTATGTTGCTGGCGTAAGTGATTGTGTGAAATGCAGTCTTCTACAATGTGTTTAATGGTATGGGGTGCTGTGTATGTGTGAAATGCAGTCTTCTACAATGTGTTTAATGGTGTGGGGTGCTGTGTTACAACCCGGGCAGATGTCGTCGACGGAGTCGTCCAGTTTCTTCTGATAGCTCAGAAGAGCTAGATGGTGCCCACATCTCAACCTGGCGAGGTGGACTCTGTCCTCGCGAGGAAGGGAGGATTCAGAAGGATGGATTTCGGGAGATCGTGCCTGCAGATGCGTGTTGTCTAAGAGTGATTGGATGGAACGGCGAGAGATAGGAGGGGATGGATGTAGTTCCCGGGCGTACGGTAGTCATATTTACATAGGGCAATCGCCGCGGTTAACTTCGCGTCTATTTTGACGGCTATTTTTTCTGTTATTTGCCCCCTGCTGGCAATATATATAATGATGACAATATGTCATGAGGGGGTTTGGGTTTGCCCCCCCTCAACATATTATTGTATCCAATGGCATTCAAAATAGATGGCAACTTGACTGCAATCGGCCGACGCCTCCCACGCCGCCGTCATGTTTACATTACGCGTCTAAAGAAGCATATTCACAAGTTAGAAAGAATCCAGAGAGCAGTTACTAGATTGGTTCCAAGTCTCAGAGAACTGCCATATGAAGGGAGGCTAGACAAATTAAATCTACCAAGGTCCTGATGTGGCGGCGTCTACGCCGTGGGGCCACCTCCCGAGGCTGCCAACCGCGGATGGCTGCCGACCCTCCACAGCCGAAGACAAAATCAACGACCAGTGGAGGAAAACCGGATGCCGGCCGCGGGGAGCAGTTTCGGGAGCCAAACCGTCACAACCATCCCCTGCCCCCTCCCTGGGGGCACGGGTCCTTGGAGCGGCTTCGGTCGCGCCGGGAATTTCCACACCTCTCACACCACACACACACATCACACAGTTTTTCCTACACCGAGAAATGACTCTCCGGCTGTCATTTCTCGAAGACTTCTTCTAGCCGGAGACATTGAGAGCAACCCAGGACCCACGTTCACATACATATGTCCAACTTGCTCAAAACCCATCACTTCGAGTCGCCATACTAAGGGTTCAGTTCTCTGCAATTCATGCGGGAACTGGACCCACTTCACCTGCACAACACTTGCCTCCAAGAAACACTACACAAACACCTGGACCTGTTCCTCATGCCCCTCCCTCTCCCAGTCAAATCCCTCACCTAAAACCCGTCCACCTCTCCTCCCCAACCCACCTAACCTTCCCATATCATCCACTCCCCCCCCTAAAACCCGTCCACCTCTCCTCCCTAACCCACCTAACCTTCCCATACCATCCACATCCTCAACTCAACACACCACACCCCATCCTAATCCATTCCAACCCCCATATCCTGCTCCCCAATCCCCACCCCCCCCTCCCCCATCCCACCCCCTCCCTCACCCCCACCCCCAACCATCACCCCCACCCCACCCCATCCTCGTGCAGCAGCACCCAACATACATCGTGCACATAACATTAACATTCTTCAACTGAACATAGATGGCATCAACACAAAGAAACACGAACTCTCACACTTCATCAAACAACACAACATACACATTGCCATCTTACAAGAAACAAAACTCCGCACAACACAAAAAACACCCACATTTCATAATTTCACCACCATCAGACAAGACCGGGCTGTCGGCGGGGGCGGTGGACTCATCACCCTGGTACACAAAGAAATATCATACATAGTAACCAGTGTACAAACCAAATCACTCCTCCCCCCAAATGATAACACAACAGAAATACAGTCAATTAAAATACGCACTGGCAACAACTCCAACATAACCATCATAAACACATACATCCCTCCCCAAACATCCCCTACAGTACCAAATGAATACAGACCACACTTACAACACATCACAAACACCCCACACACCCCACACATCATCCTGGGTGGTGACTTCAACGCCAAGACGTCGGCCTGGTTTGTCGACAACCCCGACACAGACAGAGGGCTGGTACTACAAAACCAAACAGATAACCTCATCATCCTTAACGACATCCATCAACATACCCATATTCCTCACCAAGCCCTCTATAACCCATCATCTCCAGACATCACCTTTTGCTCCCCAGAACTCGCCCCCACAACATCCTGGAGGGTGGTCAGAACCTTAGGCTCTGACCACCTCCCGATCATTATCACCACCAAAACCAGACTCACCCCAGCTAGCCACAAACACACATACACCAATTATAAAAGAGCTAACTGGGAAGCATTCACAAATGAGACAGAACAACACTTCACAACTCTAAACAGTACACCCATCACTAACATCAACAATGCTGTACACATACTCAATAAAACTATCCAAAACGCTGACAAGAAACACATTCCAAGAGGTAACAGAAAAAGACACAACCCCAACTTCACACCAGAAATTAAAAACCTCATCAGACAACGCGACATACTGAAACACTCCCCAGCACCCCACACACAAGACATCACACAACAAATTCAAGCACTCAACACCCAAACTAACAACAAAATACAAGAACAACAAAAACTAAATTGGAATAACTTCCTACAAACACTTGATCACAAAACAAACCCCAAAAAACTATACAAAACACTAAACAGCATCACACTTTCCAACAGCAACACAACACAATCACATGCTGCAATCACAACAACAGACTCTACTCCTTCATGTAAACAACAAGCAAACACTCTCATCAATCACTTTTCACATGTCAGCCACCTAAAACCTCACAAAGACGACCGACGTGTCATCCGACGTAAGAGACAATTCCCCACAGACCCTGACTATACACCCTTCACCAATCACCAGACAAAGCATATCATCAACAATCTCAAGCACTCACCCGCCTGTGGCCTAGACAACATAAGCAACATACACCTCAGACACCTGGGACCACAAGGCATACAAGCACTCACTAACATATCAAACTACAGCTATTCACACAACACAATACCAGACATTTGGAAGCATGGTATCATCATCACATTCCCCAAACCCAACAAAGACCCCACGCTACCCTCCTCGCACCGCCCCATCACACTCCTTTGCTCCCCCTCCAAAGTCATGGAACGCCTAGTATTACAACTAATTACACCTGACCTACCCCTAGCTCCAACACAACATGGCTTTAGGCCACTGCACTCCACAAACACTCTTCTCACAGACCTTACACAAAGAGCTTTCGACGGCATCAATTCAGCTAGACCACCACACAGATCACTATTAGCCACACTCGACATTAGTAAAGCCTTCGATGCCATCCCCCGCCACAACCTAACAAACAAAATCTACAACACAAACATGCACAACAACACAAAACGGTGGCTGGCCAACTTCCTAGCAGGCAGATGTGCACACGTATCTTTTGCCGGTCAGTCATCTAAAATCAGAAACTTTCCAAACGGAGTCCCACAAGGATCCGTCCTATCGCCCGCACTCTTCAATCTGTACATGCACGATATAACTACACCCAATACGCCCCAAATAAACTTAGCCTCCTATGCAGATGACATAACACTCACATGCACACACCATAACCCAAAAGGAGCAACAGATCTCCTTCAACCCTATCTCAACACACTACATGGCTGGTGCACTACAAACAGACTTAATCTAGCCCCAGCCAAATCCACCGCAACCCTGCTCACAAGTTGGACAGGAGAACACGAATACATCCCTCAACTCACCATAAACAACACACCCCTAACACATACACACACACCCAAAATCCTAGGAGTAACATATGATACTCATATGACATTCAAACAGCACACCACAAACATTAAAAAGAAACTGACACCCAGACTTAACGCCCTCAGGTCACTTGCTCACACAAAATTTGGACACAACAAAGAAACTACCACCACAGTATATAAACAATACATAAGATCAGTGATGGAATACGCAAGCCCAGCCTGGGCTTCTAACCTAGCTGAAACACATCATAAGACCTTACAGACTATTCAAACAAAGCCCTGAAGATCATTACAGGCTGCACAGCTACTGCACCCACAGATCACCTACATCAAGAAACCAAAATCCTCAAAGTCAAAGACCATCTGGACATGAGAGGCACTCAATTCCTGGCAGCAGCCTCCACGAACCAAGACCACCCACTAAACTACATGGCAACACACCCACAGACACCAAGAAATATCAAAACAACACCCAGCACACGGTATCACACACAATTATTGTCCTCTCTCCCTCCCTGCCCACCCCGAACCAACTTCCAGAAGCACATCCATACTCATATCTCTCACCGATCCATCCACTCACTCACAGACAACACGCAGCTGCATGCACGACCTCCCGAAATCCATCCTTCCGAATCCTCCCTTCCTCGCGAGGACAGAGTCCACCTGGCCAGGCTGAGATGCGGACACCATCCAGCTCTCCTGAGCTATCAGAAGAGACTGGATGACTCCGTTGTCGACACCTGCCCGGGATGTAACACAGCACCCCATACCATTAAACACATCATAGAAGACTGCATTTCACACAACCACTTACGCCAACAACACAATCTACACTCAATGAGAGCTCTGTGGGAAAGCCCGATCGTGGCCATGGCCTTTCTCAGGGACTCGGGGCTGTTCGGCCAGGCAGCTTAGGGAACAACAACAACAACAACAACCAAGTTTAAAAGAGAGGAGAGAGAGGGGAGACATGATAATGATGTACAAATGCACCCGGGGGCTCGAGAGGCTGGATAGGGAGGATATGTTAATTATGGATACAGGAATAACTAGAGGCCACAGCTACAAAGTAAAAAGACCTACCTGCAAGGAACGATATCAGGAAGTTTAGCTTCCCCTATAGATGTATTGACAAATGGAATGGGCTGGAGGAGGAGGTGGTAGGGGCAAGGAACATCCATATTTTCAAGAAAAAATTGGATAAAAAGTAGACTGAGAGACGGGACAACACGAGCTTAGCTCAACTCCTGTAAACTACAATTAGGTAAATGCAATTAGGTAAATACATTTGTCGATCGCCATGGTTAAGTTCGCGTCTCTTTTGATGGCGATTTTTTCGGTTATTTGCCCCCTGCTGGTAATATAGCCTATATGATGATGTCAATATGTCATGGGGGGGGGGTGAGGGTGTGGGGCCTCAACATATTGTATCGAAAGGCAGTCAAAATAGACGGGAACAAGATGGCAAGCGTCCGACGCCACTCCGGGTAGTGTAAACAAGGCTGGCGATACACCCGGGAACTACATCCTACCCGATAGGAGTATAGATGTGCTTCTGGAATCGGTTTAGGGTGGACAGGGAGGGAGAGATGACAGTATTTGTGTATGATACCGTGTGCTGGGTGTTGTTTTGATATTTCTTGGTGTCTGTGGGTGTGGTGCCATGTAGTGTAGTGGGTGGTGTTGGTTTGTGGAGACTGCAGCCAGGAATTGAGTAGGCTACCTCTCAGGTTTAGGTGGTCTTTGACTTTGAAAACTTTGTTTTTTTTTACTTAAATGATCTGTAGACATTTGTTTCTACCACCGGAAATGCATTTCATGTGCAATAGCCTACATAAAGCACTGTAAAAATAGAAAACTCTCCCAATTGTTGGCAATAAAAATCAGGATGGATGTGTTTTTGGGCGTACGGTCGTCATGTTTACATAGGGCGATCGCTGTTGTAACTTCGCGTCAATTTTGACGGCAATTTTTTCTGTTATTTGCCCCCTGCTGTCAATATATATGACGATGACAATATTTCTGGGGGCCCTCCCCCCCCTGACATATTGTCATCGTCATATATATTGACAGCAGGGGGCAAATAACAGACAAAAATCGCTGTCAAAATTGACGCAGTGAGGGGGGCAAAGCCCCCCCTCAACATAGTACTGTATCCAATGGCATTACAAATAGACGGGAACATGATAGCAAACGTCCGACGTCTCCGCCACCGCCGCCGTTATGTTTACATTTGTTGATCGCCATAGTTAAGTTAGCTTCTATTTTGACGGCGATTTTTTTCGGTTATTTGCCCCCTTCTGGCAATTTATATGATGATGATGATAATATGTGAATGCCCCGTGAATATGTGAATAATATATGAATAAAATAATATAATAATATGTGAATGTTCCCGTCTATTTTGCCTGCCTTTGGATACAAAAATAGATTACCCTAACCAAACAACCTAACCTAACCTAACCTAGTATTATAGATTGATAAGTAGGCCTATTTATTTTATTATAAGTATTTATAGATGATTTATGTTGTACTGTATGTTGGTAGTGGCACACCCGGTAACTACGTCCATCCCGTGGCATTTTATGAACCCCGTCGGAAATTGTAAAACAAACATTATCCATCAATCTTAAGACACCAAAGCAACAACAAATATTTGCACACTCGTGATCACGTTCCCGGCTATTTTGACTGCCGTGGGATACAATAATAGGTTGAGGGCCTTGAGGCACCCCCTCATCCCCCAATGACATATTGTCATCATCATATCTATTGCCAGCAGGGGGCAAATAACAGAAAAAATAAAAAAAAACGTGAGCGCACAATTTAAGTAGGCCTAGCCTAAAGTTGTAAACATGACGACCGTATGCCCCTACCCAATTTAATTTTAGTGATTTAGGGAGTATAGGCTAATTATCTAATATAGGCCAAATGAATTACCAACGGTTTGAACATAGGCTAGGCCTAGGTCCTATGCCAATGAAATTATGAAGTATATGATATATCATATAATTCATCTAACGAATAGCCAATAGGCTAGGCCTAAACCTAAATAATAGATCATAACTTCGACCCAGAGTCAAACTAGAATAATAGGCCTAGGCCTCCCCTATAAATTTGCCAGAAGGATATTAGGCTAGCCCAGCCTAATCTTGGGTAAGTTAACCTATAAAATAAATATTGGCATAGGCCTAGGCTAGTAGGCTAAGGTCCAATACAGTAGGCTACCTGGCTACACATTATAGGCTAAGCTAATAAAAAGGTATAAGGTCCCACAGAGTACACATTATAAGTAATAATAGGCCTATTAAAGCATTATGTATGTTAATTAAAAGAAGTGGGTGAGGAGAGCGGGAGGGAGGCGAGAGGAGGGTGGAATGGTGAGGAGGGTGGAGAGGTTGCAGGAGGAGGAAATCAGGGAGGAGTACAGGAGAGCAGTGGAAAGACGACTAGGTGGGTTCGACTTGGAAGTTATGGAGGAAGTGGAGGAGATGAGCAAGGTGTTTAAGGATGAGATCTGTCCAGCATGTGAGGAGGTGTGTGGAGTGAGGAGAAGAGGGAGGGGAGTGAAAGGTACAGCATGGTGGACAGAAGAGGTAAGAATAGCTGTGGAAGAAAAGAAGAAAGCATATAGAGAGTGGTTGGGTAGTAGAGGGAATGAAGATTCCGAGAGACAGAAACGAGCGAGGTACGTGGAGAGTAAGAGGGTGGTGAAGAGAGTAGTGAAGGAAAGTAAGAGAAGAGTAGATGAGGAATTTGGAAGGAATCTGAGTGTAAAATGGAGGGAGAGTAAGAAACTGTTCTGGAAAGAAGTCAAGAAAGTTAGGGAAGGTAGCAAGGGAAACAGTAAGGGTGTGAAAGATAAGAATGGGAGAATGCTAGCCGAGAAGCAAGAGAGAGTCGAAAGATGGAGGGAGTACTTCAGTGAGTTGCTAAATGAAAGGAATGAAGAGCCAGCAAACATAGCTGGATATGGTATGGGAGGGAGAAGAAGAGAAGTAGTGGAGGAGGTGGGGATCAGGAGGTCAGAAGTGTGGGAAGCCATGAAAAGAGTGAAGTTGGGGAAAGCACCAGGAACAGATGGAGTGTGTGGGGAAATGTTGAGGTATGGTGGTGAGATAGTGATAGAATGGTATGGAAAATGTGCAAACTAGCATGGGAGAAGGGGAGTGCACCCGATGACTGGAAGACTGGCATAATAGTCCCCCTATATAAGGGCAAAGGGGAAAGAGGAGTGTGTGGTAACCACCGAGGAATATGTCTTCTAAGCGTAGTAGGGAAGGTATTCAGTAGGGTAGTGATTGAGAGAGTGAGAGTGAGAACGGAGAAATGGATAGGCGATGAGCAGGGAGGTTTTAGGAAGGGAAGAGGATGTGTAGATCAGATTTTTACCCTGAATTGTGTTGTGGAGAAGTATCTGGAGAAGAAACAAAAGGTGTATGTTGCCTTTATGGACTTGGAGAAGGCCTATGACAGAGTGGATAGAGAAGGTTTGTGGAAAGTACTTAGAATATACGGAGTAGAGGGCAAGTTGCTGAAAGCAGTGAAGAGCATGTATGAGGGCGCAAAGGCGGCAGTACGTGTGGAGAGTGAGCAGAGCGAGTTCTTTGACCTGAATGTTGGTTTGAAACAGGGGTGTGTGATGTCCCCGTGGTTGTTTACTGTATATATGGATGGAGTTATGAAAGAAATACTATCAAGAGCAGTGGATGTTGGTGTATCGCTGAAAAGGGAGGGAATTGAGTGGAAGCTACCTATACTGCTGTTTGCAGATGATACAGTTCTGATGAGTGATAATGAATGGGAGTTGCAGGGTCTGGTAAATGAGTTTGGAACAGTGTGCGAAAAACGGAATTTGAAGGTAAATACGGGGAAGAGCAAGGTTATGGTCTTCGAAAGGGGTGAAGTCACAGAGTGTGAGGTGAAGCTGAACGGTCAGGCTATGGAGATCGTCAACTCTTTTAAGTATCTGGGCAGTGTGTTGAGTAAAGATGGGACTATGGATGAAGAGGTGCTGGAGAGGGTACAACAGGGGAAGAGGGTTGTAGGAATGCTAAAAGCAGTAACAAGAAATAGGGTGGTCAGTATGGAAGTGAAGAAGTCCTTGCATGACAGTGTGGTAATCCCGACACTGACTTACGGAAGCGAAGCATGGACGTTGGTTGAGAGACTCAGACCAAGAGTGAGAGCAGTGGAAATGAATTACTTAAGGAGTGCGTGCGGAGTTACATGGATGGATAGACAGACTAATGAGGAAGTAAGAAGGAGGTGTGGTGTGGAGGTAGATGTGCTGGAAAGTGTGAAAAGGAACAACTTGAGATGGTTCGGCCATATGGAACGTATGGAAAGCGAGAGAATGACTAAGAGGGTGTACGAGAGCGAGGTGGAGGGACAGAGGGGGAGAGGTAGACCGAATATGAGGTGGAAGGATGGAGTGAGGAAATACATGAACGAAGGCGGTGCTGGTTGGGGGGAGGGGCGTCGACTGACTGGGGACAGAGGTGCATGGGGGCGGTTCGTTCGTGGCCACCCCTTCGGGGATCACGGCGTCAGGCAATAGATAGATAGATAGATAGTATGTTAATTTTTTGGTTGTTTTGGAATTTTGCAATATATTCTGAATTCCGATTCTTGATAACAGGTGTCCAAGAAATCGGAGAATCCTTGGCCTAGCGTAGAAAGATTAGGCCTAGGCTAGGCTTATCTATAGCCTACCTTATCCATTCTTATTATATAAAAGCTAACCAATATAACCTCTTGTAGACCTATACACCTAAATTCAGTTCCTTTGCACTAATGTGGGAGGATTATGTGTTTTAGATCATAATAGTCAATAAGTCATTGACAAATCTTTTGTTTACATGGTGAAGACTCGGCAGACGACGTACGCTAAACGCTATTTTCACCATTATATATATTATTTATTAGTAATCTTTTCTACTTTAATGCATGAAAATAAAAAAAATTGTAATTGTATACACTTGTTTGTGTATTAAAACCGAGTAGTTAACTTAAATATTCAAATTTCATACTCGATCTCTAAAATTACGTGGACCTTGGACCCTTCGCGGAAGCAGGTAGGCTCCGTGGAGCGGGTGACCCCCAACATACTGCCATATACAACAGCCCTACCTTCAAGACGATGGAACGAACAAGTTCATAATAAAAGATTTTGCCCTCCCATTTGTACCCGCCGAACACATCAGTGAGGCATTCGACGCGCTAATGGACAACACTGGCACCATACAACTCGTGGAGTTAACCCTCCAGCCCCGGCGATGTACCGGTATTCCATATTTATTCCCCCAAATCCGGGGGTTTTGGCCGAAATACGTCTATGCCTAGGCTACCGCATCTTTGTTATTTTGCTTGCTTCCGCATTCCCGCGCATCCCCAAGCATAGATGTGTTTCATACCTGTATAATGGCGTTAAGTAGAGCTCTCTAAGTCAACTGGTTCAGTTGCGATGATGATTTCATTGGAGATAACTTTATGGCAAAAACAGACACTTTACACTACTTTTCGATACTTAACAATAACATACAGGCACACACGAACAAGCGACGCACTCCTTCTTGTGGTCGGAGATGCGCGGCGTCGGTCCAGCCGGCTGTTGTTTACATGCGTCGGACGGACGCCTCGCACACCAAGCTTACGGGCTTTGAGCTCATGGGTCCCTCAGAGCCCTACCGGGTAGCTCGGGGGGTGTTTTTTATGGGTGCCTCAGAGCCCTTCCGGGTATGATGGGTTAATGGACTATGTACAGCGCACATGGCTGATGAGCAATGTCTGGACGCCAGAGACATGGTCAATCTTTAGGCCTAATTAAAGCGTCCGCTCAAATAATGACGTCGAAGGGTGGCACCATCGCATGAATCACCGCGCCCAAGGCACTCCCCCCGTCTACAAACTGATCCCATTGCTGTTCAAGGAGGCCCAATTAGTACCTATCATTTCCATATTTGTCTCAGACAACAAACTGCGCCGGTACCATCAAACCAAATACCAGCAGCTCCAAGGATGCATCTTTGACTTGTGGGACAAGTACACTGCAAAAGACATCACCACTTCCAAGATGTTGAAGGCATGCGGGAAGATTTACGCCCCTACCCTACCCCTCAACCAGTAAAGTCTCGATGAACGAATTCATATAAGTGAATAAACACTAAACTGACATTGTGAATTGATTAATATGCATGTATTATAATTACAGTATATGTTCATATACATGCTGTAAATAAAAACATGATACAACAATACTTTTTGGTTCTTTAACAGTACTTTGTATAATGATGTCACACTTTAAGGCTGTCGGGGGGGTTGTATGTCCAAACGTTACGGTAAAATTATAAGGATATAATTGTGACCAACTATGACATAATTATACAATTCACGGCTATATTAACAAAAGTGGTCTTGGCATGGTCGGCAGGTCTCGCCAAATTGCCCCATACCATAACATGGGGCCGAGCTGTCCAAAAGTGGGCCGAGCTCTCCGAGCCGAGTTGTCCCATGGGCCGAGTCGTCCATTCACCACTTTTTATCCCTCGATTTACATAGGCCTAATCTAGTTTACAGTTGGTTCAACCAGCGGTGGTGTGAGGTCGGCAGCCCCCACCCATAATAGGCCTACTAAGATAGATTAGGTAAGGTTGTTAGGTTAGGATAATGAAAAACAAAAATTAGTTATTATAAACGACACTACTGCAGTGTTATGAGAAACAATTTATTAGGGAAAATAGGCACCAATAGATTCGCCATATTTTTCTCCATATAGTCCGCATGGAGGGTTTTCGTTATCGACAAATTGAAAAAATACCCACTTCACAGACAAATACACAAAAAATCTAAGTCAAATATGTCAAACAGGGGGAGGGGGGGGTGCAGCCCCCACCCATAATA
Organism: Paralithodes platypus; assembly: GCA_032716605.1. NCBI lineage: Eukaryota > Metazoa > Arthropoda > Malacostraca > Decapoda > Lithodidae > Paralithodes > Paralithodes platypus. Next base: position 31,100,466 of record CM064506.1, on the reverse strand, counting down.
CTAGAATAGGTTAGGTAAGGTTGTTAGGTTAGGCTAATGTCCTTTCAAATGGATATAGTAAACACTAGGATAGCCTATATCCGGTCAGAGGTAAGTACTGCTGTAGTCTCCTTGAATCTATATATCTATCTATTGCCTGACGCCGTGATCCCCGAAGGGGTGGCCACGAACGAACCGCCCCCATGCACCTCTGTCCCCAGTCAGTCGACGCCCCTCCCCCCAACCAGCACCGCCTTCGTTCATGTACTTCCTCACTCCATCCTTCCACCTCTCATTCGGTCTATCTGTCCCTCCACCTCGCTCTCGTACACCCTCTTAGTCATTCTCTCGCTTTCCATACGTTCCATATGGCCGAACCATCTCAAGTTGTTCCTTTTCACACTTTCCAGCACATCTACCTCCACACCACACCTCCTTCTTACTTCCTCATTTGTCTGTCTATCCCTCCATGTAACTCCGCACGCACTCCTTAAGTAATTAATTTCCACTGCTCTCACTCTTGGTCTGAGTCTCTCAACCAACGTCCATGCTTCGCTTCCGTAAGTCAGTGTCGGGATTACCACACTGTCATGCAAGGACTTCTTCACTTCCATACTGACCACACCCTATTCTTGTTACTGCTTTAGCATTTTCCTACACCTCTTCCCTGTTGCCCCTCTCCCGCACTTCTCGCTTTACAACACACTGCCCAATACTTAAAGAGTTGACGATCTCCATAGCCTGTCCGATCTGCTTCTCCTCACTCTCTGTGACTTCACCCCTATCGATAACCTAAACCTTGCACTTCCCCGCATTTACCTTCAAATTCCGTTTTTCGCACACTGTTCCAAATCATTTACCAGACCCTGCAACTCCCTTCATTATCACTCATCAGAACTGTATCATACGCAACACAAGTAGCTTCCACTCGATTCCCTCCCTTTTCAGCGATACACCAACATCCACTGCTCTTGATAGTATTTCTTTCATGACTCCATCCATATATACAGTAAACAACCACCAAACACACACCCCTGTTTCAAACCAACATTCAGGTCAAAGAACTCGCTCTGCTCACTCTCCAAACATACTGCCGCCTTTGCACCCTCATACATGCTCTTCACCGCTTTCAGCAACTTGCCATCTACTCCGTATATTCTTCTAAGTACTTTCCACAAACCTTCTCTATCCACTCTGTCATAGGCCTTCTCCAAGTCCATAAAGGCAACATACACCTTTTGTTTCTTCTCCAGATACTTCTCCACAACACAATTCAGGGTAAAAATCTGATCTACACATCTCCTTCCCTTCCTAAAAACCTCCCTGCTCGTCGCCTATCCATTTCTCCGTTCTCACTCTCACTCTCTCAATCACTACCCTACTGTATACCTTCCCTACTACGCTTAGAAGACATATTCCTCGGGGTACCACACACTCCTCTTTCCCCTTTGCCCTTATATAGGGGGACTATTATACCAGTCTTCCAGTCATCGGGTGCACTCCCCTTCTCCCATGCTAGTTTGCACATTTTCCATACCCATTCTATCACTATCTCACCACCATACCTCAACATTTCCCCACACACTCCATCTGTTCCTGGTGCTTTCCCCAACTTCACTCTTTTCATGGCTTCCCACACTTCTGACCTCCTGATCCCCACCTCCTCCTCCACTACTTCTCTTCTTCTCCTTCCCATACCATATCCAGTTATGTTTGTTGGCTCTTCATTCCTTACATTTAGCAACTCACTGAAGTACTCCCTCCATCTTTCGACTCTCTCTTGCTTCTCGGCTAGCATTCTCCCATTCTTATCTTTCACAACCTTACTGTTTCCCTTGCTACCTTCCCTAACTTTCTTGACTTCTTTCCAGAACAGTTTCTTACTCTCCCTCCATTTTACACTCAGATTCCTTCCAAATTCCTCATCTACTCTTCTCTTACTTTCCTTCACTACTCTCTTCACCACCCTCTTACTCTCCACTTACCTCGCTCGTTTCTCCTTGAATGCTACCCAAAATATAACGGTAAAAATTATAGGGAATAGGCCTAGGCTCGGCTGCTCGCACCCTTATTTTTCATGTTTTATCCTCCAGAATATTGAGAAATGAGTGTTTTCATGGCCTTAGTTATAATTCCAATGTGGGATACAGGATGGGTTGAGGGGCCCTCAGAGGAGTCAGAGCCCCCACCTCTTAACCCGGGAACGGCAAAGGTCCTCAATTAAGGTAATTACAGTATTTATAAGAAGACTTTTTTTTTTTTAGTTATTAAAAACGTATTCTAGCCTATGGTGTATTATATAATATATAAAAGCAATAGAACTGTTAAAATGACCTGGGAAGTGTATATTAAGCCGCTAACCTAGCCTAGGCTATTCTTGAGTTTTGAAATACAGTAGGCCTAGGCCTATTTTAGATGTCTAACGTTTAAAATAATAATATAAAAATATGTAGCCTAGGCTAGGAATAAAATTTTGTTATCATGATACAGAAAGTTCATTTGCATTATCACTAAAAAAAAACGGCGTCGTTTGACACCCTGTGGGGGGGGGGGGGCTTTGATTAGAATGGGTGTTTTCTCTATTAACCCTTCGTTCCCGGAAGGGCTCTTGAACGCCCATAAAAAAGCATACCAGAGCTGCCCGGAAGGGCTCTTTAACGCCCAGTGGTTGAAAGCCTGTGAGCTTGGTGTGCGAGGCGTCGGTCTAACGCATGTAAACAACAGCCGGCTGGACCGACGCCCCGGATCTCCGGCCACAAGAAGGAGAGCGTCGCTTGTTCGTGTGTGCCTGTATGTTGTTGTTAGGTATCGAAAAGTAGTGTAAAGTGGCTGTTTTTGCCATAAAGTTATCTCCAATGAAATCATCATCACAAATGAACCAGTTGACTTAGAGAGCTCTACTTAACGCCATTCTACAGGTAAAAAACACATCTACGCTTGGGGATGCGCGGGAATGCGGAAGCAGTCAGAATAACAAAGATACGGTAGCCTAGGCTTGACGTTTTTCGGCCAAAAACCCCGGGTTTCGGGGAATATATATACAGTATAATACATAGCCGTGCCTGGAGGGTTCATATCGGGTTTTATAAATGTGATCAAAATTATTCTCCCACAGTGGATTAGGCTAGGCCTATACTGTCACGAGTACAGTATAAGGATTCCATAGACCTACATTGTCCCTAATAAATTATGTATAGGCTAGCCTAATAAGGCTGCGAGGCTGCGAGCCTAGCTTATTCCCTATAATTATCAAAATAGGCCTAGGCTAACTAGTAAAAAGGCTGTCCGTGGTCTCTTCGATTTTTACCGAAAAACCATGGAAAAATTAGTGGTAGCCTAGCCTAGTTTCGGTAATATTTTTCAATAAAACACTAGGCCTAGGCCTAGGCTATAATCTTCGAAAAAAAAAGACATGGTAAATAAGGCTGGTGTGACGTGTAGGCCTAGTAATATTAAACGGTAGCCTACCTGATTTGATTCTTTGTGTTGCTGTTGGTGTTGCAGTTGAGGGGTGTCGCCGCGCCTAGGCCTATACCAGCCCCTCCAACGTGTTGGCCTAAGAGTGTAGCAGGGACGCACCAAGCGCCCTGTCCACAGGAGGAAGTCACACAAGAGGAGAACAACCGCTCGTCAGGGACCCCCTGGCCACTAAGGGTCAGATTGGAGATGCAAGGATCGTGTGGCAGTATTGTGGCAGTATTTTGTAAACACTAAAATTATGTATAGCCTAAATACGTGGAAATAGAATCTTCATTAGGCGTGAATGTCAAGACATAGAGGCCACGGATTTCATGATATTGCTTCCCTTCGACACAGTTGCCAATTCATACTGTTCAGTTGTAAGCTATGGCCCGCAGTACCAAACGTTCCCTTCCCTCGAAGGTATCCTTCCTTTCAAAATTCGTAGTATAGAAACATTCTTTGGGAATTGTTTGGCTTAGCGAATGCTTTCGTAAACGGTCGCCGCGACCGTTTACGTCCAATATTATTGGAATCTGAAGAGGACCTTCGACCCTTCCCTTCGATGGTCGTCGGATCCCTTCGTTTGCTAATTTAATTTTATTCTTTGTATTATTGTTTCAATTCGTAAATTAAAGGTTACAGTAGACAATCTTTAATGCAAATCAATTGCATAATGTACGAAACTATTAATATATATTAATATGGGTTACAATTAGCACATTTCCAAAGACTTTGGATATATCTTCAATGACGATGTTGAACTTGACATGAGCCGTTGTACAGGCACCTTCACCTGAGGCCTATGTCGGCCAGCCTTGAGAACTTGTAGATCGCTTCATCAGATTTTATTAGCCCGATTACTACCCGGATAAGGAAATTCACGACATTCCATTATACTTGCTTGTATTTTGGGCTTGGAATCCTCATTTGGTGACTATTATTATCTCTCTAGTTGAGGCATATTTCCTGAAATAAGTCTTGCAAATGACGAGGATGGGTGTGAATGGGATCTGCCATGTGTGGGCCTGTCAGCTCTGCAGACTCGTTATATATGTTCATTTATGGAAGTATTTAAAGTAGGCCTAGGCCTAGCCCAATCAGGGAGAACATGTTAGTCCCTATTTATAGCCTACTTTAGTAGGGTAGGCTAGGCCTATATTTTTTAATCCAATAGGCCTAGCCTATGTTAAAATAGCCAACAATAGGGTACCTAGGTTAACAAGTCCCAGATATTGAAAGAAAAAGTGGTAAAAATTGAAGAGACCTTGGACAGCCTTTTTAACTAGGCCTAGGCTAGGCCTATAATTATGTTTTGTTAGGTTAGGTAAAAAGGCCATCGTTGACTATTTTAACATAGGCTAGGCCTATTGGATTAAAAAATATAGGCCTAACCAGCCTACCCTACTAAAGTAGGCAATAAATAGGGACTAACATGTTCTGCCTGATTGGGCTAGGCCTACTTGAAATACTTCCATAAATGAACATAAGATAACGAGTCTGCAGAGCTGACTGGCCCACACACGGCATATCCCATTCAGACCCATCCTCGTCAATTGCAAGACTTATTTCAGGAAATAGGCCTATGCCTCAAATAGATAGATAATAATGGTCACCAAATGAGGATTCCAAGCCAAAAATACAAGCAGCAAGTATAATGTAATGTCGTGAATTTTCTTACCTGGGTAGTAGGCTAATTGGGCGAATAAAATCTGATGAAGCAGTCTTAAGGACCTATCCATATGGAAGCATACAACAGGAGTTGTGATTAGATGATACAATATTTTATAACGGGTACCTATGCTATGTATGTAAGAATTGCAATAAATTATATGAAATATATTGTTCATTCTTTATGCGGTACCTATAATTGTCCAAGCATCATATATTTAGTCATTTATAAAAGTAAACCTGCCTACTAGACTTTCTGTTTTTGGTACTGTAGCCTATAGTACTGTAGACAGGGCAGGTGTCAATTTGATGCACAATAAGTATTGAAAATAAATGGTTTTCTATATTAGCCTAGTCAAAGGGGGTGATCACATTACTATTAACTTGAAACCCGAAACTTTATGATATTGCTGCACTGCCACTGAATGGTACTAGATTAAAACCTGGCACTTTTCATGTAGCAGAACTGTACAGTATAAAACTTGGGGCAAATTGGTGCAGCTGTGGTAAGCAGTATCGTTAGGCTACACTACTTCAAGAAACCTATCATAGCCTAGGCCTATTCCAAATTTGTAGGTTAGGTTAACTCAGAAATCGCTTTCCCCATTAGCTAACCTAACATAAGAAAATGGGAGTCTGCAGAAAGCCGATTGGCCTAAGCAAGGCAGATCCCTGTCCCACACAACCCCAATTACAAAGCCCAATTATAGGCTCAACACTCTAATACCCTGAGGATCATCTTACCAAACCGGTTAGAGATTAACGCAGGATTACGGGGGTCTGCAGAGCGCTGATTGGCCCAACCCGGCTGATCCCCCTTCACACCCAACCCTTCTCGTCCATATGCTTATCCAATTTTTTCTTAAAGCTCCCTATCGTTCTTGATCCCACTATATCACTTGGTAGCCTATTCCACCCATCTACAACTCTGTTACCAAACCAATATTTGCCTATATCTTTTCTGAAACTAAATTTATCTAATTTGAAACCATTGGTACGAGTTCTTTCGCTATCACTGAGCTTTAGTACATTTGTCATGTCCCCTTTGTTAATCCCACTAACCCACTTGAACACCTCTATCATATCCCCTCTAACTCTGCGTCTCTCTAACGAATGTAAACCTAATTTCTTCAACCTTTCTTCATACGGAAAATTTCTAATATTATGGATAATTTTTGTCATTCTACGCTGAATTTTCTCCAATGAATCCATGTCCATTCTGTAATAAGGACACCAAAATTGGACAGCATAATCCATATGGGGTCTCACTAATGACAAGTAAAGTTTTAAGATAACATCAGCAAAACCTTGGCTATATTAATTTGCCAACAATTTTGCATTGTTTAAAGAGTAGGCTACATGTTGATTAAATATGCAAGTTCCATGGAGATTAAAAAATACTATTTAGCCATGAAATCTTTTTCTATAATTAGGCTAGGATAGGTGACTATCCCTAGATGTCTAAAGCCGATGAGAACAATTGTGTGATCCAAACACTCCCCTGCTAAATTTTTGGAAAAACTCGGAGAGTCGGAGGTTACCTCGCTTGGATAGCTAAAATAGATTAGTTTTATTAGGTTACCATGGTTATTATAAACTAAATAATCCACTAGCCTCTCATGCCTAACCCATCTTCCAAAATCCAACCCTGGTAACCTCTTAAGGTTAGGCTAGGCCTACCCTGTTTTCAGTAGTTTTAATATATCAAGATAATTACTTTAACAATATAGGCTAGGCCTAGGCTAAATTCTCATCAAAATTGCTCATAGGCTAGCCTATGTCCAATTTAAGCATTTCTTACTATGAAATGGAGGACTCGAAGCTTTACCTTTCCCATTTGGGAAGGGTCAGCCAGGGGATAGATAGCCTATGGCAATTTACAGCCCACTATCCTAGCTCTGGCCCTTTTTGAGTTAGAGATAGGCTAGGTTAGATTTCACAATTTATGGCCATAGGCCTAGATCTACTTGGAACAGGTGAACAGGGCTAGGCTTGAATATAACAGAAAAGCTTGCTTGATATTATAACCAAGCCACTTTTCCAGAGAGCCAAGCACAACCCAATTATTCAGCGAAAATCCATACCACAACCCCATGGCTATTCCTAAACTCAAAAATTGATTGGTGGTTGAAGGGAAATTAGGCTAAGGGAAATTCAATGGTCCTCTGGGGAATCACTAGGGCCTAGGCTACCTTATTTTCGTCAATTGAGAATGTCCTAAATACAGAATAATAAGATTAATGCAATAAACTGGGTAAATAATACACCAGGGACCATCACTTTATTAAGATTCGATTCCGTCTGTACTCCCGTGAGGCTGCCCGAGGCAGTAATTTGTAAACAAAACATTCCTCAGGTATACCAACCGTAAGAAATGCACCGCGGCGAGTTTGACAGGCTTACCAACCATACGTCCGACGGCATCGCACGAGAGATTCTCACAAGGAAGCAACTGGTGGTACCACCTTCACGTGCGAATCCGTCGTGCGAATCCTTCGTCGAAGGGATCGCACGATTATCTGGTACTGCGGGCCTATGAGTCTTTTCAACTGCACCTCCCTTATATTCTTTCTTTGGTTATCTTATTTGTGTCGTGCCGTTCAGTTCAGTTCAGTTGAAATTCGGGAAGTTTAGCCTTAACGTCGGCACTTCCCTAAGAGGTTTTGTTATTTTTCTTTTTGTGACTTTGTGACGTGCTCATTTGTCTAAAAATAAATATATCTCATTTTTCATCCCTTTTTCTGAAATCTTCTTTCTTCTCTCTTCAGTCTTGTTTCTTCTCTCGTCTTCCTTCATTCTTGTTTCTTCTCTCTTCAGTCTTCTTATTTCAGTTCTTTCAATTTTTTCTCTCGTACTCTCCACATTTGATATATTGTCTGTTTCACTCTATCGCTTATTTCTTTGTTAAATAAAAGATGTCTGATGACTTGGTTTTCATTTTCAATATAAGGCTGTTGGAACCCTGGATCTATTATTCTGCATGCTTTATAAAATGAACAGTGTAGTAGAAAATGTTTTAGGTCTTCTGTTCCTTCCTTACACATATCGCATTGTGTCTCTCCTCCCACATGCCTATTTCTATCTTTTAGATTTAAGTTATTTGTCCTACATCTGTAAAATATTATAGATGCCTGTGTGTTGTCATAAATATCTTCCTCGCTCTTAATCTCCTTTTATAACTCCTATACACTTCTAGGCTACTCTTCTCTGCCAACTCCTCTCGCCATCTTCCCGAATCCCAGTCCAGAACTCTTTTTCTAATGTCGTCCTTCTTAATATTTGCTAAATTTGTTTCTCCTAACTTCAAATTCCCTACATACTTTCTAATTTCTGCAGTCCAGGGATCTTTACTATTTCTAAGTTTTTCCTCTGTGATTCTTCTTAGCAAGTCATTACTTTCCTCTCCTACTAAATATTTAAGATATTTTATGTTACCTTCCATAATTCTTGCCTCCATTGATGAGGCTCCTATTTCACCCCTTAAGGTTACCTTTTGGGCATATCTGGGTGCCCCTAATATGTGTCTAAAAACCCTATTCTCTATATTTTGTAATTTATTTATTTCTGTTTTTGAAAAACCTATAACATTCGAGCCATACAGGACTGCTGGTATCACAATACTTTTCCAATATGTTTTTCCAATAAGTATCTTATTACAACTTTGTGATATTACCGGGTATGTAAGGTTAGCCATTCTATTTGCTTTATCCAAAGCTTCTATTTTCTGGGTTTTAAAACATTTGTTATTATCATTAACTGCTGAGGGCAACACTGAGACTAAGTTCACTAAAATTTGCTGTTCTTGTTGCACTCTAGTTAGGGTGGGAAATGAGATTTTTATGTGTTGTGAAATGGTGTTCAACGTTGCATCCAGATCACCTTCGTACTTTGTGTCCTGAATACGGGTGTGGGCGACGAAGATGCCCAATGAAGGTTTGATAGCTTCAATCAGTATGGGCCTGAATTCGGCCCACGTGAGGGTAGGGGTTACCTGGTATGCGACTAGGGAAACGGCTTTTCCCAAGTGCGTAAGTGTTACGGCGATTTTTTCTTGATCCGTATTATACGCCAAATCTAGCACAGGCTTTACAATGTCCATGTAAGTTTCTATTCCGTAGGTTTCCCCATCGTATTTCGGAATGGGAATGTGAGAACGGGTTGCCATCTTGATGTTATTTTCTCTCTATTGCTTCGAAAATGCACTGCAATGAAATCCTCTATCCGAATCAAGAAACACCGCTGCCGCCAATGTTATGCCCTGCTTTTATACAGGATTAACTTGGTATAGGTGAGTTCTGCAAGATTGGGTATATAGGACTTCACGCACAGTACACAATAGAATCAACCGATGGTATAAATAACATCACAGTAATGGTGTATAATGCAGCTTTATTCTCCAAAAACACTAGGTAGAATAATGGTTATATGTGCACTTGAAACAATGGTAAATTGAATAAGTCAGATACATAGCTTTGGACTTTTACAATCTCTAGCACTTCTCGCAGATTTGGATGGAGGTTCACTTCCCACTTCCAACGTTCAGGTATTATACTTCTGATCACCTTATTTGTAAGATATTAGAGTACACGAATCACGCGGGTTAGGTATCTCGCTGTATTAACTCTCTGGTAATATGACTCTCAATCTAGGATGAAGGTATAGGTAATAATAGGTTATAGCCCAAGAATTAACGTAAAGGGATAACTGTAGCTAGTTGCACTGGTCTAGTATATTTGGCTGTTTAGGTAACACTTTAGACCGAAAAATATCAGTGAGGGCGAATCAGGTTTCTGGTGGTCACAATCACTTCTTTCACAATTGCTTTTGCTCGAGCCGTAGTCCTAATGTGGACTTATTTCTTTGGCGAGGTAAAACCTGATGGCAAGAATAATTACGGGAGTCAGTTCGCCTAAACTAAATTTCATTGATATATATTTGTTAGTAGTCTTGGAAAATCCAACGTCAAGGCTATTAACCTAATTGCAATGACGACTTGTCTATTTTGACTGCTATGTCGTCATTCCAACCGCGGTTAAAAAGAAAACGTCTAGAGTCTACTCCTTATCTTGCTCTAGGAGACGTTGTACATTAACCAAAACTACCACCGAAGGTGAAAAAAGCATAGAAGAGAAGAAAAAGGGGTTTACCTTAGTTACCGCTTAAGGCCCATCCCGTGTTCCGTCATGTGCAGATCCCTGTCGAACGTGCGCATGAGCGACCCTCTCTTGTCATCATTTTTTCACGCGCTCCATTGAATGAAGTCGCTTTTGTTGTGCTCCTTTAATTCACCCTGTTTAGGTTCGTTTCGGCTTATCTGGCCTTCTTTTTGTTAGACAGATGTTACGTGATCTAGGGCACACGTAAATGGGCTCCTAAGTGTGTATCATGGAGACGCGTGTGGAAATAGCCTACCGAAGGTACGGGGGCGCCTGGCGTTCCTCGTATATGTTTTTCATTCTTTCTCTTTTCATATTCTTTTTTCCTGTTAGTCTGGGCATAGTTTAGCTTTTAGCTTAATTTAGCCTAGCTCGTTTCTCATTCAGGAATTGCTATGCCCCTATGAGTTTTCATTTTTTCATAGCCTAGGTGTACCGTTGGTAAACAATCTGAGATTTCGTTTGTGGCGGTGCTGTTTGTAGAGTTTGTGTCGGCCGCATTATTAGCGTTATTCCCGAGTCCCCCCTTTCGAGTCCTTCACTGTGTCTCAAGGGCCTGGGCGACAGGTGGTTCGTGATACTCCAGGAGTAACCCACGGGGGCCCCTCCTTCACACCACAGGGTTTTTCGCCCCTGACACATTCTCTGCTCACGGCTAGGCCACCCTTTTTCTCACCAGTTTCATTTACTGGTTTTTGTTTTCTCTTCCTGTTTCACCTCCATCCTTTCATAGTCTTTTGCCCAATCCAGGGGTACCTCACAGGGGCCCCTGTTTGTGCGAAACCACCCTCCCTGCCACTTCTCCTCATGGGCTTTGCTCTATCTCTGTGGGTTGGGTGGTTCCTGGGGGATGTGCCTCCTCTCCTCTGGTGTGTCTTCCTTGCCTCTCCCTTTACCGGTTGAGTCAGGATAAATTCAAGGAAGACACTGCTCAGCTTGATGGCCATCATTGCTTGGAGTTCATAAGGAGATGACGCATTTTTTGTGGCCTTTTTTGGGAGGTTTGACGTACCTCCCAACCTACCAAATAGGAAAACCTACTATTTGGTAGTAGTCTTGGAAAATCCAACGTCAAGGCTATTAACCTAATTGCAATGACGACTTGTCTATTTTGACTGCTATGTCGTCATTCCAACCGCGGTTAAAAAGAAAACGTCTAGAGTCTACTCCTTATCTTGCTCTAGGAGACGTTGTACATTAACCAAAACTACCACCGAAGGTGAAAAAAGTATAGAAGAGAAGAAAAAGGGGTTTACCTTAGTTACCGCTCAAGGCCCATCCCGTGTTCCGTCATGCGCCGATCCCTGTCGAACGTGCGCATGAGCGACCCTCTCTTGTTATCACATCTCACGTCAGCAGAAGAACGCGGATGGGCAGGGGTCCGGCGTGAGGGAGGGTATTATGTACGTTGGATTTTCCAAGACTACTACCAAATAGTAGGTTTTCCTATTTGGTAGGTTGGGAGGTACGTCAAACCTCCCAATTTGTTAGTAGTCTTGGCAAATCCAACGTCAAGGCTGCATAACAAATAGGAGGAGGACATCCAAGCCCAACCTACCAAAAAAACCAATGCATAAGACAAAATTATGAATGACAAAGAAACACAATTTAAACAAGAGAGTTTAATAAAAGAGTGAAAAACTGAGGAGTAGCTAAAAAGAGCAGTTTTAACACGTGCCCGTCATTCATAGTAATGCAAAACCATAGACTTGTCTTAAACCAAAAAGTACTGTACACAAAATCCCTTTTCTTCCAAAATGAACAAAAACACTGATCACAAAAACAAAACACAATTAACAATGAGGCAAAAACACTTATGTACTGTATACATATAACATAACCCCAAACTTGTAATCCAGTGTTGCAAACCCGTACTTCCCTCCCCCCCTTTTCGAAAGAAAACAAAGGAAAAGAAAAAGTGACGAGGGGGGAAGACCAGGCAACTTCGCGAGAACCCTAGGAAACACGACTCCCGAGAGCTATCACAGGCCGAGGGGGTCTAACAATGGACATGGAGAGGTAGGAGGAGACGAAGGTATGGACAGAAGACCACAAACCAGCCGAGGCGACGTCAGGCAACGAACGAGTTTGCAGGAACCGTAAGGAGGCAGCAAAGGATCGCACATCGTGCGCAGAACCCCGACAAGCAGGGTTTACTGGCACGAATGACCCGACAAATGTGGCGGCCTATCTGTACCTTCGAGAGCCTCCTACCAGTCCGAGGAGACACCCACACAGCAGTACCCGAAGTCGGAGCCACAGACTCAACATAGGAGTGCAAGGCCTGCACCGGGCACAACACATGGTGAGTATGCCCACGCTTTAAAGCCTGGATGGTAAAAGGCTTGAAAACGTGGGTCTCTCTCTCATTCTTGGCAACAAAATGAGGGGAGGGGGCTAACGTGACGACATTCAAGGACGGGGAGAATCGCATGCATTCCTGGGACCGCGACATGGCAGCTAGTTCAGACACCCTATCCCCAGTGGCCAGAGCGACAAGGAAGAGTGTACGCTCGAGCAACTGAACCGGTGTAGTGTCCCGTGTATATGTGTGAGAAGCCAGAAGGTCCAGAGCACGCCCCAGATCCCACTGAGGAGGGATCTGGCGCGGAGGCGGACGCTCCCTGAAGGCAGCCTTCATGAAGGAATCCAGCTCCTTCGGTGGAACGACCAGCCCAGTGACGGACTCAAAGACCTCCCGGATGGCAGACAAGTGGTTACGTATAGTGTTGACTTGAGAGCGACGTGTACGGAAGAGGTGAAACAAGTAGTGTAGGACGAGGGAAGGAGAGCTAACAGTCTGGTGAGTGTCCTGTATCCACCTAGTAAAAGACCTCCAGTGGGACTCGTAAGTCCCCCAAGTCGAAGACGTCCATGAACGCTTCAGGAAGTCAGTCAGGTCCCGTCCGTGGACTGGGAGCCACCGTGCCTCACGAACATCCACGATGCGAAGGCCAACGAGGTCCGCAGGTCGCCAACCTGGCTCAAGTGGAAGTTTGAGAGAGGGAGAGGGACCGGACTCGGGCACCACCGCTTCAACTGGGAGTACCAAGCCTGGGCCGGCCACAGAGGCGCTATCAGCCAGACTCTGCCGCAGTACAGCCGCAGTCGCGCGAGGACTTTGCACATCAACAGTGCGTCTGGTGGCGGAAATATGTATATCGACTGCCACCTGTTCCAGTCTTCCATGAAAGCGTCCGGACCCCCCTCCGGAGTGCGAGTCCGGAGGGACAGGTACTGAGGCAACTTGCGCGTCTCCTTCGATGCGAACAAGTCGACCTCCGGAACACCCCAGGAAGCTGCGAGGTCGTCGAATACAGTCTGTTTCATTGCCCATTCTACAAGAACGCCCCGTCCTCGCGACAGGGCGTCCGCCCACAGGTTGGCAGTCCCGGGCAGGTAGGAGGCGTGCAGGGAGATGTTGTGTCGGTTCGCGAGGAAGAACAACTTCTCTGAGATCCCCAACAGAGTCAAAGACCTGGAGGACCCCTGCTTTTGGATACAGTGGACAGCTGTCTGATTGTCCATCCTGAAGGCCACCGACTTTCCCCGAAGGGCCAGCGCGTGGTCCCTCAGGAAGAACAAGGGAACCAACAGTTCGAGGGCATTGATGTGTAGGTGTGTGTGTCCCACCCATCTGCCGTGATGTTGATGTCCCAGGTTTGATTGGTAACCCCACCCCACCTCGCTCGACGCATCTGTATCTACCCAGATCGTCGGCGGGGGGGCGGTCCAGGGCACAGCCGCAGAGAGCGTGCCCCGAGCAACCCAGTGTCCTAAGTGTCTGTGAATGGTACGCGGGATCGGCATGAGCCGATCCATAGGGGCCAACGGAAAAACCTTGTTGCCCATGAGTATCAGGCGGCGCAGCCTGAGCCTCCCTAAGGGAATGGTCAGAGCGGCCCAATTCAGCGAACCCACTAACGAGTCCCAGATCCTCCTCGTGAGGGAGACCGAGTGCAACACGGCGAAGACCTTCCTGCGAAGTTTCACCGCGTTTGGCTGACTCTGGGTCACTGTAGCGTTGGTCAGATCCCATTCGAGACCTACCCACGTCACGACACGCGACGGGGTCAGGCGCGACTTGGGAATATTGATTTTGAACCCTAACTGTGTGATGTGTGTTGAACTACTGTGAGGGTGTCGTGGACGCACTGTTCTAGGGTGTCTGAAACTATCAACCAGTCGTCCAAGTAAAACAGGATCTGGAGGCCGCCCCTGAGGAGAGGATCCAGAGCCTGCTTTACCAGTTTCGAGAAGATCCGCGGCGCGATGTTGAGACCGAAGGGAAGTCTGTCGAACATGAACACACGATCGGAAGTCTGAACGGCCAAGAATCGCTGGAAACGAGGATGGATCGGAACGTGCCAATACGCATCCTTGAGGTCCAGCGACACTACCCACGACAGAGGTCGCAGGGCCAGTCGTACCTGGTGCACCGTCAGCATCCGAAACCGTGTGTTCACGATGTGCCCGTTGAGGGCCGACAGATCCACCACCGGTCGCATCGCGTCGCAGTCCTTCTTTGGTACCAGAAAAACACGGGAGAGGAAAACCGGTAGACCGGCTTTCACCTCCTTGACGATTCCCTGCTCGTGCATGGATGTAATCACGTCGGCCACCTCCGAAGAGACAGGCCGGCTTCGTTGACAAGAGCTGAGTGGGGGTCTGGACTTCCATCTCCAGGTTAGACCCCTCCGTGCAATCTTCCGCCCCCACGTCCCTCGTGGCCACCGAAGGGCGCAAGGGCGAAAATAACCTGTGGGAGCCCCCGAGATGAGGTGAGCGACCCTTTCTGCGAGGCGAGAAGGAGAACAAGGAGGAGACCGACCTGGAGAACCTACACATTTTTTGACGTGGAGGGTCCCCCGGTACGGTCCCTGCGGTCATAAGATCCACGTTGACCACCCCTACCCCCCCCACCTCGCCGAAAAGGGCGGGTCACCCCATCCCCTGTCCGTCGTGTGTCAGACCCCGTCGAAGTGCGGCCGGAAGTGGAAGGCTGGCCAGCCCCTTCTCGGCGGGGATGAAAGGGAGCAGGAGCAGAAGTGCGAGGCGGAACCGACGCTCTGGCCGGCAACTTCCCTTTCCTGCGCCCTTTCTTGGCGGCAGCAGTGGCGGCAGCACCCCGAAGGGGACCGGCAGAAGGACGGGACTGCGAAGACCCCGGTCGCGACACAGCGCGTCTTTGCGTGTCGTAAGCAGGGTCCGCTGACAGAGAAGCGTAGCGTTCCCAAGCATCCTGCGCAAAAAGCCCCGATGTATATAGCTCAGAGTATAATAGACCCTGACGAATATCCAAAGGGGCCTTCCGGCAGAACGAGGACCTTACCGTCTGGCGTTGTCGAGTTGCCTCGCACAAAACCGCCTTCAGCTCGGGAACCAAAGACACCGCGAGCTGAAGGTGGATCCGCCGAACGTGGTCCAAGCCCTCGCGAAGATCGCCAGGTGCAGTCGCCTCGATAAGTCGCAGGTGGTGAACAGACGTCTGGAGGGAACCTAAAAGACAAGACAATAAGTTCGCCACCCTCTGCCGCAAGGTAAAATCCCTGTCGACAGAGGACTTATCTGGGTGGGAGAAGAACGGGTTAGCAATAGCACAAATTTCAAGTTTGGGAGCGCTAATCCAGGACCAGAACTTGCCATCCAATCCGCCGACAGATACCAGAGGAGGCAAAAGCAGTGACGACTCTGGGGGAGGGACTGAAATAGATCTGTCGACGGAACGGTTGGCAAAGTCTAAGGCCTCAGCAAACCAGGCCTCCAATGGGAGAGGGTTATCGAGCACGACGGCTAAGCCAGGCTTACCGTCGTCGCACAAACCCGTCCCATAGGAGGACAGTCCCGTTAACACAGCCAGGGACTGAACATCCTGAAGGATGTCCTGGCGGCTGAAGTCTGACCAGAGCTTAGTCCGAGGAGCAGACGGGGGCTTGGGCTTCACCGAGAAGTACTGAAGGTCAGTCCTCGTCGGGTACGCCCGCACCTCCACGTCGGCCACCTGACCATCCACCCTGATCGCCCTGAACTGCATCTTGTCATTGATTTGGACCGACCAGTCCAAAGGTAGGGCCCTCTCACCTGACGGGAAGTCGGTAGCACGCTCCGGGTGGGAGGCCTGCACCCCCTTCCAAACAGCCAAGGAGCCATAGAGGAGCGGCATAGTCCGCGACGGGACCTTGGCCTTTTGGATGGGGGGCAAGCGCGGACCCTGCCCTAGCAGACGGAGGACCCCCGCATGTGAGACAGTAGGGGCAACCACCTGAGCCAGGGCAGGAGCAGTACTAGCCGACGACCGGGCAGGCGGAGAAGCAGGGCGAGAAGGAATGTGGTCCACCGCAGAGGGGAGGGGGACCAAAGCAGGGGCAGGTTGGGTGAGGCGCTGAGGTTGTGTCACCGCCAAGAAGCGCGATAAGAGGGATTCTTGCATCGCCTCCAAGCGCGCGTCGAAGTGAGACACAACCCACCCCTGCATAGCCGAAAATCGATCCGAGAGAGGCGACCCCCTCGAAGATAGTTCGGCCCGCAGGGGCGAGCGTGAGCGAGAGCGAGACCCACGACACGAAACAGCAGCGTCGCGGCCCAAAGAAGGCGAGCGACGACGGCCGTGACGGTCCTGAGGGTCTCGTTCCCGATCACTAACGCCCGAGGGGGAAACATCACCATCCCCCTCTTCCAGCGACACGTCAGCCCCCGAGAAAGGGGACCCCGAAACCTCGCTATACTCCACCGAGTCAAGCGGCGGGGTACCCTCACGGGGAGCCGGCAAGCGAAGATCAGGAATAGAAGAAGGAAGAGGAGCAGGATGACGGGAGGGGGAAGGCTGGCCGGGTGAAAGGAGGTCAGAAGGAGCCGCGGGGGGAAACAGAGCAAGGATCCCCGGGGCTGAGAGAACAGGGCGGCCCGACACCGAGGCGGAGGAGGGAGGAACCTCCACCTTGGGACGAGACCGAGAAGGAAGAAGAGGCACTGAAGCAGGAGAAGTAGGAGGAGAAGCAACTACATCCTGGCGGACCCTCCTGGACAGAGTAGAAGGAGGGAGCAGAGGGCCAGCTACAGCATGAACATCCGCGCGAGTAGTGGACAAATGAAGAGGACGTCTTTTGTGCAGGGGAAGCGGGCGGAAGGTAGTAGAGCCCCTATCCGGAGAGGCCAGGGGAGGGCGTACAGGGGCAGAGACGCTAAACCCGGCCTCAGGGCGAGAACCATGACGAGGGCGAACGGCGGAGTCAAGGTGAGCAGGCGGACGAGGAGGGGCAGTAGAGGACGAGCGGCGAGGAGAGCGAGAGCGTGGACGGAGCTGGGGATCCACCCGACGATGCGACGACCGACCACGGGACCCAGGGAGGAGGGCCCGAGCAGGGAGAGGGCCAGGAACACGGACCCCAGACGGGTCAGGGATGCCCAGGGCGACGCGGATCCGGTCGTCAACAAAGGCCGGGGAACGGTGGCCCACAGTCCTGATGTGGTGGGAGACCACCGCCCACACAGACTGAAGGGATGCAGAGGCCACCGCCGCGTCAGAGGAACCAGGGTGATGGTCCACCACATCCACCAGGTCCATACACGGCCCACACAAAGCCGGGAGGTAGGCCGTAGAGGACACACATTGCGAAATGTCGCAAGCAGGACCTGTGGCAGTCCAAACACGGGGAGCCACAGCCCTGGCGAAAGCAAGGCATCCCACCTGCAAGGGAAGAACACACACCATAAGCAGCACGTAGACGGAGTAAGTGAAGATAATGTCCAATAAAAACCAGGGAATGAGCATGGGTAAACAGGAACACACACGCAAACTGGAAGTCGTACTCACTCTAAACCGGGAGCACCGATGGAGGTGAGGAGGGCGGGTGAGGCGGAAGAGCACAAGCAGAAACCTGCAAAGATGGAGAAAGTGTTAACCACCACTCAACACCTCACATGCAGGGTCCATAACACCAGGCAAGTGCATACACCAATATAGTACCAGGCAACAAGATGACACAAAAAAGGGTCACCGGGAAAGCCAACTATAACCGCAAATTTGCGGGCCAATGGAGGCATAACCGTACCGACACAACCCTCCCGCCTCACCGCGAGACCCCCCCAGCGATCCCCGCAATTTTGGGGGTAGCCGAATCGTCCGTGGACCGAATCGAGCACTCCGCAAATTTGCGGGACCGGCCGAGATGGTCCGGCGCCGAAAAAGCGAGAGGAGCGTCTAGGTAATACCAACACAGTCCCAGAAAAAAGCGTCAACTCCTTATGACTCCAAGCGACGATGGCCATCAAGCTGAGCAGTGTCTTCCTTGAATATCCTGACTCAACCGGTCAAGGGAGAGGCAAGGAAGACACACCAGGGGAGAGGAGGCACATCCCCCAGGAACCACCCCACCCACAGAGATAGAGCAAAGCCCATGAGGAGAAGTGGCAGGAAGGGTGGTTCGGCACAAACAGGGGCCCCCGTAGGGTACCCCAGGATTGGGCAAAAGGGAATGAAAGGATGGAGGTGAAAACAGTAAGGGAACACAAAAACCAGTAAATGAAACTGGCGAGAAAAAGGGAGGCCTAGCCGTGAGGAGAGAATGTGTCAGGGGCGAAAAACCCTGTGGTGTGAGGGAGAGGCCCCCGTAGGGTACCCCTGGATATCACGAACCACCAAGCGCCCAGGCCCTGGAGACACAGTGAAGGCTCGTAAGGGGGGACTCGGGAATAACGCTAATAATGCGGCCGACACAAACCCTACAAACAGCACCGCCACCACGAAATCTCAGATTGTGAACCAACTGTACACCTAGGCTATGAAAATATGAAAACTCATAGGGCATAGCAAATCCTGAATGAGAAACAAGCTAGGCTAAAATAAGCTAAACTATGCCCAGACTAACAGGAAAAAAGAATATGAAAAGAGAAAGAAATGAAAAACACATACGAGGACCGCCAGGCGCCCCCGTACCTTCGGTAGCTATTTCCACACGCGTCTCCATTAAACACACTGAGGAGCCCATTTACGTGTGTCCTAGATCACGTTACATCTGTCTAACAAAAAGAAGGCCAGAAAAGCCGAAACGAACCTAAAACAGGGTGAATTGAAGGAGCACAACAAAAGCGGACTCAACAATGGCGACGCGTGAAAAAATGATAACAAGAGAGGGTCGCTCATGCGCACGTTCGACAGGGATCGGCGCATGACGGAACACGGGATGGGCCTTGAGCGGTAACTAAGGTAAACCCCTTTTTCTTCTCTTCTATACTTTTTTCACCTTCGGTGGTAGTTTTGGTTAATGTACAACGTCTCCTAGAGCAAGATAAGGAGTAGACTCTAGACGTTTTCTTTTTAACCGCGGTTGGAATGACGACATAGCAGTCAAAATAGACAAGTCGTCATTGCAATTAGGTTAATAGCCTTGACGTTGGATTTGCCAAGACTACTAACAAATTGGTATTCCCTAGACGCTCCTCTCGCTTTTTTCGGCGCCGGACCATCTCGGCCGGTCCCGCAAATGTGCGGGAGCTCGATTCGGTCCTCTGGGACGTTTCGGCTCCCCGCAAATTTGCGGAGATCGTTGGGGGGTCCAAATTGCGGGAGGATGGTGGGTACGGTTATGCCTCCATTGGCCCGCAAATTTGCGGTAATAGTTGGCTTTCACTATTGACTTTCTTTATGTCATCTTGTTGCCTGATACTATATTGGTGTATGCACTTTACTGGTGTTATAGGCCCTGCATGTCAGATGTTGAGTGGTGGTTAACACTTTCTCCATCTTTGCAGGTTCTGCTAGTGCTCTTCCGCCTCGGCTGCCCTCCTCACCTACCTCTGTGCTCCCAGTTTAGGGTGAGTACGGATACCTGTTTGCATGTGTGTTCCTGTTTCCCCGTGCTCCTTCCCTGGTTCTTCTTGGACATTCTCTCCACTTACTCCTTCGACGTGCTGATTATGGTGTGTGTTCTTCTAGTGCAGGTAGGCTGCCTTGCTTTCGCCTTGGTTGTCGCTCCCCGTGCTTGGAGAGCCACAAGTCCTGCTTGCGCCACTCGCTCTGTGTGTCCTCTACGGCCTACCTCCCTGCTCTGTGTGGCACGTGTCTGGCCTGGTGGATGTGCTGCACCATGGCCCTGGTTCCTCGGCGGCGGCTGTGGCCTCTGCTTCCCTTCCGTCGGTGTGGACGATGGTCTCCCGCCACATTAGGACTGTGGGCCACCGTTCCCCGGCCTTTGTTGCCGACCGGATCCGCGTCGCCCTGGGTATCCCTGACCCGACTGAAGGCCGTTCACCTGGCCCTCTCCCTGCTCGGGCCCTCTCCCCTGGGTCCCGCAGCCGGTCGTCCCATCGTCAGGGGGTTCCCCAGCTCTGTCCACGCTCTCGCTGGCCTCGTCGTCCGTCCTCTACTGCCCCTCGTCGTCCTCCTGATCGCCTTGACGACGCCCATCGCCCTCGTCATGGTTGTCGCCCTGAGGCCGGGGTTAGCGGCTCTTACCCTGTGCGCCCTCCCCTGGCCTCTACGGATAGGGGCTCTCCTCCCTTCCGCCCGCTTCCCCAGCCCAGACGACTTCCTCTTACGTTGTCCTCTCCGCGTGCGGTTGATCATGCTGTACCGGGCCCTCTGCTCCCTCCTCCTACACTGTCCAGGAGGGTCCGCCTGGATGTCGTTGCTTCTCCTACTTCACCTGCTTCAGTGCCTATTCTTCCTTCACGGTCTTGTCCCACGGTGGAGGTCCCTCCCTCCTCCGCCTCGGTGTCGGACCGCCCTGTTATCTCAGCCCCGGGGATCCTTGCTCTGTTTCCCCCCGCGGCTCCTTCTGGCCTCCTTTCACCCGGCCAGCCTTCCCACTCCCGTCGTCCTGCTCCTCCTCATTCTTCTCTTCCTGACCTTCACTTACCGTCTCGCCAGGGGGGTACCCCTCCTCTTGCCTCGGTGGGGTTTCGCGAGGTTTCGGGGTCCCCTTTCTCAGGAGCTGACGTGTCGCTGGAAGAGGGGGATGGTGCTGTTTCCCCCTCGGCCGTTCGTGATCGGGGACGAGTCCCTCAACGGCGACACAACCGTCGTCGCTCGCCTTCCTTGGGCCGCGACGCTGCTGGTTCGTGTCGTGGGCCCCGCTCCCGCTCACGCTCGCCCCTGCGGGCCGACCAATCTTGGGGGGGGTCGCCTCTCTCGGATCGATTGTCGGCTATGCAGGACTGGGTTGTGTCACGCATCGACGGGCTCTTGGAGTCGATGCAAGACTCCCTCTTCTCGCGCTTCTTGGCGGTGACTCACCCTCAGCGCCTCACCCTACCTACCCCTGCTACGGTCCCCCTCCCTTCTGCAGGCCTACGCTCAGGTCAGACTTCAGCCGCCCTGACATCCTTCCGGCTGTTCAGTCCCTGGCTGTGTTGACGGGTCTGTCCTCCTATGGGACAGGTTTGTGCGACGCCGGTACGCCTGCCTTAGCCATCATGCTCGGTCACCCTCTCCCATTGGAGGCCTGGTTTGCTGAGGCCTTCGACTTCACACACCGATCCGTCGACGGCTCTCCTTCAGTCCCTCCCCCGGAGTCATCACTGATTTTGCCTCCTCTTGTGTCTGTCGGCGGGTTGGACGGCGCGTTCTGGTCCTGGATAAGCGCGCCCGTTCTTGAACTTTGTTCTATTGCTACCCCGTTCTTCTCTCACCCGGATCAGCCCTCTGTCGCCAAGGTTTTTCCCTTGCGACAGAAGGTGACGGTCTTGTCTTTAGGTTCCCTCCAGACGTCTGTTCACCACCTGCGGCTTTTCGAGGCGTCTGCGCCAGGCAATCTTCGCGAGGGTTTGGACCGCGTTCAGCGGATCCACCTTCGGCTCGCGGTGTCTTTGGTTCCCGAGCTGAAGGCGGTTTTTGTGCGCGGCAACTCGGCAACGCCCGACGGTACGGTCCTCGTTCTGCCGGCCGGCCCCCTTGGATATTCGTCAGGGTTTGTTGTACTCTGCGCTATATACGTCGTTTTTTTTTAAGCAGGATGCTTGGGAATGCTACGCTTCTCTGTCGGCGGCCCCTGCTTCCGACACGCGACGACGCACTGTGTCGTTGCGGACCCTGCTTACGTCACGCACCGACGCGCTGTGTCGCGCGCGGGGTCTTCTCAGTCCCGTCCTTCTGCCGGTCCTCTTCGGGGTGCTGCTGCAAGTGCTGCCGCCTTGCACAGGCGCAGGACTGGGATGTTGCAGGCCAGTGCGTTGGTTCCGCCTCGCACTTCTGTTCTTGCCCCTTTCATCCCCGCCGTGTCGGGGCTGGCCGGCCTTCCACTTCCAGCCGCCCTTCGACGGGGTCTGCCCCGCGACGGCCTGGGGTTGGGGTGGCCCGCCCTTTTCGACGAGGTTGGGGGGGGGGTAGAGGAGGTCAACGTGGCGCTCATGCCCGCACGGCCCGTACCGGGGGTACCTCCACGTCAACACAATGTGTAGGTTCTCTGGGTCGGCCTCCATGTTCTCCTTCTCACCTGGCCGACCGGGTCGCTCCCCTCCTCTCGGGTGCTCCCTCGGCTTGTTTTCGCCCTTGCGCCCCTCGGTGGCCGCGAGGGACGTTGGGGGCGGCGGGTTGCGCGGAGGGGTCTCACCTGGAGGTGGACGTCCAGACCCCCACTCCGCTCTAGTCACCGACGCCGGCCCATCTCTTCAGAGGTGGCCCACGTGTTCACTTCCATGCCCGAGCTGGGTAGCGTCGAGGGAGTTGACCGCCGGTCACCCGGTTTTCCTCTCCCGTGTTTTTCTGGTACCGTCGACTAACTGCGACGCGATGCTACCGGTGGTGGATCTGTCGGCCGTCAACGGGCACATCGTGCACACATGGTTTCGGTTGCTGCCGGTACCCATGGTACGCCTGGCCCTGCGCCCTCTGTCGTGGGTAGTGTCGCTGGCCCTCCAGGATGCGCCTTGGCTCGTTCCTCTCCATCCTCGCTTCCAGCGATTCTTGGCCGTTCGGACTTCCGATCGTGTGTTCCTGTTCGACGGCCTTCCCTTCGGTCTCCACATCGCGCCGCGGATCTTCTCCGCACTGGTGGGGCAGGCTCTGGGTCCTCTCCTCAGGAGCGGGCTCCAGATCCTGTTTTCCTTGGCCGATTGGTTGGTAGTTTCCGAAGCCCTAGGACTGTGCATTGGCGACGCCCTCACAGTCGTTCGCAACATCGCACGGTTAGGGTTCCCCTTCGATGTTCCCAAGTCACGCTTGACCCCGTCGCGTGTCGTGCCATGGGTCGGTCTCGCATGGGTTTTGTCCGGCGCTACGGTGACCCGGGGTCTGCCGGCCGCGGTGCACCTTCGGTGGAAGGTCTTCGCCGTGTTGCACTCGGTCTCCCTCCCGGGTTGGCTCTGGGACTCGTTCGTGGGTTCGCTGCATTGGGTCGCTCTGCCCCTTCCCTTAGGGAGCCTCTGGCTACGCCGCCTCCTCCTCATGGGCACCGTGGTGTTTCCGTTGCCCTATGGATCGGCTCCTGCCGCTCCCGCGTACCGTTCGCAGACGCTTCGGTCGCTGGGTTGCTCGGGGCTCGCTCTCTGCGGCTGTGCCCTGGACCGCCCCCCCGCCGACGGTCTGGGTAGCCACAGATACGTCGAGCGAGGTTGGGTGAGGTTCCCGATCGAACCTGGGACGTCCACTTCCCGGCAGATGGGTGGGTCTCCCTCCACTTACCCGTCTATGCCCTCGGACTGTTGGTTCCTTTGTTCTTCCTGCGGGACCACGCGCTGGCCCTTTGGGGTAAGTCGGTGGCCTTCGGGTTGGACACTCAGACAAGCTGTCCACTGTTTCCTAATGCGAGGGTCCTCCAGGTCGTTGACTCTATTGGGGGTCTCGGTGGAGTTGTTCTTCCTCGCGGACCGACACCCCTTCTCCTTGCATGCCTCCTCCCTGCCCGAGCCTGCCACCCTGTGGGTGGCCGCCCTGTCGAGAGGGCAGGGCGTTCTTGTAGAATGGGCGATGAAACGGCCTGTGTTCGCCGACCTCGCGGCTTCCTGAGGTGTTCCGGAGGTCGCCTTGTTTGCATCGGGGGTGCTGTGCCAGTTGCCTCTGGACCTCTCCCTCCGGGCTCGCGCTCCGGGGGGGGTCCGGACGCTTTCATGGTAGCCTGGTACAGGTGGCGGTCGATATACATCTTTCCGCCACCAGACGCGCTGTTGATGTGCCCAGTCCTCGCGAGGCTGCGGCTGTACCACGGCTGCGTCTGGCTCCTCGCGCCTCTGTGGCCGGCACGGGCTTGGTACGCCCGGTTGCCGCGGTGGTGCCCGAGTCCGGTCCCTCTACCTGTCTCCGGCTTCCACTTGGGCTAGGTTGGGGACCTGCGGACCTCGTTGGCCTTCGCATCGTGCTTGTTCATGAGGCACGGTGGCTCCCGGTCCCCGGCCGGGCCCTGACTGACTTCCTGCAGCGTTCCTGGCCGTCTTCTCCTTGGGGAACTTACGGGTCCCGCTGGAGGTCTTTTACTAGGTGGCTACAGGCCACTCGCCTGCCAGTTGGCTCTCCTTCCCTCGTCCTACGCTCCTTGTTTCACCTCTTCCGTACACGTCACTTTCAAGTCGACGCTATACGTACCCACTTGTCTGCCGTCCGGGGGGTCTTTGGGTCCGTCGCTGGGCTGGTCGTTCCGCCACAGGAGCTGGATTCCTTCCTGACGGCTGCCTTCCGGGATCGACCGCCTCCGCGCCAGGTCCCTCCGCAGTGGGATCTGGGGCAGGCTCTGGTCCTTCTGGCTTCACCCACGTATACAAGGGCCGCTACGCCGGTTCCGTTGCTCGGGCGTCCACTCTTCCTTGTCGTTCTGGCCACTGGGGATCGGATGTCTGCACTAGCGGCATTGTCACGACCCCGGGACTGCGTGCGATTCTCCCCGTCCTTGCATGGCGTCTCGTTCGCCTCCTCCCCTCCTTTTGTTACCACGCATGGGAGGGAGGCCCCCGTTTTCCAGCCTTTCGCCGTCCAGGCTTTACGGCATGGGCATCCTCGCCATGTGTTGTGCCCGGTGTCAGCCTTGCACTCCTCTGTTGCGTCTGTGGCGCCGCCTTCGGGTACTGCTGAGTGGGTGTCTCCTCGGACAGGTGGGAGGCTCTCGCAGGTGCAGATGGGCCGCCACGTTTGTCGGACCGTTCGTGCCCGCCACCCTGTTTGTAGGGGTTCTGCGCACGATGTCAGATCCTTTGCTGCCTCCTTCCGGTTCCTGCCACGTCGATCCTTACCTGCCATCGCCTCAGCGGTTTTGTGGTCTTCTATCAATTCCTTCATCTCCTCCTACCTCTCCGTGTCCAGTGTTCGACCCCCTCGGCCGGTGATTGCTCTCGGGGGTGGTGTTTCCTGGTGCTCTGGCGAAGATCCCTGGTCTTCCCCCCTTGTCCCTCGTTCTTTTCCTTTGTTTTATTTGACAAAGGGGGGGGGGGGGGTGTACGGGTTTGCAACACTGGATTGCAAGTTTGGGATTATGTATTGTTCCAGTACATAAGTGTTTTTGCCACATTGAAAATTTTGTTTTGTTCTTGAATTCATTTTTTTTTTGGTTTTTGAAGAAAAGGGATTTTGGGTACAGTACCTTTTTGGTTTCAGACAAGTCTATGTTTTTCATTACTATGAATGACGGGCATGTGTTAAAACTGTTCTTTTTAGCTACTCCTCAGTTTTTCACTCTTTTATTAAACTCTCTTGTTTAAATTGTGTCTTTGTCATTCATAATTTTGTTTTATGCATTGTTTTTTTTGGTAGGTTGGGCTTGGATGTCCTCCTCCTATTTGTTATGCAGCCTTGACGTTGGATTTGCCAAGACTACTAACAAATTGGGAGGTTTGACGTACCTCCCAACCTACCAAATAGGAAAACCTACTATTGGTAGTAGTCTTGGAAAATCCAACATACATAATACCCTCCCTCACGCCGGACCCCTGCCCATCCGCGTTCTTCTGCTGACGTGAGATGTGATGACAAGAGAGGGTCGCTCATGCGCACGTTCGACAGGGATCTGCACATGACGGAACACGGGATGGGCCTTAAGCGGTAACTAAGGTAAACCCCTTTTTCTTCTCTTCTATGCTTTTTTCACCTTCGGTGGTAGTTTTGGTTAATGTACAACGTCTCCTAGAGCAAGATAAGGAGTAGACTCTAGACGTTTTCTTTTTAACCGCGGTTGGAATGACGACATAGCAGTCAAAATAGACAAGTCGTCATTGCAATTAGGTTAACCTCTGAAGTGCGCATGGGGGTAATTGGAAACGTCCCCCTGTGCTTGAGGTGTTTCCGTCACTAAAATATTAATTGTGCCATTAATAGCTTTAATACTTATCCATATGCGCCTATTATGGGTTGATTATAAAGGTATTAACCTGAAACAACAATAAAACGAGTGAAAACAGCGTTTGGATGGTCAAAATCGGAGATATAGCCCGCGAGTTGTATAATGTATGGGTGAGGCAAACTGCTTTCCCGCCAATTTCCCCCAAAGGCCACTGAGACACAGTCGATCGATACTCTCTCTCTCTCTCTTGCACTCGCTTGCCATCAGTGATGACAACACCCTGCTTGCAACTCGCTAATGTTAGCACGAAAATATACCTCAGAATAAGGGAATAACAAGGGAAAATAGGTGATAACTGAAGGAGAGGAGGAAAGTGGGGAAGGAGGGGAGGTAGAGGACTGAGATTTTGCATGGCCCAGGGGCCAAAAAAAAAAAAAAACACATTTTTTTTTTTTTTTTTTTTTTTCGATGTCAAAAGTTGATTTTTGTTTTCACTCACTCATAAGAGTCTCCCTGCAGTCCGCCGGGGGAACTCTTAAGAGTCTCCCTGCAGTTCCCGGGTTAATAGCCTTGACGTTGGATTTTCCAAGACTACTACCAAATAGTAGGTTTTCCTATTTGGTAGGTTGGGAGGTACGTCAAACCTCCCAGTTAATACATACTAGCATAATAAATCACTTTCTTCTTAACATCAGAGAGATTGATACATAAACGCATACACTGGCTGGTTCAGTTAATGGTACCGAAATTTGGTACTTTGCGAGTTAACACTGTGATCGAGTTTTCCTGGTTATCTTGTCTTGGTGGTGTCGGGGGTTAACAGCAGCTCCGGGGCCGTCCATGTTGTCCGAGAGTGTAGAGAAGGGTTACAGATGGGCTTTTTGCGTAGCCGTGATGACGTCCCAATATGTAGAAGAGGTTCAAGGGACGCGGGCGGCTTTTTGCCTTTTTGTCAACAATGCTGATAAGGCCTACAGTCAATTGTTGCCAAGGAGTTATGCTTGCAGAATCCTCTATAAGGTTGCTCACATAATCCCTTCTAACATAACGATCTTTCTGCCTTAGATCAGTTATGAGTTATGATTATTCCTGAACTTAAGTAGTAAAGTAGGCACTACCGGACGTTCAGGAAAAAATAAAAAATGGGTGAATCGGTTGTTTACCAATATAATATTACTGCCGGCAGTCCCGAATGTAATAATATATTCATAAAACTTAAATTCACTTCCTCACAGAGTTGCACAGATCACGGAACGCCGAAGTTATCTCGAATCTTGAGGGAGGGGGGGAACACTAGATGACAACACAATGCGGTCAACCGTTGCCTTGAGCTCTAATATTCAACTGCCCGACTGTTGTCTCTGGGTCTTATTTATAGGCAGGTCAAGGAAGCTTCAGGAATGTTCTAGAAGTATTGGATGTCAATGATATGAAGTAGTTAATTTATTCTGGTGAACTTAGGGGGTTAGGGAGTTTTTTTTTTTAATGTGGCGGTAAGTAACTTGTGATCTGATTTATGATCGTGGATATCTTAACTCTAGTATGAGGTACTAGTAGAGTTATTTAGGCGGATTTGGTGAAGGTTCATAGGGACTAATTTACTGGCGCACTACGTGAATAGGCTGGGAGGTATTATTCATCAATTCACCTAAATATCCTTCTCTGGTCTAGCTGACATGCTATTCTTAATCTAGGATGGGATAAGGAAGATTTTGGTTTTGGTTAAGGATGGGATAGGATGGTATTTGGATAGGTATTTAGAGGGTTAGTTCATCACCTGTTGGAAATTCACCTGCTGTCTGGCAAGAAGTTGATGGCTACGTGTGGGTCATGGTGAACGTCCGCGGGGGTTGGGGGTATCCCTTTGGGGTGGGGGGCATGCCACTCCTTAATTCCTTGCGACATATATGACGCGATCGCGTCATATGAATAAGTCCACCAAAAACTCATATGACGCGATCGCGTCATATGGACTTATCTCTATACCTCTCCAATAAGTTTATGACGCAATTTTGCGTCAAATGAGCTCAGTAAGTCCGATAAGTTACCATACGATAAAACCGTTGGTGGCAACCTCAGCCTCCTGCGATAATTCTAATGGCCGCAGTGTTGTTGTGAGTGTAGTGCGAGGCAGTGGCAATGATCCTGGGTCTCCCGCCTCCTTGGACTTACTGGAACATATTATGTCTGGGGGAGTTAAATATGTATATATGGGATTCTCTACACTAATGGGGTTTTCTTATGATGTGGTGGTGTCAAGAGTGATACTCCTAGGGAGGGTTGATCCTGGGTTCTAGTTTTTACTTACTAGGATTACTCAGGGGGCTCATAATAGTAGTTTTCGTGAAAATGCAAGTCAGGCGGAACCGTCGACTTCTTAGGGGTGAGATGTTGGCTGCTGTAGCCTCGCGCCGTCCGCCCTCCTGGTTCAGGTCATGAGTTGGGCTAGTAAGTTAGAGGGTACGGTAGTAAATGGGGTTACAAGAATGAGTCTTTATCTGCTATTTATTGGGGTGAGGAAATGAACGGGATCGGCATGTTAGAACGTTCGTCTGGGCGTCTTTACAGGGGGGTTTGGATATTGGAAACGGGGGGTTTGAGGCTAGGCGCTGCGCCGCTCGTGACCTAGGGTCGTGACCCTTAATGCGCTGGACATAGGGGTGGCATTCCCCTACGATCGAACAAGTAGGGTGGCGTGTGCAGCGGGGCGTGAAGGAGCAAAAGACAGGGTGACCCACAAAACAGGTGACCACTGAGCATGGGGTCACGAAGCAAAACAGAGTAATGTGGATTGTGGATTAGGAGGTGGTGATTGGGAGACGTGTAACAATTGTGGAAAAGTAAATGGAAGAGAGGAATAACATGGCGGATAGAAGATAATTACCCTAAGGACTGAAATGCATGCATGAAGGACGGTATTAGTTGTTGTCAACTTAAGGTGAATGGGACTTGGTTGGCATGCATGGAATACGATTCGACACAAGGACAGTGCCGCTATGTCGCATCAATACAGGTGGCATACTCTGGTTAATATGATATATACACTTAGTTACTAAAAAAAAACAAGGCAAGGGGGCAACTGAGCACGGGACACATATCTATATATATCTAGTTACTACAGAAGAAAGGAACAGCTGAGGAAGGGGGGGTATGTGGATTACATAATTAATTATAGGGGTGACATAATCATGATCGGGCTCGTTGTGGACTGGAAATCGAAGGTGTTTTGAGCTCGCCTTCGCACCTACACAAATGAAAGTACTATAACCCACAAGGTGGTTATCTCATGAAATACATACTTAGTTGGTACATCAAGAATGTCTAGGAGGAAAATCATGTGGTTTGTATTTTTAGAAGACTGGATTTTTAATAGGCGTGTAACATGCGGAGTTAAGTGGAAAAGAGAAACATCGTGGATAACAGATAGTTACCCTAAGGAGTGAATATATGCATAAACGACGACATTATAGACGTCGTCCTAATAAGATGATGAACCCGGGTTGGTATGCACGTGGCACAATACGACACAAGGACAGTGCCGCTATGTCGCATCAATACAGGTGGCATACTCCGGCTAATATTATATATACACTTAGTTACTAAAAGAACAAGGCAAGGGGAGGGCAACTGAGCACGGGGGCACTTATCTATACTTAGTTACTACAACAGAAAAAGGACAGCTGAGCATGGGTTTGGTATGTACAAAGGAGTACAAAGGAAATCAAGCAACAACAGATCTAGTGACCCTTCTAGGTTGCTTGTCCTCCAAAACACTGAGGATCAAGTGTCCAAACAGTGGTTTAGAGTGGGTAAGGGAACATTGGAAAGGGAACTACTGCCCTGCCACTAACGTGGCAGGACTAGGAAGTTAGTAGGGGACAGATTGGTTAGTAACTGAGGGGGGGATAAAATAAAGTTATTCATTTACAAACGCAGTCGCGGGTTTGAAGCGAGATATTTGTTTACGCGGAGTTTAAATGAATCAACGATGATGCAGTCTATAACGTTTCGGGGAAGCCCATTCCACAAGTTGACAACTCGATTGAAGAAGAAATTCTTAGATTCATGTGAGTTAAAAGATTTACCAATAATTTTGCAACCGTTTCCCCGTGTGTAATTAGATTGGTCGATAGTGAAGTACTTACTACAGTTCATATTGTCGATGCCTTTGATGATTTTGAACACTTGAATTAAGTCACCTCTTAATCTGCGCTGGGTTAAAGGAAATAGATTTAATTCTCTAAGACGCTCT
This sequence comes from Paralithodes platypus, assembly GCA_032716605.1. NCBI lineage: Eukaryota > Metazoa > Arthropoda > Malacostraca > Decapoda > Lithodidae > Paralithodes > Paralithodes platypus. The sequence goes on along the minus strand of CM064506.1, from coordinate 31,069,750 downwards.
TCGTATGGTTTGTTCTTTAGGCTAGGTATCATTTTGGTAACTCTACGTTGAACTCGTTCTAGCTTGTTTTTATCTTTTTGGTAATAAGGGCACCAGGATTGAACGCAGTATTCCAGAAGAGGGCGGACTAAGGAATTGTAAAGGGTTAGGATAACTTCTTTGGATTTATGCTCAAATGACGTGCCTATAAAGCCAATTATTTTGTTTGCCTTCTTAACAACTTCTGAACATTGTTGACTCGGTTTTAGGTTACTCGATATTGTTACTCCCAGATCGGTTTCTCTGTTTACATTCTTAAGCTGAGTGCCATTCATCGAATAGTTTGCTTTCTCATTTAGGTATCCGATATGTAGTACTTTACATTTATCCGCATTGAAACTCATTTGCCAAATTTGGGCCCAACATGACAATTTATCTAGATTGTGTTGCATATCGTCAACTTGTTCTTTTGAGAGTACGCTATTTGCAATTTTTGTATCGTCAGCAAATTTTGATATTGTACAGGTGAGGCCCTCATCTATGTCGTTGATGTAAATTAGAAAGAGAATTGGTCCTAGTACCGATCCCTGGGGTACCCCGCTACTTACATTGGTCCATTTAGATGCCTTACCGTTTATGACTACTCTTTGCTTTCTGTCGCTGAGCCAATTTTCTATCCATTTCAACACACCGTCTTGTATTCCATGCGCTTTTAGTTTTAGCAGTAAACGTTTGTGGGGAACTTTGTCAAAGGCCTTTTGAAAATCAAGGTATATAATATCTACAGCTTTACTCTCATCGTAGAGGTTGAGGATATCGGGAAAAAGTCTAAGAGGTTTGTTAAACAGGAACGTTTTTTACGAAAGCCGTGTTGAGTATCTTTAAGTATGTTATTTTCCTCTAAGTGATTTACGAGTCTGTCTCGTATGACCGTTTCTAGCATTTTACATACAACTGAGGTTAAGCTAATTGGACGATAGTTACTGGGTAGGGATTTGCTGCCTTTTTTTAATATCGGTGTTACGTTGGCTAGCTTCCACTGATCAGGCATAGTTCCAGACTGCAAGGATTTATTGAATAGTAATGTCAGTGGTTTGGAGAGCTCATCCTTAGCTTCCTTCAGAACTCTAGGCGAGATTGTATCAGGTCCAGGCGTTTTATTTACCTTGAGTTTATCTAAACAATTCAATACTTCTCTCTCTGTAACGGTGATATTGCTTAGAACATCTGAATTATCAATCTGAATCGGCGATGGTGTAGGGATATCACTGAGGTCTTCTGTTGTAAAAACTGATGCAAAGAAGGTATTGAGGGCATTACTCATTTGTACTTCGTCTTTGGTGTATTCTCCATTTTCATCGACTAACGGTCCAACAGTTGAAGTAACTACTTTTTTCTTTCTGATATAACTATAGAATTCTTTCGGGTTTGTTTTACTTTGATTCGCAATATGTAACTCTAAGGTCTTTTTACTTTGCTTAATTAACTTTTTGGCTTTGCGTCATAGCTCTACAAATTTCACCCGTTCTTCGTCATTTTGTGAGGATTTTAATCTATCATTAGCAAATTTTTTAGCAAGCAGGCAGTTTGAAATATCTTTATTCCACCATTTGGGCTTATTATTATGGCCTGGACGCCGTATTTTCGATGGTATGCAGTCTTGCACTGCTTTTAGGTAAGTGGTTTCGAATAACTTCCAAGATGTATTTATGTCATTATTGTTAATTAAAAAGCTCCAGTCAGTATCTTTAACCCATAACTGTCGGGGCGCAACATAAGTCGAGTATAATAAATCTGGACTATCTGGCGGCGCTCGACATAGGTCGTGTGGCAATTTCAGCACGTAATGTTGCTGAGAGAGAGAGACAAGTGGTGGCAGGAGAGTAGCGAGCGTATGACTGCTCCAGACCACCGCGGCGAACCTACTGACACGAATCCCACCTCCCTCCCTCTCTCACTCGCTATATACGGAATTGTATGGGGAAAGTGCCGAATTACATGCTTTTTGCACTCGCGTTGCACGGTTGTTGCAAGAAAACTAGCCATCATAAAAGGATCGTTATGGTGTCATTGGAAAGCTCTGTTTATGCCCTTTCAGGGATAGATACTTGTTTTACGCTCTGGGTCTTATTTAGGCATGAAAATGATCACGTAAACAGCCCTATTTTGGGTAAAAACACCCCGCTGGGCGGTACATATAAATAAACCGCCTAGGCCGCTCGTAAGGTGTTAAACATAGCTCTAAGTTTATGGAAGTTTGCTTTCTTGAAATTAGGGACTTTTTCGATGCTACTATTTGGTTCGTTACTAGTAAACTTTAAAATGAAAGTTATCGTACGATGGTCGCTGTTACTGAATTCATCACCAACATTCAAATTCTCTATTAACCCCTCAAACCCGGAAGGGCTCTTGAACGCCCATAACAACCTCGGCCCGCGCAACCCGGAAGGGCTCTTGAACGCCCATTGCTTGCGTGCATGCTTTCGAATGCTGCGCGTACATTTTTGGTATCATGGGACGGTAGGTGGCGCCACCCGGCGTAAACGACGCCACAACAACAGTATCTACCCCGACGCCATCATGGACAGTACGCCAAATAGTGATTCCGCTGTGTCCGATACCGTGCTTCCTACGACGCCCTTGCTAGTTCGTCGCGCCTTACCCCGACGCCATCGCCTAAATGTGTTATCTCCCGGAGGTATTGAGACGACATTGAGACTATATGAGCGTGCTGATGCCAAGTATAGTGTTGATGATATAGTCAGTGACGACTCCAGTAACTATAAGTCGAGTGATTATGGCCATGAGAGTGAGAAAGAAGAGCAATTCCTGGGATTTGCGAGAGAACATGACAGTGATGAGTGATGAAGGTGATGTACCAGTTGTTGAGGAAGCTGGTTTACCTAAAGACAGTGAACTTGAGAGAGTGAGTGAGTGGGAGAGTTCAAGGTCACTCACCAAATTTCGCATAAGTGACACGACTCCAAGCCCTTCCCCAGGTAAATTGCCTTTCAAGCTACACTTGTATAAGCAGAAAATACTTGAGAAGGCGGCCGCGGCAGCTAGGGAACAAGCAAAAATACTTGGTGAGGATGAGGCTGTGAGTGAGGGTGAGCGTGGTGACCCTTTTCGTCCGCCATTGTCTCCCTTATCTACCCACGCCACCCAAGATGACCCGGATGCCCCGCATTCTTCCCCACCACCCCCACCATTGCCAAGAGTTGAGGACCCCTCACTTTCGGTCTATTTGCCTCCTAGGTCCCCCGACAGGAGATATACTGCTGCCGAAAAGGGGAAAGGTAGGAAATATACCAAAAAAATTTAGAAAAGTAAGAGAGTTTTGTTCGAGGCTCCCGCGGCGTCCACCCCTGCCGGCCCCAGCCATACGTCCCCGCAACTTTCCCCACGGTCCTCCCCACCTCTCCCGCCTTCAACATGTTTTCCTGAAGAAGTCTTTGAGCTCGCATCACCAATACCTGGGCCTAGTGACAGTGAAACATTGCTTTCTGTCACTCGTCGCAGGCCAAGGAGCCCAGGACCTCGGGGGGACACAGCCTCACCTGCCACTCCTTCCCCACCTCGCCCACCCGCACGCCGCCCACGCATCACTGGTTCCCCGCCAGATTATGTGGGGGCCACTGATGATGAAGGGCACCTCTCTGAAGACTCTGGCCATGATTACATAGGTCCACCGTCAGGGCAAGATGACCACTCTGACGATGACTATATGGACATCGACGACCCTCGACCCATCCGCTTGGCCCGGCGTCGTGCTGCCCGTCGTGCTGGCCGCCGCCCTGGCCGACGCCCTCGCCGCCCTAGGGCGCGCGCCTCCCGAGTTGGCCGTGGGCGTGCTGGGCCACCAGCTGGAGCTCCTCGTCAGCGTAGACAAGACCCTTTCTACGTTTTTCAGTGGCAAGACGTAGTTGATGGGGATGGATACAACCCTGATGTGCCAGCTTTTGATGAGGTACTGGAGGGTTCAGGAATTACCCCCAATTTTCCTGCAGGCCCCAATGCTCCACCACACGAACTATTTGAGGCCTTCTTTGATGAGGAGGTGGTAGGCTATGTTGTCAGAGACAAATAAGCAGCACCAATTCCAGGTCCACTTTTTGGGCAAGGTGACCAAGGGCCACATGAGGCAGTGGACTCCAGTGACTCATAAAGAGTTCATGGTGTTCCTGGCACTCACCATGCTAATGCCTCATGTCAAGAAGCATAGGTTGCCTGACTATTGGATCACCAATGATCTGATATCCACCCCTGCCTTCGGGAAATATATGTCTCGCGACCGGTACCTTGATATCCTCGCAGCGCTCCATCTTGTCACCAACACCGACGTCCACCTCGGTGACAAGCTGTGGAAGATTAGGACGTTATACGAGATGATGCGAGAACGCTTCACCTCCTACTTCAAGCCCTTCCGCAAGGTCGTCATTGACGAGTCTCTTGTGCTGTTCCGGGGAAAACTCAGCTTCCGGCAGTACATCCCCTCAAAAAGACATCGCTTTGGCATAAAATTCTTTGTGCTGTGCGACTGCCAAACTGGCTATGTCCTGGACTTCCTGGTCTACAGCGGGAAGGAAGGGGACTTGCTTGTGGCCCCCCTCATTGGCTTTGGCGGAGCAGTGGTGCAAGCCATGATGGACCGCTACTTTCACAAGAATCACGTCCTCTACACGGACAATTATTACACGTCCCCCACTCTCTCACAGTACCTGCATGAGCGCAAGACGGGGACTGTAGGCACAGTACGAGGGAAAAGGAAGGGCATGCCACCTTTCCCTCCAAAGACCAAATAAGGTGATGTTTTCAAGAAGAAGTCGGGGCCCATTCTGGCTATCCACTGGCACGACCAGCGGAAGGTCAACCTCCTGACCACCATCCACAAGGGGGAAATGGTGGAGACTGGCAAGGTGGATCGCAGCACCCAGGCCAGGGTGACCAAGCCCGATGCTGTCCTGGACTACAACATCAACATGAGGTTGGTGGACAAGTCCGACATGCAGATAGGCTTCATTGACTGCCTGCGTACCTCGTGCAGATGGTACAAAAAGTTCTTTCTGCATATGGTGGACATGTCAGTTCTGAATGCCTACAATATATACAAGCTTCGGAATGTGAACACACCCATGAAGTTCAATAGCCTGCGGAGGTTCCAAAAGCAGGTGTTGACGGAGCTCCTGGAGAAGTATGCTACGCCACAGAGGGCAGTGGCACATCCTGGGCCCGCCGTTATTGGCCGCTTGCAGTGTGCTCAATACTTGATTAGGCACAGGCTTGGTTCCCTGCCTCAGAATGAATCAGGAAGAACACAGCAGAAGCGGTGCCATGTCTGCTACAACAGCAGGGTGAGGCCGAGGCCAGGTAAAAAGTCAACCATGGAGTGTGTGGAGTGCAAGGTGGCACTCTGTGCTTTAGAGTGCTTCTTTGATTACCACTCCAAGCTGGATTTCTAATAATCATAGTGAAAGTGCCAAAGATAATGACAATATGTACAGTATATAAATAGGCAAAAAGTGGAAGTAAACCAATTTATTGTTATACAAAAGTCATGTATTATGAAAACATTTATACAAATACAATTACACCATAATAATATGTGAAAGTGACACATATGTATATACCAAGTGACATTCATATGATTAGAACCTATAGAAATATAGAAATCAGTGAAAAAAAGACACAATAAATTGTATATAAAACGTTTACAAATCATATAACTAAGTGAAAGTGACACAAGACCTAATATTTGATGGCCAAAGTATAATAAACACCTGTGATAACGAATAATCAGTGCCTAATACAACAATAACCTACCTCAATTACTAATAAAATTTACGGTATCGAGTGAAAATGAGCATTATCAGTGACAGTGACACTCTCTAAAGCATATTTGTCAAAGTGAAAGTGACACAAGACCTAATATTTGATGGCCAAAGTATAATAAACACCTGTGATAACGAATAATCAGTGCCTAATACAACAATAACCTACCTCAATTACTAATAAAATGTACGGTATCGAGTGAAAATGAGCATTATCAGTGACAGTGACACTCTCTAAAGCATATTTGTCAAAGTGAAAGTGACACAAGACCTATATTTGATGGCCAAAGTATAATAAACACCTGTGATAACGAATAATCAGTGCCTAATACAACAATAACCTACCTCAATTACTAATAAAATGTACGGTATCGAGTGAAAATTAGCAATATCAGTGACAGTGATACCCTAATAAACATATTTTATATAATTGGCCTCAAAATAACTAGAAAATATCAAATAAACATCACATTCTCAATATCAAACACTAAAATCGTCTAAGGGAGATAAATACTTTGGCGCGACGAGCGGCTAGGTGCGTCGTAGCCATGGCCGGGGCGACGCGTCCGAACGCGGGAAGAATTTGCCGCCGAAAAGCACTCGTCTTCCCGCGCTCACCATTATGCAACCAGAGGGGCTAGAGACCTCTACTCAACGCCATTCGACAGAGGAAGGTTTGTGGAACATTATTCTTTTTTATTCACAACATTACATGCCATATTCATTGACTTACAGAGTAGTTAACCCTTTGGCGCACGATGACTCGTTCAGAGTCATTAGGTATTTTTTTCCTAGGCGCACGATGACTCGTTAAGAGTCATTAAACTTAAAAATATTTGCCAAAAATTAAGTTTTCGTCTGACGCGCGTCATATTTGGCACAGATATTAAGTATTACGCCTAGTTCAATGGGTACAATTGGCAACCCCCTCAGTTTAACCGTTTACTCACGGCTGGCTGGGAAGTGAGCAGAGTACAGCTCAGTCTGTGTTTCGATACTTTCACGTTTATTCGTGTATCTCAGTAACTATTTGGTTTATAGTAATTCTGAAGTTATCAGTGGAATCCTCATTAAATTCCGCTTCCATATGTGTATGCAAATCAAAAATGTTGCGGGCAAAATTTTGAGCTAGCGCGAGTTGGAGATAAGGTATTTACTTTTTGTTTTACAATTCTTATTTCGGAGTGCCCCAATGTGGTTGTTTTGTATTTATTCTATGTTTTTATTCGCTTATCTTCAAGTTCAATCAATAACGAAGCCGATGGTACCTCATTAATCCAAATACAAGGATTTTTTGGTGGATAAAAACGTCACAGAAACAAATTATCGCCGGGCACAACACTGGCTCTGAGTGAGCTGAGATATAATTTGGGAGTGGGAAAAACTTTGATTGGAAACTATAGGTGCGCCAAAGGGTTAACATAGGCCAAAGATCGTCAAAACACCCGGTACCGCAGCACAGTCGCAAGCTATAGCCCCCGGGGCTGGAGGGTTAATTCTTCTTTTGTTGCAAGTACAATGTCAAGAACGTTATTACCACGGGTCGGCGTTCGAACAAATTGATAAAGCGAACTCTCTTGCAAGTTCGTATACAAGTCATGTCCGGAGTGTGAAGTAAGAGTATCGCCCCACTTTGTCACAGGTAAATTAAAGTCGCCAAAAATTACGGTATCTTGTGAGTTACTTACATCTGCAATTTGTTCGTAAATTTCTCGGTCAGTTTGCACTGATTGAGCTGGAGGTCTGTATATTAATGCAAGTATTATTTTTGTACCTTTATTATCATTAGCACAAAAGATGCGTCGACGTTCACAATTTGAGGTTTTGACAAGAGGGTAGGGTTAAGACTTTCTTTGATATGAAGTAAAACGCAAGTGAAATGTTAAAAAGGGTTGGGGATCCACCATTTTTGGCCTACGTGCCTTTGGGGCCTTTTTCTTTCCGGCCGTTTTGGGGTCGGTCCCCTGGTCCAGTCGTGCGCTCCTCTGTTGACTGACAGGGTTGGCGGCTTCCTTTGATCTTGCGGAAGCGTCCCACTTTCCCTTCTTCCTGTTGGGTCCTTTCGTCCCGGTTGGTTTTTGCTCTGTTTCTTACGGAATTACCACTGGGTTGTTGGTTGGGAGGTTGGTGGGGGAATTCCCTTTTTGGGGTATTTTAGTTTGAATATCCAAAGTCCAATGTCCAAAGTCCAATATCCAACAGCTTCAGTTTTTTATTGGATATTCAACTCTAGGCTAATTAATATCCAGTAATGTTTGAATGTCCAAAGTCCAATATCCAACAGTTTTCAGGTTTTTATTGGATATTCAACTCTAGGCTAATTAATATCCAGTAATGTTTGAATGTCCAAAGTCCAATGTCCGAAGTCCAATATCCAACAGTTTTCAGGTTTTATTGGATATTCAACTCTATAGGCTAATCAATATCCAGTAATGTTTGAATGTCCAAAGTCCAATATCCAACAGTTTTCAGGTTTTTATTGGATATTCAACTGTAGGCTAATTAATATCCAGTAATGTTTGAATGTCCAAAGTCCAATGTCCAATATCCAACAGTTTTCAGGTTTTTATTGGATATTCAACTCTTGGTTAATCAATATCCAGTAATGTCCAAAGTCCAATATCCAACAGTTTTCAGGGTTTTATTGGATATTCAACTCTAGGTTAATCAATATCCAGTACCATAATGTTTGAATGTCCAAAGTCCAAAGTCCAAAGTCCAATGTCCAAAGTCCAATATCCAACAGTTTTCAGGTTTTTATTGGATACTCAACTCTAGGCTACTCAATATCCAGTAATGTTTGAATGTCCAAAGTCCAATATCCAACAGTTTTTAGGTTTTTATTGGATATTCAACTCTTGGCTAATCAATATCCATTAATGTTTGAATGTCCAAAGTCCAATATCCAACACTTTTCAGTTTTTTATTGGATATTCAACTCTAGGCTAATCAATATCTAGTAATAATAATAATAATAATAATACTTTATTTCAGACTCACACAGTACAGAGGGGACCATACTGGGGTCCATATATACCTTACAGTAACATAAATATATATAAATATATATAAGCTACTGTACATAGGCTACATAAAATAAAAAGAAATTAAATAATACCCAGCTTGCTATCATGTTGTTGTTGTTGTTGTTGTTCCCTAAGCTGCCTGGCCGAACAGCCCCGAGCCGAACAGCCCCGACATGCTATCATGCTATCATGTAGTTCACAGCACTGCCTCAACCAAAAACAGTGGTCATCAAACTACTGTGTTACCAAAACCACTGTCCTAATTGTGTACAGTACCATGCCTCACATCATTTAGCTTCCGGTACAGTATGTTGCTACAGTACAGTATAGGAATATCGGTACTGTACTGCACTATGAGGATCAGTACCGGTATGCTAATTCTGTAGAGTAGCAGACCTGAAATCATTACTTAAGGTTAAATATAGAGCAACTTCCTCCAGTGTGCCTGGATCCTGGAGGTGTACACTATACACTAGTTTGTAGCATTTTAATGATCCTGTTCTCAGAAGTGTTAAGGCGCTGAATGAATTTATATGTTAGCTTTCTAATGAGTGATTTGTAACAGTGTAAGTTCATATAGGCACATAGCGTACTTGTACTCTCATATTTGAGAGCCCCAGAAACATTTTCATGATATTGTGATATGAGATACTTAGTCTATTCACTGTAATTTTCTTATAGTTCCACCATAGTTGTGCTGTATACATTGGTGAGCAGTAGGAGTTGAACAATGTTATTTTGTATCCCATGTGCACATATGAAATGTTCTAACATTGAATTTCCCTGCATGTAAAGTTGCCTTCGCTGACGACCCATATCCTCATCTGAGCGATCACAGAATATAGTGTCCTAGATACTTTACTTTACTTACTTCTTCTATAATTTCTTCGTACAAATGGAATTTAGGTAGCTTTGATTTCAATAGAAGGTTAGATTTAAATATTATGATATTGCTCTTTATAGGATTAAATTTGACTGAATGTTCGATTCCAAATTTTTCACATACTCTTAATAATTTATCCAGTCCTGCTCCAGAGGGCGCGATTAAGGCTAGGTCATCAGCATACATGAGATGATTTACAATGGTGCTGCCAATACAGCACCCAGTGCGAGTTTTGTTCAGCTCCAGACTAAGATCATCCATGTAGACGTTGAAAAGATACGGAGACAATATCCCCCCCTGCCTAACACCATTGGTTACGGCGAAAGATCCTGACAGGATGTTGCCCCATCTTACACACATTTTTGATTAGCATACCAAAAATAAGGATCCTAACAATATAGCTAGTCACTCCCCTGTTAACTAATTTTTCAAATAAAGATTTGTGACACACCCTATCAAAGCCTTACTTGCATCAAGAAAACAAGAGAAAATTGAGCTATTTAGTTTTGTTATGTATCAATCACTTCTTTCAGCACATATATGCATTGGTCTGTGCCGTGATTTTTCTTAAAGCCAAACTGATTGCTGCTGGTGACGATATATGCAGACATTCTTTCTAGCATTATCATTTCAACTACCTTACTCACCACACTAGCAAGTGCTACTGGGCGGTAGTTGTCTTTTGCTGTAATTTTACCTGATTTATCTTTAATGACAGGAACAAGTATTACGGATATCATAGACTCCGGCAGGACACCATGCGTAAATAGACTGGTGATGCAAGAACTAAGTTTATCAATTAACAACTTATCTGCATATTTAAGATGTTCTGCATATATACCATCCAGCCCACAAGCTTTATTTAAATTAAGTTTTCTTATGGCATTCTCAAGATCACTTTCAGTCACTTTAATGTCTTCATAATTACTATCTTTCACATATTGAATTGCACCATTAGTAGACCTTTGGTTTACACTGTTAACCTCTCCGCGGCACACAGGGGGTTTTCTACAGGGTAAGACTGTGCGCACCTATGATGATTTTGGGACCTATTGCCAATTTCGATAAAAAGTACATCATCGTGTAGGGAATGTTTGCGTGCATCGGCCCATATATATTTGACCCCCCAAAAAATGTCTGGGGGGGGTAGGGGAACGGTCCGTAGTTGAAAAATGTGGAGCGAATGGCACCGCGCGGCTAGATTGTCATCGAGCGGCGAGATTTCCCTGCCGAATATTTACGCGCACAGGGGATAGAAGGAGAGGGAGGAGGGGGTGGGTTACCGCGTATTATCACGTATATCTCCTTTTCGAGCCCTTTTAGGCTATTTAGAGTATGTATACATGTGTAGGGCACCCATATAACAATGAATATGCCTCATAGTGACCAAAAATTGCAATATATAAGGGAATTATAAGAGAATATTTAGGCGGGAATGAAGATGTGTTGGAGGTTTGGCGGCAATTTATGAGCTGAGAGTGTGGTTTACACCATACATATCACGTATATCTTGTACGTAGAGCACTGTCACGCTATAATACAGACTTGTACGTATGTATACGTGCCATATATCAAAATATATACCGCATATAAACCAATTCATGCGATATTTACGCACATTATCAATGAGTTTCTATGCGTGAACCAAGGTGTGAGTGAGTTGTGGTGGGAATGAAAGGGGGAGAGGGTGTGTTACGCCATAAATATCACGTCAATCTTGTATTTAGAGCACTCTCATGCTATAATAAAGACGTGTACATATGTAGGCGTCCCATATAACAAGGAATATACCGCATATAGCCCAATTGATGCGATATTTACGCAAATTGTGAATGTGTTTCTAGCAGACGGAAGCCTGAAAGGGGGGGTTGGGGGTGGGTGGGTGGGAGGGAGGCATGCAGGGGTGCAGTGAGTGAGTGAGTCGTGGAGAGATGGAAGTCAGGCAGATCTCTAGATAGATAACCAGCTTAGTGATAATTGTGGAGGCGCCCCAGGCGTATTGATGTTTGGTATTTTGACCCTTATGTCTACCAGATGGCTGGTGTTCGTTGCCATCAACAGGTCTACAATAACATGAGTCAGGAATGGAGAGAGAGAGAGAGAGAGAGAGAAAGAGAAACTGAGACATGCGTATGTCGTACATATAAATGGACTTCAGAATTGCATTTTTATGCAAGCAGACATTGCATTTTAGACACATGTGAAGTACCACAGAAACATGTAGGCCATTGACTGTAAATAAAGTACTATATTTATAGACCACCAGCGACGGTGCTGAGTCAACACAGGCAGATTGCCTGTTGTGATAGAGGGCTAAATATAGACTGGTGTCTCCTTACACCTGCGAAAGGGTAGATTGCCACCAGAGAAACGTTTACTTATTTATTTCGAAGTAATATGCAATCTAAATGTATATTCGAGACCTACTGCAATTATTTGTATGACAGTCATGACTATGTATAATCCAATATACGCGCGTAGGCGAGACATAAGAAAGCTGGTTGAGCAATTTTCGACACCCACACAGTTATTATTCATTTTTATTTACAATATTATACAATACAAATGTATTTGTGAAGAGTATTTTATCCATTATTGTATTTATACCAATTTTGTTCCCAGACAGAGCTGCTGTAGCTGGAGAATCAAGGAGCGGCAAGGGTCACCTCGTGACCGCCTGACCGTGTGAAAATGAGTGGAGTCACACTGAGAGGGGCAATTTTGCTGAGTGTTTGGGCAATTTTTGACAGAATAAAGTTATATAATTACTAATTCTTGACAGAGACAAACTATTATAAACCTTGGCATGATATAATTGATAATCCCATCAATTTACAAACGTAAATTGGTGGGATAATTCATTTTTTTTTGTATATTGTCATTTCGATTGTAGACACGAAGTTTTGAGTGATATTTGGTATGAGCTCCTGTGGCATGGTTGGTAAGGTCGCGGACTGGAAAACTCAAAGTGTCGTAGGGTAGTGGGATCGAATCCAGGAGGGGGTTATGGGGAAGGTTTTATATTGTCTAGAAAAAATTTATAATTTTTTTTTTTACAAGATCATGCCATTGTATTCAAACAATATGAAATATTCATAGAATATATCATATTGTAAGAATACAATGACATGACCTTGTTTTCTTTTTTTCTTTTTTTATTGTTTTATTTTTTTATCATAGTAGGTTTGACATGATTTATTGAAACATATTTATTTTTGTACAATTCATTTGAGGTAAGAAAATAATTATATACACATTACTTAGGCTAATAACAAACATATATATTGATATACTAAAAAAATAAGGCATATTACATGTAAATCTTTGAAACTTATAAACTAAATAATGAAACATACAATTATATAATGTAAAAGCTATATCACAGGGACATCTTTGGAACTTATACATTATATAATATATATGTTACATTATGAGGTAGCGTGATCAATTAGGTCAGGTCAGGTAAGGTAGGGCGCGAGTCCAGGGCAGGGCAGGGCAGGAGGCGAGTCCAGGGCAGGGCACGGGGCGAGTCCAGGGCAGGGCAGGGCAGGGCAGGGGCCGACACTCAGTAGTTCTTGAAGGTGTGGTAGTCCCTGAAGCAGTCACCCAGGCAGAGTGCAACTTTGCACTCGGCGCACATTGAGGTGACTCTTTTGGTCACATGGGGTTTCCTCACACTGGAGCTGCAGACGGTGCACTGCACCTGCCTGTGACGAGTGCCAATCAGCTCGGTGTTGGTTGTGTAGTGTCTTTCGACACCCAGCTGGATGCGGTCAGGAACGTGATCCCCACGCCATGCCGTACGTCTGTGAGTGGTGGTGCCATACTTCTCCAGGAGTTGGTAGGAGACGTTGTACACGAACTCCCGGAATTTCAGCTTCTGGTTTGGGGCCATATCCTTCTTCACCAACCACAAGTTGTAGGCGTTCAGCATCGTTATGTCAACTAGGTGGAGGAAGAGCTTGTGATACCACTTCACAGTCTTCCTCAGACACTCAACACCTGACAGCTGACAGTCAGACTTGTCCACCAGGCGCATGTTTTTGGTGTAGTCCACTACCATGTCGGGCTTGTAGATTGTCTTCCTGGTTCGGTAGTGGATTTTGCCAGAATCCACCTGGGCACCTGTGTGGACGGTGGAAAGCAGGTGGACGTCTCGCTTATCCTTCCACTTCAGGGCTATCAGTTTCCCACACTTCTCGAGCTGCTTGTATTTCTGCCCCTTTCGTCGCCTTCTTCGCACATGCCTCTCGCGGTGTTCCTGGGCCAGGTCGTCTTCTGAAGGTGTGTCACTGGAGGAGGCATCTGTGAGAGGAATGACATCACCTGTGAACTTTGGCATAAACTTTCTTGTCTTTCTGACAGTCCCACATGACCCCGTTTGGTTGTCATAAAGAAACTGGCAGAGAGCAGGAGAAGTATACCAGTTGTCAGTGTAGATGATGTGGCCTTTGCCCAGGTAAGGTGCCAACATTTTCCTGACGATGGCACCTGACATGCCCATGGGGTCATTGGCAGCGGCTTTCGGTACGTCAATGTCAGTTCCTGTATACACGATCATGTCAAGCACTATTCCAGTTTCACAGTCGCACAACACGAAGAGCTTGATTCCGAACCTATGCCTCTTCAAGGGGATATACTGCTTGAAAACAAGACGTCCTTTGAAGAGCACGAGCGACTCATCAATCACCAAATTGAGGAAGGGGTAAAAGTATTTCCTATACCTCTCCAACAACATGGTGAACACATCCCGAACTTTCCATATCCTGTCAATCCTGTTAGGATTTTCGTTGTCTGCAAAGTGCATAAATCTTAGCAGCAACAAAAATCTGTCACGAGTCATGAACTTATTGAAAGTTGGGGTGGCGATGAGAGGGTCGTGCTTCCAGTAGTGTTGCAACACATGCTTCTTGATCAGAGGCATGAGGAACAACAAGGCAAAGAACGTCAGAAATTCTGCCACAGTCGTATCCACCCAGCCTCGTATTCTCGCTTTTGGAGAAAGGACGTCCAATCTGCCAAACACCCACCTGTAGTAGGCGTTTGTTTGGGCAACGATGTACGTCATTACCTCCATGTCGAAAAAAGCGAGGAAGAAGTCGCTTTCGTTCGCTTGATCATCACAGGGCCAGTCGTCAGTTGTTCTTGACGTCCCAGGATTGAACTGGGGCACGTCAGGTACAAAATTGACCCCGTCAGACCAATCGAACGAAGGCATGCCAGGGATCGGAATGTCGTCTGCGTCTGCTTCTGCGTCTGAAAAATCGCTTCCATGGTCGCGATACAGCACTTCATCATCATTACCCTCCTCTTCACTCGACAGACGATGCCCTTCCTCGTTTTCGTCACCGACGTCGGACTCACTCCCACTGTCCACTCCCAAATCCCCCCACCCTTGGTCCCGTGCTAGGGCTTCGTCGTCGAAACCCGGGCTGCCAATGTCCTGCGAATCACCATCAAACAGCAGGGCGGCATACTTAGATGGTGTAAGAGTTTTCCGGGTCACTTTGGCACGTGCGGGAGTCTTATGGACAGGGACAGCAGAGGTGGTGGCAGGGGCGGCGGCAGGGGCGGCGGCGGCAGGGGCGGCGGCGGCAGGGGCAGCAGTGGTGCGTGGCCTTGATGGCAAGATGATGGTGGTGCCTGTCGCCCTTCTCTCTGTTCCTTGGGCAGGGGCGGCAGGGGCGGCAGGGGCAGCAGGGGCGGCAGGGGCGGCAGGGGCAGCAGGGCCGGCAGGGACACCAGGGCCAGCAGTCGCTTTCCCAGTCGCTTTCCCTTCCCCTTCCCCTTCCCTGTTCCTTGGGCAGGGGCGGCAGGGGCGGCAGGGGCGGCAGGGGCAGCAGGGGCGGCAGGGGCGGCAGGGGCAGCAGGGCCGGCAGGGACACCAGGGCCAGCAGTCGCTTTCCCAGTCGCTTTCCCTCTCCCTTTCCCCTTCCCCTTCCCTGTTCCTTGGGCAGGGGCGGCAGGGGCGGCAGGGGCAGCAGGGGCGGCAGGGGCGGCAGGGGGGGCAGGGGCGGCAGGGGCAGCCGGGCCAGGGGCGGCTGGTGGTGTTGGTGGTGGTAGGGGCACTGTGGCTGGCGTACGGGTTCTTTTCCCTACGCCCGTGCCTTTCATTTTTCCTGCCCCCGCAGGTAATGCAGCCCTAGGGCGGCCTCCTGCGTCGCTGGTACCGGTGGCAGGGGTGGCAGGGGTGGCAGTGGTGGCAGTGGTGGTGGTAGTGGTTGTTGCAGTGGCCTGGGTCGTGGTGGCAGTGTCCCGAAAGACCAATGACCTCTGTGCCATTGCCCTGCTTGCACGTGTTTTACGTGCTTTTGGTGCTGGTGATTCGTCCTCTGAGCTGTAGGGCGTGTCGTACTGGTAGCTAGGGTCTTTGGCAGCCACCCTCTGCCTTCCACGGCGGCTAACACCACCAGAAGGAGGGCTGGTTGTGTCATCAGGGAGCGAGCGTGAGGGACGTGTAGGCTCCATGACTAGTGCGTGGTTACTGGCGCGGTGGTGCTTGCACGAGTGCGGGGCGAGCATTTGGCGGGGTGGTATCGAGAGTTGACATGTAGTACTATACCCACACCAATTTTCAGCCGCCTGGCTATAAACGCGCGGTTTTGGTACGTGTTCAAAGTCTCTGCTCTTAAGAGTCTACCCGCAGTGCGCCGGGGGAACTCTTAAGAGTCTCCCCGTAGCTCCCGGGTTAAGTAGTTCC
This sequence comes from Paralithodes platypus, assembly GCA_032716605.1. Lineage (NCBI taxonomy): Eukaryota > Metazoa > Arthropoda > Malacostraca > Decapoda > Lithodidae > Paralithodes > Paralithodes platypus. The sequence continues at coordinate 31,053,331 of CM064506.1, read as the reverse complement.
TTAAAATGAGTTTTCCGTAAGTCAGCAATGTCTCTTCACCCGTAACCCCCTCAACACTGACAGGTAATGGTGTGTTACAATTTTGCATGGATCTGATGTCCTTCCAAAAACAGTTAGCATCCTTTTCTGCCAGACTCTTTGCAAGGGCTTCCTTCCTTAACCTCTCCGCGGCGCACAGGGGGTTTTCTACAGGGTAAGACTGTGCGCACCTATGATGATTTTGGGACCTATTGCCAATTTCGATAAAAAGTACATCATCGTGTAGGGAATGTTTGCGTGCATCGGCCCATATATATTTGACCCCCAAAAAATGTCTGGGGGGGGTAGGGGAACGGTCCGTAGTTGAAAAATGTGGAGCGAATGGCACCGCGCGGCTAGATTGTCATCGAGCGGCGAGATTTCCCTGCCGAATATTTACGCGCGCAGGGGATAGAAGGAGAGGGAGGAGGGGGTGGGTTACCGCGTATTATCACGTATATCTCCTTTTTCGAGCCCTTTTAGGCTATTTAGAGTATGTATACGTGTGTAGGGCACCCATATAACAATGAATATGCCTCATAGTGACCAAAAATTGCAATATATAAGGGAATTATAAGAGAATATTTAGGCGGGAATGAAGATGTGTTGGAGGTTTGGCGGCAATTTATGAGCTGAGAGTGTGGTTTACGCCATACATATCACGTATATCTTGTACGTAGAGCACTGTCACACTATAATACAGACTTGTACGTATGTATACGTGCCATATATCAAAATATATACCGCATATAAACCAATTCATGCGATATTTACGCACATTATCAATGAGTTTCTATGCGTGAACCAAGGTGTGAGTGAGTTGTGGTGGGAATGAAAGGGGGAGAGGGTGTGTTACGCCATAAATATCACGTCAATCTTGTATTTAGAGCACTCTCATGCTATAATAAAGACGTGTACATATGTAGGCGTCCCATATAACAAGGAATATACCGCATATAGCTCAATTGATGCGATATTTACGCAAATTGTGAATGTGTTTCTAGCAGACGGAAGCCTGAAAGGGGGGGTTGGGGGTGGGTGGGTGGGTGGGAGGGAGGCATGCAGGGGTGCAGTGAGTGAGTGAGTCGTGGAGAGATGGAAGTCAGGCAGATCTCTAGATAGATAACCAGCTTAGTGATAATTGTGGAGGCGCCCCAGGCGTATTGATGTTTGGTATTTTGACCCTTATGTCTACCAGATGGCTGGTGTTCGTTGCCATCAACAGGTCTACAATAACATGAGTCAGGAATGGAGAGAGAGAGAGAGAGAGAGAGAGAGAAACTGAGACATGCGTATGTCGTACATATAAATGGACTTCAGAATTGCATTTTTATGCAAGCAGACATTGCATTTTAGACACATGTGAAGTACCACAGAAACATGTAGGCCATTGACTGTAAATAAAGTACTATATTTATAGACCACCAGCGACGGTGCTGAGTCAACACAGACAGATTGCCTGTTGTGATAGAGGGCTAAATATAGAGTGGTGTCTCCTTACACCTGCGAAAGGGTAGATTGCCACCAGAGAAACGTTTACTTATTTATTTCGAAGTAATATGCAATCTAAATGTATATTCGAGACCTACTGCAATTATTTGTATGACAGTCATGACTATGTATAATCCAATATACGCGCGTAGGCGAGACATAAGAAAGCTGGTTGAGCAATTTTCGACACCCACACAGTTATTATTCATTTTTATTTACAATATTATACAATACAAATGTATTTGTGAAGAGTATTTTATCCATTATTGTATTTATACCAATTTTGTTCCCAGACAGAGCTGCTGTAGCTGGAGAATCAAGGAGCGGCAAGGGTCACCTCGTGACCACCTGACCGTGTGAAAATGAGTGGAGTCACACTGAGAGGGGCAATTTTGCTGAGTGTTTGGGCAATTTTTGACAGAATACAGTTATATAATTACTAATTCTTGACAGAGACAAACTATTATAAACCTTGGCATGATATAATTGATAATCCCATCAATTTACAAACGTAAATTGGTGGGATAATTCATTTTTTTTTGTATATTGTCATTTCGATTGTAGACACGAAGTTTTGAGTGATATTTGGTATGAGCTCCTGTGGCATGGTTGGTAAGGTCGCGGACTGGAAAACTCAAAGTGTCGTAGGGTAGTGGGATCGAATCCAGGAGGGGGTTATGGGGAAGGTTTTATATTGTCTAGAAATTTTTTTATAAATTTTTTTTTTTACAAGATCATGCCATTGTATTCAAACAATATGAAATATTCATAGAATATATCATATTGTAAGAATACAATGACATGACCTTGTTTTCTTTTTTTCTTTTTTTATTGTTTTATTTTATTATCATAGTAGGTTTGACATGATTTATTGAAACATATTTATTTTTGTACAATTCATTTGAGGTAAGAAAATAATTATATACACATTACTTAGGCTAATAACAAACATATATATTGATATACTAAAAAAATAAGGCATATTACATGTAAATCTTTGAAACTTATAAACTAAATAATGAAACATACAATTATATAATGTAAAAGCTATATCACAGGGACATCTTTGGAACTTATACATTATATAATATATATGTTACATTATGAGGTAGCGTGATCAATTAGGTCAGGTCAGGTAAGGTAGGGCGCGAGTCCAGGGCAGGGCAGGGCAGGAGGCGAGTCCAGGGCAGGGCACGGGGCGAGTCCAGGGCAGGGCAGGGCAGGGGCCGACACTCAGTAGTTCTTGAAGGTGTGGTAGTCCCTGAAGCAGTCACCCAGGCAGAGTGCAACTTTGCACTCGGCGCACATTGAGGTGACTCTTTTGGTTACATGGGGTTTCCTCACACTGGAGCTGCAGACGGTGCACTGCACCTGCCTGTGACGAGTGCCAATCAGCTCGGTGTTGGTTGTGTAGTGTCTTTCGACACCCAGCTGGATGCGGTCAGGAACGTGATCCCCACGCCATGCCGTACGTCTGTGAGTGGTGGTGCCATACTTCTCCAGGAGTTGGTAGGAGACGTTGTACACGAACTCCCGGAATTTCAGCTTCTGGTTTGGGGCCATATCTTTCTTCACCAACCACAAGTTGTAGGCGTTCAGCATCGTTATGTCAACTAGGTGGAGGAAGAGCTTGTGATACAATTTCACAGTCTTCCTCAGACACTCAACACCTGACAGCTGACAGTCAGACTTGTCCACCAGGCGCATGTTTTTGGTGTAGTCCACTACCATGTCGGGCTTGTAGATTGTCTTCCTGGTTCGGTAGTGGATTTTGCCAGAATCCACCTGGGCACCTGTGTGGACGGTGGAAAGCAGGTGGACGTCTCGCTTATCCTTCCACTTCAGGGCTATCAGTTTCCCACACTTCTCGAGCTGCTTGTATTTCTGCCCCTTTCGTCGCCTTCTTCGCACATGCCTCTCGCGGTGTTCCTGGGCCAGGTCGTCTTCTGAAGGTGTGTCACTGGAGGAGGCATCTGTGAGAGGAATGACATCACCTGTGAACTTTGGCATAAACTTTCTTGTCTTTCTGACAGTCCCACATGACCCCGTTTGGTTGTCATAAAGAAACTGGCAGAGAGCAGGAGAAGTATACCAGTTGTCAGTGTAGATGATGTGGCCTTTGCCCAGGTAAGGTGCCAACATTTTCCTGACGATGGCACCTGACATGCCCATGGGGTCATTGGCAGCGGCTTTCGGTACGTCAATGTCAGTTCCTGTATACACGATCATGTCAAGCACTATTCCAGTTTCACAGTCGCACAACACGAAGAGCTTGATTCCGAACCTATGCCTCTTCAAGGGGATATACTGCTTGAAAACAAGACGTCCTTTGAAGAGCACGAGCGACTCATCAATCACCAAATTGAGGAAGGGGTAAAAGTATTTCCTATACCTCTCCAACAACATGGTGAACACATCCCGAACTTTCCATATCCTGTCAATCCTGTTAGGATTTTCGTTGTCTGCAAAGTGCATAAATCTTAGCAGCAACAAAAATCTGTCACGAGTCATGAACTTATTGAAGGTGGGGGTGGCGATGAGAGGGTCGTGCTTCCAGTAGTGTTGCAACACATGCTTCTTGATCAGAGGCATGAGGAACAACAAGGCAAAGAACGTCAGAAATTCTGCCACAGTCGTATCCACCCAGCCTCGTATTCTCGCTTTTGGAGAAAGGACGTCCAATCTGCCAAACACCCACCTGTAGTAGGCGTTTGTTTGGGCAACGATGTACGTCATTACCTCCATGTCGAAAAAAGCGAGGAAGAAGTCGCTTTCGTTCGCTTGATCATCACAGGGCCAGTCGTCAGTTGTTCCTGACGTCCCAGGATTGAACTGGGGCACGTCAGGTACAAAATTGACCCCGTCAGACCAATCGAACGAAGGCATGCCAGGGATCGGAATGTCGTCTGCGTCTGCTTCTGCGTCTGAAATATCGCTTCCATGGTCGCGATACAGCACTTCATCATCATTACCCTCCTCTTCACTCGACAGACGATGCCCTTCCTCGTTTTCGTCACCGACGTCGGACTCACTCCCACTGTCCACTCCCAAATCCCCCCACCCTTGGTCCCGTGCTAGGGCTTCGTCGTCGAAACCCGGGCTGCCAATGTCCTGCGAATCACCATCAAACAGCAGGGCGGCATACTTAGATGGTGTAAGAGTTTTCCGGGTCACTTTGGCACGTGCGGGAGTCTTATGGACAGGGACAGCAGAGGTGGTGGCAGGGGCGGCGGCAGGGGCGGCGGCGGCAGGGGCGGCGGCGGCAGGGGCAGCAGTGGTGCGTGGCCTTGATGGCAAGATGATGGTGGTGCCTGTCGCCCTTCTCTCTGTTCCTTGGGCAGGGGCGGCAGGGGCGGCAGGGGCGGCAGGGGCAGCAGGGCAGCAGGGCAGGCAGGGACACCAGGGCCAGCAGTCGATTTCCCTTCCCTCTCCCTTTCCCCTTCCCCTTCCCTGTTCCTTGGGCAGGGGCGGCAGGGGCGGCAGGGGCAGCAGGGGCGGCAGGGGCGGCAGGGGCAGCAGGGCCGGCAGGGACACCAGGGCCAGCAGTCGCTTTCCCAGTCGCTTTCCCTCTCCCTTTCCCCTTCCCCTTCCCTGTTCCTTGGGCAGGGGCGGCAGGGGCGGCAGGGGCAGCAGGGGCGGCAGGGGCGGCAGGGGCAGCAGGGGCAGCAGGGGCAGCCGGGCCAGGGGCGGCTGGTGGTGTTGGTGGTGGTAGGGGCACTGTGGCTGGCGTACGGGTTCTTTTCCCTACGCCCGTGCCTTTCATTTTTCCTGCCCCCGCAGGTAATGCAGCCCTAGGGCGGCCTCCTGCGTCGCTGGTACCGGTGGCAGGGGTGGCAGGGGTGGCAGTGGTGGCAGTGGTGGTGGTAGTGGTTGTTGCAGTGGCCTGGGTCGTGGTGGCAGTGTCCCGAAAGACCAATGACCTCTGTGCCATTGCCCTGCTTGCACGTGTTTTACGTGCTTTTGGTGCTGGTGATTCGTCCTCTGAGCTGTAGGGCGTGTCGTACTGGTAGCTAGGGTCTTTGGCAGCCACCCTCTGCCTTCCACGGCGGCTAACACCACCAGAAGGAGGGCTGGTTGTGTCATCAGGGAGCGAGCGTGAGGGACGTGTAGGCTCCATGACTAGTGCGTGGTTACTGGCGCGGTGGTGCTTGCACGAGTGCGGGGCGAGCGTTTGGCGGGGTGGTATCGAGAGTTGACATGTAGTACTATAACCACACCAATTTTCAGCCGCCTGGCTATAAACGCGCGGTTTTGGTACGTGTTCAAAGTCTCTGCTCTTAAGAGTCTCCCCGCAGTGCGCCGGGGGAACTCTTAAGAGTCTCCCTGCAGCTCCCGGGTTAATTGGTTTTCATTTTGCTTAATAAATGTTTAGTAATAAATTTAGTTTAGTAAATGCTTAGTAATGTTTGAATGTCCAAAGTCCAATATCCAACAGTTTTCAGGTTTGTATTGGATATTCAACTCTAGGCTAATTAATATCCAGTATGTTTGAATGTCCAAAGTCCAATACCGGTATCCAACAGTTTTTAGGTTTTTATTGGATATTCAACTCTAGGCTAATTAACCTCTCCGCGGCGCACAGGGGGTTTTCTACAGGGTAAGACTGTGCGCACCTATGATGATTTTGGGACCTATTGCCAATTTCGATAAAAAGTACATCATCGTGTAGGGAATGTTTGCGTGCATCGGCCCATATATATTTGACCCCCCAAAAAATGTCTGGGGGGGGTAGAGGAACGGTCCGTAGTTGAAAAATGTGGAGCGAATGGCACCGCGCGGCTAGATTGTCATCGAGCGGCGAGATTTCCCTGCCAAATATTTACGCGCGCAGGGGATAGAAGGAGAGGGAGGAGGGGGTCGGTTACCGCGTATTATCACGTATATGTCCTTTTTTGAGCCCTTTTAGGCTATGTAGAGTATGTATACGTGTGTAGGGCACCCATATAACAATGAATATGCCTCATAGTGACCAAAAATTGCAATATATAAGGGAATTATAAGATAATTTTTAGGCGGGAATGAAGATGTGTTGGAGGTTTGGCGGCAATTTATGAGCTGAGAGTGTGGTTTACGCCATACATATCACGTATATCTTGTACGTAGAGCACTGTCATGCTATAATACAGACTTGTACGTATGTATACGTGCCATATATCAAAATATATACCGCATATAGACCAATTCATGCGATATTTACGCACATTATCAATGAGTTTCTATGCGTGAACCAAGGTGTGAGTGAGTTGTGCTGGGAATGAAAGGGGGAGAGGGTGTGTTACGCCATAAATATCTCGTAAATCTTGTATTTAGAGCACTGTCATGCTATAATACAGACTTGTACGTATGTATATGTGCCATATATCAAAATATATACCGCATATAGACCAATTCATGCGATATTTATGCACATTATCAATGAGTTTCTATGCGTGAACCAAGGTGAGTGAGTTGTGGTGGGATGAAAGGGGGAGAGGGTGTGTTACGACATAAATATCACGTAAATCTTGTATTTAGAGCACTCTCATGCTATAATAAAGACGTGTACATATGTAGGCGTCCCATATAACAAGGAATATACCGCATATAGCCCAATTGATGCGATATTTACGCAAATTGTGAATGTGTTTCTAGCAGACGGAAGCCTGAAAGGGTGGGTGGGTGGGAGGAGGCATGCAGGGTGCAGTGAGTGAGTGAGTGATGGAAGTCAGGCAGATCTCTAGATAGATAACCAGCTTTGTGATAATTGTGGAGGCGCCCCAGGCGTATTGATGTTTGGTATTTTGAACCTTATGTCTACCAGATGGCTGGTGTTCGTTGCCATCAACAGGTCTACAATAACATGAGTCAGGAATGGAGAGAGAGAGAGAGAGAAACTGAGACATGCGTATGTCGTACGTATAAATGGACTTCAGAATTGCATTTTTATGCAAGCAGACATTGCATTTTAGACACATGTGAAGTACCACAGAAACATGTAGGCCATTGACTGTAAATAAAGTACTATATTATAGACCACCAGCGACGGTGCTGAGTCAACACAGGCAGATTGCCTTTTGTGATAGAGGGCTAAATATAGACTGGTGTCTCCTTACACTTGCGAAAGGGTAGATTGCCACCAGAGAAACGTTTACTTATTTATTTCGAAGTAATATGCAATCTAAATGTATATTCGAGACCTACTGCAATTATTTGTATGACAGTCATGACTATGTATAATCCAATATACGCACGTAGGCGAGACATAAGAAAGCTGGTTGAGCAATTTTCGACACCCACACAGTTATTATTCATTTTTATTTACAATATTATACAATACAAATGTATTTTGAAGAGTATTTTATCCATTATTGTATTTATACCAATTTTGTTCCCAGACAGAGCTGCTGTAGCTGGAGCATCAAGGAGCGGCAAGGGTCACCTCGTGACCGCTTGACCGTGTGAAAATGAGTGGAGTCACACTGAGAGGGGCAATTTTGCTGAGTGTTTGGGCAATTTTTGACAGAATAAAGTTATATAATTACTAATTCTTGACAGAGACAAACTTTTATAAACCTTGGCATGATATAATTGATAATCCCATCAATTTACAAACGTAAATTGGTGGGATAATTCATTTTTTTTTGTATATTGTCATTTCGATTGTAGACACGAAGTTTTGAGTGATATTTAGTATGAGCTCCTGTGGCATGGTTGATAAGGTCGCGGACTGGAAAACTCAAAGTGTCGTAGGGTAGTGGGATCGAATCCAGGAGGGGGTTATGGGGACGGTTTTATATTGTCTAGAAAATTTTTGATAATTTTTTTTTTTACAAGATCATGCCATTGTATTCAAACAATATGAAATATTCATAGAATATATCATATTGTAAGAATACAATGACATGACCTTGTTTTTTTTTTTTTTTTTATTGTTTTATTTTATTATCTTAGTAGGTTTGACAGGATTTATTGAAACATATTTATTTTTGTACAATTCATTTGAGGTAAGAAAATAATTATATACACATTACTTTGGCTAATAACAAACATATATATTGATATACTAAAAAAATAAGGCATATTACATGTAAATCTTTGAAACTTATAAACTAAATAATGAAACATACAATTATATAATGTAAAAGCTATATCACAGGGACATCTTTGGAACTTATACATTATATAATATATATGTTACATTATGAGGTAGCGTGATCAATTAGGTCAGGTCAGGTAAGGTAGGGCGCGAGTCCAGGGCAGGGCAGGGCAGGGGGCGAGTCCAGGGCAGGGCAGGGGCCGACACTCAGTAGTTCTTGAAGGTGTGGTAGTCCCTGAAGCAGTCACCCAGGCAGAGTGGAACTTTGCACTCGGCGCACATTGAGGTGACTCTTTTCGTGACATGGGGTTTCCTGACACTGGAGCTGCAGACGGTGCACTGCGCCTGCCTGTGGCGAGTGCCAAGCATCTCAGTGTTGGGGGGGTAGTGTCTTTCGACACCCAGCTGGATGCGGTCAGGAACGTGATCCCCACGCCATGCCGTACGTCTGTGAGTGGTGGTGCCATACTTCTCCAGGAGTTGGTAGGAGACGTTGTACACGAACTCCCGGAATTTCAGCTTCTGGTTTGGGGCCATATCCTTTTTCACCAACCACAAGTTGTAGGCGTTCAGCATCGTTATGTCAACTAGGTGGAGGAAGAGCTTGTGATACCACTTCACAGTCTTCCTCAGACACTCAACGCCTGACAGCTGACAGTCAGACTTGTCCACCAGGCGCATGTTTTTTGTGTAGTCCACTACCATGTCGGGCTTGTAGATTGTCTTCCTGGTTCGGTAGTGGATTTTGCCAGAATCCACCTGGGCACCTGTGTGGACGGTGGAAAGCAGGTGGACGTCTCGCTTATCCTTCCACTTCATGGCTATCAGTTTCCCACACTTCTCGAGCTGCTTGTATTTCTGCCCCTTTCGTCGCCTTCTTCGCACATGCCTCTCGCGGTGTTCCTGGGCCAGGTCGTCTTCTGAAGGTGTGTCACTGGAGGAGGCATCTGTGAGAGGAATGACATCACCTGTGAACTTTGGCATAAACTTTCTTGTCTTTCTGACAGTCCCACATGACCCCGTTTGGTTGTCATAAAGAAACTGGCAGAGAGCAGGAGAAGTATACCAGTTGTCAGTGTAGATGATGTGGCCTTTGCCCAGGTAAGGTGCCAACATTTTCCTGACGATGGCACCTGACATGCCCATGGGGTCATTGGCAGCGGCTTTCGGTACGTCAATGTCAGTTCCTGTATACACGATCATGTCAAGCACTATTCCAGTTTCACAGTCGCACAACACGAAGAGCTTGATTCCGAACCTATGCCTCTTCAAGGGGATATACTGCTTGAAAACAAGACGTCCTTTGAAGAGCTCGAGCGACTCATCAATCACCAAATTGAGGAAGGGGTAAAAGTATTTCCTATACCTCTCCAACAACATGGTGAACACATCCCGAACTTTCCATATCCTGTCAATCCTGTTAGGATTTTCGTTGTCTGCAAAGTGCATAAATCTTAGCAGCAACAAAAATCTGTCACGAGTCATGAACTTATTGAAAGTTGGGGTGGCGATGAGAGGGTCGTGCATCCAATAGTGTTGCAACACATGCTTCTTGATCAGAGGCATGAGGAACAACAAGGCAAAGAACGTCATAAATTCTTCCACAGTCGTATCCACCCAGCCTCGTATTCTCGCTTTTGGAGAAAGGACGTCCAATCTGCCAAACACCCACCTGTAGTAGGCGTTTGTTTGGGCAACGATGTACGTCATTACCTCCATGTCGAAAAAAGCGAGGAAGAAGTCGCTTTCGTTCGCTTGATCATCACAGGGCCAGTCGTCAGTTGTTCCTGACGTCCCAGGATTGACCTGGGGCACGTCAGGTACAAAATTGACCCAGTCAGACCAATCGAACGAACGCAGCTCAGGGATCGGAATGTCGTCTGCGTCTGCTCCATCGTCTGAAATATCGCTTCCATGGTCGCGATACAGCACTTCATCATCATTACCCTCCTCTTCACTTGACAGACGATGCCCTTCCTCATTTTCGTCACCGACGTCGGACTCACTCCCACTGTCCACTCCCAAATCCCCCCACCCTTGGTCCCGTGCTAGGGCTTCGTCGTCGAAACCCGGGCTGCCAATGTCCTGCGAATCACCATCAAACAGCAGGGCGGCATACTTAGATGGTGTCAGAGTTTTCCGGGTCACTTTGGCACGTGCGGGAGTCTTATGGACAGGGACAGCAGAGGAGGTGGCAGGGGCGGCGGCAGGGGCGGCGGCAGCGGCGGCGGCAGTGGTGCGTGGCCTTGATGGCAAGATGATGGTGGTGCCTGTCGCCCTTCTCTCTGTTCCTTGGGCAGGGGCGGCATGGGCGGCAGGGGCAGCAGTGGTGCGTGGCCTTGATGGCAAGATGATGGTGGTGCCTGTCGCCCTTCTCTCTGTTCCTTGGGCAGGGCGGGCATGGGCGGCAGGGGCAACAGGGGCAGCAGGGCCGGCAGGGACACCAGGGCCAGCAGTCGCTTTCCCAGTCGCTTTCCCTCTCACTTTCCCCTTCCCCTTCCCTGTTCCTTGGGCAGGGGCGGCAGGGGCGGCAGGGGCGGCAGGGGCGGCAGGGGCGGCAGGGGCAGCAGGGCCGGCAGGGACACCCGGGCCAGCAGTCGCTTTCCCAGTCGCTTTCCCTCTCCCTTTCCCCTTCCCCTTCCCTGTTCCTTGGGCAGGGGCGGCAGGGGCAGCAGGGGCGGCAGGGGGGGCAGGGGCAGCAGGGGCGGCAGGGGCAGCCGGGCCAGGGGCGGCTGGTGGTGGTGGTGGTAGGGGCACTGTGGCTGGCGTACGGGTTCTCTTCCCTACGCCCGTGCCTTTCATTTTTCCTGCCCCCGCAGGTAATGCAGCCCTAGGGCGGCCTCCTGCGTCGCTGGTACCGGTGGCAGGGGTGGCAGTGGTGGCAGTGGTGGTGGTAGTGGTTGTTGCAGTGGCCTGGGTCGTGGTGGCAGTGTCCCGAAAGACCAATGACCTCTGTGCCATTGCCCTGCTTGCACGTGTTTTTCGTGCTTTGGGTGCTGGTGCTTCGTCCTCTGAGCTGTAGGGCGTGTCGTACTGGTAGCTAGGGTCTTTGGCAGCCACCCTCTGCCTTCCACAGCGGCTAACACCACCAGAAGGAGGGCTGGTTGTGTCATCAGGGAGCGAGCGTGAGGGACATGTGGGCTCCATGACTAGTGCGTGGTTACTGGCGCGGTAGTGCTTGCACGAGTGCGGGGCGAGCGTTTGGCGGGGTGGTATCGAGAGTTGACATGTAGTACTATACCCACACCAATTTTCAGCCGCCTGGTTATAAACGCGCGGTTTTGGTACGTGTTCAAAGTCTCTGCTCTTAAGAGTCTCCCCGCAGTGCGCCGGGGGAACTCTTATGAGTCTCCCCGCAGCTCCCGGGTTAATATCCAGTAATGTTTGAATGTCCAAAGTCCAATGTCCAAAGTCCAATATCCAACAGTTTTCAGGTTTTTATTGGATATTCAACTCTAGGCTAATCAATATCTAGTAATGTTTGAATGTCCAAAGTCCAATATCCAACAGTTTTCAGGTTTTATTGGATATTCAACTCTAGGCTAATTAATATCCAGTAATGTTTGAATGTCCTAAGTCCAATATCCAACAGTTTTCAGGTTTTCATTAGATAGTCAACTCTAGGCTACTCAATATCCAGTAATGTTTGAATGTCCAAAGTCCAATATCCAACAGTGTTCAGGTTTTTATTGGATATTCAACTCTTGGCTAATCAATATCCAGTAATGTTTGAATGTCCAAAGTCCAATATCCAACCGTTTTCATTTTTTTATTGGATATTCAACTCTAGGCTAATCAATATCTAGTAATGTTTGAATGTCCAAAGTCCAATATCCAACAGTTTTCAGGTTTGTATTGGATATTCAACTCTAGGCTCATCAATATCTAGTACCGTAAAGTGGGGTAACTTCGGACTTGGGTCATAACTTCGGACATCGGCGATAATAAGTAATTAGACATTGTCATTATATAATGGAAACTTTTTATTTTATTTTTTGTGGGGTCCGTTTAGAGATATGGCAAAGGAAGAGCATGTAAAAGTCCTAGGGAACTGACATGAGTATATGTACACGAAAAAAATATTATATATGTGACGAAAATATGTACATTTTTAGCTACCCTGCCAAACTTCTATCGCCCTGAAGAAATTTGTATGTATGAATGATGTTGTGACTGATATAATTTTGTAGTAACATTACCAGAGACAACATCCACCAAAGGAAATGTGTTACACTTGTATAACGCTCTAGTTAGAACAGTATCATTTAACCGATTGTGTTTTTAAATAAAAACATGGTAACTTCGGACATGGAACAAAACAATCGTTTGTTATTATTTGCCCTATGAAAATCATTCATAATACTTGTACATCATTAACCCGGGAACTGCGGGAAGACTCTTAAGAGTTCCCCCGGCGGACTGCGGGAAGACTCTTAAGAGTCAGAGAAAAACAAAAATTTAAACATCGAAAAAAAAAAATTTGTTTATTTTTATTTTTTTATTTATTCTTTTTTTGTTTTTGCCCTTGGGCCATGCAAAATATCAGTCCTCTACCTCCCCTCCTTCCCCACTTTCCTCACCTCCTTCAGTTATCACCTATTTTCCCTGTTATTCCCTTATTCTGAGGTATATTTTCGTGCTAACATTAGCGAGTTGCAAGCAGGGCATTGCCATCACTGTTAGCAAGCAAGTGCAAGAGAGAGAGAGAGAGAGAGAGAGTATCGATCGACAGTGTCTCAGTGGCCTTGGGGGAATTGGCGGGAAAGGAGGTTGCCTCACCCATACATTATGTAACTCGCGGCCTGTATCGCCGATTTTGACCATCCAAACGCTGTTTTCACTCGTTTTATTGTTGTAACAGGTTAATACCTTTATAATCAACCTATAATAGGCGCATATGGATAAGTATTAATGCTATTTATGGTAAAATTAATATTTTAGTGATGGAAACAGCTCAAATACATGCGCACAGGCAGAGGTGTCTAATTACCCCCATGCGCACTTAAGAGGTTAGCATGGTGGTAAAAGATCAAATCATCATTCTCTGAGTCCAAAAACCCATAAAAATATGATACTATGCTAACCGATTTATGTATTTCGGATAATTCAGGATATATAATATATATAAATTAGTTGAGGCATATATCTTGTCCAAAAAAAAAAATATCTGCCGAAAGAAACACCAACAAATACGTTATACCTATAAAAATGCTCAAATTCATAAAAGTGTATATGCATTGATATATTATACATACCGGTACCTATATATTTTCACTAGGCCTAGTTAATTTTCGAGTTATTGATTTGACAGCATTGGTTATTTTTCCTGCTCAATATTTTCTAGGAGTGAGCTCAATGCCTAACGAGAACAGATCCAAACAGAATATATGTTAAAAATCGCATATATCCCCCTCCTATACTGATTGTACAGGCCTAAAAGTATTGACTGTGCATTTTCCACTATAACATCGGACAGGAATAAGCAGCAATAATAAAATAGTAGGAGCCGAAAAATGAATGAAATAAGGCCACGAACGTAGGTCCAAAGTTCTCCTCCGTTCGTCCGAAGTTATCTCAGCTTTCTTGGCAACCATTTTCCATAAGAAACACTGTATGTCCGAAGTTATCCATACATGTCCGAAGTTATCACCTTTTCAAGCAAACTTCGGACATCATTTAGGATGAGGATAGCTCTCTTCTTATGGGGGATAATTTTAGGAGGCTTCCTGGATTACAGCGCACTACCACCATACATCACTTGACCTAGTTAAATCTCTATAATGTGTTTACACTCAGGAGAAATTGTTAAAAAACATCGAAAAATGTCCGAAGTTACCGCATTTTACGGTAATGTTTGAATGTCCAAAGTCCAATGTCCAAAGTCCAATATCCAAGTTTTCAGGTTTTTATTGGATATTCAACTCTAGGCTAATCAATATCCAGTAATGTTTGAATGTCCAAAGTCCAATATCCAACAGTTTTCAGGTTTTTATTGGATGTTCAACTCTAGGCTAATCAATATCCAGTAATGTTTGAATGTCCAAAGTCCATGTCCAAAGTCCATTATCCAACAGTTTTCAGGTTTTTATTGGATATTCAACTCTTGGCTAATCAATATCCAGTAATGTTTGAATGTCTAAAGTCCAATGTCCAAAGTCCAATATCCAACAGTTTTCAGGATTTTATTGGATATTCAACTCTAGGCTAATCAATATCCAGTAATGTTTGAATGTCCAAAGTCCAATGTCCAAAGTCCAAAGTCCAATATCCAACAGTTTTCAGGTTTTTATTGGATATTAAACTCTAGGCTAGCCTCATCAATATCTAGTAATGTTTGAATGTCCAAAGTCCAATGTCCAAAGTCCAATATCCAACAGTGTTCAAGTTTTTATTGGATATTCAACTCTAGGCTCATCATCTGTGCCATTGTCTCTAATTTCCTTTCCGGCCGTTCCATAGCCGCGGTTGTGGACGGCCATTGTTCACTTCCTCACCCTATAAACTCCGGTGTTCCTCAGGGCTCTGTCCTATCTCCTATTCTCTTTCTAATTTTTATAAATGATCTCCTTAACTGTACCTTAATTCCCATCCATTCATATGCAGATGACTCAACCTTACACTACTCCATTAGTTTTTCAGAATGCCCCAGCCAGCAATCCCTCAACGACAAACGTAATGAAGCCATAGAACTCTTAAATTCTGATCTAAATACTATTTCCAATTGGGGCAGAGAAAACCTTGTTAACTTTAATGCTTCCAAAACCCAATTTCTCCATCTATCTACCCGTCAGGATCTCCCAGCTGACTATCCCTTATTCTTCAACAATACAAAAATCAACCCTTCATCTTTTCTCAATATTCTTGGTGTCTCTTTTTCTTCTGCTCTCAGTTGGAAGGACCAGTCTTGCTAAGGCAGCCTCCCAGAAGCTGGGTGTGCTCAACCGCCTTAGAGGGTTCTTTTCCCCTGCACAGCTTCTCGCTCTGTATAGTGCGCCCTTGTATTGAGTATCGTTCACATGTGTGGGGAGGTTCCTCTCACACCGCTCTCCTAGATAAAGTTGAAAGGAAGACCTTTCGTATCATTAACTCCCGTCCACTCACCAACTCTCTGCAATCTCTCTCTCTCCGCCGCAATGTTGCATCTCTCTCGCTATTCTATCGCTACTATAATAATCAGTGTTCCTCAGAGCTATCCCAGTGCATACCACCTCCTTTATGTAGGGCACGTGGTACCCGTCTTGCAACTCAATCCCACCCCTACTCTGTGCAACTCTCCAACCCAAGAGTGAAACATTACTCTCAAACTTTCTTCTACTCAACAACTGAGCTCTGGAACTCTCTTCCAGAATCAGTCTTTCCCTCTTCCTATGACTTAAATTGCTTAAAACTCTGTGTGTCCAGGCATTTTGGCTCGAACGTCCCTTGATTTTGGCCCTGTCACTCTTTCAACTATGGGGGAGGCACTCGCTATAGGCAGTTATGCCTTTTGCCTCCCTCAATCACATAGAAAAAAAAAAAAAAAAAAAAAAAAATCAAGTAATGTTTGAATGTCCAAAGTACAATGTCCAAAGTCCAATATCCAACAGTTTTCAGGTTTTTATTGGATATTCAACTCTAGGCTAATCAATATCCAGTAATGTTTGAATGTCCAAAGTCCAATATCCAACAGTTTTCATTTTGTTATTGGATATTCAACTCTAGGCTAATCAATATCTAGTAATGTTTGAATGTCCAAATCCTAATGTCCAAAGTCCAATATCCAACAGTTTTCAGTTTTTTATTGGATATTCAACTCTAGGCTAATTAATATCCAGTAATGTTTGAATGTCCAAAGTCCAAAGTCCAATATCCAACAGTTTTCAGGTTTTTATTGGATATTCAACTCTAGGCTAATCAATATCTAGTAATGTTTGAATGTCCAAAGTCCAATGTCCAAAGTCCAATATCCAACAGTTTTCAGGTTTTTATTGGACATTCAACTCTAGACTAATTAATATCCAGTAATGTTTGAATGTCCAAAGTCCAATATCCAACAGTTTTCAGGTTTTTATTAGATTATCAACTCTAGGCTACTCAATATCCAGTAATGTTTGAATGTCCAAAGTCCAATATCCAACAGTTTTCAGGTTTTTATGGAATATTCAACTCTAGGCTAATCAATATCTAGTACGGTAATGTTTGAATATCCAAAGTCCAATATCCAACAGTTTTCAGTTTTTATTGGATATTCAACTCTAGGCTAATTAATATCCAGTAATGTTTGAATGTCCAAAGTCCAATATCCAACAGTTTTCAGGTTTTCATTGGATATTCAACTCTAGGCTAATCAATATCTAGTAATGTTTGAATGTCCAAAGTCCAATATCCAACAGTTTTCAGGTTTTTATTGGATATTCAACTCTATAGGCTACTCACTATCCAGTAATGTTTGAATGTCCAAAGTCCAATGTCCAAAGTCCAATATCCAACTGTTTTCAGGATTCTATTGGATATTCAGGATCTGCATATTCCATAACAGTAGGCTACCGGTATATAAAATTATGTATTTTCTGGTTAACATTACTTATAATATGAATTTTAATTGTGTGATAATAGATTTGCCAAGAAATATTAAATACAACATAAATAATATACGTATTGATCATACTAAACGTATCTAAGCAAACCAGCTTGCTTCGTTCAAGATCGCTTGAGATTCGTCGCTTTGTTTACATCCAAATGTCCAAAGTCCAAATTCCAATATCGAACAACTTTCAGCCAGCTGGGATAAACTAGGGACACATACTAGCTGGTAGGTAAGGGTTATTCTTGTATCCAATGTTCTAGGTTAGGTTAGGCCCTACTGTGTTTTTTTACTTCAAAAAATCGCTAAACAAACCCAAGCCAAGTTTTGGCAAATGTTGGCTCGGGTTTTCAAATTTTGGGGTTTAACCCTTAACCCGGGAGCTGCAGGGAGACTCTTAAGAGTTCCCCCGGCGCACTGCGGGGAGACTCTTAAGAGCAGAGACTTTGAACACGTACCAAAACCGCGCGTTTATAGCCAGGCGGCTGAAAATTGGTGTGGGTATAGTACTACATGTCGACTCTCGATACCACCCCGCCAAACGCTCGCCCCGCACTCGTGCAAGCACCACCGCGCCAGTAACCACGCACTAGTCATGGAGCCTACACGTCCCTCACGCTCGCTCCCTGATGACACAACCAGCCCTCCTTCTGGTGGTGTTAGCCGCCGTGGAAGGCAGAGGGTGGCTGCCAAAGACCCTAGCTACCAGTACGACACGCCCTACAGCTCAGAGGACGAATCACCAGCACCAAAAAGCACGTAAAACACGTGCAAGCAGGGCAATGGCACAGAGGTCATTGGTCTTTCGGGACACTGCCACCACGACCCAGGCCACTGCAACAACCACTACCACCACCACTGCCACCACTGCCACCCCTGCCACCCCTGCCACCGGTACCAGCGACGCAGGAGGCCGCCCTAGGGCTGCATTACCTGCGGGGGCAGGAAAAATGAAAGGCACGGGCGTAGGGAAAAGAACCCGTACGCCAGCCACAGTGCCCCTACCACCACCAACACCACCAGCCGCCCCTGGCCCGGCTGCCCCTGCCGCCCCTGCTGCCCCTGCCGCCCCTGCTGCCCCTGCCGCCCCTGCCGCCCCTGCCCAAGGAACAGGGAAGGGGAAGGGGAAAGGGAGAGGGAAAGCGACTGCTGGCCCTGGTGTCCCTGCCGGCCCTGCTGCCCCTGCCGCCCCTGCCGCCCCTGCTGCCCCTGCCGCCCCTGCCGCCCCTGCCGCCCCTGCCCAAGGAACAGGGAAGGGGAAGGGGAAAGGGAGAGGGAAAGCGACTGGGAAAGCGACTGCTGGCCCTGGTGTCCCTGCCTGCCCTGCTGCCCCTGCCGCCCCTGCCGCCCCTGCCGCCCCTGCCCAAGGAACAGGGAAGGGGAAGGGGAAAGAGACTGGGAAAGCGACTGCTGGCCCTGGTGTCCCTGCCGGCCCTGCTGCCCCTGTTGCCCCTGCCGCCCATGCCGCCCCTGCCCAAGGAACAGAGAGAAGGGCGACAGGCACCACCATCATCTTGCCATCAAGGCCACGCACCACTGCTGCCCCTGCCGCCGCCGCCCCTGCCGCCGCCGCCCCTGCCGCCGCCCCTGCCACCACCTCTGCTGTCCCTGTCCATAAGACTCCCGCACGTGCCAAAGTGACCCGGAAAACTCTTACACCATCTAAGTATGCCGCCCTGCTGTTTGATGGTGATTCGCAGGACATTGGCAGCCCGGGTTTCGACGACGAAGCCCTGGCACGGGACCAAGGGTGGGGGGATTTGGGAGTGGACAGTGGGAGTGAGTCCGACGTCGGTGACGAAAACGAGGAAGGGCATCGTCTGTCAAGTGAAGAGGAGGGTAATGATGATGAAGTGCTGTATCGCGACCATGGAAGCGATATTTCAGACGCAGAAGCAGACGCAGACGACATTCCGATCCCTGGCATGCCTTCGTTCGATTGGTCTGACGGGTACAATTTTGTACCTGACGTGCCCCAGTTCAATCCTGGGACGTCAGGAACAACTGACGACTGGCCCTGTGATGATCAAGCGAACGAAAGCGACTTCTTCCTCGCTTTTTTCGACATGGAGGTAATGACGTACATCGTTGCCCAAACAAACGCCTACTACAGGTGGGTGTTTGGCAGATTGGACGTCCTTTCTCCAAAAGCGAGAATACGAGGCTGGGTGGATACGACTGTGGCAGAATTTCTGACGTTCTTTGCCTTGTTGTTCCTCATGCCTCTGATCAAGAAGCATGTGTTGCAACACTATTGGAAGCACGACCCTCTCATCGCCACCCCAACTTTCAATAAGTTCATCATTCGTGACAGATTTTTGTTGCTGCTAAGATTTATGCACTTTGCAGACAACGAAAATCCTAACAGGATTGACAGGATATGGAAAGTTCGGGATGTGTTCACCATGTTGTTGGAGAGGTATAGGAAATACTTTTACCCCTTCCTCAATTTGGTGATTGATGAGTCGCTCGTGCTCTTCAAAGGATGTCTTGTTTTCAAGCAGTATATCCCCTTGAAGAGGCATAGGTTCGGAATCAAGCTCTTCGTGTTGTGCGACTGTGAAACTGGAATAGTGCTTGACATGATCGTGTATACAGGAACTGACATTGACGTACCGAAAGCCGCTGCCAATGACCCCATGGGCATGTCAGGTGCCATCGTCAGGAAAATGTTGGCACCTTACCTGGGCAAAGGCCACATCATCTACACTGACAACTGGTATACTTCTCCTGCTCTCTGCCAGTTTCTTTATGACAACCAAACGGGGTCATGTGGGACTGTCAGAAAGACAAGAAAGTTTATGCCAAAGTTCACAGGTGATGTTATTCCTCTCACAGATGCCTCCTCCAGTGACACACCTTCAGAAGACGACCTGGCCCAGGAACACCGCGAGAGGCATGTGCGAAGAAGGCGACGAAAGGGGCAGAAATACAAGCAGCTCGAGAAGTGTGGGAAACTGATAGCCCTGAAGTGGAAGGATAAGCGAGACGTCCACCTGCTTTCCACCGTCCACACAGGTGCCCAGGTGGATTCTGGCAAAATCCACTACCGAACCAGGAAGACAATCTACAAGCCCGACATGGTAGTGGACTACACCAAAAACATGCGCCTGGTGGACAAGTCTGACTGTCAGCTGTCAGGCGTTGAGTGTCTGAGGAAGACTGTGAAGTGGTATCACAAGCTCTTCCTCCACCTAGTTGACATAACGATGCTGAACGCCTACAACTTGTGGTTGGTGAAGAAGGATATGGCCCCAAACCAGAAGCTGAAATTCCGGGAGTTTGTGTACAACGTCTCCTACCAACTCCTGGAGAAGTATGGCACCACCACTCACAGACGTACGGCATGGCGTGGGGATCACGTTCCTGACCGCATCCAGCTGGGTGTCGAAAGACACTACACAACCAACACCGAGCTGATTGGCACTCGTCACAGGCAGGTGCAGTGCACCGTCTGCAGCTCCAGTGTGAGGAAACCCCATGTAACCAAAAGAGTCACCTCAATGTGCGCCGAGTGCAAAGTTGCACTCTGCCTGGGTGACTGCTTCAGGGACTACCACACCTTCAAGAACTACTGAGTGTCGGCCCCTGCCCTGCCCTGCCCTGGACTCGCCCCGTGCCCTGCCCTGGACTCGCCTCCTGCCCTGCCCTGCCCTGGACTCGCGCCCTACCTTACCTGACCTGACCTAATTGATCACGCTACCTCATAATGTAACATATATATTATATAATGTATAAGTTCCAAAGATGTCCCTGTGATATAGCTTTTACATTATATAATTGTATGTTTCATTATTTAGTTTATAAGTTTCAAAGATTTACATGTAATATGCCTTATTTTTTTAGTATATCAATATATATGTTTGTTATTAGCCTAAGTAATGTGTATATAATTATTTTCTTACCTCAAATGAATTGTACAAAAATAAATATGTTTCAATAAATCATGTCAAACCTACTATGATAATAAAATAAAACAATAAAAAAAGAAAAAAAGAAAACAAGGTCATGTCATTGTATCTTACAATATGATATATTCTATGAATATTTCATATTGTTTGAATACAATGGCATGATCTTGTAAAAAAAAAAATTTATAAAATTTGTTCTAGACAATATAAAACCTTCCCCATAACCCCCTCCTGGATTCGATCCCACTACCCTACGACACTTTGAGTTTTCCAGTCCGCGACCTTACCAACCATGCCACAGGAGCTCATACCAAATATCACTCAAAACTTCGTGTCTACAATCGAAATGACAATATACAAAAAAAAATGAATTATCCCACCAATTTACGTTTGTAAATTGATGGGATTATCAATTATATCATGCCAAGGTTTATAATAGTTTGTCTCTGTCAAGAATTAGTAATTATATAACTTTATTCTGTCAAAAATTGCCCAAACACTCAGCAAAATTGCCCCTCTCAGTGTGACTCCACTCATTTTCACACGGTCAGGCGGTCACGAGGTGACCCTTGCCGCTCCTTGATTCTCCAGCTACAGCAGCTCTGTCTGGGAACAAAATTGGTATAAATACAATAATGGATAAAATACTCTTCACAAATACATTTGTATTGTATAATATTGTAAATAAAAATGAATAATAACTGTGTGGGTGTCGAAAATTGCTCAACCAGCTTTCTTATGTCTCGCCTACACGCGTATATTGGATTATACATAGTCATGACTGTCATACAAATAATTGCAGTAGGTCTCGAATATACATTTAGATTGCATATTACTTCGAAATAAATAAGTAAACGTTTCTCTGGTGGCAATCTACCCTTTCGCAGGTGTAAGGAGACACCACTCTATATTTAGCCCTCTATCACAACAGGCAATCTGCCTGTGTTGACTCAGCACCGTCGCTGGTGGTCTATAAATATAGTACTTTATTTACAGTCAATGGCCTACATGTTTCTGTGGTACTTCACATGTGTCTAAAATGCAATGTCTGCTTGCATAAAAATGCAATTCTGAAGTCCATTTATATGTACGACATACGCATGTCTCAGTTACTCTCTCTCTCTCTCTCTCCATTCCTGACTCATGTTATTGTAGACCTGTTGATGGCAACGAACACCAGCCATCTGGTAGACATAAGGGTCAAAATACCAAACATCAATACGCCTGGGGCGCCTCCACAATTATCACTAAGCTGGTTATCTATCTAGAGATCTGCCTGACTTCCATCTCTCCACGACTCACTCACTCCCTCCACCCCTGCATTCCTCCCACCCACCCACCCCCAACCCCCCCTTTCAGGCTTCCGTCTGCTAGAAACACATTCACAATTTGCGTAAATATCGCATCAATTGGGCTATATGCGGTATATTCCTTGTTATATGGGACGCCTACATATGTACACGTCTTTATTATAGCATGAGAGTGCTCTAAATACAAGATTGACGTGATATTTATGGCGTAACACACCCTCTCCCCCTTTCATTCCCACCACAACTCACTCACACCTTGGTTCACGCATAGAAACTCATTGATAATGTGCGTAAATATCGCATGAATTGGTTTATATGCGGTATATATTTTGATATATGGCACGTATACATACGTACAAGTCTGTATTATAGCGTGACAGTGCTCTACGTACAAGATATACGTGATATGTATGGCGTAAACCACACTCTCAGCTCATAAATTGCCGCCAAACCTCCAACACATCTTCATTCCCGCCTAAATATTCTCTTATAATTCCGTTATATATTGCAATTTTTGGTCACTATGAGGCATATTCATTGTTATATGGGTGCCCTACACACGTATACATACTCTAAATAGCCTAAAAGGGCTCGAAAAAGGAGATATACGTGATAATACGCGGTAACCCACCCCCTCCTCCCTCTCCTTCTATCCCCTGCGCGCGTAAATATTCGGCAGGGAAATCTCGCCGCTCGATGACAATCTAGCCGCGCGGTGCCATTCGCTCCACATTTTTCAACTACGGACCGTTCCCCTACCCCCCCCAGACATTTTTTGGGGGGTCAAATATATATGGGCCGATGCACGCAAACATTCCCTACACGATGATGTACTTTTTATCGAAATTGGCAATAGGTCCCAAAATCATCATAGGTGCGCACAGTCTTACCCTGTAGAAAACCCCCTGTGCGCCGCGGAGAGGTTAACTGGCGGCGCACAACATAAGTCGAGTGAAAGAAATTTGGACTATGTGGCGGCTCACAACATAAGTCGTATGCCATTTTCAGCACGTAATGTTGCTGAGAGAGAGAGACAAGTGGTGGCAGGAGAATAGCGAGCGTATGACTGCTCCAGACCACCGCGGTGGATCAACTGACATGAATCCCACCCTCCTCCACCCTCTCACACTCGCTACACAGTGAATTGTTTAGGGAAAGTACCGAATTACATGGTTTTTGCACTCGTGTTGCGCGATTGTTGCAGGAAAACTAGCGGTTGTACAAGGATCGTTGAGGTGTCATTGGAAAGCTCTGTTTATGCCCTTTCAGGAGTAGATACTTGTTTTACGCTCTGGGTCTTATTTAGGCATGAAAATTATCACGTAAACAACCCTATTTTGGGTAAAAACACCCCGCTGGTGGCTACATATTATTTACCGCCTAGGCCGCTTGTTAGGTGTTAATGGGTAGCCGGCTCATTCGGACCATGGCTGATTCGGCCCAGGCTCATTCGGACCACATTAATTCGTCCCAGGCTTACTCGGCCCAGGCTCATTCGGACCACAATATATTCGTCCTAGGCTTACTCGGCCCATTCGGACCATGATCATTATCATATGAAATTATTATGATTATTTTGACTTAATGTAGTTTTATTAATCTTGTTATTAGGTTTTGTACATAGTAGGCTATGATGCTGTTTATATAATATATACATTTATCGAAGGAATAGATATAAATAAACACTATTATTTTTGTATGATTTTGATTAATAATTGCTTATAAATACCTACTGTACATATAGTTGTCAATAAAACCTAACTGTGATTAATGCTTACAGTTGCCTATATATATATAATTATATAGTTGTCAACTTCAATAAAACCTAACTATAGATATGCTAAAATACATTGTCCTGATTTACTGTTTAACACTATGGAGCATAGATCCTGGCACACATTTTCAACAAGTAGCTGGTGGATATTTGATGTCGATTATATTGATCCCAAATATCGTCCAAGATCTTTTGAGTTTTTCGGACGGGTTTTCTCAGTCGCCTGCTCAATTTTCCCTCTCTTACAAGCTGGACTTGGTTGGGGATACTCCTAGCTTCATTATACAGAAGGTCAATTAATAAATAAAAAGGGAGATTTCCTTTTCTCGCACGCCTATTAACCTAAGAAGTGCGCATGGGGGTAATTAGAAACGTCCGCCTGTGCTGACGTATTTGAGCCGTTTCCATCACTAAAATATTAATTTTACCATAAATAGCATTAATACTTATCCATACGCGCCTCTTATGGCTTGATTATAAAGGTATTAACCTGAAACAACAATAAAACGAGTGAAAACAGCGTTTGAATGGTCAAAATCGGAGATACAGGCCGCGAGTTATATAATGTATGGGTGAGGCAACCTGCTTTCCCGCCAATTTCCCCCAAGGCCACTGAGACACATTCGATCGATACTCTCTCTCTCTCTCTCTCTTGCACTCGCTTGCTAACAGAGATGACAATGCCCTGCTTGCAACTCGCTAATGTTAGCACGAAAATATACCTCAGAATAAGGGAATAACAGGGAAAATAAGTGATAACTGAAGGAGGGGAGGAAAGTGGGGAAGGAGGGGAGGTAGAGGAGTGATATTTTGCATGGCCCAGGGGCAAAAAAAATAAAAAAAAAATAAATCAATATAAAAAAAAAAAAATAGATGTTTAAAGTTGATTTTTTGACTCTTAAGAGTCTTCCCGCAGTCCGCCGGGGGAACTCTTAAGAGTCTTCCTGCAGTTCCCGGGTTAAGGAGGTTGTGCCATCCCTCCACATCATTGTTGGTGCGAACACTTCTACCAAATACACTAATGTTCTCTACCGTCCAAGTTTTATTATATACCCAGTTATTTTCTACGTAAATCATGAATTCATCAAGATGGTGCACTTCTTTTGCTTTGTTTTTCAATTCATTGAAAGCCACTTGAATGTCGTCAGGTGGCAAAAATGAGAGGGCTAACACTTTTCTCAAGGGCTTATGTACCGAGTCTTTCTGCAGGTACCGGTACATATTTTGAAGGCCTGTTTCTTGAACTTTCCTCCAGAGTGCCTGTCCGAAATGGAAGGCACACCCATGAATTTTAGGTTCATGGAAAACCCCTCTCAAACCTTTCCATAACCCTTTTTCGTAGTCTACTACAAATGAAGTCACTGCATAATCCACTGGATTAAGCATATCTAGTATCGCCCTAAAAACAGTTTTGTAGTCTTCGCTTCCTTTCCCGGACATCACACAAAAACACAGGGAGTTGCTTCATGTCATCCCCTGATTTGATAAAAGAGTGTATAGATAAGAGTTGGTAAAAGGGAGACTTGACTACCGGTACTTTAAAAGTTCCGTCAATAAACCAAGTCTTGGCTTTTCCTAATAATACCAACTGCTGTCCCGTGGCGAAGATGAAATGCCGTTTTTTCTGCATTAGTGTTTATACTTACTGAATATATAATGATTATATGTACTGTATCCAACTTTTATTCA
Source organism: Paralithodes platypus (assembly GCA_032716605.1). Lineage (NCBI taxonomy): Eukaryota > Metazoa > Arthropoda > Malacostraca > Decapoda > Lithodidae > Paralithodes > Paralithodes platypus. The sequence goes on along the minus strand of CM064506.1, from coordinate 31,027,500 downwards.
TTAGCTATAATAATATATGAATAAAAAGTGTATAATGTCATATAATTATACACTTACGTACCTGTGTTCCCGCATTTGATATGTTGCCATCCATCGCATGTATCACAGGTAATGACCACTAACAACCTTCTGACACACTAAGCAATTATCCATTGTGTCTTGCCGGTGGGAAATAATTAGTTGTACTGACTGACACTTTGTCATCAACCCTTTATATAGAAAACAAGATTGATATTTGAACCAGTCTGGTTCGTTAGTGTCAGAAATTCCTGTCCTCAACTGTACACCACATAGTCTGAATCGAAAATAAATCGTCAATTCACAACTTGCGAGTTTTATTCTATAAGGAAGTTGGAGCTGTAGACATCGATATTTAGCAGAAAAACTAGCTATAATACGGTTTTAGTACATTAATTAATACATAAAACCAAATTCTATACAATTAATCCATAATAAACCTACATAATTACTGTATTTGTGTTTAATATCGATGTTTACAGGCTCAGATATTGAAAGGGTGGGAGTTGAATTGCCACCGGATGTAATTTTTTTTTGTGCAAAAATCTCAGTTTTCTTTAGGATAGATACATAAATAGATAGGGACATAGCGATTCCAAAATGATCAATATAGCCATCTATACCGTTTTTATGTTGTCGAAGCAAATAAGGGTTGTGAAAGGCCGAGATAGTCTAACAACCGCCGAACTTCCTTATAGCCTAAAACCCGCAAGTGGTCAATTGAACCATTAACCTCTGAAGTGCGCATGGGGGTAATTGGAAACGTCCCCCTGTGCTGACGTATTTGAGGTGTTTCCGTCACTAAAATATTCATTGTGCCATTAATAGCATTAATACTTATCCATATGCGCCTATTATGGGTTGATTATAAAGGTATTAACCTGAAACAACAATAAAACGAGTGAAACAGCGTTTGGATGGTCAAAATCGGAGATATAGCCCGCGAGTTGTATAATGTATGGGTGAGGCAATCTGCTTTCCCGCCAATTTCCCCCAAGGCCACTGAGACACAGTCGATCGATACTCTCTCTCTCTCTCTCTTGCACTCGCTTGCCATCAGTGATGACAACACCCTGCTTGCAACTCGCTAATGTTAGCACGAAAATATACCTCAGAATAAGGGAATAACAGGGAAAATAGGTGATAACTGAAGGAGAGAAGGAAAGTGGGGAAGGAGGGGAGGTAGAGGACTGAGATTTTGCATGGCCCAGGGGCCAAAAAAAAATAAAAAAATAAAAAAATAATTTTTTTTTTTTTTTTTTTTTCACTCACTCAAGAGTCTCCCCGCTGTGCGCCGGGGGAACTCTTATGAGTCTCCCCGTAGCTCCCGGGTTAACTAATTTTAATGGTTGCGAGACAAAATTAAAAGTTCCCGCCAATCCAATGTTGATTTATTTTTTATTATAGTGGTTGAATTGACGTGTATTTTATAAGTTTATAGTTCAAAACATTACAATGGTCCGAATCAGCCACTGAATGGTCCGAATCAGCCAATGCTATGGGCATAATGAGCCAATGCTATGGGCCGAATGAGCCTCTATATGGTCCGAATCAGCCATGTTCCGAATCAGCCATGGTCCGTGTTATGCCAGGTTTTTACTGGGGTTTAATTGGTTTTGATCAAGTGGGCTCTTCCTAACTGGAGAAGTTATATTGTTTTACCACAGACACAGAAAGACAATAGAGGATAATTATCACAAGACGTGTATTCATATTCCGTTTATTTGCACAAGAATATCGCATACGTAAAAGCTAGAACAACAATGGTCAAGAACAAAACAATTAAAGTGAACGAACGAGGCTCCCCTACGTCTGACTCGCAAGACTGGATTGTTCTATGTGGTATCTAAGTAAGTATTAGGGACCGCTTTCTAACTGAAAGATTACACTTGTCCTGTATTTATTTCAGAGATAAGAATAGCACTCCTTTCAATCGAGGATTTACACTTGTGCCTAGAAAGGTTATATAGTAATTAGATATGTGAACTATTGGTATTTACCTGCGTAGAGTGGTTCTGTATTTGGGAGCTAAACGTAATTATTTTCCTGAGGTTAAATCACTGTGGTGCTTACGCATAAGTTAACTTGAATTTATTTGTTATTAATTTTAGAAGAATTATTATCAGTACTTCCCTAATTTCTTTGAGTTTCACTAGAGCTTCCTTTCTCTCGCTTTTATATACGTGCGTAGTATCCGATGTTTCCAGAATACATTTTATCATATACGCAGTAGATATATTTTAATTACTTTCACTTTCGATCTTTATACTTTCTCTCTGACAACACGCCAAGTATAATTTATTTTCACAGTTAGATCTTCTATAACTTTTACGGTATAATAACTTCACTTTCGATGTGTAGAATAATTAATCCAATGGGTGTAGAATTAGTAATCCAATCTGGGGTAGATCCGCTGGCCGTGGGGTTGTCCTGACGCCACTGGGTTCCCACAGTGTAACTCGAGCACTTTGGTTTGGGACCTTAAATAACTAAATTGCCTAGCCCAAGCCGTGACAAAATAGCATCGAGCGAACGCAGGAGTGAACTCCTGTCTACTCTGGTCTTTATAATTACTTTGATGAATTTCTTGTGGTTTGGTCTATCCTGGATAAAGCTAGTTAGCACCTGACTGTCTGCTTATATCCACAATAGCGCCGGGGTTGAGGTAGGCCGAGAATATTAGATTACTTCACCCAGAAGGCTCTAATAAACCAGCTTGTTGATACCCACTAAAAATAATTAGTATAATGGGTGACTACAGTCTCGTAATTGTGTCTACGCCTTGCGATCAACTGAACCAACTCTTCAACTGTGTCCTCAACTTTCGAATCTGTCCTTTTACCCGGGGTGTCAAGAACAGCTCTAGATTGAGATACTTAAATAAAATTGGTGGGAGTATATCTGCACCTTTTTACCTGGCCAGGTCGGTGGGTGGATTAGGGGCCAAAATGGCACCTAGCAACTGGTAACTTGGGATGGTTACTTCCTTGGGGTTTGGAGGAGGGGGGGAACTGCCTAGACCCTACCCTCTTGTTTCTTTTGTCCCAGAGTGGACGCGGGGGCGGGTAACAAGGGCGGGGGTAGATACGGTGTTGGTGGTGCCATTCTTGTTGTCGCCTGTCTATCTCACTTCTCTCTTTTCATGGTGCTTTGGCATTGTCCTGGTTGACGATTATATCCTTTCCTGGTGTTGGAGGACAGTCCCTCTCTTTGGTAACAGCCCGAGCACGTTTGTCTGGGCTGGCTGTTGTGTCCTTGATGAGTTGGGGGTCTTGCCTTTTACGTTTCTTGCTGTTCTTTTCCTGGACCTTGGAATTGTTGATGGTGATGATTAAATTTCCTTCTGGTGTTGGAGGACGTGTCATATTGATGATGGCAATTCGTGTTCCGGATCTGTAGGATATATCATTGTTGGTACAGGGAGATGAGTGGTTTCTCCCCTGGCGGTGTGGAGGGGAACCCTGTCTCCATTGCGTCACCTGGTGGTGTCCGCGGGTCCTTTCGTTCCTGGTTCTTTCCTCTACTCGGCCATGGTTTCCCATTCTTCCACTGTGATGAGGAGGTGTGGTAGGATGAGAGGGAAAACGGCTTGATGGTGGTGAATGTTTGGATAACTGTTTCTCCGTTATTTCACTACCTTCTTCCTCGTGAAAGTCACGACCTCGTGACTGCAAATAAAAAATCCACAGGTTGTGGTCACGTAGATAATGTTCGCAGTCAGCTAGATGTTTCCACCAAATTGATGACCTGTTGTCGGCTGGTCTGTCCATTACAGTAAATATTTTCAGGTAGGATTCACGTTGATAGTTGGCCAGTGCTTTGTTGAGTAAGTCAGGCCACTGCATCCTTGTTACTTGGTCATTGGCTCGGACCCACAAAACTTTCGTGATGAACTTGTCATGTAGAGGGGTTGTGGGAGGCTGGGTTTGGCTTGCTTTCTCAGAAGTCGTCATGTTTTTTCTTACAGAGGAGGTGAAGTTTCGTGTTGACACTGTCGAGGGTAGAGGGGAAGTGAGGGTGGTTGGAGAGGACTGTGGTTTCCTCCCTCGGTCAGCTGGCGAGGGTAGTATAGCAGTTGACCACAAAACGGGAATAGGGGTGTCCGAATTCGTGGGTGCTGGCATAAGATATTCTTCAGTAACATTTGCTATCCGTATTTCTCCGGCTAAGTGCGTGAGGTTGCGTGAGGTTGAGGTGGTGGTGGGTCCTTTAAGACCCTGAGTGGGGTTGTGAGGTTGGTGACGAATTGAAGAAAAACGAGCCGGGGGTTTTGACAGACGGCCTGATCTGGTTGTGATAGTTGTTAGCACTGGGGTTGATGAGGTTGTGGAAGACGTCGACGGTGATGGTGATACTGGTGGGGGGTAGTTGGAGATCCTCTGGGGTTTGGGGTTTGGGGTTGAGGGGTTGGCCTTCTTAGGTTTAGTGATCAGTAAATAATGAGGGCTAGGCTTGATACTTGAGGGGTATGGTTTATTGGGTGGGGCCAGGCGTCCGGGAGGGGATAATGGGGTGTGTGAGGTGGAGGGGTTTGTGAGGGGTTTTGCCATATGGCTTTTGGGGCGGGAGGCAGAGTGGGGTGTTTGTTTACTAGTTGACGTATATGAGGAAGATGAGGGGGGGGTAGGGGAGGGAGAATTTGAAGATGAACTTGATGTTGAAGAATATTCATCTTGTTTACTACTAGAAGGCTTGTGATGATAGGGGTGCGGATGTGGTAGACGTGCTTTTAGGCCTACGACGACGGGAGAGTTTGGCCGGAAGTCTCGAATGCAGGGGTGTGTTGGACGGGGTGGGGTGGGCACGGCTCGGGGTTTTTGTGGTGGGGGGGAGGGGTAAGTTTGGGGGGTGTTATGGGAGGGGGGGTAGGCCATAAATGTGGTCGATGGATGGGGAGGAATTGGGGGGGACTGTAGATTGCAGGGGGGGGGAGGTGATGGTGGGGGTGGGCGTGAATAAGAAGGGGTTGGAGGAGGTACAGGTGGGGAATAAATATTTGTTGGCAACTCACTATCAGTGGGGCGTGATGAGGGCTTCGTCGATTGTATTGGGTTAGGAGGCTGGTTGGTCCAGGAGTTTTCTTCATCCTTAATTAGGGGGCGATAAATCCTCACAAAACGGTTTCGGTATGGCCTAGTCACTCCGTGATAATTAATGATGACTTGATAGGGATTTGGCACTTTGATGATCTTATAGGGGCCCACATATCTAGGTCCTAGTTTGTTTATCACTGGTAACTTGGCAACCATCACTTGATCGTCGATGGCATAGGGGTTTTGAGGTGGAGAGACGTCCTTGGCGGTATCTTGGCTTACTTGTGCAGTGTTGAGGACATTCTTGAGGTGTTGCAAATGGTCGATGTCCAAAGTAGGGGTTGAAGGTTTAGCTAGCATCCTAAAAGGTAGGAGTAGGGGGGCCACACCATAAATCCTTTCGTGGGGCGTGATGCCATCTTCTCGAGGACAGGAATTCATACCCCACTGGATCATTTTCATTTGAGCTGGCCAGTCTTGAGTTTGGAGGGCGATGAGTCTTGTTCTTAGCTGGTTGTTGATTGTCTTGTGGCTTCTCTCACAGATGGAATTCCCTTGAGGCCAGTAGGGGGAAGAATGGGACACCTTGATGCCGCATAGCTGAGAAAAACTTTTCCATACTTTACTGGTGAATTCTGGTGCGTTGTCGGAGAGAATGATTTCTGGCAGACCAAACACTGCCAATATTTCCGTGGTTAAGACTTCTGCCACGGAAAGTGCGCTATGATCTTTGACAGGGCAGGCTATGATGAACTTGGAATATACGTCTACGAAAGTGACGACAAATCTTTTCCCATTTACTGAAGGGAAAGGACCCATCACGTCCAGGGACAGAGTTTGCCAGGGTTTAGCAGCGGCAAGTTTACCTGCAGGCCCGGGTGTCCTGGTTCGGTCTTTTCCTAGGTTACAGGGTTTACATGCTTCTGTGATTTTCTTTGTCAGTGCGGTGGGGCGTGTGGTCCAATAAATCTGTTGAAAGACTTTGAGCATTTTTGCTTGTCCAAGATGTATCCCATTTCCTTCATGGATTATTAACAAAATTTCTTGGGCTGTTTGGGGGTCCACTGCAATGTGACCAGACTCGGTGTACAGCTGATCACCGACGCGCTGCAAGTTGTAGAAAATCTCTCTAGGAATCCACTTGGGTTTTTTCTTGTTGAGCCAGGAATGTAATAGGGAGAGTTGATTTTCCTCTGTCGATGAATGAATCAGCTGGGGCGAACGTAAGGTTGGAGGGGTTACTGTGGTATCGTCTTGGCCATAGAAAACGTTGGAGGGAGGAGTAACTTGGTTAATTTGTTGGTGAGGGTTACTTGTGCCATTTGCACAGCAGCTTTGGGCGACGTTCACAGTTTTGACAGGTAAACGTGACAGAGCGTCTGCATTTGTGTGTAACTTCCCGGGGCGATAATGGATTTCGAAATCAAATTCTTCTAAGGTTTCTCGCCAGCGGACAAGTAGGGCAGAGTTGGTTTCTGATTTCCTGAGCCATTGTAGAGATTGGTGGTCCGTGATTATGTCGACTGTAGTGCCGATCAAAAAGGAGCAGAAGTGATTTAATGCCCAGATTACACCCAGGCACTCTCTCTTGGTGGCTGCATAATTACGTTGGGCTGGGTTGAGGATGGAGCTGGCGTAAGCGATGACGTGTTCTCTGCCGTCTTGCATTTGGGCTAGCACTGCGTCTATTGCATACAAGGATACGTCCGTATATAGGCGGAATGGCTGCCTGTAGTCTGGAAAGGCCACGGTTGGGGCTTGCACCAGGTGAGTCTTTAAGGTGTTGAAGGCGGTGTCTCTTTCTTTGGTCCACACGAACGGTTCTTTCTTCTTGGTTAATTCGTGTAGTGGACGTGCGATTTCAGCAAACCCGTTGACAAATCTCCTGTAGTAGGTGGCTAAACCCAAGAAGGAGCGAACGCCCTTGACGGTGGTCGGAGGAGTTTGTGCTTGAATTGCAGATAGTTTCTTTGGGTCAGGGGAGATGCCTTCGGCTGAGATCACATGGCCTAAGAAATCCACTGATGTCCTAGCTACTGAGCATTTAGATGGTTTGAGTTTGAGACCTGCTCCTCGTATTCTGAGCAACACCTGACGAAGGCGCTGAAGGTGTTCTTCCCAGGTCTTACCGTAGACTATGACGTCGTCCAAGTATGCTAGGCATGTTTCCCAGGTGAGGCCCTTGAGGACTGATTCCATCAGGCGTGAGAAAGTGGCTGGACCATTGCAGAGACCGAATGGGAGTACATTGAATTCGTACAGGTTTCCGCCACTGGTGGAAAATGCAGTCTTTTGTTGGTGGCTGGTCTTGATGGGTACCTGCCAGTATCCTGCCTGGAGGTCTAGAGTAGTGAACCATTTCGATCCATGCAGGGAATCTAGAGAGTCATCGATTCTAGGCAAGGGCGTGGCGTCTTTGATGGTGGCGTCGTTCAGGCGTCTGTAATCCACACAGAATCTTGTGGATCCGTCCTTTTTTCGTACTAGGACGACGGGAGAGGACCAGGGACTGACAGAGGGCGTGGCTATACCGGCGTCCAACATTTCTTGTACTTGTCTCTCTTCTTCCTGACGTTGTAGAGGGTTCTTTCGTCGTGAAGGTTGGCGGAGGGGAGGTCCTTCGGTATGAATACTGTGTTCTACCACTTTAGTTTGTCCAATTTCCAAATCAGATTGGGCAAATACATCTGTGAATTCTCGGAGGAGGGAGGAGAGTTGTTTACGTTGAAGTTTTGTCAGGTGAGGTGGCATCGTGGGCAGGACAGGGGGCAAACTTGGTATGGAACTTGTAGGTTGGTAATCTTCGAAGGTCTCTAAATCTCCAATGACAAGGCCCTTGGGTAGGGTGAGGGGTTCATCGGAAATATTTGCAATCATGGTGGCGCCCTGGTGGGGGGGACGAGGGCAGGTTGTATCCGGCATCTCCCTGCTTGGAGGTGAGTCTGGTTTGGTGAGAATATCATGGTGGAGTTTATGGGTTGGTGTATTGGCACCCATTGTTGGTGTTGAGCTGGAATTACCACTTTCTGAGATGTCATAGCAGGGGTCATCACGGTGGTAGAGGCCGTTGGTGGGGTAGGTGGTGGCAGATGAGTAGGCTTTGAAGTGGGCTTAGGTTGGATGTTGGATGTTGGATGTTGTTGAGAGGATTTTGGGGAGATTTCTGTGATTCGAGGGTGGAGGCTTTTCTCTTTGTTTTAAATGTAATTAAACGGTCCCCGCAATCTAGTTGAACTTGCAATTTTTCCATGACGTCTAATCCCATGTAGCCGTCATATAGGGTGCAGTTGGAGTGGAAAATTACAAAAGGGTGGTGACAGTTGGCCTCGCGCTTGGGGGTCGTGACGGGCAGGGGCGTGGTCTCTCCTCGAATAGCTAAAGGTGTGTCCCCGGCACTGATTAAGTTGTTTTTGAACGCGTGCAGTGCTCCAAATCTTTTGTGATGCTGTTTGTAAAAAGAATTAAACAGGCAAGACCGTGCGGCTCCTGTGTCGATGAGAAGACGCACAGCGACGCCCTTTATCTTAGCTAGGTGATAGATGGGTGGAGTACTCCATGGTACAGACTCCCCCGCCGAGGCCATAATGGGCGGGGGAGGCTTTAAAAACCCTGGGATGGGTCTTCCATCTCCTCGTCGTCCTCTTCTTCTGGGTTGTCTTCGATGGCTTGAATATGATCCATTATCTCTGGGGGACAGTGTTCTTCATCCGTATACGCGGTATCCACGTCCTGGGATTGCTCGTTGGCTGCTAGGATCCTGTTGAGCGACATTCTCTTCTTAGCTTGATCCCTTATATCATGGATCGGGCAAGCGGAAGTACAGGCCTGGAAATCGTATGGGTTTATCATAACGATGGGGCTGTCACGGTTGTTTTTGGGGGGCCCGTTTTGTTGAGGGCCTCGGTTCCGTTGTTGGTAGTTCTGGTAAGGACGACCGGTGTGTTGGCGGTTAGGGTAGATTCGCCAATTTCCTTGTGGGCGGCCTGACGATGAGGGTTGGGGGCGGCCTTGAGATGAGTATTGTGGTCTGTTTCCCTGGTAATTTGATTGTCCGGGTCTTTTGTTCCCCGGTGGTTGTGTGGGGAATTTCTTTATGGCTCCAATCGTAGAAGTTTGTGGCTGATTTTCCAGCAACTTGCGTATGGTAATGAGGTCCGTTACGTATCCTACGGGATCGTGGAGGGCGAAATGTTTCCTGACACTTGCCGGCAGGATTCTTAAGAGCACGCAGAATATTTGTTTTTGTCGCTGCTCCAAGGTGTCTAGGGGGTAAGCGGTTTTCACCAACTCGCTCATCTCCCCCAGGGTCACGTCCAGATTCCCTCCGTACGTGGCTGCGTTGATTTTGTTGATGGCTGCAACAGGGCCCAGTGATGGCTTTACAGCGTCTATCACAATTTTCCGGAAGTTTTCCCAAGTCAACTCTCGGGTTATTTGACCGGACACCAAGGGTGTGGCCTTCCCTAGGTGAATTAATGCGACAGAGATCTTCTCTCGATCTGTCTGATACGCCAGGTCTAGTACTGGGTGGACTATGTCTAGGTACGTGCGAATATCGAATGTCTCCTCCTCATACTTGGGTATGGGAATGTGTGAACGTGTTGCAGTCATGATGACGTATGTGCTCTATCTCTTCCCTGAGTACTGTGCAAAACAACTTCCTTCCCGAATCAAGAACCACCAGCTGCCGCCAATGTTATGCCAGGTTTTTTCCTGGGGTTTAATTGGTTTTGATCAAGTGGGCTCTTCCTAACTGGAGAAGTTATGTTGTTTTACCACAGACACAGAAAGACAATAGAGGATAATTATCACAAGACGTGTATTCATATTCCGTTTATTTGCACAAGAATATCGCATACGTAAAAGCTAGAACAATAATGGTCAAGAACAAAACAATTAAAGTGAACGAACGAGGCTCCCCTACGTCTGACTCGCAAGACTGGATTGTTCTATGTGGTTTCTAAGTAAGTATTAGGGACCGCTTTCTAACTGAAAGATTACACTTGTCCTGTATTTATTTCAGAGATAAGAATAGCACTCCTTTCAATCGAGGATTTACACTTGTGCCTAGAAAGGTTATATAGTAATTATATATGTGAACTATTGGTATTTACCTGCGTAGAGTGGTTCTGTATTTGGGAGCTAAACGTAATTATTTTCCTGAGGTTAAATCACTGTGGTGCTTACGCATAAGTTAACTTGAATTTATTTGTTATTAATTTTAGAAGAATTATTATCAGTACTTCCCTAATTTCTTTGAGTTTCACTAGAGCTTCCTTTCTCTCGCTTTTATATACGTGCGTAGTATCCGATGTTTCCAGAATATATTTTATCATATACGCAGTAGATATATTTTAATTACTTTCACTTTCGATCTTTATACTTTCTCTCTGACAACACGCCAAGTATAATTTATTTTCACAATTAGATCTTCTATAACTTTTACGGTATAATAACTTCACTTTCGATGTGTAGAATAATTAATCCAATGGGTGTAGAATTAGTAATCCAATCTGGGGTAGATCCGCTGGCCGTGGGGTTGTCCTGACGCCACTGGGTTCCCACAGTGTAACTCGAGCACTTTGGTTTGGGACCTTAAATAACTAAATTGCCTAGCCCAAGCCGTGACAAAATAGCATCGAGCGAACGCAGGAGTGAACTCCTGTCTACTCTGGTCTTTATAAGTACTTTGATGAATTTCTTGTGGTTTGGTCTATCTTGGATAAAGCTAGTTAGCACCTGACTGTCTGCTTATATCCACAATAGCGCCGGGGTTGAGGTAGGCAGAGAATATTAGATTACTTCACCCAGAAGGCTCTAATAAACCAGCTTGTTGATACCCACTAAAAATAATTAGTATAATGGGTGACTACAGTCTCGTAATTGTGTCTACGCCTTGCGATCAACTGAACCAACTCTTCAACTGTGTCCTCAACTTTCGAATCTGTCCTTTTACCCGGGGTATCAAGAACAGCTCTAGATTGAGATACTTAAATAAAATTGGTGGGAGTATATCTGCACCTTTTTACCTGGCCAGGTCGGTGGGTGGATTAGGGGCCAAAATGGCACCTAGCAACTGGTAACTTGGGATGGTTACTTCCTTGGGGTTTGGAGGGGGGGGGAACTGCCTAGACCCTACCCTCTTGTTTCTTTTGTCCCAGAGTGGACGCGGGGACGGGTAACAAGGGCGGGGGTAGATACGGTGTTGGTGGTGCCATTCTTGTTGTCGCCTGTCTATCTCACTTCTCTCTTTTCCTGGTGCTTTGGCATTGTCCTGGTTGACGATTATATCCTTTCCTGGTGTTGGAGGACAGTCCCTCTCTTTGGTAACAGCCCGAGCACGTTTGTCTGGGCTGGCTGTTGTGTCCTTGATGAGTTGGGGGTCTTGCCTTTTACGTTTCTTGCTGTTCTTTTCCTGGACCTTGGAATTGTTGATGGTGATGATTAAATTTCCTTCTGGTGTTGGAGGACGTGTCATATTGATGGTGGCAATTCGTGTTCCGGATCTGTAGGATATATCATTGTTGGTACAGGGAGATGAGTGGTTTCTCCCCTGGCGGTGTGGAGGGGAACCCTGTCTCCATTGCGTCACCTGGTGGTGTCCGCGGGTCCTTTCGTTCCTGGTTCTTTCCTCTACTCGGCCATGGTTTCCCATTCTTCCACTGTGATGAGGAGGTGTGGTAGGATGAGAGGGAAAACGGCTTGATGGTGGTGAATGTTTGGATAACTGTTTCTCCGTTATTTCAGTTATAATAGCCTATAGCCTAGGCCTATGTTTACATTTTACAGTCATAAATAGCCTAGTCCACTAATATACTAATAGAGCTAGCCTATAGGATACTAGGGAAAAATGTTATTTTAATACCACAAATTTTCAGTGTTTTTTATAAAAATAATTGTTCATTTACATCAATATATAGTGTTTGTAATTAATTAGAAATCTCGGGAAAACCTATTTTCCCCATTAGGCCTATCGATCCATGTTGAGACACGTCCCCCGATAGTGATTTGAAAAGACATTAGCCTAACCTAACGACCTTACCTAACCTAACCTAGTATTATGGGTGGGGGCTGCTGCCCCCGCTGGTTGAGTACTAATCCCTTAGTAAATAAAAAAAAAAAATTGGCTGTCGATTATACGAAGGTGAAAGAAAGGTCGATGAAGTCTACGGTGTTCAGGGTCTCAATCCACAAAATATGAATTGTGTTATCATTATGGTTTATTATTTCGTTATCATTATATAATAGCGCGAACGACGGAGAGGCGAGCGCCGAAGGTGCGAGCTCTAGGGGGGTCCGGGGGGCATGCCCCCCCCGAAAAAACTTGAGAATTTAGGTGTCTAAAACAGCATTTCCTGCAATCTAAAAGCAATCAAGATGGAAAATATGGAGATCAAAATTGTGTCAATTTACCTTTTTTTTTTTTTTTTTTTAAATTAGACTGAAGCGCGGAGGCAAGGCGGCTTCAGAGATGGAGTTGCTTCGAGCCGTGAAGCTTCGCATGTCTCACTCCCTAGATTGGAGCTAGACCTCACGGGCCTCACCCCATGTTCAGCGGTAGAGTGTAAAGGCTATTAGCCTAGGGAGTAGTTGGACTATAGAAAACAAAAGTAAAACAAATAAATAAAAAATAGCGCGACGGAGCAGCTCGCGCCAAAGGCGCGAGCTATAGGTGAGTCCGTGGATATGCTACCCCGGATTTTTTTTTGAGAATTTAGGTGTCTAAAACAGCATTTCCTGCAATCTAAAAGCAATCAAGATGGAAAATATAGAGACCAAAATTGTGTCAATTTATTTATTTATTTTTTTTTTTTAATTAGGCCATAGGCTACTGTATATATATATATATATAGCGCAATGGAGCGGCGAGCGCCAAAGGCGCGAGCTTTAAAGAGGTCAGGGGGCAAGCCCCCCAGGATTTATTTTGAGAATTGAGGTGTCTAAAACAGCATTTCCTGCAATCTAAAAGCAATCAAGATGGAAAATATGGAGACCAAAATTGTGACAATTTAGGCCTACTTTTTTTTTTTTTTTAATTAGGCTTGGCCTACTGTAGGCAGCACTAGGCTAACCCTATTCCAAAACTTGAAGAGTAGGCTTAGGCTAGGACCTAGGTTAGCCTAAGCTGACCGTCTTGGTGGGGTCAGTACTCAAGGTATTAGTGAGATGGGTCTATAATTGGGCCTTGTAATTGGGGTTGGGTGTGACAGGGATCTGCCTTGTATGGGCCGATCGGCTTTTTGCAGACTCCCATTTTCTTATGTTCTTAGGCCTAGGCTATGTAGCCTAGTCTTTAAAAGAAAAAAATACAGGTAACAGGAATGTTAGGTTAAATAGGCCTAGGCTTGGCATAGGCTATAGCCTATGTTAGGCTAGCCTAGACTAAAATCCAAAGGTACCGGTAGGTTACGAAACAAAATTTACGATAAAAATATATTAGGCTATACCTATAGCCTAGACTAGCCTAGGCCTATTCCCACAAGTAGACTAGGCATCGTTATATCTGTAATCTAACCTCCAAGGGTAGGCCTAAATAACACTTACTTGGCTAGCCACTAGCCTAGGCTTAATTTCTTCCACTGTCCACCTACACAATCAGGGTGCTAAAACAGAAAATATCAAGTTCTGGCTCTTTTTACTAAGCTTACAAGGATCAACTTGGTGCGGGGGGCACAGCCCCCCACTATATAACAGGGGGTCCGGGGGGCATAGCCCCCCGGCCGCCCGAGAAATTTTGAGATGTGAAGGTAAATATACGCACAATAGGCTACATGCTAAAAATGTATTAAAAGGAATGAATAATATTGTAAGTAAAAGGGATGTTATGTAGGTTTACTGGTGTTTAATCAGGATACTAGGGGAGCTGGCTGCCTGTACTTCAGTCTCAAAGAGATTCACTTCAGGTCCACTAATATAGGCATTGAAAACAGGTTTTTAAATTATTCTTAGCAGTCCCTGTTTTAGTTTTGTAACTTTTGTCCAATAAAGATTTCATGTATATTTGTTGTTTCATTCCAAGAACTATTACATACCGGTACGGTACTTAATTTATATCCTTTCATATGATACATGAGTTACTACTAGGCCTATAGAGTACTGGTTAAAATACATACCGATACCAAGTTTCAAGAATAAACTTTGATTAGAATTTTTTTTTTGTCACTTGTCTATTATTTTCCCTGGGCCGAGTAAAAAATACCTGGGTAGGTTATTCCCATCTCGGGTTACGTCCTAACCTAACCTAACCTAACCCTAATATAATATTATTATAATATACCAGTAGCAGTATAATAAGTTATGTCATAACTTAACATTACCTGGGAAAGATACATGGGGGCGGGTGCCCAACCCCGAAAGGGGTTGAAATAGGGGAGCTATCCCCCCGCCAAAGGCGGCTTTCTAGGGCCTTTCCTAGCTGATGCTGAGAGGATTGGGTTCTAGTCATGTGGTGATGGGCTGGTCTATCAGAGTGAGAGCTGAGCAATCTCTGCCATACCCATAGCTTACTCTGACTTTTCCTTTAACTTATATGTTTTCTAGATCTCAAGTGACGGCGTCTCTTCCGTGGATTGACCTCCCAATCTACCAAGATTGGAAACCAAAGCGTCACATTTTTCCCTTGCCCCTCAAGTTTCTCTTCATAATTGCTGAGGGGCACAGGGCCCTGGGTGGGGCTTTGGTTTCCCGGGCGTTTCCGCACCCTCCTCAGCCCCCCGCCATGGAATGGCTTCGGTCACCCAGGCTTTATTGTGGTCGGCGGGGAGGGTTCTGTGGGGGCACTCGGTTATGGCCTTGGAATTGCTCGGGGCCTTGCGGCTGTTCGGCCAGGCAGCTTGGGGAACAACAACAACAACCTGGGAAAGAGAGGGCAGGGACCCTGGGTGACCCATAGCATGATAGCGCATTTTAAGACGGTTATTTCTCAGTAAATACTGGTTTCCGAAATTCCGACATTCAATTAAACATCCTACAAGTTCTAACCAGTCCCCTGAACAGTTTTTAATAGGTTATCTGAGGATATTTTAACAGGACCATAGGTAAACATTTATCCTGTATATATATATATATATATATATATATATATATATATATAGGCTATATATATATAGCGCAACGGAGCGGCGAGCGCCGAAGGCGCGTTCTTTAAAGAGGTCAGGGGGCATGCCCCCCAGATTTTTTTTTGAGAATTGAGGTATCTAAAACAGCATATCCTGCAATCTATATATCTTGTATATCTCAAGAGTAGCCTAGGCTAGATTAGCCTAGCCTTACCAAAAAAAAAAAAAAAATACCCTAGGCCTACAGGAATGTTGGTCTAGGCTAAGTTTAATATACACTTCCCAGGTCATTTTAACAGTGTTACAGTTCTATTGCTTCTATATATCATATAATACACCATAGAGTACGTTTTTAACCCCTAACTGTCGGCGCGCAACTAAAGTCGAGTATAATAAATCTGGACTATCTGGCGGCGCGCGACATAGGTCGTGTGGCAATTTCAGCACGTAATGTTGCTGAGAGAGAGAGACAAGTGGTGGCAGGAGAGTAGCGAGCGTATGACTGCTCCAGACCACCGCGGCGAACCTACTGACACGAATCCCACCTCCTCCCTCCCTCTCTCACTCGCTACATACTGAATTGTATGGGGAAAGTACCGAATTACATGCTTTTTGCACTCGTGTTGCGCGGTTGTTGCAAGAAAGCTAGCCGTCATAAAAGGATCGTTATGGTGTCATTGGAAAGCTCTGTTTATGCCCTTTCAGGGATAGATACTTCTTTTACGCTCTGGATCTTATTTAGGCATGAAAATGATCATGTAAACAGCCCTATTTTGGCTAAAAACACCCCGCTGGTGGCTACATATTTTATACCGCCTAGGTAGGTGTTAATAACTAGAAAAAAAGGTCATCTTATAAATAATTACCTTAATAATTAATTGAGCACCTTCGCCGTTCCCGGGTTAAGAGGTGGGGGCTCTGAGTCTTAGCCTACCAGAACCAGATTCCCAGAAATAATGAGAAACTCTCAGTAACGCACAGTAACACTAAAACACAGAACTGAAACAATGGGGGTCTTCTGGAATCTGGTCACCGTGCCCGCACTGATGTAACACTATCTTAAGCATACACACGAATATCACTAGTCAGGCAATAGTCTCCAATATCTAGGTGATTTCGGCCTTATATATGTAAACACTACTAAAGTCTATGACAGTTTAAACCACACACAAATGCTATTACAATTACTGTCTACACGAACTGGTCAGCAATAATGGCGGGACTGGGGAAGAACCGAATATTATTGGAACTGGAATAAACTGATACTGATAACAAGTTATAAGTATCATTTCACAAATTCACGCAAACCTCCCTCCCAGTCTCTGATAGCCTTCAGTTTTAAGGCTATAAATCCTTAGATTATAGAGCACAGTAACGTGTGTATACATGAATGATGTCTATAGGCCTTACAGATTCTGTGTGTGATATAATTATTGATACACAACCCTTATCAAAACTTATATGACGGTATGGGTGATGCGTGTTTTTTTTGCGTGCTATCCTAAGTAGGGTCCATTTACTGTTTGTTTACATTCGTCAACATTATTCTGGGGACAATAATATGAGGCGAATTTCATTTAATATGTCAATATTTACCATTTTAAAATAATTATATATTAATAGAAGCTATTTAGAGAAACTTTACATGCATTCTTACAATCTATTGTATATTATATGGCACTATACATTATTTTTACAAGGGGACAAGTTTATGTGTAGAATATTATCCTTCATCAGTCAGCCATATTGGTTTATACAAGGCGCCAATTTTAAATAACCATATATAAAGGTGTAGGGGGCAAAGATTTACCCAACAACTATTCGAAGCTTGACGTAAACTATTAGAAATTGACAAATATATCGGAATGAATAGGAAACTATCCCCTTGTGTAAAAAATGAACACTGAATGAGGAAATTGACCACTTGCGAGATTCGTTCTATAAAGAAGTTAGTCTGGAACCCAGATCCAAAAATAAATTATAGGCCTACAATTATAACCCAGGAACTACTACAAGGCTGATTATGACCAAATCATCTCAAAGTGTTCCTTAATATCACAGTCACACTCTCCAGCACATCCACACCACAATGCTCTCGTACTTCTTGATTTGTCTGTCTATCTCCCCAGGTAACTCCACACGGTACTGCCTTAAAATACCCGGTACTTAAATGGGCTAACAGTCTCCATAATCCGACCATTCAACATAACCTCACATTCTGTGACCGCACTACAAGTTGTTTGCTGACGACCTCAAACTCTACATCCAGCATCCAAGTAAGTCACCACAATCAAGCTCTCAAGATCTCCAACAAAATATCAACATTTTAGCATCTACATCAGACCCTTGCTTGACTTTGCTTCTCCTGTTTGGAATACTGGTTTTCAAGCCTTCAAGGCGATCTTAATCTTCTAGAGTCTGTTCAACGTCGGTGGACGAAACAAGTAACCAACCACTCAAGTCTCACTTATCATGACCGTCTCTCTACCTTAAACCTGTTTTCAATTAAAGGCAGATTGTTGAGGACCGACCTTATTCAGTGTTACAAAATATTCCATAATCTCTCGCCCATTAAACACCATGACCTGTTCACTATGTCACCCCACCAAGGAGTAAGAGGTCATAAATACAAGATCTTTGTTCCCCACACAGAAACCGAAGCAAGAAAAAGTTTGTTCTCCTATCGTCGTTGTTGTTGTTGTTGTTGTTGTTGTTGTTGTTCCCCAAGCTGCCTGGCCGAACAGCCCCAAGGCCCCGAGCAAGGCCAAGGCCATAACCGACCATGAGTGACAGTAGCATTAGATTTGTCATCAGAGAGGTTCCATATTAGTACCAGGACGATTAAAATTGTATCACTTAGCCAAGTTGGCAGGGCAGGGGCAGGGGGGAATGTGTAAAATAGTCATTGTTGAAGTCAAGTAAACTCGCCATGTGTATGAAGGCATAAACCTCCGCAACACTATAACCTGGTTCTCCAAATATGAACTAAGGTTGGTTCCCTTGTATCCGCTCATGGTTGAGTAAATATGGTGCCCAACTTTCACAAACATACCTGAGTGAGTAGATTTGAATCCTAAACAGTAATGTTTTGGCCTTTAAAACAGGGTTGCTCACCTGGTAGGGCCGCCAATCGGTAGCGCATGACAGGCCAAGGATTAGGCAGCCCAGGAGATAGCATGACACGCCAGTGCTTACCTATGAATTGGTAGTGGGGAAATAAGAATTGGTTTCTTGTGTGGTCCCCACCTCTTAAGACGTGTCAGCCTAAATGTTCTCTATACCAGTGTGTCTGTCGTACCGTGATTTGAATGTGGCTATCGTGCGCGCAGTTACTATCCCGTCTGGTAGTGAGTTCCAGTCATCGATCACCCGGATCGCAAACCAGTTCCCTTTTAGTTTTGTTCTCCAGTGGTCCGGTTTCGCTAGTTTCAGTGAATGTCCTCTCAGATTGTTTGTGTTGATGCAAAAGAATCTGGCGTAAGGGATGTCGTCGAAGCCATGCATTAGCTTATAGGTTTCGATCATATCACCTCTTTTTCTCCGGTCACTGAGTGTCTGCAGTTCCAGTCGCTGACATCTCTCCTCGTAGGGCAGGTGTGTTAGTTTTCAGATGCAACATTTGATGTACTGGAGATGATTTACAATGGGGTGACGGGTAGTGTGTGTCGGACCAATAATATGATGGGGTATCAGGGGTTGAGATGTTGCTTAAAATGGGAAAGGGGATTTTATGGGTTGAAGAGTGAGTTGTGGAGGTGTTGGGTCAATTTAGATTTGAATTGAGCAAGGGAGGGGGAATCAACTATTTCAGCTGGTAGGGAGTTCCACTAATGGATTATACGACAGGAGTGGTAATGGGCTGGTCTATCAGAGTGAGAATTGAGTGATCTCTGCCATACCCATAGCTTACTCCGACTGTTCCTTTTACTTATATATTTTCTAGATCTCAAGTGACGGCGTCTCTTCCGTGGATTGACCTCCCAATCTACCAAGATTGGAAGCCAAAGCGTCACATTTTTCCTTTGCCCCTCGACTTTCTCTTCATAATTGCTGAGGGGCACAGGGCACTGGGTGGGGCTTTGATTTCCCGGGTTGATCTCCGCACCCTCCTCAGCTCCCCGCCATGGAGTGGCTTCGGTCACCCAGGCTTTATTGTGGTCGGCAGGGAGGGATCTGTGGGGGAGCTCGGTTATGGCCTTGGCCTTGCTCGGGGCCTTGGGGCTGTTCGGCCAGGCAGCTTGGGGAACAACAACAACGACAGGAGAAAAACCTTTTTCTTACTTTGGTTTCTGTGTGGGGGAACAAAGATCTTGTATTTATGACCTCTTACTCCTTGGTGGGGTGACATAGTGAACAGGTCATGGTGTTTAATGGGGGAGAGATTATGGAATATTTTGTAACACTGAATAAGGTCGGTCCTCAACAATCTGCCTTTAATTGAAAACAGGTTTAAGGTAGAGAGACGGTCATGATAAGTGAGACTAGAGTGGGTTGGTTACTTGTTTCGTCCACCGACGTTGAACAGACTCTAGAAGATTAAGATCGCCTTGAAGGCTTGAAAACCAGTATTCCAAACAGGAGAAGCAAAGTCAAGCAAGGGTCTGATGTAGATGCTAAAATGTTGATATTTGTTGATATTTTGTTGGAGATCTTGAGAGATTGATTGTGGTGACTTACTTGGATGCTGGATGTAGAGTTTGAGGTCGTCAGCAAACAACTTGTAGTGCGGTCACAGAATGTGAGGTTAGGTTGAATGGTCGGATTATGGAGACTGTTAGCTCATTTAAGTACCGGGTATTTTAAGGCAGTACCGTGTGGAGTTACCTGGGGAGATAGACAGACAAACCAAGAAGTACGAGATCATTGTGGTGTGGATGTGCTGGAGAGTGTGACTGTGATATTAACCTCTGAAGTGTGCATGGGGGTAATTGGAAACGTCCCCCTGTGCTGACGTATTTGAGGTGTTTCCGTCACTAAAATATTCATTGTGCCATTAATAGCATTAATATTTATCCATATGCGCCTATTATGGGTTGATTATAAAGGTATTAACCTGAAACAACAATAAAACGAGTGAAAACAGCGTTTGGATGGTCAAAATCGGAGATATAGCCCGCGAGTTGTATAATGTATGGGTGAGGCAATCTGCTTTCCCGCCAATTTCCCCCAAGGCCACTGAGACACAGTCGATCGATACTCTCTCTCTCTCTCTTGCACTCGCTTGCTATCAGTGATGACCACACCCTCCAATCGGATTTCTAATGTTAGCACGAAAATATACCTCAGAATAAGGGAATAACAGGGAAAATAGGTGATAACTGAAGGAGAGGAGGAAAGTGGGGAAGGAGGGGAGGTAGAGGACTGAGATTTTGCATGGCCCAGGGGCCAAAAAAAAAAAAAAAAATAAAAAAAAAAAAATATAAATTTTTTTTTTTTTTCGATGTCAAAAGTTGATTTTTATTTTCTCTGACTCTTAAGAGTCTTCCCGCAGTGCGCCGGGGGAACTCTTAAGAGTCTCCCCGCAGCTCCCGGGTTAAGGAACACTTTGAGATGATTCGGTCATAATCAGCCTTGTAGTAGTTCCTGGGTTATAATTGTAGGCCTACAATTTATTTTTGGATCTGGGTTCCAGACTAACTTCTTTATAGAACGAATCTCGCAAGTGGTCAATTTCCTCATTCAGTGTTCATTTTTTACACAAGGGGATAGTTTCCTATTCATTCCGATATATTTGTCAATTTATAATAGTTTACGTCAAGCTTCGAATAGTTGTTGGGTAAATCTTTGCCCCCTACACCTTTATATATGGTTATTTAAAATTGGCGCCTTGTATAAACCAATATGGCTGACTGATGAAGGATAATATTCTACACCTAAACTTGCTCTCTTGTAAAAATAATGTATAGTGCCATATAATATACAATAGATTGTAAGAATGCATGTAAAGTTTCTCTAAATAGCTTCTATTAATACATAGTTATTTTAAAATGGTAAATATTGACATATTAAATGAAATTCGCCTCATATAATTGTCCCCAGAATAATGTTGACGAATGTAAACAAACAGTAAATGGACCCTACTTAGTTGGAGTTGGCAGTTGGCTGGCGTTGGTGGTGGACGTGCCCTTTGCGCTCCTCACATCCACATGCGTCCGGACTTTGACTCTGTTGGTCCCTTCTCTTTGGATTATTGAGGACCTTGCTTCCTCTACATTTGTCAATACCTGGTGGGTTGTACCTGTCCTACTCCTAACAGCTATGACTGGAGGTAGGGTGATCACACGAGGCCGGGGTAGGGGGCGGGGTCGGGGTGGTGCAGCTGGTGTACCGCCTCGTCGTCCTCCCCCCTCCCTGGCTACCAACACTGCTGTGCGTCCCCCGTATAATTCCCCTCCCTCTAACTCTAATTCGGATATATCTGTCACTAATGGCTCCCCTACCCTTTGTGGTACCTGTCATTTTCCCGTGGGTGATGAGGCCATAGGGTGTGACAGGTGTGATGGTTGGTTCCACCCAGGCGCCATGTGTCTGGGTCTGTCAGAGGATATTATTGATAAAATTCTCGGACCTGAAGGTAATGCCATTCTTTTTGTTTGCCTAAAGTGTAGAATAGATAATCCCATTATTAGTTCCCCATCTAACTCTGGTTCCTCCCGGACTCAAGGTGAAAATGTGGGGACGATCAAACAAGTGTCCGAAATGGTTTTAGCCTTGTGTTCAGCAGTTCGTACACTTACCAACCAAATGGAAGATCTTCAGCGTACTATGACCACCCTAATGCAGTCCCACACTGGTAAGGTCTCTCCTGTCCCCACCCCTCTCCCTAATAGTGAGGCCCTTAAACTGACGGTGAAGCCCTTAGAACTGCAGTACGAGTTGAGGTGAGGGACATGAGGGAGCGGGAGAAGCGGCACAAGTCCATTATTCTGCGTGGACTTCCTAACACTAATCTGGCCAATGTTGTCCTCATAGACCAGGATAAGGGAATATTTAGGGGAAATATCCTCGATGATAATGACAGAAAGCACTTACTATCCTCAGCCCGTAAACTGAAAGATTCTAATGACTACCCCAAGGTTTACATCCACAAAGATTTAACTTATAAGCAGAGACAGGAACTTTTCCAGAGAAGATCCGAAGCCGCGAGTGCCCGGGCGGGTGCTGTGACATCCGCTCTGGCCCCATCCAGACCGCAGCCACAGGCCCCGCCCGGTCCTGTTCCCCCTCGTGACATCCCCCCTGTTGCTACTCAAGATGTCCCTGTGGCTTCTGCAGTGGATGGAGGCCGGGGGCCCCCCGGATCTGACACTCAAAGGAGTGAAAACGTTGATGATCTCCCTTTATCCCAGTAACTAACTCCATCATTGATAATAACACATTCCATTCTTTGTCCATAGCTCATGTTAATGTTAATTCCATACTTAATAAGGTTACCGGTAACTATATTTTTTCAATTTTATACGATTCCGATATCTCAGTTCTTGGTATTAGTGAGTCATGGCTGCTGCCTTATGTCTCTACCGCCGCTATTTCTATTCCCAATTATGCAGTCCTAAGAAAAGATGTCCACGGCGATATCCCAAAACATGGTGTATGTATGTATGTCAAGTCTTCCTTAAAATATATTGAAATTGATGTTGACCTTCAAAATACCCTTGTTATTTTTCTGCCTGACTATAATATTTACATAACAACAGTTTATCGCCCCCCTTCTTACACCCCCTTAGATAATGAGACATTACTTGACTTTATTTATGATTTTTGCTCAAACAAGGAAATAGTTCTCATGGGAGATTTCAACCTCCCTTCTATTAAATGGTCTTGTGATCTTATTCGTAGAGGTCTCAGTCTCCTCGATACAACATTCCTTGACTGTTTTACATCCTTGGGACTTACTCAACTTATTACAGAACCCACTTTCCACCCGTCAGGTAATATACTAGACCTGATTCTCACCTCGGAAAACGACCGAATTGGCGATACACAGGTACTTCCTCCATTTCCCAACTGTGGCCATAGCCCAGTTATCACCAATTATATATTCCAGATCCAAACTATCAATGACGAGCCCACTAACATCAAGATTTGGCATAGAGGTGACTACAGAGAGATTAACCTAATTTTGGATGATATTGATTGGAATTTTGAATTTGCCCACCTCAATGTTAATCTAATGTTTTCTCGTTTTACAGACATACTTATGCCCTTAATTAACCGTTTTATCCCTACAAAGAGTTTCAATAACTTTTCTTGTCCTCCATGGCCTGTCAGACCCCCTATATTATTAAAAAATACCAGACATAACTTTTGTACCAATTATAAAGAAACTCGTACACAGTTTGGTCGTAACTCTAACCAGGCAAAGGACGCCCTGGATCAGTTTTTAGATATTAATTATCAGTACAAAAATTATGCCATCCATAGTCAGTCCAGGTATGAGGCTTCACTGATTGACCATCTCACAACCAACTCTAAAATATTCCATTCTTATATCCGGAAAAAGAAGGTGGGTAGACCCAGTATTGGCCCACTCAAGTCTTCCACAGGTAACATCATTCACGATGCAGGGGCTATGACTGAACTATTTGTGTCTTCCTTTGCCAGTGTTTTTTCAACATCTGCTCCCACCTCCCCTGCCTCACATCAGGTAACAGACAGTATAATTCCAGATATCAATATTAATCTTAATGATGTTATATCTGTTTTCAACAAACTTGATACGTCCTCATCGATGGGTCCAGACGGTATCCACGCCCACCTACTCAAATCCTGTGTCCATACCCTTGCATATCCTCTTTTGCTGATATACCGTCCCTCTTTGGTCTCTGGAACCCTCCCTTCTGCCTGGAAGAGTTCCTCAGTTGTGCCCATTTTTAACCCGGGAACTGCAGGGAGACTCTTAGGAGTTCCCCCGGCGGACTGCGGGGAGACTCTTAAGAGTCAGAGAAAAAAAAATCAACTTTTGACATCGAAAAAAACAAAAAAAACAAAACAAAAATATTTATTTTTTTATTTTATTTTTGGCCCCTGGGCCATGCAAAATCTCAGTCCTCTACCTCCCCTCCTTCCCCACTTTCCTCCTCTCCTTCAGTTATCACCTATTTTCCCTGTTATTCCCTTATTCTGAGGTATATTTTTGTGCTAACATTAGAAATCCGATTGCAGGGTGTGGTCATCACTGATAGCAAGCGAATGCAAGAGAGAGAGAGAGTATCGATCGACTGTGTCTCAGTGGCCTTGGGGGAAATTGGCGGGAAAGCAGCTTGCCTCACCCATACATTATACAACTCACGGGCTATATCTCCGATTTTGACCATCCAAACGCTGTTTTCACTCGTTTTATTGTTGTTTCAGGTTAATACCTTTATAATCAACCCATAATAGGCGCATATGGATAAGTATTAATGCTATTAACCCGGCAAGCGCGATAGGCCTCACGGAAGGCTTCCTATAGGGAACGCGATAGGCCTCACGGAAGCAAGACCATAAAAAAAGCCTTCCATAAAAAAAAGGGCCTATCAAAACAAAGGAATTTGTCTCTAGGTGAGATAATTCCCCTCCAGTACTCATCCATGTAAATCTCACCCACCCCCCTCCCCTCCTTCCCCACCTTATTCCCCCCTCCCTCCCCTCCTCAATTATCACCTATTTTTCCTCTTATTATCATCATTTTTTGGTTATTTTTCTCTCCCGCGATAATATAGCACAAGTGGGTTGCAGAAAAGATCGTTATGCAACACCCAGACACCGGCCCACACCGCCCCGCTCGTCTCAGTTACCTCACAGACAGCGAGAGAGGAGGGTTGCCTGTGGCTCTCTCTCGCCTGAGATTATGACCGGGTGGCCAATATCTTCGTTTTTCACCACCCAAATGCTTTTCCCACTTATTTTAGCACTCTTGAAGGTTCATATATACATCATATATGTAAAATAAAAGCATACCGAAAATAAATAATGGTCTATATTGTAAATATAACGAATTCTGTCAGAATCCAAGGCTAGAAATGCACAAATAACCCTAGGTCTATTTCGCGCTTGTCAGGTTAATGGTACAATGAATATTTTAGTGACGGAAACACCTCAAATACATGCGCACAGGGAGAGGTGTCTAATTACCCCCATGCGCACTTCAGAGGTTAAAAAGGGTTCTCGCTACAATCCACTAATATATAGACCAACCTCTCTAACTTCCACCTGTTCAAAGTTCTTGGAACGTATTATAACTAAATTTATCTATGAATATCTTGACTCTAACAATCTTCTCAATAAGGACCAATTTGGATTCAGACCAGGCAGATCATCCGAGGACCAACTCTTTCTTACTTACAAGGACATCACCAAATGGATGGACCAGGGTTATAATGTTGACTTGATCCTGCTTGACTATTCCAAGACCTTTGACGTGGTTAATCATGACATTCCGATCACCAAACTTTATAGCTTGGGAATTAGGGGTAGGGTACTGGACTGGATTAGGGACTTTCTCCATAACCGTATTATGCATGTCAAAGTAAATAATCATTTTAGTTCTTTCAGGGATGTGCTTAGCGGAGTCCCTCAAGGCTCTGTCCTTGGTCCCCTGCTTTTCCTCATATTTGTCAATTATATTACTCGTAATATTAATTCGTCTACCAAAATATATGCTGATGATTTGAAACTGTATGTAAAAATCAAATATGATAACCTCTTAAATTTTCTTAATTTTATGTTTGCTTGCCAGTCTGATATAGACGTGCTTACTAAGGTCTCTAAATCCTGGGGCCTAACGATGAACCCAGATAAATGTGTCCACCTAAGATTTTGTAGGAAAGAAATTGATTGGGATGACCTGGGTCATTCTGGCAGATACGGTACTATCTTGACAACTCCTTAATCCCTATTAGAGACTCTGTCTCCGATCTAGGAATTTTAATCGATTCCTCCCTTAAGTTTCATACACACATCTCTAATATTGTCCACAAGGCTGGAGGACTCGCCCATAGTATCCTAAGGTCAACTGTCAACCGGGATGCCTCCTTTATGATGCCACTATTTATTTCCCATTTTCGTCCCATATTAGAATATTCTTCCTCTCTGTGGAACCTTGGGTATTTAGGGGACCTTTTTTTTTTCTTTTTTTTTTTTAAGAGACAATGAACGGAGGAAGGAAAAACACAGATAAAACAAAAAGGTCCATGTGCCTAAAGGCATCCTCCATTCATAAAATGTTTATAACAACTGGATTTAAACATTTGTTGATTGTAAGTTTGTGGAAAGCAATTCGAGGGAAGTGAATTCCAAAGAGTAGTAGCTCTGGGGATAAATGAATTCTGATAAGCAGAAGTTCTGCATTGTGGAGGAGAAAGTGTAAATTCATGGGCGCTCTCAGCTGCCCTAGTTCTACGGGGAAAGATGTGGAGAGTCGGCACAATTGAAGCAAGTTCCTCGGAACAATTGCTGTGAAAATATCTGTAGAATAATGCAAGGGATGCAACGTTTCTTCGTATGGCTAATGTAGGAAGGTCCTGTGTGATTGCAGGGTTATTGATTAATCTAATAGCTTTATTTTGAATTTGTCCAACTGCCTCAATGCAACCACTCCACTTCCACCCCACAGAGGTGAACAGTAATCCATCTGAGAGCGCACATGACTTTTATATATTACGGCCAACTACTCGTCAGTGAAGAATTCTCGAACTCTGTACAGGAGTCCCAGTTTTTTAGAGGCATTCTTAGCAATGCTTCTAACATAATGTGTCCAGCTCAAGTTAGTAGTTAATGTTACACCGAGAATGTCAATACTAGGGGAAGTGGGAATATTTACATCATTAAAAAATATATGGGAGTCAGTGAGATTCTGTCGGTTAGAAAATTGAATGTACTTGGTTTTCTGTGCATTAAAGGAAACTAGATTCTCTTGTCCCCATTCATTAATTCCAGAAAGGTCCCGGTTCAGAGAAATTGCAGTGTTTATTTTTGAATTTATAAGATCGGGTTGGGTGAAAGAATTGGTAAATGTGAAGGAACTGTGGAGTGTTGAGTCATCTGCGTAGGAATGTATTGGATTATGAGTGGTAGATATGAGATCATTGATATGAATGAGGAACAGAGTTGGGGCCAAAACTGATCCCTGGGGAACACCAGCATTTATTGAGTGAAATTGAGAATAAAGGCCATCTACCATTACACGTATTTTTCTGTTATGAAGATAAGAAGAAATTAGTGGAACTAATGATGCAAGGCCGTAGTGTGACATCTTCGACAATAAGGATTGATGCCAGACTCTATCAAATGCCTTTGATATATCCAGTGCTATTGTATGTGTTTCACCATGTTGGTCTGTAGCTTGGTTGATTTGATGCGTAAGAAGGCAAAGAATGTCTGCAGTTGATCGACATCGTCTAAAACCATATTGCCTATCACTGATTAATTTATTATTCTCCAGATGCTTAATTATGTGATTATTTAATATAATTTCAAAAACTTTGCCAAGAGTGGAAGTTATAGCTATTGGTCTGTAGTTTGATGGATCTGAAGAGGCACCTTTTTTAGGAACTGGATGGATGTTTGCTTCTTTCCAGGGTACTGGGAAGCATGAGGTATGAGTACACAGACGGAAACATTTTGCCAATACAGGAAATACATTTGCCTAAGACTACTGATGTCTGTTAAGAGACGCTGGACTAAATCTATTGGGGGTCTCGAGAATCTTGATTATGGTGAGAGATTGAGGATATTAAACCTATTTTCCATTAAGGGTAGACTTCTTAGGCATGACATAATTAAGTACTGGCAAATATTTCACGGTCTCTGCTCAATTACTCCTGAAGATGCTTTTGATCGTCCCCAATATTTTGCAACCAGGGGTCACCCATATAAAATTGCTCACTCGAGATGCCAGCTTGAAATAAGAAAAAGATTGTTTAATCTTAGATATGTGTCTCTGTGGAACTCTTTGCCCACAAAATTGGTATCCCTGACTAACCTATTATCTTTCAAGGCTGCCCTTTCCGACTATCTTGCAGGAGTTTTATATGAATATTCATGATTTTGTTCTCGATGTCACACCTTATGGCCTCCTCAACCACTTATACTTGTACCTTGTTTGTAAACGTAGCTGCTTATGATGCACTTTCCAGTCCATAGATTTCTATACTCCCTGTTTCTACTACAAATTTTAAATTATCTTTGGGCTGGCGCATCAGCAGTGTGTGGCTTCCATGGACCCTGACCTACCACTTAGCTCTGGGGTCTGGGAAGCCCACCAGGTAAGAATACCCTACTTAGGATAGCATGCAAAAAAACCACGCATCACCCATACCGTCATTATTCATATAAGTTTTGATAAGGGTTGTGTATCAATAATTATATCACACACGGAATCTGTAAGGCCTATAGACATCATTCATGTATACACACGTTACTGTGCTCTATAATCTAAGGATTTATAGCCTTAAAACTGAAGGCTATCAGAGACTGGGAGGGAGGTTTGCGTGAATTTGTGAAATGATACTTATAACTTGTTATCAGTATCAGTTTATTCCAGTTCCAATAATATTCGGGGTAAGATCCTATGTAGCGGTAGTCACCGTATTTTGTTTGCCCATTAACTAAGGATCCTTATTTATATCCTCATATCTCTTACTTATTTTCTTCACTTACCTCAACAATACTAAACCCCGATAGCTGGGGAGGGTATGATATATATCAGGGAAAGAGAGGGGTTGAAACACGGAGATTAACTAGAATATAGCCATCAGTTCAGTTGGAATTCGGGAAGTTTAGCCTTAACGTCGGCACTTCCCTAAGAGGTTTTGTTATTTTTCCTTTTGTAACTTTTTGTGACGTGCTCATTTGTCTAAAAATAAATATATCTCATTTTTCATCCCTTTTTCTGAAATCTTCTTTCTTCAGTTTTGTTTCTTCTCTCTTCTTCCTTCATTCTTGTTTCTTCTCTCTTCAGTCTTCTTATTTCAGTTCTTTCAATTTTTTCTCTCGTACTCTCCACATTTGATAGATTATAATAATAATAATAATAATACTTTATTTCAGACTCACACAGTACAGAGGGGACCATACTGGGGTCCATATATACCTTACAGTAACATAAATATATATAAATATATATAAGCTACTGTACATAGGCTACATAAAATAAAAAGAAATTAAATAATACCCAGCTTGCTATCATGTAGTTCACAGCACTGCCTCAACCAAAAACAGTGGTCATCAAACTACTGTGTTACCAAAACCACTGTCCTAATTGTGTACAGTACCATGCCTCACATCATTTAGCTTCCGGTACAGTATGTTGCTACAGTACAGTATAGGAATATCGGTACTGTACTGCACTATGAGGATCAGTACCGGTATGCTAATTCTGTAGAGTAGCAGACCTGAAATCATTACTTAAGGTTAAATATAGAGCAACTTCCTCCAGTGTGCCTGGATCCTGGAGGTGTACACTATGCTTGGAGTTTGTAGCATTTTAATGATCCTGTTCTCAGAAGTGTTAAGGCGCTGAATGAATTTATATGTTAGCTTTCTAATGAGTGATTTGTAACAGTGTAAGTTCATATAGGCACATAGCGTACTTGTACTCTCATATTTTGAGAGCCCCAGAAACATTTTCATGATATTGTGATATGAGATACTTAGTCTATTCACTGTAATTTTCTTATAGTTCCACCATAGTTGTGCTGTATACATTGGTGAGCAGTAGGAGTTGAACAATGTTATTTTTGTATCCCATGTGCACATATGAAATTTTCTTAATATTGAATTTCCCTGCATGTAAAGTTGCCTTCGCTGACGACCCATATCCTCATCATCTGAGCGATCACATGAAATATAGTGTCCTAGATACTTTACTTTACTTACTTCTTCTATAATTTCTTCATACAAATGGAATTTAGGTAGCTTTGATTTCAATAGAAGGTTAGATTTAAATATTATGATATTGCTCTTTATAGGATTAAATTTGACTGAATGTTCGATTCCAAATTTTTCACATACTCTTAATAATTTATCCAGTCCTGCTCCAGAGGGCGCGATTAAGGCTAGGTCATCAGCATACATGAGATGATTTACAATGGTGCTGCCAATACAGCACCCAGTGCGAGTCTTGTTCAGCTCCAGACTAAGATCATCCATGTAGACGTTGAAAAGATACGGAGACAATATCCCCCCTGCCTAACACCATTGGTTACGGCGAAAGAGCCTGACAGGATGTTGCCCCATCTTACACACATTTTTTGATTAGCATACCAGAAAATAAGTATCCTAACAATATAGCTAGGCACTCCCCTGTTAACTAATTTTTCAAATAAGGTTTTGTGACACACCCTATCAAAAGCCTTACTTGCATCAAGAAAACAAGAGAAAATTGAGCTATTTAGTTTGTTGTATGTATCAATCACTTCTTTCAGCACATATATGTATTGGTCTGTGCCGTGATTTTTCTTAAAGCCAAACTGATTGCTGCTGGTGACAATATATGCAGACATTCTTTCTAGCATTATCATTTCAACTACCTTACTCACCACACTAGCAAGTGCTACTGGGCGGTAGTAGTTGTCTTTTGCTGTAATTTTACCTGATTTATCTTTAATGACAGGAACAAGTATTACGGATATCATAGACTCCGGCAGGACACCATGCGTAAATAGACTGGTGATGCAAGAACTAAGTTATCTATTAACAACTTATCTGCATATTTAAGATGTTCTGCATATATACCATCCAGCCCACAAGCTTTATTTAGGTTAAGTTTTCTTATGGCATTCTCAAGATCACTTTCAGTCACTTTAATGTCTTCATAATTACTATCTTTCACATATTGAATTGCACCATTAGTAGACCTTTGGTTTACACTGTTAAGTAGTTCCTTAAATGAGTTTTCCATAAGTCAGCAATGTTCTCTTCACCCGTAACCCCCTCAACACTGACAGGTAATGGTGTGTTACAATTTTGCATGGATCTGATGTCCTTCCAAAAACAGTTAGTATCCTTTTCTGCCAGACTCTTTGCAAGGGCTTCCTTCCTTAATTGGTTTTCATTTTGCTTAATAAATCTAATGGCATATTTGGTCCTAGCCTTTGCTCTTTTGTGAAGTTCAAATATAGGCCCCTGTCTAGGCTGACCTACTTCAAGCCAATGAGACCTAGCATCTCTGGAGGCCTGATACAGGTCAGCCACATAGTCTTGCCAACCTGGCTTATTGAATGAGGACTTATATTTACGGCTATTAAAAATACTTTCCCCCGCTTTTGATAAAGAATCTATTATACTATTGTAAAATTTAATAATGTCCTTTCTGTGTTGTGCATCACTACATTTTGGATCCCTGCATTGTGCTACACCATTACCATCATATTGCACCCTATTTAATAAGTCCTTGGTTTTATCACAGTACATTTGGCACTCTTCATTTGAGATTACATTCCATGGAACTTTTGCCTTGATGCTATTGCTAGTTTCTGTTATTTCCGGTGCTTTATTAATTTGGATTGTTAATTCTATAGGTATGTGGTCGTCATCCGTAATGTCGTATCTTATGGCCATTTCTGAGATAGAGTCATGAAAGTCAGAGCTAGAGATTGCATGATCAAGCCACGACCTGGTCTCCCATGCTTCACTAACATATGTATAGCTATTTTCTGGAAGCAGGTTTTTGGAGGACAAAATTAAACCTTGCTCCTCACAAAACCTTAACATATGTTTAGCAAACATGGAACCACCCAACTCGTGAGGGGTAGCATTCCAATCACCTACCACTGAGTAACACGTTATCTCTAATTCAGAAATTAGGCCACCAATCTCCCCTAACTTTTCCAAATAAAGTTCTTCATTTTCTGCACACTGATACGGTAAGTAAACACAAAATATTGCAAATTTTCTGTGTCCCACTTCCAGTTGTATTCCCGCACACCAGCTTAAATTTGTCTCAATGGTTTTAATTACA
This sequence comes from Paralithodes platypus, assembly GCA_032716605.1. Classification (NCBI taxonomy): domain Eukaryota; kingdom Metazoa; phylum Arthropoda; class Malacostraca; order Decapoda; family Lithodidae; genus Paralithodes; species Paralithodes platypus. The sequence continues at coordinate 30,995,449 of CM064506.1, read as the reverse complement.
CTATCTAGGCACGATCTCCACATTATTGCAACTCCCCCTGGGGGGTGACCTGCCACAATACCATCACGTGTGTCCGTAGTGGAGACCCCGTACCCATGGAAATCTTTATCTAATATGTTCAAATTACCTAAGTCCTGTTTTGTGTACCAGGTTTCCTGAAGGCAGACTATGTCACTGGTCCTTAATGTAGATACGATGTCAGGTCGCAACAGGAGATTCCTCTTTGTTTTGGGGAGTCCTCTGCAATTGTATGAAGTTACTTTTATACTTGCTGCTGTTGTTGGTATCCCCTCCATTACTGCGAGTTGGATAGTGGTGTGCGATGCCTCCAAGTCCCAGAAGCCTCTGCACTGTCCTCATTGGGATATTGTCTTGGTTCTCTGTACCAGTTGACATATGCATCTTCTGGCCACAGGTCAGGATTCATGAAAACATCTGGATCTGGACATTCGCTAGTTATACAAAAGGAGGCACAGGTAGTGGACCTGGAGAGGGTGGTCAGCTGTCTTACCTCTATATTTATAAGTAGATTATCAGCCAAGTATGTCTTGAGATTCTCAGCAGTAACACTAGGGTTGAATCCTGTGGCAAACACCCTAGCTAGTCGGGGCCTTTTGATGGTATTGAGGCCAGTATCCTTGACCCTACCTTTAATTCCTGGCTGGTTTCTCGGTCTAGGGTGAACCTGCTCGCCTTCCCTAGAGTAGCGAGGCTTGCCATTCACCCATTTGACCATAGTCCATGGGTTTTTCCCTTGCATTGGCTCCTTCATTTGGTTCAGTTTGTGTAGGTAAATTTGAGGATGGTGTAGCTGGCACTGTATTATCTTCTCTCGTTGCCGACGATAAAGATTGCTGTTGTGTTCGGTGTTGTTGCTGTTGTGGTCGCTGCTGCTGCCACACCTGGTGTTGTCTTTGATATGAATGCTGCTGCTGGGTTAGTTTGGAATGTTGTAGTTGTCGCTGGTGTTGTTGTTTTTGTTGATGCTGTTGCTGCTGCTGCACCTGCTGTTGTTGCTGCTGCACCTGCTGCTGTTGTTGCTGCTGCACCTGCTTCTGTTGTTGCTGCTGCACCTGCTGTTGTTGCTGCTGCATCTGCTGTTGTTGCTGCTGCACCTGCTGTTGTTGCTGTTGCACCTGCTGGTGCTGCTGCTGTTGTGGTTGTTGCTGCTGTTGTGGTTGTTGCTGCTGTTGTTGTTGTTGCTGTTGATGCTGTTGTTGTATATAAGTGTGTTGTATATAAGTGTGTAGCCAGCAACGATCGTCAAGAGATCCGACTTGAGAACTTCCTACATTTTGGACCACCTGGACGGCCGAGGAACCAGTCGTTAGCCCCCAACATCACCGGAAGCAAGATAACCAGGACCAGATCTACAAATACTATTCAAGATTCATGTTGCTAGTACTAAGTGTTATATTTCTAGTTTGACACTCACTTATTAACTTTCTATAAAGTGGCTAAAACCTTGCCCAGTGTAACTCATATTTAACCATTCCATTTGGGACGTACTAAGCGTATCAGTGCTCATTAATTAACAGGCGACATTGACTCGTAATTACCTTATTCAGATATTAAAACTCTAGTGATATCTAACGTTCGCCCACTGATTTGTGTTCTACGTATTTCTGCCATAGATCAGTACCCCCATGAGGTTACTAGAGATTCCGTGTTCTACAATATACGCGTGTCTAATCCTAACTGTGAGCTGCTACTTGGGCACGCGACCAGCCAGTAAGAGATCAAATCAGTGAAATTGAATTACATGAATATATTGAGGTCTTCCAGTAAAATAAAACTTGCTAATAAAACCCGTGATCAGAAGAGTATACCTGAACGTTGGAAGTGGGAGACTAGGCTCCATCCAGATCCGCTAATGCTAGCAGTTCCCTTCTATTATTTGTTTTGTGCGAGAATTACTATCTTTACATGCTCTTTATTTACTTACTAAAATAAACGTGAACTTGTGTCGTGTTAACGTGTGTTTATTTTGTGTTCTCTATTCCTCATACCTTGTATTGTGCATGCAGCCTTATATACCCAGTCATTTAGAACTCACATTACCCAAGTTAAACCTGTAGAAAAACAAGGCATAACATTAATTAAAGACAGTTATCCATTTCTTGAATGTATATACTGTATCGGCCCAACATTGTGCATCCTCTTCTGAATCAACTATGGAAACCCATTATTATTTCTACAATGGGCCAATATAATTTTGCCTTAATCAGGCCGATAAATATTGGCCCAGTAAACAAAATCAGTTATAACTTAATGCCATCATTTGCTAATGCTGGACCAGCATTATGTATCCTGCTCCAAAACGGACAAAGGAAAACATTTATTAATAATATATTGAACCAATACCGTTGTCCATACTTAGTGTACTCAAACTAGTATGAACAGTCTCGATGTTACGTAATCTGGGTTGATGTAGCGTTACGTATCATTCCGTAGTCTTAAGTTGAACGCTTCCATAACCTTGGTCGAACGTTCCATGATTGGGTAGAATATATTATTCTATAGTTGTATATGGGAAAGTATTGTAGGATTATAATTCCCATATATATATATATTTGTATTATTTAAGATTGTTCATAAGTATCTCATTGTAAAGAAGATGGAATACATATTCCATATGTTATGCGCGTTGGCGGTATGTCATGACAGAGACAAACATAACGCGCTGGCTCACTCTCCAACCAACCTCCGTCCCAGCTACACACGCTAAGCCTTCTTTCTCCTAGTTATTTCACCAGGTGTTTTCGCTTCACTTTTCATCTCATACTCCATATAGTCACTACATCATCATCTTTGTTACTTAGCACAACTTAACGTAAATATCTAGCCTATCCTAGCCTATTGTAGCCTCTTTTCATACTTTGTTTACTATACTAACCACTTCCAGTTATCTAGCCTATTTTCCGCCATCCTCCAATCACCAGCTGAGTTCATCAAAGGGTAATTATATTTCTATATGGTTAATACTTATTCATTATCAAATATACAGTCCACTTATCTAAATTAGCCATAACCGTTTTAGAATATTATGGCCAATATATTTTGGCCCAATACAAAAACACCAACATTCCGGACTTGCCGCTACTTGCCAGAATTGGCCCGTACTTAAAATGTTTGCTGGGAAACAGATAAAACAGATTCCCAGAGATAGAAAAATACTAATGAAGAAAAGGACGAACTTGAAAGCCAAGCAAAGGAAGACCAGCCATGCGCACAATACCACCAAACTACAAGACGAGCTCGATGAAGTTGAACGAAAACTCATCCAGTCACACCAAGAGCAAAGAACACGTGAAGAACTCCAAGCAGTTGCAAACATACAAGTAAATAGCAAATTCTTCTATGCATACGCAAAAAGGAGACTCAGGAACACCTCACCAATAGGACCGCTTGCAAAACCTAAGGGCGAACTTGAGTGACCCAACCGAAATGGCCAAGATATACTCAAACAGCAATACGAAAGTTTCTTCAGCCCACCAAATGAAGACAAGAAAATCGATAATGCAACGACCTTCTTTGACAACGCTCCTGGGACACCACATCAACTCTCCTCGGTAACAGTATCAACAGAGGACATAATAGCCGCCATCGACAAGATTGGACCAAACTCTGCAGCAGGACCAGACGGCTTTCATGCCCAACTGCTGAAAAACTGCAAACATCAGCTAGCCTTGCCTCTAAAACTGCTGTGGAGCAAGAAACTGGATATGTACCACAATCCCTAAAAGAAGGTACCGTCACACCAATCCACAAAGGGGGTAGTAAAGGCATAGCCAAAAATTACAGACCAGTGGTGCTGACGTCACATCTTATTAAAATCATAGAAAGAACAATACGAGTTAAGATGGTCAGCTACCTGGAAGATAACGAGGCAACGAGGATCAACATGGCTTTAGACAAGGCCGCTCCTGCCTTTCACAACTACTATCACACTACGACAAAATCCTACAGGATATTCAAGACGGAGAAAATGTAGACGTCATATACCTAGATTTCGCCAAAGCTTTTGACAAGGTGGACCATGGGATCCTTCTACATAAACTCAAATCAATGGGAATAGGGGGAGACCTTGGAAGATGGCTCCACAGTTTCATCACCAACAGAAAACAAAGAGTCACGGTTCAAGGAAGCCTATCAGAAGCAGGTGGGGTCAGCGGTGTACCACAAGGATCAGTACTGGGACCTCTTCTATTACTCATCATAATAGGAGACATCGACAGGGACCTGGAACACTCAACAGCCTCATCATTTGCAGACGACACCAGACTCATGAAGAAAATCACCTCACAACATGATGCACAGCTACTACAACAAGACTTGGACAAAATCATGAAGTGGTCAGAAGAAAACAACATGGCCCTAAACGGAGACAAGTTCGAGCTTCTAAGGTACGGGAACAAGAGAGCTCTACAAAACGCCACCAACTACAAAAGTGGACAGCAAGATATTACCGCCAAGGACACAGTGAAGGACTTGGGAGTAAATATGAGCAGTGACGCCACTTTTTCCCATCATATTACCAAAGCCACAACAGCAAAACAAATAGCAGGCTGGATCCTGAGAACCTTCCACACAAGAAATGAGAGGTGACGTATGTTAACACTGTGGAAGTCACTGGTCCTACCACAACTGGAGTACTGCTCTCAGGTCTGGTCTCCCCAAAAAGTAGGAGAAATAACAGAAATTGAAGCCACCCAGAGGACATTCACCAGTAAAATCCATGGGTTTCAACACTTTAACTACTGGGAGAGACTTAAGGAGCTGCAGCTGTACTCACTTCAAAGACGTAGGGAGAGATACATCATCATCTACGTCTGGAAATTTTCGGAAAAAAAGGTACCAAATCCAAACATCCAAGAGATTCAACACCAAAGGTGAGGGAGGCTGTGCTCTGTGAGGACTACGCCGGGATCAACGCAAAAAATCAAATCCCTGATCCATCACAGCTTTGCATACAATGGAACCAGACTGTTCAACTGTATACCAGCCCCTCTCAGGAACATGACCGGGGTGTCTCCAGACACCTTCAAGGAACACTTGGACATGTGGCTGGCCAAAATACCGGACCAGCCACCAACACCAGGATACCCCAGCGCCAAGTCCAACCGACTTCTGGAATGGAGAGTGGAAGAAAGGGAGCTGCCTGGTCGCAGTGGAGCCCCAGCTCAACTGCGTCACTAACGGACGGAATACAACAAAGTGTAACAAAGTGTAAGTGTAACTCTACTCTAAACTTTCCCTCCTACTAACGTTTCTGAGCCAGTACCGATACAAAGGTCAGATCTGCACGGTCTGCGGGCGGGTTCTAAAGAAGAAGAAGAAGAAAGAAGAAGAAGGAAATAAAGGAGACGCCAGTTTCTTCAAGAAAGATCACAGATGTTACGGGATGGGTAGAAAGCAAGAGGGGGGTAAGGCAGGGGTGCGTATTATCACCGTTATTATTTGCGTTATATATGGAAGAAATGACAGAGGATACAAAGAGTTGGGGAGGGGATTCAGATAAACAAAGAAAGACTGGGGGTACTGCTGTTTGCTGACGACGTAGTTCTGATGGCAGAAACGGGAGGAGGGTTGCAGAGACTACTAGAGGAAGCAACGAGATTCGGGGAGGAACTTGAAGTAAGATTTAGTAAAGAAAAGAGCCAGGTGATGAAAATGAATGGAGAGCTTCAAGAACACGAGGAATGGACACTGGAAGGAAACAGAATGAAGAAGACAAGGGAGTATAAATATCTGGGGGTAACGATCACGGAGAAAGGGTTTGAGAAGGCGAAAAGTGAAAAGGTGGGACAAATGCAACAATGGACTGGGAGACTATGGAGCGCGACAAGGCTAAGAGCGAATAGCTATGAAATAGTGCGAGGGCTGTGGAAAGGATTAGGAGTACCTGCAATAATGTACGGCTTAGAGTGGGTAGAAAACAACAGAGGCTAAACGAAGAAATTAGAAACGATACAGAATAAAATCGGGAGGACAGGATTGGGGGCAAATAAATACGTAGCTCAAGAAGCAATCCGAGGGGAGATGGGGTGGAGTACGTTTGAGGAAAGGATTGGGAAAGCGAAAGGGAAGTACAAAGTGAGGCTAGAGGGGATGGAGGAAGATAGATGGCCGGGGAAGGTATACAGATGGGCGAGCGAGCAAAGTAAATGGAACAGAGAGTGCAAGAAAAGATTGGGGAGGATAAATATACAACAGGACCGGGTTGGAGGGGAATTTAGAAAAAGAAATGAGAAAGAGGAGTGGGTCATATTAGAGAATGGGAGGGGATGTGTCAGAGAGATAGAGAAAGGGATAAAGGAGGAGGGGAGAAGAAGATGGAGGGAGGGGGTAGAAAATAAAGCCACGCTGGCATATTATAGAGAGAAGGAAAAACCAGCTAGAGAACTGTACTATGATAGGGGATGGGGATCGAAACTTCTATTTAAAGCAAGAACAGGATCGCTAGAAACGAATGAGAGAACAAGGAGATGGAAGGGAGTGGGACCGCACTGCAGTCAATGTGAAATGGGAGGAGACCCAATAGTGGAGGATGTAGAACACATAGTAACCGAATGTACAAGATATAATGAGGAGAGAGAGGAGTTGGAGAGGTACATGAGGAATAGAGTTGGGGAGAGGGGGTGGGAGGAGATTAAGCAGAGGGAAGATAGAGGGGTAGGGGCGCTATTGGGGTTAACACAGGAGATGGAAAGACACAAGACATGGAGAGATGAAGAGGGGTGTAGGAGAAAATGTGGAAAAAGAGAAAGGGGGGAGGGAGGGGGGGGGGGGGGGGGGGGGGGGGAGCGGAGGTGAGGGGGGGGGGTTTATAAAAAAAAAAAAAAAAAAAAAAAAAGACTCTTAAACTATCCTTCTACTCAAAACTTTCCCTCCTACTAACGTTTCTGAGCCAGTACCGATACAAAGGTCAGCCCTGTGGATCTGCACGGTCTGCGGGCGGGTTCTAAAGAAGAAGAAGTTGAACAATGGTCCTAATTAATGAAACGGCACGACACAAATAAGATAGCCAAAGAAAGAATATAAGGGAGGTGCAGTTGAAAAGACTGCAAAGACCAAACTGGAAATGTCTCGCATGCCCAGGGCCCACTGCAGAGCCAACCGGGGCAACACCGGCAACACCGGTCGCCGACTTGACCCAACTGGTGACCAAATGGAAAGCGCGGATCCAGGTCCTTGCCCGGGTACCTAAAGGAGCCAGAATCCAAGTGGCGGAGGCCCTTACAACCATCATAAAGCAGGCCCTACAGCTCAAGACACCCCTCGCATGGGCACGGCTCCTGGGTTTCTCCTATGGGGCCCTCCGAAAACCACCCAGAACCAACATACAAGACCATCTTCAGGTTTCACTAGCCACCAGAGTGAAACGTCAAGTAGCACAGTATATGGATGGAAACAAACTGGTGGAACCCCCCGAACAGCAACCAAACAGGGCCCAGAAGCACCAGGACAAGGAAGAGGAAGAGGCTGAACAGCTACGTAAGAGGGTCGCGGGCGAAGCTGGCGGATAGTGACATCAAAGGGGCCGTCAGACTGTTGTCCTCTTCAGAAGGTTTTGCTGGTCAAGGCACCGAAGTTGTTGAAGCCCTACAAGAAAAGCACCCACCTACACCTAGGGACCTAAACCTCCCCCCTGCCCCAAATGACCAGATGCGCCAACCTTTAGTTGTCACGAAGGAAGCAGGTGGTCGCCGCAGTGACTTCATTCCCAGCAGGCTCAGCCGCGGGCCCAGATGGTATCCGACCCGCCCACCTCAAAGGCCTCTTGGGCTCAGGGATCAGGAGCTGCTGGGGAGGCACTCTTGGAAACCCTCACCAAATTCATCAACATGGTTTTAAGAGGGGAAGTACCCGACTGTGCCACACCCCTATTTTTTGGGGCATCACTCTGTGCACTGGCAAAAAAAAGATGGCGGTGTGCGCCCAATAGCAGTAGGGAACACCTTCCGCCGCCTTGCCACAAAGGTGGGTTTGAAACCACTCTCGAATGGCCTAGGTCAACACTTAAGACCAGTTCAACTAGGTTTCGGAACTCCAGGGGGGTGTGAAGCTGCTGTACACGCAACCCGCACCTACCTCAGCCAAGCCCAAGAAAAATGAGTGCTTCTAAAGATTGACATGCGGAACGCATTCAACAGCATTCGCAGGGATGTCTTCCTCCGTGCAGCTCAAGAACACATCCCCACTCTGTACCCCCTACTTTGGCAGGCTTATTCCAAACCTTCAATCCTGATTTTTGGCGAGACGGTAATCCCTTCAGAGACCGGGTTACAGCAGGGAGATCCAGGTGGTCCTGCTCTTTTCTCAATAGGGGTGGATGCAGCAGCTAACAAAGTAAGGTCAGAGCTGAATGTATGGTACAGTACCTGGACGATGCAACCTTGGGTGGGTCAGTAGAGAACGTTCTAACTGACCTAAATAACATCATAACTGACCTCGGCCCGGCCGGGCTAGTGATAAATGACACCAAATGTGAACTTGTTCTCCTCTACCACTCACGTGATCAAGGTGAAGAGACTCAGGCCCTGTTCCGAAACATATTGCCAGATGTAAAGATCCTTCAGGAGCACCAGCAAACCCTATTAGGTTCCCCACTAACTCTGGCAGCAATCCCACCAGCACTTCAAGTTAAAAAGGAGGAGCTTCAACGTCTCGTGAGTCGCCTGATACAGATCGATGCCCACTCAGCTCTGGCCCTGCTCAAGAACTGTTTCTCCATCCCAAAACTCCAATACCTCCTGTGCACATCGATGACTTACACGAACAACGGCGGCCTCCAAGAGTTAGACAGCATAATCCGAGATGCAGTGACCAGCATCACCAACGTGGAATTTAAAGAACGGGCCTGGACACAAGCCACCCTTCCTGTCCGCCTCGGGGGCTTGGGCATACGGAGAGCCTTGGATATTGCCTCCCCAGCCTTTATCTCTTCCCTCATCGCGACCAACGACCTCGTATTGTCCTTTATTCTAAACCCGGAATGACACTTAACGGGGACGTAAACAGCAGCGATTAACACCTGGAAGAGAAGTACAGGAGTAGAGGAGGGTACCTCAGGGTACCTCCAGGGGCAAGCAGAAAGCTTGGGATACCATCTCGGCGAAGAAAACTCAAGAAAATCTCCTAACCAATGCAGACCAGGTTGCAAAAAGCACCCATCCAGGCAGCCGCCCGTTCGGAGAGTGGCCTGTGGTTACACGCCATCCCCATCCCACCTCTTGGAACTCACTTGGATGCTGAAGCGCTCCGGGTCGCCATCGCGCTCAGAGTGGGTGCGGCAGTTTGTCACCCACACACTTGCAAGTGTGCTGGGAGGATGGATGCTCAAGGTCACCATGCCTTGTCATGTAATTACAACGCAGGCCGCCTGCCAAGATACTCTGCACTAAATGATGTCATAAAACGGGCCCTGCAGAGTGCTAACTGTGCATCAATCCTCGAACCACATGGACTTCACAGAGAAGACGGCAAACGGCCAGATGGGATGACCACTTACCCTTACAAGAATGGCCGGTGCCTCGTGTGGGATGCCACAGTTGTTGACACTTTCTCCACAACCAACGCCGCCAGAAACGCCGACGAAGCAGGTGAAGCCGCCCGGATAGCAGAAAATAAAAAGCGAGAAAAATATCAAGCCATCGCCAGAATTCATCAGTTCGAGCCCCTGGCATTCGAAACTTCAGGAGTCTTCGGCCCTACCACCCTTAAGATGGTGAATGAAATAGGCCGTAAAATCAGAGAAGTTTCAGGAGAACCCCGGGAAACCCTCTGGCTCAAGCAAAGACTAGGGATGGCTATCCTCCAGCGTCATGAGCTCAGTTCGACAGGACTGGGTCATGCCACTGCGTGAGGCCGCCCCGGCAGGAGTGGTGTATCCGTAGTCTTTCCACAGTAGGGTAAAACAAAACATAAACTTTATTTGTATGTAACATGTGTGATGCACATTAATAAAAGGGGATGTGTCGATTAGTTGAAAGCCACAGTTGCTCGCGCGTTTGGGGCTAGCAACACGTATTATGAAAACATGCATCCTCCTTCATTCACTGTCCCCCCCCTTCACTCACTCAACCCCACAATTTGCCGGAGGATAACAGGTTTTTCACAATACGTAGACGGAGGTCTTTAAAAAACAAAACAAAAAAATGAACAGTATGAATTGGCAACTGTGTCGAAGGGAAGCAATATCATGAAATCCGTGGCCTCTGTGTCTTGACATTCACGCCTAATGAAGATTCTATTTCCACGTATTTAGGCTATACATAATTTTAGTGTTTACAAAATACTGCCACACGATCCTTGGCATCTGCAATCTGACCCTTGGTGGCCAGGGGGTCCCTGACGAGCGGTTGTTCTCCTCTTGTGTGACGTCCTCCTGTGGACAGGGCGCTTGGTGCGTCCCTGCTACACTCTTCGGCCAACACGTTGGAGGGGCTGGTATAGGCCTAGGCGCGGCGACACCCCTCAACTACAACAGCAACACAAAGAATCAAATCAGGTAGGCTACCGTTTAATATTACTAGGCCTTATTATTATTATTATAACAGGGTGTCAATCCACAAAATGTGAATTGTGTTATCATTATGGTTTATTATTTTGTTATGATTATAGCGCGCGACGGAGCGGCGAGCGCGAGCTCTAGGGGGGTCCGGGGCCATGCCCCCCCCCCCCCCCCCCGGAAATTTTTGAGAATTTAGGTGTCTAAAACAGCATTTCCTGCGATCTAAAAGCAATCAAGATGGAAAATATGGAGACCAAAATTGTGTCTAGGCCTATTTAGGCCTAGCCTAGCTACTTTTATTTTTTTTTTTTAGGCCTAGTCTAGGCCATAGGCTACTGTAGCCTATATATATATATAGGTATTATTCTATAATTGCACCTATACGAGCTAAACAAGTTATTATTGTATTTAACAAGAAGGTATGATGAGGTAAGTGATGTGGTATAGGTGGCAATATGCGGAAATGGATTATAAGGGCATTTCGCCCCCTCTGACCCCCTTACGAAAATCTACGGTTACTCACTCCACCCCAACTGGATTTCTACTGTTTTACCCAACCAGCGGGGGTGTGGGGGCGGCAGCCCCCTCCCATAATACTAGGTTAGGTTAGGTTAGGTTGTTAGGTTAGGCTAATGTCTCTGAAACAATGTAAAATCCGTGTCCCATCTAGATTGATAGACTTTTGTCAGAGGGGGCGGAATGTCCTTATAATCCATTTCCGCATATTGCCACCTATACCACATCACTTATCTCGTCGTACCTTCCTGTTAAATACAATAATTTAGTTTTTAGCTCGTATAGGTGCAATTATAGAAATTTACCTATATAAGAACATAAGAACATAAGAAAATGGGAGTCTGCAGAAAGCTGATTGGCCTAAGCAAGGCAGATCCCTGTCCCACACAACCCCAATTCAATTACAAAGCCCAATTATAGGCTTCACACTCTAATACCCTGAGGATCATCTTACCAAAATGGTTAGAGATTAACGCAGGATTATGGAGGTCTGCAGAGCGCTGATTGGCCCAACCCGGCTGATCCCCCTTCACACCCAACCCTTCTCGTCCATATGCTTATCCAATTTTATCTTAAAGCTCCCTACAGTTTTAGATCCCACTATAGCACTTGGTAGTCCATTCCACCCATCTACAACTCTGTTACCAAACCAATACTTGCCTATATCTTTTCTGAAACAAAATTTATCTAATTTGAAACCATTGGTACGAGTTCTTTCGCTATCACTGAGCTTTAGTACATTTGCCATGTCCCCTTTGTTAATCCCACTAACCCACTTGAACACCTCTATCATATCCCCTCTAACTCTGCGTCTCTCTAACGAATGTAAACCTAATTTCTTCAACCTTTCTTCATACGAAAGATTTCTAATATTGTGGATCATTTTTGACATTCTACGCTGTACTCTCTCCAATGAATCTATGTCCATTCTGTAATAAGGACACCAAAATTGGACAGCATAATCCATATGGGGTCTCACTAATGACAAGTAAAGTTTTAAGATAACATCAGCAGTTCTGTTACTCACACTCCTAGAGATTGAACCCGAGAATCCTGTTTGCCTTATTACGAACGCTTATACACTGTTTTCTAGGCTTCAAATCATTGCTAACAAACACACCTAGATCTTTCTCGCAGTCTGAATTTTCTAATTCTAAATTAGCTAGTTTATATTTAACATTTGTTTGCATCTTCCCTATCTTTAATACCTTGCATTTGTCAATGTTAAACTTCATCTGCCAATTTACTGACCATTCATGTAAGGTATCTAGATCCCTTTGGAGGCACTCTATATCGCTATCTGAATCAATTGATCTCCCTATTTTAGTATCGTCTGCGAATTTACTTATCCTACTAGTTATACCTAAATCTAGGTCATTTATGTATATAAGAAACAACAGGGGACCTAATACCGATCCCTGGGGGACACCACTTTTGACTGCTCCCCATTCTGACTTGGTACCATTTATGCTGACTCTCTGCTTCCTACCAATTTAGCCATGACCTAATCCATCCTAACAACGCCCCACCTATTCCATGTGCCTCAACCTTTCTCATCAATCTCTCATGAGGGACTCTGTCGAAAGCTTTACTGAAATCTAAATATATAATATCATATGACTTGTCATTATCTACTGCTTCATATACCTCTGAGAAAAAAACTAAGCAAATTAGTAAGGCAAGACCGTCCCTGAGTGAATCCATGCTGAGAAGAATTGATTAAGTTAAATGTTTCTAAGTGGTTTCTCATTTTCCTAGCAATAATTGACTCTAGTAGTTTTCCTATGATTGAAGTGAGACTAATGGGACGGTAATTGGATGCTATTGATTTATCACCTTTTTTGAAGATCGGAACTACATTTGCAAGCTTCCAAGCTTCTGGAACTATACCTGTTTCTAATGACTTGTTAAATAGAAATGTTAATGGATAACTTAACTCATCTCTGCATTCTTTTAATACTCTAGCATATACCTCATCAGGACCAGGCGATTTATGAGGTTTCAGTCTGTCAATTTCCTTAAGCACATCATTTCTACTTATAGTAACCGTACTTAACCTATTTTCTATACTATCGCTGTATACCTTACGGACTTCTGGAAACTGTGCCAAATTTTCATTAGTGAAAACGGAAAGAAATTGACTATTTAATGTACTGCACATTTCTAAATCACTTTCTGTCAATTTTCCTTTCGAAGTTTTAAGGGGACCAATTACATCTCTAACCTTGGATTTATATAGTTGGTAAAAAGCTTTAGGATTATTTTTTGAATCATTGGCAACCTTAATTTCATAATTTATTTTTTCTTTACTAATATCCTTTTTTACCTGTCGTGATAGATTCTGATAGTAAGCAAGTAGGTGAATTTCGCCTTTTTTAATTTTTCTATATATTCCTCTCTTTTTTCCTAGAAGATCTAATAGTCTATTATTCATCCATTTGGGTTGGTTCTGTGTTGATCTAAATTTTCTTTTGGGGATATATTTATTTTGCGCATTGAATACTGACTTGATAAAATTATCGTATGTATCTACCAAGTTTGACGTCTCCTCCTGACTTAAGATGACAGGTGCCTGAGAAAGGATACACTCATTTGGACACCTGGATCGACTTAATTTTTTGACCATAGGGTCCGCTAACAGGGCTTCTCTTAACCCACCATAATTGGCTTTTCTGAAGTCGGGTATTAATGTTGTATTCTCTCTGAGATTACCTTTCCATTGTATATTAAAATACACAGAATTGTGATCACTATTTCCTAGGTGGTCCCCGATTTCTACACTATTTATCATATGTTCATTGTTACTGAAAACTAAATCGAGAATATTATCACCTCTAGTCGGCATATCTATGAATTGAAATAAAAAACTATCTTGTACTACCTCAATAAACTCCTTTGAATCAGAGTCGCCTATTTGTTGCTGCCAATCTATATTAGGGAAATTAAAATCCCCCATAATGCACACGTTGCTAAGCCTTGATGCTATTTTAATTTCCTCCCATAATGATGTTCCGTCATTTCTACTCATATTTGGCGGTCTATACATAACTCCAATAACTAAAGTCTCACTACCTTCGTTAACTTCTACCCAAACACTTTCATTTTCATTATTTACTCTAATACCTGATTTAGTACAGCTTTTTAATGAACTCCTGACAAACACTGCTATACCGCCACGGTGCCACCCCTCTTACTTGTTCGGTCATATTTAAACAAACTATATCCCGGTATATCAAACTCTGCTAAAAAATGCCTGGTTTCTGTATTAATCCATGTTTCAGTTAGCGCTATTATGTCTATATTTTCTTTGCTAACCAAGTGCTCTAAGTTCGTTCATTGTTACATAAACTCCTGCAATTTGTATAATAAACACTCAAACTATTACTTGTATTTGCAACTATTTTTCTATTGTTTTTAGCTAATTTATTTTTACCTGTTGAACTACTGGACCTAGACGGAAAATCTACGCTATCAGAATGTTCGTTATTACTATCAATTTGATGTGGCTGGGATTCTATTTTACTTACACACCTATGGTTTATTAACAAAACCCCGCAACAAACTTGTCGAGTGAGCTGGCTAAGGTCGAAACTCCTAGTCGAGAGAGATGTACTCCATCCTGGGCATACAGTTCATCCTTACCGTAGAAGAGGGTCCAGTTATCCAGGAATGGAATACTATTTGCCTTGCAATACTTCTCCAGCCGGCTATTTACACCAATAGCCCTGGAGGACCATTTCTTCCTTACCCCTCTTCTTGGTAGGATACTGTGTACCACAGGAACTCCACCCTTCTCCTTGATCCTCTCCAACATTTCCTGGTACGTGGTGAGCAACTCCTCAGTCCTGCATTTCCAAATGTCGTTGCTCCCTGCGTTGAGGAAGATGATGGGGTCCTCTCCACTCGCTTCCATGACACCATCTAGCTTTTCTGCCACCTTCTCGACTCCGGCACCAGGCAGACAGACAACTTTACCAACATGTGTGTTAGTAGCCCTACCAAGGTATTTAATCATTGAATCCCCTACAATTAAAATAGACTTAGCTGTTTTCTGTTGCCGGCCTGTAGCAGGAGTTGTAGCAGCAACAGCAGCAGACTTCCCCCCCTCCCCTCTCACTGCCTCGATGATCGCCACTTCCTCGCCATCACTCTCATCAGCCAAGGTGCTGAAGTTGTTGTGGGTCTTGAGTGGCTGCCTTTTCAGCTTGCAGGCCGTTGCACTGGTTGACACCACTTTCCAAGGGGCTTCACGATCCCTGGGAACACTTCCGGTAGCCTCACACTTCTTTTCCGCCATAGCTAGTCTCAAGGCCAAATTTTCATCTTTGAGACACTGAATCTCCTGCTCCACACTCTCCAGTCTTTCTTGCAAAGCAAGACAAAGCTGGAGAGTTTGGGAGGAGACAGCAGACTCATCAACAACAGCCATCACTAAGAAAGTTCACTAGGACCTCACTAAGGGTAAACCGGTTCACTAGCGGTCACTGGGGACGTCCGCACTGGTCAGGGGTCAGAGGGCATATATATATATATATATATATATATGTATATATATCGCAACGGAGCGGCGAGCGCCGAAGGCGCGAGCTTTAAAGAGGTCAGGGGGCATGCCCCCCAGGAATTTTTTTGAGAATTGAGGTGTCTAAAACAGCATTTCCTGCAATCTAAAAGCAATCAAGATGGAAAATATGGAGACCAAAATTGTGACAATTTAGGCTACCTTTTTTTTTTTTTTTAATTAGGCCTAGCCTAGCCTAGGCTAGGCCTAGGCAGCACTAGGCTAAGCCTAGGCAGCACTAGGCTAAGCCTATTCCAAAACTTAAGAGTAGGCTTAGGCTAGGACCTAGGTTAAGGGGTTATCACACTGGGCCAAATTCTCGTCAATCTCCAATCTCCAGTCTCCGTTTCCAGTCAGTAGCGCCAGCAAATTCTATCACACACGCCAAGCGTCCTGGCTGCGTGAGTCTCCGACACAACAATAACAACGTCCGACCTTAGCCTATATTGGTCCGTTTCACCTATACTGTAATGTATAGCAATATGAATTTACATCTACAATTATAATGCAATAGGCTAGGCCTATGACTCAATCTACACGTTAGTGTAATTTTTTTTTAAATTTGAAGCTTAGGCCTATAGGCCTATGAGGAAATTTATATTTTGAACTTTTTCGATTCATACCAATCGCCGTGGCGTAGGCTATAGAACAGTGGTTTCACTTAAACTGTAAAATAATATGGATTGATATTGACAAACTTTGTGTAATAGGACCCAATCTATACGTTAATGTTGCTATGTTTTGCGTGTGAAGCTTATATAAGTAGCTATGAGGAAGTTTTTCGCAAAATTTAGGCTATAGCCTGACGGAGCCCCTGTCGTTACCTCGGCACTAAACGATCGTTTATATTGTGCTGTTTCACCAATAATTTAGAGTAATATGGATTTATATCGACACTTATATTTCAATATGACTCAATCTACAAGTTTGCGTGATTATGTTTTATATTTCGAGCATATATGAGGAAATATTTTGAACTTTTCGGAGGTTGTAGGCATAATCCTGTGTATGCTGGTGGTAGGCCTGTATTTATCTCAATAATTTGGTAATGCTACAATATATTTGTACATTTTACATTCATAAATAGTCCACTAATATATGGTTAGGCTAGGTTAAATATATTGTTCAATGATTCTTATGATTCTTAGTAAATAGGCATCTGAAAAAAGTTCCTCCTGCTACACAACCGAATGTTTTCGTTTCATACCAATCGCTGTGGCGTAGGTATAGGAAGTGGTTATTTAGCTGCAAGTGGTGTAGCTATTTTAGCATTAATTCACTTAGTTTATGTCTATCCGCAGCCCTTCTCACAATCAAAACACACAATTGTGTAGCAAAATATATTTCGACGTCATATACTTGAGATATCAATGAGATTAAATGCGAGCTGTAAAGAGGCTGACACTCTACCTCCATCAAAAACTGGAGCTTCCCACCCAGTGCGGAAAGCATCCTAGCTCCATCAAAGGGTGAGATTTGTGCTGGAGATTGACGGTAGCTCCACTTTTTGCTGAAGAGTGACGAAAATTGGCCCAGTGTGATAACCCCTTTAGCCTAAGCTGACCGTTTTGGTTGGGTCAGTACTCAAGGTATTAGTGAGATCATCCTGAGATGGGTCTATAATTGGGGTTGGGTGTGACAGGGATCTGCCTTGTATGGACCGATCGGCTTTTTGCAGACTCCCATTTTCTTATATAGGCTAGTATTTAAAAGAAAAAAAACACAGGTAACAGGAATGTTAGGTTAAATAGGCTTAGGCTTGGCATAGGCTATAGCCTAGGTTAGGCTAGCCTAGACTAAAATCCAAAGGTAGGGGTAGGTTACGAAACAAAATTTACGATAAAAATATATTAGGCTAGGCCTATAGCCTAGGCTAGCCTAGGCCTATTCCCACAAGTAGGCTAGGCATCGTCATATCTGTAATCTAAACTCCAAGGCTAGGCCTAAATAACACTTACCTGGCTAGCCACTAGGCTTAATTTCTTCCACTGTCCACCTACACATTGGCACAAAGTAACTAAAATGCATTTGTTTCCGCATTAGGCAGGCTATACACGAATATCACTAGGGGCCTAGGCCTAGTGCCTGATTAAACACCATTATGTAGAGATCTCAGCCTGGTTTTTTCAACACTGTAATTATATAATAAGGCCTTAGGCTAGGCTAGGCCTATATCACACGAAAATGCTATACAGTTATACACATGTGGTGTAAACGAAAGCTTAATACAATATGGCGTATGTCTCAAAATGTTGGAATAAAAAACGTGTGAAATGATAAATATTGTTTAGCCTAGCCTATCATTAGGCGTACATCAAAGTACAAGTAGACTGGGATGGTATGGACATGTGGAGAGAATGGATGAACAAAATGGATGAAAAAATGCAAGTCTGTGATTGTGGAGGGAGCTGCACCAAGGGGTGGACCAAGAAAGACCTGGGATCGGACTATACGAGCCGATCTCAAATCCAAGAACTTGACAAGTGAAGCAGCCCTTAACAGGGTTGCCTGGAACGCCGCCATTAGGACAAGAGACTGAAACTGCACTTATGTGTGGAACACTCAGTCTTAAAATTTTATGTATGTATGTATGTATGTACTATTGTGGACATAAGTCCTGCTACACCTGCCTGAGAGGGATCCGCGAATTGTGTTGGTAACATTGGTAACCCCCCGTCCCCCAGCCCATCCCCACTATACCACCCTCTCTCAGCCAAGCCCTCCCTTCCTCCTCTACTTTCGTTCTTGTTCACGTCTATAAGCCGTTCTTTATGTATACCTGTCTCATCAAATCATTGTATTTTTATGAATGTTTTCCAAATCTTCTTCCTAAAATTAAATATTATATCTTTACAAACTTCATATATATTGAATATTTGCCATTTTATACAAACATAACGGAATATAGAGTTTGATAATCCATTCGAATATGGAAGTTTATTAACAATATATGTTATTTAAGTCGAATACAACTGAGACTTTAATTTACTTTTGCATTATCGTATTTCAATTCAGTTATACCGTCATCTGGGGTGGCTTCGGACAAGTGGACAACTTCGGACATTTTGGATAAAAAGTAAAACAAATAAAAATAGAGAGAAGTGGAGTTTGGTTTTGAAAAATAGATGTGTAGCATTCAAGAGGAATGTTGTAACTATATGTAGGATGAACTAATAATTTAAATTAATTAATTTAATTTGTGGTAAATATTTGTGAATATGTAACAAAGAAAACACATGTTTTGTAAGTGTGTCAAACTTCTACTGAGCATAATTAATGGGATGTGAGGAAGACAATTAACCTACACCAGAATGTTCTACAATTATCTGCGAGACCATACACACAGTAACTCTTTCCCCAAAGTTCATAATACACAGCCTATAGCCCTAACAATTTACTTTTATTGTTTTCCAGATTTATTGGGGTGTTTTCGGACATAGTTTGGGGTGATTTCGGACATGAGGTGACATCGGACATCTAATATTAGTTACAAGGACCTTCCAATATGAACAACAATTAATACCTAAGTGTATGGTACTCTTACCTAGCCATACATAGCGAGCATCTGTCGAATCATGTCATCACAGGGATCTGCCTTGTATGGGCCGATCGGCTTTTTGCAGACTCCCATTTTCTTATATTCTTATCATCTGTCATCTTGCTCCCGTTTGAGTAACGCCAATTAAAGGATGCTTAAGACTGAGTAAGGTGTCAGATGTTGACATGATTTGGTGGATGTTTGCTGTGTAAGGTTAGGTAAGAATATCATATTACATTTCTTTTCATTCACAGGAGTACAAATGCCACGGATATATAAACCAAAGCCACACAACGAGAAAAGGAAATACAACAGTCATGTATGTCAAGACAAATTAAAGAAAGCAAAAGATGATACGGTATACAAAAGAAGAACATGAGTGTACGTGAGGCTGCTAAAAAGTGGAAGTTAAGTAAGAGCACCTTACATGACTATATAAAAGGGAAACATAGTAAACCTGCTGGTTATTGTTAAAGTTCCGTTTGATGGTAAGAAGAAACATCGACATTATATTGCAGTCATAGTAAAGGTTCTACCAGAAATACATGTTTGTTTCCTAAAGCATGTGAAGGGCACAAGTAACGTCTTCATTAACCCAGTTATTGATGATTACAGTGACATAGTACAAATCCTGCCAGAACCAATACTAGACAAGAAGTGCAGAATGCTGTTCAGTGTTGATGTAAATAAATGGCCAAAATAATAGAGAGAGAGAAATAGAGAGGGTTGAAGAGCTATAGAGAGGAGAGAGAAAGCGAGCGAGCAGGGTGAGAGAAAGTGAGAGAGAGAGGGGTGGGAGAGAAAGCGAGAGAGTGTGGGGCCAAGAGAAGGGTGGGAGAGAAAGCGAGAGAGAGAGAGAGGTGGTAGAGGGTGGGGCCAGGGAAGGGTGGGGCCGGGAGAAGGGTGGGAGAGGGCGGGGCCAGGAGAAGGGTGGGGTCAGGGGAGGGCGGGGCCAGAAGGGTGGGAGAGAGATCGATATCGAGAGCGAGAGGTGGTAGAGGGCGGGGCCAAGTGAGAGAGGGGGGATGAATAAGGAAAGAGGCAATAATGTGATACAAAGTTATATTTTTTGTAAGGTCCTTTTTATTTCATATTATGATTAGTTTAAGGTATATACCCTGAAAGGGTTAATTAGTATTTCGGGCCATTAATTAGCCAAGATGGCATCTAGTCGGCTGTGTGCCATTAGTATTCCTTTATATTGTCCTTGTCTCAATTTTGTTTTGTTTAGTTTGCAGGTTTTACATTTTAATTTAATATGCAGTCATTAAGATATTATTGCTAAGCTTTAATGATATCAGTATTATTTTTTTAGAAGTTTGGTCACAAGTGTGAAATACATTTTCAAGGAGTCATTATGTGTAATTTGAATGAATTAATTGTATTTTTTTTGTATTAGAAAAGTGCCTATACATACGGTGTACCTGAATGCATTATAGTGATAATAATATAATTGCTTTGTTATTGAGAATACATAACAATTTATATGAAGGTGCTAAAATGCACAGAAACTTGGAATCTAATGTATATGCTACTCTAAGGGCTACAAATGTAAGCATTTCAGTTTGTATTTTTTTGTTTAAACTCCGTCTTGTGTCCGAAGTCGCCTCTGCATTGTCCGAAGCCGTCGTTCAATACACACACTCAGATTTAAAGGGGAAAACCATTAATGTCCGAAGTCTCCTTACCCCAGTCCGAAGTCACCTCATATCGATGATGACTTCGGACACCATTATAAATATTAGTTATAATTAAGCCAAAGGCCTATAATTTTTCCACTGTACACACGATTATTCTAAGTTTCTAAGCTATACATATAGATGCAAAAGATTGCATTATTAAGGCTTTACCTATTGAGTTAGGCTTAAAATTAGGTCAAATAGGTCCGAAGTCACCCCGAATGACGGTAAGTATCTAAACCCATATATCCCACTGTTTGGAGTAAGCATGGATTTCACTGTCAAAGTTTATAAATTAAAACTAGTCAACTCAGACACACGGCCACACACATTAATGTAACATTACATTACTCAAACTTGCATGTTATTTCCATACTTAAGGATAGTTGGCGTCTTTCAACTGCCTCAGCGAACACGGCTCCCTCCGAGATTAACCCCTTCCGTATCGTGGTTGTGTTTTGTTTTATTACAGCTATATTTACACAATTGTGTACAGAAAAGGAAGGATCTGTGGCATTTAGAAGAATTAATTGAGCTAGTATGAAGCTTATTAATTGTTACATTTCCTTCCTTAATTGAATAAAAACTTATAAATTTAGCTATTCTCCATTCACTTGAACCATACATCTGGCTCCTAGTTGGTGTTTGTATCGACGTTCATGATTTCCCATCTTATCAATACCGTAGGTCACTGGCCCAGAAGAGTCGCAGAACTGATCATTTCTGTATTATTATCTTTATTATTCTATATTCATTCATTATACTAGACACGTTTTAATAATGTTAATGATTACTTAACTATCTACAGTGATATCCAAATCTTAAGAGTCATGATATATTACATTAATACACATTTATCACATATATAGCATACAGTATACACAAGCAAAATAAAGAAATGATAAACCCAAAAAGTACGGTAAGTAAGAGATGAATACTGACTGACCAGGCCCACGTGGCTTAGAGCCAATCACAGGCCCTGCTTCACTTATTATTCACAATAATAATAACATAGGCAGGGATGGCATTTCATATCTTACTTGTGTTTACGGTATTATATCTGCGGTATTTATGTGTTTTCTGTAATAGTTCTTTGCTCTTAAGGTTTGGATATCACTCTAGATTATCACATTATTTTAATTAATTAAACTTATCTTTATTATTCTATATTTGTTCATTAAACTAGATAAGTCTTAGTAATTAGAATTAGAATGCTAATGTGATAAGTTATATCCAAACCTTAAGAGCTATACAATATCACATAGAACACATATATAATGTAGATATCATACAGTAAACACAAACAAGGGAACATATTATGCTGTGACTGCCTATTTAAATGTATAAATGTGTGGTAGAGGTATTAAGTGTTCAATACAGAGCTAAACTGTTTCGAGTTTGAATATTGCCTCCGACAGGACGATATTCTTTGGTTTACCTTGCAACACCATTTACCCCTTGAGAATGATGACGCATTTTGACAGTTTATTGTGGCCCTTTTTCGATGATTTTATACAGCCTTTGGGATGTAGGATAAACTATAATTTGTTAACAGTGATTGAATTATAGAAATATTTCTATATCTATATTAATCATGATTGAAGTAGCTTAAATGATGTAGGACAAGCTATCACATGTATTATTATGATAGTTACAGACGCAAATACTTACAATAAATTGACAAGTATAATCTATTCCATCTTTATATTCCTTCATTTACTACCATTTCACACACACATTTGTTTTCACACACGCCATCACCTCCATTAGTTATAATGGTGACACAAGGTTACATTGCTTCTGTTGTAACTGTTCATACATTACTTCCAATTATGTGTTTTAATAAAGTGCACGTCCGTAATTTGTTAACGAATAGCCTATAACTCAAACAATATCTACACTTCATCATATTATTGTAATAATCAATTTTGAAACAAACTGCCTGGGGAATTTGTTATATGGTGAAACCACAACAAACACTTTGGCTTATAGGACTCTCTAAAACGTTTTTGTTTTCTCTCTCTCTTTAGTACCGTAAATAAAGCCCAGAGCGAAGAAGTGTTTTTATATATTTCATACAATTATTTTATTTTATTTTATTTTTCTGAATATTTGTTTATCTTGGTATACAACAGGTTCGGCCCTACATGGACACTCTTCACGTATACGCTATATACGAACACGTGAACATTGTACAGTCTGGCCTGCCAATACGCGAGAATATGGGCGACACGCGAGGGCGCGGAATGAAAATTCGCGTATTAGCAATAGAGTATTATATGGGAATAAATCGATATGGGCGGCACTGACTCCAAGTTGTCTACTTTAGGCCTATTTATCTCCGTCAATTGCCACAAAAGGTACATATATGTATACATAAACATCCAAATCATAAGAAAATATAACAATAATAATAAACTCACCTTAAAATTAACAGTAAATGTCCAACACGAGTCGGACAGCTGTTGCGCGAGCATGGACTGAGGGTAGACTGGCGTATCCCACAATGCCCTGCGTGCCTACGTAACTGGTGCGGAATGGTGGGGGGCCTCGCGTATTAGCTGAACTCCCCGGAATTGCCCTTATATCGGGTCCGGATTCGCGTTTTAAAGGTACATCACGCGTTTTGAAAGTTTTGGGTATGATTCGACCCCCTCCTCGCGTATAAGGTGAATCGCGTATTAAAAGCTCGCGTATTGGCAGGTCAGACTGTATAATATACAATGTTCACGTATATCAATTAATTGCACGTGGAAGAAAGAAAATGGTACCGGTATTTCATAATATGTAACCAACCCTCGCATTTACTTTTCAAAGCATGAAGTTGAGAAATATTGGATTGAAAAATATATTCAGCAAATTGATGGTGTATACAGCTAATACTGTAGCTACAAACAAAATCAATATAATAATATTTAGGACAAAAAAAATGTACAAATATATGCCACCGTATATAAATAAGGCTATAACAATAGTGCTCTCAGTTTAATGACGTGTTGCATAGGAAACCAAAAACTTTACCAGTAATCTTATTGTTGGACAAGACGATAATCAAACGCAAAACATTTCCGCTGCGTGTTTAACAATATCTCTACCACTCTAGTGTAAATCTAATCTCTTTGGAGGACAGCCTAATTTTATTATCATTAAAATTAATGGGCCTAATAATTCAATGTTTTATTGTATTTTTTTCTTTTTTCTATGTGATTGAGGGAGGCAAAAGGCATCACTGCCTATAGCGAGTGCCTCCGCCATAGTTGAAAGAGTGACAGGGCCAAAATCAAGGGACATTCGAGCCAAAATGCCTGGACACACGGAGTTTGAAGCAATTTAAGTCATAGGAAGAGGGAAAGACTGATTCTGGGAGAGAGAGTTCCAGAGCTCAGCTGTTGAGTAGAAGAAAGTTTGAGAGTAACCTTTCACTCTTGGGTTGGAGAGTTGCACAGAGTAGGGGTGGGATTGAGTTGCAAGACGGGTACCACGTGCCCTACGTAAAGGAGGTGGTATGCACTGGGATAGCTCTGAGGAACACTGATTATTATAGTAGTGATAGAATAGCGAGAGAGATGCAACATTGCGGCGGAGAGAGAGAGACTGCAGAGAGTTGGTGAGTATAAATACGATAGACTATGACTCTTTTGTGATCTTGTATGTCTCTGTGACGTCACGATCTCTCCTACAGCACGATGTAGGACGAGTAGATCGTATATTATAAGATTGTAAATAAGTTAAGTTATAAAAGGCCTAATATGCTATTAAGCAATATTGCCATGGTCTTATGTAGTATATATGAATTTATCGTATATATTAATATAATTTATCGTATAGAGCAACCTAAAAGCGGTACGATAATTTGGGCTCCTGGCGGTTTGCCAAGGCAGCAAGGTGTGCTTTTGAGGTACGTCAGAGCCTTCACGAACACCAACCAGTTAACATCTAATTTTCCGCCCTCAGTTGATCGTGCTTTTGTGCCTCTAATCACAATACACATACAGCAATACACACAGCTACACCATCACGACGCTCTCATCGACATCATGACTGACTGATAGATAAGCATAATATTCATGTCCATTCCCATGTAATCATTTATTCTTTCTTTAACTTGACTCGTGTCTCGGGACCGAAGTCTCGTTCCCCATTGTCCACCACCATATTGGGTAAAACGTTCTCCCTTGCCTCATTGCCACGTGGAACTATTGGTGAGTTAATTCCTGGCTAATATTAACCCTTATAACCTTACCCTATAATTATATACATTTATTATGTGAGACCTTTGGATATAAATTAGCTTGTTTCAGATTGAATTCAATTTAGATATAGAGTATTCATTTAGATTGATTTATTTGATTCATTATAGCTTAGTAATATTTAACTTCCATTGATAGTTTGCCACAATGGTGCCCAGACCCGGGATCTAGCTACCAGTAAGGGATCTTAGGCAATGAGCAAGGGATTAGCCCAGGGATGCAGGAGCAAGGACCCCGGAGGGGTAGGGCTTGGCTATCTTCCTGTACCTCAGGCGCCGGTACCTCAGCGAATAGCCATAGTGGGACATTCTTATGCCACTAGGCTAAGGGCAGCTGACGGAGGTACTGAGTCGTATAGGGCGTCAGAGGGGGAAAGAACTTTCCAGCTGACCTACTTCGGGGTACCGGGAGCAACCGTTGACACCCTGAAAGCCTCCCCCCAGTGGGGGCAAGTGGTACGGTTTAGGCCACATATGATCTTTTTGTTTATAGGCGGCAATGATATACGCCCGGGTACAGTGCCCCGCGAGTTAGCTGACGCAATTAAAGAGGTGGCGCTGGATCTGGAGCGTGAGTCCGGAGGAAGCTGCAAGATCGTGGCAATTGAGAGCCGGACGAAAGTCCGAGGGTTCTCAGCTGCGGAATTTCAGGCTATAAAAAATTCTGTTAACCGCGCCCTGAGGTGTCGGTTAATAGAAACGAAGCACCGCTTTGTTTCCATAACACTCAGCATCCGAGACCTCGACCAGGATGGTGTCCACCTCGACTTAGACACCAATCAAGTCCTATATAACAAAATTGTAGGGCTAACGAAGCGTTGGCTAGAGAGGGACGCCGGGGTTGTGTCATTGCGCCTGCCTAAGTCCTGCTTCCCACCCATCGTCTTTCCCCAGTAATGTTCTTTTCTGTTTCAGACTTCCTGTGACATATGACCTGACCTAACATTTTTTTCTTGTTCAATATGATCCATTAGTAGGTATTGCTATATAGTGTACTATTTTTTCTCCATAACATAGAAGTCCGCCGGTTGGCGTCTCTTAAGTAGCCTGTTATTTAGATACATAGCCTATAGGCTCGCAAGCAAAATGGATAAAAAACGGTAAAGAGGACACCGTCTAGTGGGGTGCTGAACAAAGCCCCTAAAAATCAAAGGGCGGGACTTCGGGGAGTAATGAATAGGCTAATAGTGGACGTCAACACTTTCATCACTACTGCTGAACTAGAGGAATTGGAGGCTAGATTAGAAAACGTCCAGGTTACCCACGGTCGTATTACGGCTCTGAGTGAGGTGATTGTGGCTGCCATGACAGAGGAGGAAGAGATTGTTACAGAGTGTGATAATCGCGCCCTCTATGACGAACCTGTCTTTAGAGCGAAGTACCTATTACAGCGTGCAATCGCGAGTAAGAAGGGAGGCGATAATGAGGCCCATAGAAGGGCTGACCCAAAACATACTGTACACCTCCCAAAGCTCAATCTTCCTACATTTGGGGGCAAGTTGACCGAGTGGTTAGCTTTCTGGGACGTATTTCGATCTACGGTTCATGAATCCTCTTTGGATAATGTCCGCAAGTTTCACTATCTGAAGGGACAAATGGAAGGAGAGGCCTTACATTTAATAGAGGGTTTTGCAGTAGTAGGTGGTAGTTATCTTGAAGCGGTACACTTATTAGAGTCCACATACGGGGATAGAGAGCAGTTGAAGATGGCCCATGTCGTTGCCTTGTTGGGGCTCGCAGAACCACAGTATAAGGTTGATGAGTTGACAAACTTCAGGGCAAATATGGAGTGCCATACTCGATCGCTAGATACCCTAGGGCTTACCACGCAGGAAATGATAGTCATTATCTTGCGTCAAGAAGCTACCTATGGCAATACTAGATAAGGTAAGAACATTTGAGCTGGGGGAAATCAAAACACAGTTCAGTAAGGAGATCAATAATCTACAGTTGAAACAAAGGGAGGAATGTATGTGTCGGGAGGGAGTGAGAATGTGGAGAAGAGAGGGAACAGTAAGCATGACAGTGGGGACTAAAGTAAAGAAAGAGGGTGTGTATAAGAAAACCTGCTCAGATTCTATGTAAGCTATGTAACAACAAACATAAATGGAGGTTTCTGTGTAAAATACCCGACAATGGAGACAAAACTAGCCACAGGCGAGAAGATTGAAAGCTATGTGTAGGTTGTCTAAGTGGGGAACATGGTAAGCAGGGACAATGTACTGCTACATACTTAAGGGGGCCATGTCGGGCCACTGGCAAAGGACATCACTTTGATTAAGTTGTGTCCCTACTGCCAGATAAAGTCAAAAAGACGTCAAAAAAAATGAGGGTAATACAACTGTGGCACTAGGTAGCACGCAAGACACCCACTATATTGACCCCACCAATAAAGATTCCCATGGAAGGGTAATTGACATTAAACAAAAGTTTGTCGGGTGACTTCTAGATCAAGGATCTCAAAACCAGTTCCTTTATAAAGAGGTCCGTACTAGTGGGGATTGAAGCCACCGAATCAGTAGGGGCTGGTGGGGACCTCTTCGATTACAGGGGCTTCACAAGGGGTTACTGATAAACAAAAAGGACTTACGAGATGAGCGGAGATTTCATATTTTTCTATCGTAAACAAAAACACGGTACCTTTATGAATTGATATGTTAGTAAGGGACAACCCTACACAGGAATATGTATCTGTGGGGTGTGAAGGAAGGTGGAAAAAACACGCATTACGTAGCAAAGGGGGTAAACCTTGTCAGATCCTCATGGGAAATCAGAGGGGAGGTGCATGTTATACTTTGGTGTGGATTCATTATTATGACGTAGTATAACCTGGATTTAAAAAAGATGTGTGGTGTAACTTTTAATCCCCACTAAATTTGGATACTGCATGAGCGGAAGGGTGCATACTACCACAGTCAAAGGTTCCTGGTCGGGACACGGTCTCGATATATAGAGTCAATGTAACCGCTGGCAGGAGGAGGGAGGTGGGAAGGGAGGATTCAAACCTAGTGGACCCTAAGATGGCTGCGAGTTCGACCTGGAAAAATGGAAAAACGACTGTGGAGAATTGGACTCACATAGTGCATTAATCCTATGGAGACTGATTATGACTCAGGAAGTTGCGCTAACAAAGGGTTTGACGACGGTCTGTGTGCTACTGTGCCCTCAGACAGCCAATATAAAGTTAGTTTACCTTGGGAAAAAGAAACAGTGAGATAAGCCTGCCTACCAACCTATGGTTGTGCATTAGGTCGCTTGCGCGCCATTGCACGCGGAAAATTGTCTAAACGAAATCCGGAGCACGCGCCAGGGCGTATGACGATGTATTTCGGGAGTTATGAGGATAGGGGGTTTTATGGAGAGCTCCCCCCCCCCCCCCCCCCCCCCCCCCCGGATGTCGAGGAACCGTGTCAAGGAAAGGGTAGGGCGTTCATATCTGGGCCATCATGGGGTTAAAGGAAAGGGACAGCGTCACCACACCAAATACGGGTGGTTGTATGGACTGTTTCTGCCCACCAAGGTCAACACACCCAGTCTGAATGGGGGGTGGGACTGCCTGTGGGGACAAGGGGTCCGGTCCATGGTGTCGGACCTGTCCCCAAACATCTATTGTTTTTTTTCCGGTTTAGGCTGGGGAAAGTACGCCTATACCAGTGACATCGAGTTGAAAGCATTCTTGATGGTCAATAGCTAAAGGGAGGAAGGAATAGAGATGTTACCCGCTTTCTTTGGTTCAGCGACATTAGCGGGGGGGACTCTGACAAGTCCCAATTCATAATATTACCGTTTTCGTGGTTGTACTTCCTTTGAGGGCCACTTGCTCGCCGTTTTTTTGTTTAAATTGCCACAATCAGGGAAAACATCCCGAAGCTGGGACCAAATCCTCGAGGACCAAAAACAAAACAAGTAAAAAAACTATCTCGCGGGATTTATACATTGACAATTTGCAGGGTACTAGACGGATGTCAAGATTGATTTGTTGTATGCATTACTGGGCAAGCACGCAAGATTGTTTGCGGCATTGCACATCTATTTCTTTCCGAGAAGTGGGTTACTAATAGTGAAGATCTTCAGAGTTTTAAATACAGGTGGATGGTACGGCCTCTCTTAACCAGGGAAAAATGGTCCAGAAATTTGGGGATGATTCTGGGCAACCTAAACAAACCTTGACATAAAACTTTTCAAAAAACAAGGTCTTTTGTACTCAGGGCAGGGAAAGGAGGCCGCACACAACAGAGAAAAGTCTGTTGAGCAAAGTTGCGCAATTTTTGGATCCTTTGGGTCTAGCATTAACCTATTACACATAAGAGCTAGGGGTGGATTCTAATGCAGGAAGTTTGGAGGACGTTATGTAAAATAGGGATGGGATGACAGTGTGCCCGAGGACCTGATATGACCAAGGGGGAACAATTGTTGGGGTTGAATGAATAGGCCATCCTATGTACTAAAAACCTATACTTAGGTAAAAAAAGTGGCGTGCGTTCTTTTTTTTGGATGACGTTACCATTACACACGTTTTGCGATGCTAGCGGCCACGGCATTACGGGGGTAGCCATATATGTTGTTACTTCATTTGGGGCCACATTTAGTTACAGCACGGGCCAAAGTAGCCCCGGTTAAGAATGGTACACTATCCCTAAAATGGAATTGACTTGCCCATGCTGCTATTTAGAAAGTCTGGTGCTGCAACATGTACCGCGCAGGATACCGAGAGCGAATTAAATATTGAAATCGTTCACGTATGGTGCGATAGTCAGGTCGCACTCAAACTGGATACATAGCAAGAAGGTCTCTGCAAGTTTATGTGCGGGGAAATAGGGTAGATGAGATTTAGAGCACCTTTTGACACAGACGTGGCTTATCATGGTATGTAAAATTTACAAAGGAAAACCCTAGTGAGATCTCATAAACTAGGTGGTATAAACGGCTAAGCAGGTTATAATGAAGTCCGAATTGTGGTGGCAATGGTCCAAAGTGGCTGCTCCATTGAAAGTAGATAGGGACGATATGGGCCATGCTGTTGGGTGAGGGGACTTCGGGCCACTGGGAAACCAGTGGCAGTTAAAAAGCCCAACCAAATGAGCACACCGGGTCCTATCATAAGTGGGGCACGAGTCGGGTGGACTATAATAAACTAGTCAGAGTTGTAGCTTGGGTTGTTGCGATATGTATCCTTGAAATCTTAACACGCTTAAAAACGAAGTAACGGGCCAAAAAACTCGGCAACAGGGGTTCACACAACATTGCATGCTCGTGAACTTTAAAGCAGCTGAAGTAACTTTGATTCAAATGGGTTTCAAGTAGAAACCCTTTTCCAATGAATTAGAATCCTTGAAAAGCTCGGAAATAAGACATTAATTTGCCTAATATAGTGCCGGTCAAACTAAGGTTGCACGCTAGGACAATGGCCTCATCCAGGTGTGGAAGGGTCGCCTGAAAGTGGGTTCGGGTGTACCAGACGGCACAAAAAAAAACCGGGGACCTATACTTATTGCCAACAAAGACATCACGTTACTGAATATATTGATTTCATACGTGCACATACGGGATTAGTTAAAAACACACTACGGGGTATGTCATATTACTATGCAAATTTTTACGTCTCACATGGGTGGATACCCCAGAGTTCGGACAAGTTAGGCTCGACGGCGTAGTGCGGAGGAAAGTGTGTAATATGCCAAGAGGGACCTAAAGGGTAACTACCACCCTATGCAACGGGACCCGCTCCACCTCTACCTGAAATGGCCGTGTAAAGCACGTAGAACCTTTTCCAAAGCTGGTTTATAGGATTAAGATTACACAAGGGGGCATTGAAGACGAGGGAGCATGAGAAGGGGATATATTATTGTTTACCTGTTGCGACGTCTCGAAGCCGGGTACACCTAGAAAAACTATGTGATAATATGTCTAGCGAAGAATTTATGCTGGCTCGTTCAGACGGGTTTTTGTGGCCCGTCGTTCATTCCCTCAAACGCATTCTTAGCGACAATGCTCCCAAAATTATTGTCCAAGCATCATTTCCAAAATATCTAAAAGGATTATGGAGTGAAGTGATGATCCTACTATCATCACTTTTTGGGAGAAGGGAGAAGGGAAGCTGCAGAATGGAGGGTTCATTCCAGTTAAGGCAACCCCTTGGTTTGGTGCAGAGATTGTGGGAAACGGTGTTGTCGGCATAGTAAAGGTTTCAGGGGGACTTAAGAGGCGGTTGTAGGACGGTGCTCTTATTAAAGAAGAGGTGAGTTGACAGGACAGTCCTCACAGAGGATAGTAGGACAGGCAGTGAAATGATCGCGCCCGCTTACATATGTGTTACACCGACCATGCCAAAGAACCACTACCCCATTAACGCCAGCTCACTTGCTATTATGGAAACCCCATTGACTGCTGTTTCCATCTGGATTTTCAAGTCCATAGTAGAGTTAGAGGATCCACTCGTTTGTACTCTCTGCGGGTAGGCGGTTGTCTAAGAGATACCAGTATATAATTCAGGGATGAATCGAGGAGATTTTAGGAAAACGGTGGATTAGGTGAATATCTGCTAGCATTGAGGGAAAGGAGTGTTACTCCCTCTGGTAGACCAACGGCCCCTACAGTTGGTGGACGTTGTTTTAATTAAAGAAAGGGATAGTCCTCGTTTTTATACTGGAAATTAGGCCGCGTACTTTGGAGGTATACAAGGGGGCAGGACTCTGTAGAGCGGTGGTGGCGCTTTTAACAGGGACAGCAACTGGAAACTTGACTGTTCGTCCTATCGCACGTTGTTACGCTTTGGACGCTAGATTCCGCATTGGAACAATCTGAGGCTCCCACACCTGGTATTGCTTGGGTCCGAAGGCATTCTCGAAGGAAACGACTCAAACCTTTCATACCTGATGGTGATCCATTCTCGGACCGGGACGCGAGACGCGCTGCTGCTGGCGCTGTCGGACTTTGGTGGCGTCAGGAATCAAGAAGATAGCCTCTGCGGACAACTTTAGGTTTAAGGTGGGGTTCAGGTCTTTTTTGTGGGGGGGAGGTATCGTATAAATACGATAGACATATGACTTCTTTTTGTGATCTTGATGTCTCTGTGAACCGTCACGATCCTTTTCTACCAGCCCCGCGATGTAGGACGGAGTAGATTCGTTATATTATAAGAATTGCTTAAATAAAGTTAAGTTATAAAAGGCCTAATATGCTATTAAGCAATATTTGCCATTGTGGTTCGTATGTAGTATATATGAATTTTAGCGT
Source organism: Paralithodes platypus (assembly GCA_032716605.1). Classification (NCBI taxonomy): domain Eukaryota; kingdom Metazoa; phylum Arthropoda; class Malacostraca; order Decapoda; family Lithodidae; genus Paralithodes; species Paralithodes platypus. Next base: position 30,963,157 of record CM064506.1, on the reverse strand, counting down.
ATATATTAATATTAAATTTCATCGGTATATTAGACGCCAACCTAAAAGCGGTACGATAATTTGGGATACTGGCGGTTTGGCCAAGGCAGAAAGGTGGTGCTTTTGAGGTACGTCAGAGGGCCTTCACGAAAAACACCAAACCAGTTAACATATCAATTTTTCCGCCCTCAGTTGATCGTGCTTGTGCCTCTAATCACAATACACCATACAAGCAATATCACCCACCAGCTAACACCATTCACGACGCTCTCATCGACATCATGACATGACTGATAGATAAGCATAATTATCCATGTCCATTCCCAGTGTAAATCATTTATTCTCTTCTTTAAACGGACTCGTGTTACTCCGGGGACCGACAGTCTCGTTCCCCATTGTCCACCACCATATTGGGTAAAACGTTTCTCCATGGCCTCATTGCCACGTGGAAACTATTTGGTGAGTTCATGCCTGGCTAACCCATATTAACCCTCTATAAAAACCCGTACCCTATAATTCTATACATTTATTACTGTGAGACCTTTGGGATATAAAATTAGCTTGTTTCAGATTGAATTCAATTTAGATATAGGAGGTCATTCATTAGGATAGCTCTGATGATGATTATTATAGCTAGCGAAGAATATAGTTATTAATATTCCAGAGAAATTTAATGCATATAGTTTGAGTGGACACAGGGAGTTAATGATACGTAAAGGCCTTCACTTTTCAACTTTGTCTAGGAGAGCGGTGTGAGCGAGGGAAAACCCTCCCCACCACATGTGAAAACAATTACTCAATACAAGGGCGCACTTATGCCCCTGTACAGGAGCAAGAAGCTGTGCAGGGGTGAGAAAAAGGAAAAAAAAAGAACCCCCTAAGGCGGGTTGAGCACACCAAGCTTCTGGGAGGCGTCCTTCTTGCCTTAGCAAGGTACTGGTTAATATGGTCCTCCAAATGAGAAGCAGAAGATAAAGAGGACACCAAGAATATTGAGAGAGAGATGAAGGGTTGATTTTTGATTGTTGAAGGAATCCAAGGGATAGGTCCGCTGGGAGATCCTGACTGGGTAGATAGATGGAGAAATTGGGTTGTTGGAAAGCATTAAAGTTAACAAGGTTTTCGTCCTGCCCCAATTGGGACATAGTATTTTAGATTCCGAATTTAAGAGTTAATGGCTTGTCATTACGTTTGTCGTTGAAGACACAAAACAATTGCTGGCTGGGGCGTTCTGAAAAAACTAATGGAGTAGTGTAAGGTTGGAGTCGTCTGCGTATGAAATGGAATGGGAAATTTAAGGTGATACAGTTAAGGAGATGCATTTATAAAAAAATAGAAAGCGGAAATAGAAGATAGGGACAGAGCCCTGAGGGAACAACCACGGAGTAGTTATAGGGGTGAGGAACGTGAACACAATGGCCATTTCCCACAACCGCAGGCTATTGTGGGGAACGGGCCGGAAAGGACAATTAGAGACAAAAAAAGGCACAGATGGAAGGATAGAAACCGAAGTGGGTATAGTTGGTAGAAAATAATAGATTTATGCCAGACTCTATCCAAGGCTTTCGAAAATGGGTCTAGGCCTGCAATAGAAAAAAGTCTCCACCGAAGGTCCCGAAAAGGGAGGATGACCACGCGTTAGTAAGATATGGAAAGAAGGATCACCAGTAGAGCGACCCTTAACCCGGCAAGGCGCGATAGGACCCACGGAAGGCTTCCTATAGGGAACCGCGGATAGGCCTCACGGGAAGCAGGATCCATAAAAAAAGTCCCTCTTCCTAAAAAAAAAATGGGCCTATTCAAGAACCCAAAGGAATTTGTTCTCTAGGTGAGATAATTCCATCCAGTACTCCTTCCATGTAAAATCTCAACCACCACTCCTCCCCTCCTTCCCCACCTTATTCCCCCCTTCCCGTCCCCTCCTCAAAATTATCACCTATTTTTACTCTATTATCATAAAAATTTATCGGTTATTTTTCTCTCCCGCGATAATGTAGCACAAGTGGGTTGCATAAAAGATCGTTATGCCACCAACACCCAGACACCGGCACACACCCGGGCCCCGCTCGTCTCCGTTGGACTCCCAGGGACACCGCGAGAGGGGAAGGGTTGCCGGTCTCTCTCTCTCGCCTGAGGATTATGACGGGTGGACCAATATCTTCCGTTTTTTCCCACCCAAATGCTTTTCCCCACCTTATTTTAGCACTCTTGAAGGTTCATATATACATCATTAGGTTAAAATAAAAGCATACCGAAACAAAAATTAACGGGTTTCTATTGTAAATATAACGAATTCTGTCAGAATCCAGGGCTAGAAATTGCACCAAATAACTACCCTAGCACCGACATCTATATCGCGCTTGTCAGGTTAAGGAAGCCATACTGGGCGATCTGAGAGCCAGACTAGGAGAAGAGAAGAGAAAATGCTTAAGAAATTTGGAAGCAAGATTTAGTTTCAAAACCTTTAGAAAAAGGAAAGAGGATGAGAGCAATTTGGACGATAGTTGGCGAGGGGGGTTGACGATGCCGGTCACACCGTTCTTTGGAACAGGTTGAATGAAGGGAGCAAACTTCCAGCATGAAGGGAAGACGTTAGAGGATAGGGACAGAGACGAAAAGAGTTTGCCTAGGCAGGGGGAGGTTCAGCACGGAAGCCACAGTTTTTGAGAACAACAGGAGGAAACACCGTCCGGACCGTATACGCCTTATTAGTGTTAAGCCCAGAGAGAGGGTAGAAAGTACAATCTTAGAAAGAGATTAGGAGATTAGGCATAAATAAGAGAGAGTGAGGGCGGAGAGAGGGAGGAATAGGCACCGGAATCCTCCAAGGTGAATTTTTCTAGCAAAAGTTTGAGCGGAAGAGTTAGCTTTGTCAGAGGAAGAAAGTGATGGTTGTTTGCCATCAGAGTGGGAAAGGGGAGGGGAAAAAGACGAGGAAGAGAAATTGTTGAAAGGTTTGTTGGCTAGATGCCAGAAAGCTTGGGAAGAGCTAGAGTTGGATAGTTCAGTGCATTTAATATTGATGAAAGACTCGTGTGGCAAGTCGAAGAACAGATTATTGGCTTGCTTCCGGGCAGAAACATAGGAAGAATGAGAGTCCTTGAGTTTTAAGGCGGTAGGTACCATTTGAATGCTTCCTCCTTATTGCGGACAGGCAGTTATGTAGAACAGGCGTGGAGGGGAGTAAACCAAGAGTGGTTAGCATTGAGTCTGAGAGAAGGGAGAATGGAATGTCATGCTTTCCCAATGGCCCGCATTAGGATTACCTCGGTAATGCGTTCAGGCACTCTACGAGGGTCCCGGACACGGAAGCAGAAATCATTCCATGGGAAATCAAAGAAGTACTGCCGGAGAGGCCTCCCAGTCGGCAGCGCCCAAAAGTGCGACAAAAGCGCCGCCGGCTAGGAGCGATCGGGTGGCCGTACTGGAGAGATAGGACCACGGCCCCACTCCAGGGGTCAGGGAGGGGTGAAACAAACAAACACAAATAGAAGCAGGGGGGCCCCCAGGGGGAGGGGGGTGGCGGGGTGGGGAGGGGTTCCAGCGGGTCGAAAAAAACAGAAAGATAAGTTATGGTCGGAGGAGCCCAGAGGACACCCGAGAAAAGAAAAGTCGGACAGTATATAAAAGAAGGGTTAGGAAGTTAGAAGAAAAACAAGTTCTCAAGAATGCCGTGGGCCGATCTCCGAACGCGATTCGGGATATG
>CM064506.1:30953353-30959372 GCA_032716605.1 Paralithodes platypus | reverse complement strand
AGAGAGAGAGAGAGAGAAATAATAGAAACATACTAAGAGAATTGAATGGATTTTATAAGCAGATATAAATAATGCAATGAGAGAGATACATAGAGAGAGAGGGAAAGGATGTTATAAGCGGATTTATATAATGCAATGAGAGAAAGAGAGGGAGAGCGAGATGGGAACGCACAAGGAGAATGGAAAGGATTTTATAAGCGAATATAATTAATGGAGAGAGAGAGAGATAGGATAGCACGAAGATAATGGTAAGGATGTTATAAGCGGATATTTATAATACAATATGAGAGAGAGAGAGAGAGAGAGAGGGGGGGGGGGCCAAAAATAGAAGGAGAAGGATGTTATAAGCATATATAAATACAATGAGAGAGCGAGAGAGAGAGAAAAAAAAATGGGAAAGCACAAAGAGAATGGAAAGGATGTTATAAGCGGATATAAATAGTGCAATGAAAGAGCGAGAAAGAGAGAGAAAGGAACGCACACAGAGAATAAAAAAAAGGATGTTATAAGCGGATATTTATAATACAATATGAGAGAGAGAGAGAGAGAGAGAGAGAGAGAGAGAGCCAATAAATAACACCTACCCCTTCTGCTTGATAAGGTCTAGAGAAGAAACTGAAAAATATAAGTAATAGGATTGTAAGATCTATATCCCTTAATAGTACTGGACTCTACTTGAAATTCCTTTTTTTTTTAGGCAAGATAAATTAGCTAGGTCTGTTTGGAGAATCCGGTCCGATGAGGGTTTGTTAGGGCATCCCACTGTGGCAATTTTTATTATTATTATTATTATTATTATTATTATTATTATTATTATTATTATTTGTATTATTATATATATTATTATGTTTATTGTTGTGGCTATTATTATTAAATTAATATTTTTATTTGTATGTATTTATTTAATTATGTATTGAATTTACATGACTATAAGGCTTATGACACGACTTGGCCCGATCGAGTTCTTCGCATAGGTTCCATAGGGATTGGGCCCATACGGGATCGGGCCCACGGGATTGGAACCTAACCTAACCTAAGTGGGCCCAATCCCGTGGTCACCCTTCGCATATTATATGAGTCGGGAATACGTGGGCAGGGATTCCTCTCTGATAGCACTCTCCAAGTCATCATCAATGGTACACTCGGATACCATAGTCTCTAGCCCACCCATAAATATTCGTGGACTGCACCCATTCTTAACCCCTTCAGCACGATGACGTATTGTTACCTTTTTGTTTCTGGCTAAAGTTGGCCGATTTTATGCAGTTTATGAAGGACCTATGTTATTAAGAAGGTTTTATTGAGATCATATTAACCCACTGGAGTCCTAGAAATGGAATATAAGCTAAAGAAAATCGTCTAATGGTAACCAGAATACGATGAAATGTACGTCATCGTGTTGAAGGAGTTAATTATAGAAGTATATCTCTGGAAGCGAATTTGAGTGTAATTTTATTTAAATCAACTACAAAATTATGTATGTTATTTATTGAAAAAGCAAGTTCTACCCTCCAAATAATCCAGTTATACTTTGTTTCTTTTCAGCTGACGATAAATTGAATCCCTTAGCAGCTAATTTGGAAAAATATGAAACTACTATACAGGTATCTCTGCATCATTATTAAGTATATATAATTATCACCATATTTCACTACAAAATCTTCAAAATAACTGAGAAATCTTGATCGGAACTTTGCAATTTCCGTCAGTTGAAAAGAAACAGACTATAGTTATAATTGCATAGAGGAAAAGAGAGCAGGTCCACGAATCCTTATGAGTGGGCTAGAGACTATGGAATTCTATAGTCTATTTATAGATACTTAATGAAAATCTATGCAACTACTATGGCTGTGTGTCGTATTAATACCAAGTTTTCTTAATTAACAACATGTTTCGTTACAAAATCTTTATAATAGCGAGGTAAACAAGATGAGAACATGGCAATTTATCGTCAGCTGAAATGAACCCGACTATAGTGTACCCTGGCTCCCCCTCCCTCTCTTCAGGTGGGTGTTCCTCAGGGAAGCGTTCTTTATCCCATTTTGTTCCGGTGACGTTCTCGTCCTTTATGGTATGTTCTTGCGAGTATTAGGCGATTTTATTCAGTTTAAAAAGGGCCTCCAGCAATTAAGAGGCTTCGAACTATTTCCTTTAAGGGGAGATGGGTAGTTTTTTCTGGTCCCCTTTTTCCCTCGTGTTAAGCCCCATTTGTTTTGATATTATAAGACGTTGTTGTTGTTGTTGTTGTTGTTGTTGTTGTTGTTGTTCCCCAAGCTGCCTGGCCGAACAGCCCCAAGGCCCCGAGCAAGGCCAAGGCCATAACCGAGCGCCCCCACAGAACCCTCCCTGCCTACCACAATAAAGCCTGGGTGACCGAAGCCACTCCATGGCGGGGAGCGGAGGAGGGTGCGGAAACGCCCGGGAAACCAAAGCCCCACCCAGGGCCCTGTGCCCCTCAGCAATTATGAAGAGAAAGTTGAGGGGCAAAGGGAAAATGTGACGCTTTGGCTTCCAATCTTGGTAGATTGGGAGGTCAATCCACGGAAAAGACGCCGTCACTTGAGATCTAGGAAAGATATAAGTAAAAGGAACAGTCGGAGTAAGCTATGGGTATGGCAGAGATCGCTCAGTTCTCACTCTGATAGACCAGCCCATCACCATATGACTAGAACCCAATCCTCTCAGCATCAGCTAGGAAAGGCCCTAGAAATCCGCCTTTGGCGGGGGTATAGCTCCCCTATTTCAACCCCTTTCGGGGTTGGGCACCCGCCCATTATAAGACGTTCGGCCCATTAGTTTGGTAATTTTAACACCTTTCGACCTATTTCGTTGTTAATTTTATGAATGTTCGTGCCATTTAAGTGTCTATTATTTCCTGGCGAGCGAAGCGAGCCTGAAATTTTAAGAGGAACTGGTCTTCGGCTGGGACATTTATCTACCAAAATATTAACACATTTATCTAGGGGTGTTTTTCTAAGTTTGATGGAGGTCTAGCAAGGAAACTAAGAAATAAATGAATTAATAGACAAAAAAAAACGACCCATCCCCCCATGGTATAAAGACTAGTAGTCTTTATACCATGCATCTCCCCTTAACCCTTTTTACAACCACAGATCCTTTTTTAACTGCCGCAAACTGCCTAAATATAGCTAGAATAATATTTTAAAGACGTAGCCGGTACAGAAGGGGTTAATTGCACGATGTTTACCATTGCCATCAGGAGGGTTGTGTGTGGGTGTGTTTTTTTTTTTTTTTTTTTTTCCAATGTTCAAAATATATACCGGCCTACTTCCAGATAAATATGTCAAAAATCAAGGCATCAGATCAATGGTATTACGCGAATTTTGTAAATCCCGTTGTTCTGCTTGCCAACTCTTCCTTATAGAATGAATATAAACACCGTGGGAGGAGGAACACTTTATTGACAACGTTTCGCATAATTATAGCTTTAGGGGAGACTAGTTGCTTTTCTAGACCACCTTCTCCCTCATCTTTAGACCCATTAGTTTGGTGATTTTACGAACTGTTGCCCCATTTCTGTCAATTGTAAGACCTTTCCTGTCAATTAGGTATCGATATTTTCCTGGCGAGCGATAGCGAGCCTGTAATTTAAGAGGAATCGGCCTTCGGCCAGGACATTTTTCTACCGAAAAATTTACAAATTTATCTTGAAAGGGGGTCTAGGGGGCTTCATTTTAAGTTTGATGGAGGTCTAGCGAGGAAACTAGACAAATAATAAATAAATACAATGTTTACAAAAAGTGAAGGATCTCCCCTTAATCAGGCCAATTATATGTGCATTTTGATTTCTTTATAATTCCAAGTTGCTGGAACATTTCTTCACATATTTCCTTGTCAGTTTCTAGCTGGAGGGATTGATGAGAGTTCGATATTATTTGGATTTGCTATTATTTTTCTTTGTTACAATGATTAAATAAATTAGCCATACTAATTTGATTAGGATTAATGGGTGTTTTTAATTGCGTTCCTTTGTACTGTCACGCGCTCGCTCGCTCACACACACACACACACACACACACACACACACACACACACACACACACACACACACACACACTCACTCACTCACTCACATGGAAATATGCTGCTGCATTCTATTTTATGAGTAAAGTTAACATTCATCAGTTGTATTGTCCACCTTTCTCTCTCTCTCTCTCTCTCTCTCTCTCTCTCTCTCTCTCTCTCTCTCTCTCTCTCTCTCTCTCTCTCTCTCTCTCTCTCTCTCTCTCTCTCTCTCTCTCTCTCTCTCTCTCTCTCTCTCTCTCTCTCAATACTCTGCTACTATGGGATTGGTGTCTATTCATTATGGACTGTGACTACGGTACGGTGAGGTCATGTTGGAGGATAGCAGTGTGTGAGAGAGAGAGAGAGTGTGTGTTGGAGGATAGCAGTGTGTGAGAGAGAGAGAGAGTGTGTGTTGGAGGATAGCAGTGTGTGAGAGAGAGAGAGAGAGTGTGTGGAGGATAGCAGTGTCTAGCAGTGTGAGAGAGAGAGAGAGTGTGTGTTGGAGGATAGCAGTGTGTGAGAGAGAGAGAGAGTGTGTTGGAGGATAGCAGTGTGTGTGAGAGAGAGAGTGTGTGTTGGAGGATAGCAGTGTGTGAGAGAGAGAGAGAGTGTGTGTTGGAGGATAGCAGTGTGTGTGAGAGAGAGTGTGTGTTGGAGGATAGCAGTGTGTGAGAGAGAGAGAGTGTGTGTTGGAGGATAGCAGTGTGTGAGAGAGAGAGAGAGTGTGTGTTGGAGGATAGCAGTGTGTGAGAGAGAGAGAGAGTGTGTGTTGGAGGATAGCAGTGTGTGAGAGAGAGAGAGAGTGTGTGTTGGAGGATAGCAGTGTGTGAGAGAGAGAGAGAGTGTGTGTTGGAGGATAGCAGTGTGTGTGAGAGAGAGAGTGTGTGTTGGAGGATAGCAGTGTGAGAGAGAGAGAGAGTGTGTGTTGGAGGATAGCAGTGTGTGAGAGAGAGAGAGAGTGTGTGTTGGAGGATAGCAGTGTGTGAGAGAGAGAGAGAGTGTGTGTTGGAGGATAGCAGTGTGTGAGAGAGAGAGAGAGTGTGTTGGAGGATAGCAGTGTGTGTGAGAGAGAGAGTGTGTGTTGGAGGATAGCAGTGTGAGAGAGAGAGAGAGAGTGTGTGTTGGAGGATAGCAGTGTGTGAGAGAGAGAGAGAGTGTGTGTTGGAGGATAGCAGTGTGTGAGAGAGTGTGTGTTGGAGGATAGCAGTGTGTGTGAGAGAGAGAGTGTGTGTTGGAGGATAGCAGTGTGTGAGAGAGGGAGAGAGTGTGTGTTGGAGGATAGCAGTGTGTGAGAGAGAGAGAGAGTGTGTGTTGGAGGATAGCAGTGTGTGTGAGAGAGAGAGAGTGTGTGTTGGAGGATAGCAGTGTGAGAGAGAGAGAGAGTGTGTGTTGGAGGATAGCAGTGTGTGAGAGAGAGAGAGAGTGTGTGTTGGAGGATAGCAGTGTGTGAGAGAGAGAGAGAGTGTGTGTTGGAGGATAGCAGTGTGTGAGAGAGAGAGAGTGTTGGAGGATAGCAGTGTGTGAGAGAGAGAGAGTGTGTGTGGAGGATAGCAGTGTGTGAGAGAGAGAGAGAGTGTGTGTTGGAGGATAGCAGTGTGTGAGAGAGAGAGAGAGTGTGTGTTGGAGGATAGCAGTGTGTGTTGGAGGATAGCAGTGTGTGAGAGAGAGAGAGTGTGTGTTGGAGGATAGCAGTGTGTGAGAGAGAGAGAGTGTGTGTTGGAGGATAGCAGTGTGTGAGAGAGAGAGAGTGTGTGTTGGAGGATAGCAGTGTGTGAGAGAGAGAGAGTGTGTGTTGGAGGATAGCAGTGTGTGAGAGAGAGAGAGTGTGTGTGTTGGAGGATAGCAGTGTGTGTTGGAGGATAGCAGTGTGTGTGAGAGAGAGAGTGTGTGTTGGAGGATAGCAGTGTGTGAGAGAGAGAGAGTGTGTGTTGGAGGATAGCAGTGTGTGAGAGAGAGAGAGTGTGTGTGGAGGATAGCAGTGTGTGAGAGAGAG
>CM064506.1:30943353-30948353 GCA_032716605.1 Paralithodes platypus | reverse complement strand
ATATTAATGTTTTTCGTGTCATTTAGGTGTCGTTTTTTTCCTGGCGAGCGATAGCGAGCCTGTAATTTAAGAGAAACCGGCCTTCGGCCGGGACATTTTTCTATCGAAAAATGTACAAATTTAACTTGAAGGAGGGTCTTGGGCGGGTGCTTTTTAAGCTTGATGGCTTGGACGAAATCCGATTCCTCCTAATTTGCCGGCTCACTACCGCTAGCCAGGATAAAATGGACATGTAAATGACACGAACCCCCCCCCCCCCCATAGTAATACTAAAGCATAAATACAAATAATTATAATTAACTTAATTGTTGAGAAAGTCTACGTGGTGTGCCCTCCCAGACCTAAATCCTGGCCCACTATAATTATTATGAACCCTGGAACGAGAACACCGACCTCCGATGTATCAGTATTAAACCTTTCAAGATCCGATATCTTTCTTTTATGTGTTCTGGATAGTATTGTATGTATGTATGTATGTATGTGTTCTGGATAGTATTGTATGTATGTATGTATGTATGTGTTCTGGATAGTATTGTATGTATGTATGTATGTATGTGCTCAGGCCCAATCCCAACTGTTCCTTTTTTTTTTTTTTTCTATTTTACTCTTTTTTTCTTGGGGGGTGGCCGACTCAAGACAGAGCAAGAACAGGATAGTATTAGCCGATTTTATTTAGCTTAGGGGAGGGTATGTCTTCCAGAGATAACTAGCACATTTACGAAATTAATGACCATCTACATTTCTCTATTTTTTACTATTACAATAACTACTCTATTGTATTTTAAGTGTTTTGGTATACAATAAATTCCTTGTTTAATTCAATGTTACAAAACGCATCCAAATATCTACCGTGAAATCCCACACCCTGTGTTTGTTATGAGAGAGAAATGATATGATACGTATTCGATAATAATAAGGAAATCACTGTAGAAATATGATAAGCGACAAAAAATGATAAATGATAATGATTATCAGCAAACAAATAAAATTAAATAAATATATAAATACAAATAGAAAGGGAAGCCAAACAAAGAGATTTACCCGTTGTATAAAGTATATATAAAAACAAAAAATAAATATAATAAATAACTATATAATTTAAAAAAGTAAATATAAAATAAATATATAGAAAAGTGAACCAAACCAGATATTTACCCGTTGTATATACACTGTATATATATATAAAAACCAAAAATATATATAATAAATAAATATATAATTAAAAAAAGTAAATACAAAATAAATACATAGAAAAGTGAACCAAACAAGAGATTTACCCCTGTTGTATAATTATATACATGACAATGGTGAGGAGGGGAGGAAAACAATATCTAACTAAAACAACAACAGGTGAACGAGGGGACACTTCATACACTAAAAACAAACTCAGACATATAAACGTATCTATATAAACAAGAACAGATTGTGTAGGGGATTTGTTCTCCCTTTTGTACCGGTGAGGTCTTTTATATTTTATTCTAGCTATAGTTAGACGATGTTGTACAGTTTAAGAAGGATCTATGGTTGTAAAATGGGTTCAGTAAGATAGTTCGAAGCCTGTTAATTGCTGGACGCCCTTCTTGAACTGAATACAATCGTCTAATAGTTGCCAAAATATATTGAATAGGACATCACCGGTACTGAACGAGTTAATGTAATCACATGTACTTCTTTTTTAGTTCAAGTCTATAAATGTGACGGACACATTTCAATTCAACACAAGTCGTAAGATCCATATTCCAGGACACCATACAGGGTATTTTACAAGTACCCCCATGCAACTTTGGAAAAAAAATCCTTGTATGATATCCTGGAATATGGATCCTACTACTTGTGCTGAATTGAAATACATTCTCCAAGTAGGATTTCCCCTCTTAATACAAGTAGAAAAAGGTTGTGTATCATGGTGTAGTGGATTAAAGCATGGACACTCGTCCGGACTGTAGGTGGTTCGTATATATATATATATATATATATATCTGTCTGTCTGTCTGTCTGTCTGTCTGTCTGTAATCAATAGACTTTTAACACAATTCGTGGAATAATATTGACATTAATTATATAGAGCTGGGACGTCATCATCTTTTGTTCTACCATAGACAATACTCTTGTAAACAGACAGTATCATATATTGAAGTGATTACACTACCTTGTTTCACGGAAAGGACTAATAATGGCGCGAAGGAGAGCACAATGTAATTAGTATGTAGAATAATTAATTTTACTTTGAAAGATGAAAAGTAACCTTACAGATGGAAGCTCTTTAATCGTATTTAATTAAAGTGCATACTTGTAAGAAATTAATTACGGCTACGTTTAGAGTTAATTACCAGAAGACATCCGTGAAGACATTCCTGAGCTTGTGTATATTACTCTGGTCTTATGAGAGTCGGCTTAAACACACACATACACAACGTAGAGTTACCAAAATGATACCTAGCCTAAAGAACAAACCATACGAGGAGCGTCTTAGATAATTAAATCTATTTCCTTTAACCCAACGCAGATTAAGAGGCAACTTAATGCAAGTGTTCAAAATCATCAAAGGTATCGACAATATGAACTGTAGTAAGTACTTCACTATCGATCAATCTAATTACACGCGGGGAAACGGTTGCAACATTATTGGTAAATCTTTTAACTCACACGAATCTAAGAATTTCTTCTTCAATCGAGCTGTCAACTTGTGAAATGGGCTTCCCCGAGACACGTTATAGGCTGCAGCACCATTTATTTTTTTAAACTTCGCCTAGACAAATATTTTGCATCAAACCCGCGACTGGCTGCGTTTGTAAATGAATAACTTTATTATATTCCTCTCACAGATTCATCAAGGATTATTGCGTATATATAATACTAAGACGTTACTCTCTTTTTCCCAGATATACGAAAGATCACTTATAACTGTGTTATGTTACTAACCCATCTGTCCCCTACTAACTTCCTAATCCTGCCACGGACATTAGTTCCAGGGCAGTAGTTTCCTTTCCAATTTTCCCTTACCCACTCTAAACCACTGTTTGGACACTTGATCCTCAGTGTTTTGGAGGACAAGAGGGGTCACTAGACCTGTTGTTGCTTGATTTCCTTTGTTCACACACGCACACACACACACACACACACCTCCGTGGCGTAACGGATAGCGCGTCTGGCTCACAACCGGAAGGTCCCGAGTTCGAGACCCGGGCGGGGAAGAGACATTTGGGCAAGTCTCTTAACGGTGTAGCCTCTGTTCACCTAGCAGTATAAATAGGAACCTGGAATAAGTGGACGAAGTTGTGACGTCCCATCTGGGGTTGGTGATCGGTTACAAGGTGAGATGGGTATCGTACTGGTCAACCTAAGCTACTGGTCAACCTAAGCCTTCGGGTGAGACTGGTACCGTACAGATTAACCCTAATCCTTCGTTTCCAGATGTCGCCAATTGGCTAAAATACAGACTACACACACATCCACAGCCATTCCAACGATACATAAACACTTAACATGCATTTCACGCAATACATTCCCAGTTAAGGAGGCGCGATAATAATGAGCTTAGCTCGCATTGCGTGGATTCCCCTTGACGAACAAGTGAGTGAGTGAATTACACACACTCACACACACACACAAACACACACACACACACACACACAAATACACACACACACACAAATACACACACACACACACCTGGTGATCCTGGTGATAAGTTGAGGACGTCTGGTCGTCCCTCGGTCATGCTGATGCACCACCGCCAGTAGTAGTCATCCACCGCTCGTCCCCGTCCCCAGTGGAAGACACGGGGGCAAGGGGACCAGTAGATGGACTGTCCATGGTAGACAGATCGGTAATAAAATTACCGTCTGCCCTCATCAGGGCAAACTGATCAGGAATGCTGTTACTCAGTGCCCTGATGTCATAGTGGGGCATTTTTGGCTGGTCAGGGACACTTTTGAGGAACCTGTCCAGCACCCTCTTGAACTGGTCAGCCGAGGAGCACTCTGCATCACACACATATCTTGGCAGCGCGTTAAAGAGTGTTGGGCCCCGGTATGATATTGAGGTCATTCTCTGAGTCACCACTCTGGCCAAGGCTCTATTATTGATGTTTCCCAATTCACAGAGCTTGCCTCGCCTCTTGCTGATTTTCTCACTTATTTTCGACTCATTGTTTAAGTTTGGGACATGGCCATTTAGCATTTTCCAAACGTAGATTATGATGTACCGCTCACGCCGTCGCTCCAACGAGTACAATTCAAGTGCTTTAAGTCTTCCCCAGTAGTCGAGATGTTGCACGGAGGAGATCTTGTTTGTAAATGTACGTTGGACGCCTTCAAGTGATTGTCGTTCTCCAACCCTCCACGGGTCCCAGAGTTGGCAGCAGTACTCGAGGATTGGCATTATTAGAGATTTGTATAATATTATCATTGATTTTTCTTCCCTTGTGGCAAACATCCGTAGAATCCAACCCATTTGATTGCGAGCAGAACAGACTATGTCTTGGATGTGTTTGGTAAATGTTGCATCACTGCTTATTGTTACCCCTAGATCTTTAATATTGGCCACTGAATTGATACGGTTTCCATCATAGGTTGAGTACACAGTATTTTCTTTTAGTTTGATATCAGGTCCATATCTAATGAGGTCAAATTTGCAGCTATTAAAAGACATGTTATTATTTTCCGCCCAGTGGTACAGCACATTCAGATCCTGCAGGAGTGATGCTGCATCGTTCTCATTCTTCACTCTTCCAGACACCCGTGTATTGTCGGCAAAAGATGAAACTCGAGCCATCTGAACCTCAGCATCTATGTCTGACAAGAGTATTAGGAACAATATTGGTCCAAGAACAGAACCTTGGGGAACTCCACTGGTCACGTTTGAATCTGTAGACACACATCCACCAACTGCTACAGACTGGACTCTATCTCTGAGGAAGGCACTTATCCAACGTCCTACGCGTCCACTGATCCCGAGTTTCCGAATCTTATGGAGGAGGACGTCATGGTCGACTTTAT
>CM064506.1:30848353-30940853 GCA_032716605.1 Paralithodes platypus | reverse complement strand
TTTCGCCCCAATTCTTTGTCAATGTTAAGACCTTTTGTGCCCTTTGGGTGAAGATTTTTTCCTGGTGAGCGATAGCGAGCCTGTAATTGTGGAGGAACCGGCTGCTACATTTTTCTACCAAAAAATGTACATATTTATCTCGAAGGGGGATCTAATGGGTGTTTTTTTAAGTTTGATGGAGGTCTAGGGAGGAAACTGAAAAATAGATGAATATATAATTAAATAGACCCAAAATATATCCATTGGCCCCTTAATATTATGAAAACCAATGTGTATTTTTCCACAATACTCAATCATTTTCCCCGTACTATTTGTTCAGTCTATCATGAAACGATTTTATTCAGTTTAGGAAGGATATATGGGAGTCAGAGAATTACTTGGGTTGCCATTGACCCCTCAGATTCCCCGCGGGCCGCCTTCCTAAGCTGCATGAAATCGTGTAATGATACCCAGAATAATGTAAACAAAAAATAGTCCTCGAATACTGAAAGGGTTGATCCGAAAAAGCCCCCAAGTTACATCCCTGTCAAAAGTCACTCCATTTTTCCTTTGGTTACGTTTTCACCTACATTTGTTTGTCTGTAAGTATGTTGACAAGATATCTGGCAAAGTTTGAGCCGATTTCCACGAAATTTGGTAGGCAGATGGCATATGTACCGGGGACGTCGTTTTAATTTTAAGCTAGCTATATTTGGACGATATGTTATAGCTTAAGAAGGATCTGTGGTAGTAAAAAAGGTCAAATAAGATGGTTCGAAGCCTGTTTATTGCTGGAGACCCTTTTAAAGCTGAATAAAATCATCTAACAGTAGCCATAATGATGTTCAAAGTACAGCAACGGTAATGAAGGGGTTAAGGAAAATTATTCGAATTAGGAGGCGATCCGGATCAGATCCTGGAACTCAGATACACAAGAAAATTTTGGCCTATGATATTACTCTTAATACATTGTTCGTGAATGATAAAAGTGCAGATTCCGTGGACTTTCCCTTCCTAAATCCATACTGAGACTCTGTAAAAATATTGTTATTATCACAGAATGATAACACGCGGGAATACATTAACCTTTCCAGGATTTTGCTTATACACGGCAGAACTGATATAGGACGGTAATTTTGATTTTTTTTTTTATCATCTGCTTTATAAGTGGGAGTAACCTGAGCAATTTTCAGCATATCAGGAAATATGCCACTCGAAAAAAAATATATATATTGCATATAATATAATTATGTAATAAGACGGGTAATATTATTTCAATAGTTTCCTTAATAATTTTACTTGGAATCCCGTCGTAACCCGGAGAAGAGTCATTCATTTGCTCAACCACCTCAATCAGTTCATCGTATGTTATAGGAGTCAAAACTAAGTTTCCGAAGTTTCTATCCACCAAGTATTTTTCGTAGTCTGAGTTATTTCCTCTAAACTGTTCTGCAAGTTTCTTACCCACATTAACAATATATATATATATATATATATATATATATTCTATCTATTCTTCCATTTCTTCCATGCCTAATTCGTTCTTTATCCTTTTCTTTCTCTTCCGTTCCTCTTCTCCCAGTTCGCTATTTTTCCTCTCACCTCCCCACACCGCACACACCAGTTCTGGCTTTTTATTTTTTTTTTTTTTTTTTTTTTTTTTTGCTGTGTTTCATAATTCAGTTAGCCACGCCCTGTCCCCTTGCTGACCTACACTTCACATCATCCCGGTATTTTGGTGTTACTCTCTCCCTTCTTTATTTTAGCCATTACAAAAACTAATCTCAAGGACCGCACAAAAAGTATTAGAATTTTATGGTTACCCCCTCACTTCTTTTTTATAACGTTTTACCAATAAGAAAGACTAACTCAAACGCGGTGTATATATATATATATATATATATATATATATATATATATATATATATATATATATATATATATATATATATATATATCTTGACTATAAGAGGACATTCTAGTCTGAATAAAATCGACCAAATTAACCAAAAATATCATCATGTTGAAAAGATTCAGACGGTTCCTGGAAGCTTAATAACTATATTTAATTAATTATAAGTAGGCCACACATCGATTACCCTAAGTCAACAAGGGCTAGAGCAAATAGGCTGCACATGTCCACACCTAATCTCTGGCTGACTCTTCCAAAATGGTAGAAATATTAGCTCAATTACACTATACCCTGGATGAAATGGTCTCCGGATTGAAAAGGTCTCTGGTTGAAATGGTCAGCTGGTTTGAACGGTTTACTGGTTGAAATTGTCTACCGGTTGAAATGATCTAACGGTCAAAATGGTCTACTGGTCGAAATGGTCTACTAATTGAAATGGTCTACTGGTAGAAATGGTCTACTGGTAGAAAATTTAATGGTCTACTGGTTGAGATGGTCCACCGGTTGAAATGGTCCACCGGTTGATATGGTCCACCGATTGATATGGTCCACCGGTTGATATGGTCTACCAGTTGAAATGGTCAACTAGTTGAAATGGTCCACCGGTTGAAATGGTCCATCGGTTGAAATGGTCTACCGGTTGAAATGGTCTACCGATTGAAATAGTCCACCGGTTGAAATGGTCAACCGGTTGATATGGTCTACCGGTTGAAATGGTCAACCGATTGATATGGTCTACTGGTTGAAATGGTATACCGGTTGAAATGGTCCATCGGTTGAAATGGTCTACCGGTTGAAATGGTCTACCGGTTGAAATAGTCCACCGGTTGAAATGGTCAACCGGTTGATATGGTCTACTGGTTGAAATGGTCAACCGATTGATATGGTCAACCGATTGATATGGTCTACTGGTTGAAATGGTATACCGGTTGAAATGGTCCATCGGTTTAAATGGTCTACCGGTTGAAATAGTCTACCAGTTGAAATGGTCCACCGGTTGAAATGGTCTACCGGTTGAAATGGTCTACCGGTTGAAATGGTCTACCGGTCGAGAACTGCCCGGTGACCGATCAAAACCATTATTCTCCGAGGACAAGGCCTGGTAATCCTCTTGAAATGCAGGGAAAACACAGCGCCTCATTTACACTACAAAGGCAAAGGGAAATTGCCTGAGTTAAGGGGAGGCAGACCGTTTTACTGGACCTCCTTCTCCCTCATGTTTAGCCCCATTTTTTTTTAGATTATAAGCCCATTAGTTTGGCGATTTTAACACCTTTCGCCCCATTTCGTTGTCAATTTGAAGACCTTTCGTGCTATTTAGGTCGATTATTTCTTGGCGAGCGATAGCGAGCCTGCAATTTTGAGAGGAACCGGCCTTCGGTCGGGACATTTTTCTACCGAAAAATGTACAAATTTATCTTGAAGGTGGGTCGGGTCTACGGGGTGTTTTTTTAAGCTTGATGGAGGTCTAGGGAGGAAACTAAAACAATATATAAATAATTTAATTAATAGACCAAACAAACGGTCTGTCTCCCCTTAAGAAAAGCAGCGTTTTCCGGGGTTCAAACACAGCAAGAAGCCAATTATCCGGTGGGATGCACTTGCTTGTTTGTATGTTTCTTTCTTTGATTTTTTTTTTTTTTTTAGAAAAGACCTCCGTCTACGTATTGTGAAACACCTGTTATCCTCCGGCAAATTGTGGGGTTGAGTGAGTGAAGGGGGGGACAGTGAATGAAGGAGGATACATGTTTTTCATAATATGTGTTGCTAGCCCCAAACGCGCGAGCAACTGTGGCTTTCAACCATCCGACACATCCCCTTTTATTTATGTGCATCACACATGTTAAATACAAATAAAGTTTATGTTTTGTTTTACCCTACTGTGGAAAGACTACGGATACACCACTCCTGCCCGGGCCTCACACAGTGGCATGACCCAGTCCAGTCAAACTGAGCTCATGACGCTGGTGGCATTGCCCCGGAGGATAGCCATCCCTAGTCTTTGCTTGAGCCAGAGGGTTTCTCGGGGTTCCCCTGAAACTTCTCTGATTTTACGGCCTATTTCATTCACCATCTTAAGGGTGGTAGGGCCGAAGACTCCTGAAGTTTCGAATGCCAGGGGCTCGAACTGATGATTTCTGGCGATGGCTTGATATTTTTCTCGCTTTTTATTTTCTGCTTATCCGGGAGGCTTCACCTGCTTCGTCGGCGTTTCTGGCGATGTTGGTTGTGGAGAAAGTGTCAACACATGTGGCATCCCACACGAGGCACCGGCCATTCTTGTAAGGGAAAGTGGTCATCCCATCTGGCCGTTTGCCGTCTTCTCTGTGAAGTCCATGTGGTTCGAGGATTGATGCATGGTTAGCACTCTGCAGGGCCCGTTTTATGACATCATTTAGTGCAGAGTGTCTTGGCAGGCGGCCTGCGTTGTAATTACATGACAAGGCATGGTGACCTTGAGCATCCATCCCCCCACCACACTTGCAAGTGTGTGGGTGACAAACTGCCGCACCCACTCTGAGCGCGATGGCAACCCGGAGCGCTTCAGCATCCAAGTGAGTTCCAAGAGGTGGGATGGGGATGGCGTGTAACCACAAGCCACTCTCCAAACAGGCGGCTGCCTGGAGGCGTGCTTTTGCAACCTGGTCTGTATTGGTTAGATTTTCTTGAGTTTTCTTCGCCGAGATGGTATCCCACGCTTTCTGCTTGCTCCTGGAGGTACCCTGAGGCTCCTCCTCTGCTCCTGTACTTTCCTTCCAGGTGTTAATCGCTACTGCTACGTCCCCATTAAGTGTCATTCTGGGTTGAGAAGAAAGGATGGACACTACAAGGTCGTTGGTCACGATGAGGGAAGAGATAAAGGCTGGGGAGGCAATATCCGAGGCTCTCCGTATGCCCAAGCCCCCGAGGCAGACAGTAAGAGTGGCTTGTGTCCAGGTCCGTTCTTTAAATTCCACGTTGGTGATGCTGGTCACTGCTTCTCGGATTATGCTGTCTAATTCTTGGAGGCCACCATTGTTCGTGTAAGTCATCGATGCGCAAGAGGTATTGGAGTTTTGGAATGGAGAAACAATTCTTGAGAAGGGCCAGAGCTGAGTGGGCATCGATGTGTATCAGGCGACTCACGAGACGTTGAAGCTCCTCCTTTTTAACTTGAAGTGCTGGTGGGATTGCTGCCAGAGTTAGTGGGGAACCTAATAGGGTTTGATAGGTTTGTCTCTTAGTCACCCTTCAGGACACATCTCAATATTCTGGGGAAGGTTGGTGCTGAAGGAGAGCGTGTGTGTGTGTGTGCGATTGTGTATGTACTTGCTTGTGTGTGTGTGTGCGATTGTGTATGTGCTTGCTTGTGTGTGTGTGCTTGCTTGTGTGTGTGTGTGTGCGATTGTGTATGTGCTTGCTTGTGTGTGTGTGTGTGCGATTGTGTATGTACTTGCTTGTGTGTGTGTGTGCGATTGTGTATGTGCTTGCTTGTGTGTGTGTGCGATTGTGTATGTACTTGCTTGTGTGTGTGTGTGTACGATTGTGTATGTGCTTGCTTGTGTGTGTGTGTGCGATTGTGTATGTGCTTGCTTGTGTGTGTATGTGCTTGCTTGTGTGTGTGTGTGCGATTGTGTATGTGCTTGCTTGTGTGTATGTGCTTGCTTGTGTGTGTGTGCGATTGTGTATGTGCTTGTGTGTGCTTGCTTGTGTGTGTGTGTTTGCTTCTGTGTGTGTGATTGTGTATGTGCTTGCTTGTGTGTGTGCGATTGTGCATGTGCTTGCTTGTGTGTGTGTGTGCGATTGTGTATGTGCTTGCTTGTGTGTGTGTGCGATTGTGTATGTGCTTGCTTGTGTGTGTATGTGCGATTGTGTATGTGCTTGCTTGTGTGTGTGTGCGCGATTGTGTATGTGCTTGCTTGTGTGTGTGTGCGATTGTGTGTGCTTGCTTGTGTGTGTGCTTGCTTGTGTGTGTATGTGCTTGCTTGTGTGTGTGTGTGCGATTGTGTATGTGCTTGCTTGTGTGTGTGTGTGTGCGATTGTGTGTGTGCGATTGTGTATAATAATAATAATAATAATAATAATAAACGGTTTATTAAAGAATGGCAGCCTCATGAGCTGAAAATACACATTTTACAATTTAGTGGATGAACATGAGATGTACAGATATGAGGATGGTAAGCTTAGTTTACAAACAAAATAAATAAATACAATAATGATGCATGTGCAGAATACAAATTATCATAAAATAACCATGAGAGTAAGTGATATACAGTACATATACACATTTATTGACTTACTCATATACAGAACATACGTATATACACGTACGTGCGCACATACATATACATATATAGGAACATAAGAACATGCAGTAAGTGTGCACATGTCCGTATACACAAACGCTCACGTATGCACACAAACATACATACATACAGAGACTGTTTTGGTAAGGTCAGGTAAAGGGGGTGCGGGTACTACAATGGGAGGTTAATCCTCGGTAGTGTAGGTGGGTGTGTGTGTGTGTGTGTGTGTGTGTGTGTGTGTGTGTGTGTGTGTGTGTGTGTGTGTGTGTGTGTGTGTGTGTGTGTGTGAGAGACAAGGCGAAATATGGAAGAGCTGGGCGTTCTATTGTTAAGGGTGGAAATACATGGATGAAGATACGCGAACACTTAATAATAGATAATGCTTATGCATAGATTTGTAATCAGAAGTTGCGCTAGTGAGCAATATGTTCTCGCTCATATGTACGTATATTTACATACATATGTGCATATGACCATATACATATAAATACACGTACAGTACATATATATTATATACCTTATATTCTCAACCGGGCTCGAACCATTGACAGCACGTACACACAGACATACATATACATAAATATATGCACATTACATGCATATATGCTCTTCTCTTATCCTACCTGATACTCTCAGCCGGGCTCGAACCACAAACAGTATACACTATACACATATATATATACATAAATAACGCATACATACATACACATATACGCACACATACATACACATATACTGCACATACATAGATACATATATACACATATACATAAACAAACTCAAGCAAATACATACATAATTATATTCTAATACACACACGCACACACACTTATGCATATATTATTAAAGGTGGGCGCGTATATATGGTGTGACAGACCGTTATTACACATTATTAATAATATTAACAATGGATGGGATAGGACTATTTTTATATCTGTCAGTTCTTGCTCTTATTGGTTGGAGTGTGTTGAAATGACGAGCTGCACGTGTAGGTCTAGGGGCGTCTGGTGGAAGTAAGTTTTTGTGTCGTGGGTGAACAAGCAGCTTAGATGCAAACTGTTTGAGTGTGTTGTAGTGGTGGGTTGAAAGTGCAGGTATGCTAAGGGTGGTGAGAGCTTCCTCGTACCCTGGATATGTGCCACCCAGGATGATCCTGCATGCCCTCCTCTGAACTCTCTCCAGTTGACGTTGTTGTGTTAGGGTTAGAGAGGAGGACCAGGCGGGAGAGGCGTAGGTGAGCTTAGGGAGTATGAAGGTGTTATATATACTCTTCAGCTCATTCTCCGGCGCCCCCAGGGATCTCAACCGCCTTAGCATAAATAACTTGTAAGTGGCGGTCCTGACTGTGGTAGTTACATGTTTCTTCCAGTTCAGTTTGTTGTCCACAGTGATTCCGAGGAGTTTGGTGGACTCAACAAGCTGAAGGGGATGAGGACCAATTGTGACAGTGGGTGGAGGAAGGTCGGTAACGGAAGTGTTGATGTGCATGACCACTGTCTTGTCATGATTGATAGTCACATGATTGTCTGTGGTCCAGGCTTGAAGACGGTCGAGGATGTCTTGTAGGGGTCATAGTTAGGGGAGGTGTTATCGACAGTAATGCCGACTGTCGAGTCGTCCACGTACTTCCAGTGGAATGGGGTGTCCTTTAGGGCATCATTAATCAAGATGAGGAACAATAGAGGCCCCATCTTTGTGCCCTGTGGGACTCCACATGTGATGTCTAGGAAGGTGGAGATGAAGCCTTGGTATCGTACTGCTTGTCGTCTGTCACTAAGGAAGTCGGTCAACTACGCAACCAGGGTAGGATGTAGCCCCAACTTTATGGCTTTGTTGATGATGATGGTGTGGTCAACAAGGTCAAATGCTTTCCTGAAGTCAATAAAGGCAAGGGCGAGGGAAGTCTTTCTCTTCTCAAGATTTGTGTAAATATAATCTAGGAAGCTAATAAGACAGTGAGTGGTGGAGGAGGTTTTTACGTTGCCAAACTGTTGGGGATCTATCAAGTGACGGATTTGTGAGTAAGCCCAGGTGAATACAAAGTCCTCACAGATTAGACTAGGGATGGGCGTAATGGCAATTGGTCTGAGTTCATTAAGAGAATGTGGGGAGGGGGTTTTGGGGATTGGAGTGACTTATGAAGTTTTCCAGTCTGCAGGGCATTTACTTTGCCTTAAGGAGGCATTAATTATCGAGCAAAGGGGGCTGGCAAATTCCACCGAAAATTCTTTGTATATTTTCAGGGGTAGGTCTACTGGGGTTGTTGATCTTTTTTATTTGAAACTGGAAAGCTTTTTGGTCACTTCAAATTCTTGAACAGTTACTGGGGGGGAAGGGGATGGGAGGAAGGCAGGGAGGTTGGTGCGGTCTAGTTTGGGGAGGGTTTGGCAGATGGTAGAGAAGTGATTATTTATCAGTTCAGGTGCATCTACACGAGGGACATGGGAAACACAGGGGATCGAAGGAGTCCCACTACTTAAGCCACAAAGATTCTTAATTTTAGAGTACCACTGACTGATATTGGTTTGTTTTAAATGATGAATCTTTGTAGGGTAGTAGGACTTCTTTGCCCAACGGATTTCCCTTATCACAATGTTGCGTAGGTCCTTGTAGCGATTGTTGTCCGTGTAGAAGGCCTTATTCCGATTCTGCATCAGTCTCTTGATCCGAGGAGTAATCCATGGGACGTCAGAGGGGTGCATTTTGGTCCTCTTGGTGGGGAAGAAGTGGTGGTAGGCTTCGGTGGTGGTAGATACAAAGTTGTCCCATTTGGCATTAACATCTTCTTCAGTGAGAACCTCCGTCCACGGGTAATGAACCAACCACTGCCCGAACCCCCGCATTGCAGAGTCTGGTGTTGGTCGGTAGGTCCGGATGACGGGGGTCTGTTGATGGGAGGTGGTAGGGGCAGGTGACCAGAACACAGAGAGATGAGTGCTGCGTCCCACAGGAGGTAAAGGTTCAGGTGGGAGGTACTGCTCATCCATGTCTGTCAAAATAAGGTCAAGAGTGTTGTGGTTGTGGGTGGGGAAGTCAACAATTTGTGAAAGATGCAGCTGTTCTTGAATCTCACAGGTGTCTAGTTCATTGAAATCCCCACAAACCACCAACTTGGATGATGGAAATTGGAGTTTGAGATCATCACATGTATCGATGATGTGGTTGATTAGTGCGGGGCCGGTGGGTGAGCGTGGTGGGTGGTAGATCACACAGTAGATAATGGAGGCAGTGTGACGAGGGTATGTGCTTGCTTGTGTGTGTGTGTGTGCGATTGTGTATGTGCTTGCTTGTGTGTGTGTGTGCGATTGTGTATGTGCTTGCTTGTGTGTGTGTGTGATTATGTATGTGCTTGCTTGTGTGTGTGTGCTTGCTAGTGTGTGTATGTGCGATTGTGTATGTGCTTGCTTGTGTGTGCGCTTGTGTATGTGCTTGCTTGTGTGTGTGTGTGCGATTGTGTATGTACTTGCTTGTGTGTGTGTGCGATTGTGTATGTGCTTGCTTGTGTGTGTGTGTGCGATTGTGTGTGCTTGCTTGTGTGCGATTGTGTATGTGCTTGCTTGTGTGTGTGTGCTTGCTTGTGTGTGTATGTGCGATTGTGTATGTGCTTGCTTGTGTGTGTGTGTGCGATTGTGTATGTGCTTGCTTGTGTGTGTGTGTGCGATTGTGTATGTGCTTGCTTGTGTGTGTGTGTGCGATTGTGTATGTGCTTGCTTGTGTGTGTGTGTGTGCGATTGTGTATGTGCTTGCTTGTGTGTGTGTGTGCGATTGTGTATGTACTTGCTTGTGTGTGTGTGTGTGCGATTGTGTATGTGCTTGTGTGTGTGCGATTGTGTATGTGCTTGCTTGTGTGTGTTTGTGCGATTGTGTGTGTGTGTGCGATTGTGTATGTGCTTGCTTGTGTGTGTGTGTGCGATTGTGTATGTGCTTGCTTGTGTGTGTGTGCGATTGTGTATGTGCTTGCTTGTGTGTGTGTGTGCTTGCTTGTGTGTGTGTGTGCTTGCTTGTGTGTGTGTGCTTGTTTGTGTGTGTATGTGCGATTGTGTATGTGCTTGCTTGTGTGTGTGTGCTTGCTTGTGTGTGTATGTGCTTGCTTGTGTGTGTATGTGCTTGCTTGTGTGTGTGTGCTTGCTTGTGTGTGTATGTGCGATTGTGTATGTGCTTGCTTGTGTGTGTATGTACTTGCGTGTGTGTGTGTGTGTGTGTGCGATTGTGTATGTACTTGCGTGTGTGTGTGCGATTGTGTATGTACTTGCGTGTGTGTGTGTGCGATTGTGTATGTACTTGCGTGTGTGTGTGTGTGCAATTGTGTATGTACTTGCGTGTGTGTGTGTGTGCAATTGTGTATGTACTTGCTTGTGTGTGTGTGAGCGATTATTGTGTATGCATGAATATTTATGTATAGTATGTACTAGTTTGTGTGCGTATATGATTATCTAGGTATGTGCTTGCTTGTGTGCATGTGATTAGTGTGTGTGTGTGTGTGTGTGTGTGTGTGTGTGTGTGTGTGTGTGTGTGAGCGCTTTCCTTCTTCAAAGGAGGTATTTCAGAAATGTGTCGTCTCTTTTTCATGAATTTCCCTTCTATTTTCAGAATAGTAAGCCGCTTAGAGCTTACACCATTGTCTGTGTTTTCACGCTCATTAAAATATGTCCTTCACAGGTTTCCAAAATTAATGTAGTTTGAGTTTGTGTGCTAGAAGCCTACAACCTCATATTGTTCATCAAGAAGTATAATTTGTTTGTATACTTTGGCTCTTTCACTCTTTCAACTTTGGGGGGAGGTACTTGTTGCGGACAGCTTTGCCTTGTGTCTCCTTCATAAAAAAATAAAAAATAAAAAATAAAAAAATAATAATAATAATAATAATAATTAAAGTTGCAAGCAACGTTGTCCGGGGTTCGACGGTTTTGCAAGCAGGGTATTGTGTTTGATACAAATGCTGTGTCACAGATATCAAAAGATCATTTAACTTATCGGGCATGGAGAAACTACAGAAGGAGCAGATTGTG
The DNA here is from genome assembly GCA_032716605.1 of Paralithodes platypus. NCBI lineage: Eukaryota > Metazoa > Arthropoda > Malacostraca > Decapoda > Lithodidae > Paralithodes > Paralithodes platypus. The sequence goes on along the minus strand of CM064506.1, from coordinate 30,929,667 downwards.
CAAACAAACAAGAGCGAGAGAGGGAGAGATTGGCTGTAAAAGGGATCTGCCTCTATCCATTTAGTAACAGAGTTGTAGATATGTGGAATAGGCTACCGAGTGCTATAATGGGATCAAGAACAATAGAGCTTCAACTTGAAATTAGATAGAACGAGATGGGTTGGGTGTGAAAGGGATCTGCCATGTGTAGGTCAATCGGCTCTGGAGACTCCCGTTTTCTTATTTTTTTATTTTCTCATTTGTGAAGGAGCGAGCGAGTATGGCGAGAGAATAGGATGTCGTAAACGTAAGGAAGATAGCGATAAATATGAGAGAGAGAGAGAGCGCGGGATGGGTTGGGTGTGAAAGGGATCTGACATGTGTGGGCCAATCGACTCTCTGCAGACTCCGGTTTTCTTATGTTCTCATTTGTGAGAGAGAGAGAGAGAGAGAGACTAGGATGTCATAAATGTAAGGAAGACAGAGATAAATGAGAGAGAGTTTTTATGAGATGGGTTGGGTGTGAAAAGGATCTGTCTTGTGTAGGCCAATTGGCTCTCTACAGACTCCCATTTTCTTATGTTCCTATTTCTTACAATTGTGTTTTGGTTGCAGGTATATGATAACATTGGTGTATAGTAAGTAGTGTAAATAACAGGTAAAGTTTATGAGATGGGTTGAGTGTGAAAGGGACCTGCCTTATGTGGGCCACTTGACTCTCTGCAGACTCCCATTTTCATCTTGGTTGCATGTGTAAGGGATCTGCCTCATTTGTACCGGTGTGCAAACAAACAAGAGCGAGAGAGAAAGAGATTGGCTGTGTAAGGGATCTGCCTCTATTCGCTTGGTAAAAGAGTTGTAGATATGTGGAATAGGCTACCAAGTGCTATAGTGGGATCAATAACAATAGAGCTTCAACATAAAATTTGATAAGACGAGATGGATTGGGTGTGAAAGGGATCTGCCGTGTGTGGGCCAACCGGCTCTCTGCAGACTCCCATTTTCATCTTGGTAGCATGTGTAAGGATTTGCCTCCTTTGTACCAGTGTGCAAATAAGAGAGAGAGATTGGCTGTGTAAGGGATCTGCCTCTCTCGTAACAGAGTCGTAGATATGTGAAATAGGCTACCTAGTGCTATAGTGGGATCAAGAACAATAAAGAATTTAAAGATAAAATCAGATAGTTATATGGATGAAATGGGTTGTATGTGAAAGGGATCTGCCTTTTGTGGGCCACTTAAGTCTCTCTGCAGATTCCCATGTTCATCTTGTAAGGGATCTGCCTCATTTGTACCGGTGTGCAAACAAACGAGCGACAGAGAGAGACTGGGTGTGTAAGGGATCTGCCTCTATTCGTTTAGTAACAGAGTTGTAGATATGTGGAATAGGCTACCGAGTCTTATAGCCAATCGGCTCTCTGCAGACTCCTGTTTACTTATGTTCTCATTTGTGAGAGAGAGAGCGAGGCTCCTTATTTCCTGTTCTCATGCACTAGTACAGTATGTCGTAATCGTAAGGAAGACAGCGATAAATAAGAGAGAGAGAGAGAGAGAGATAACTCAACACTCAAACAAGCACAAACATAGCTACACAAGACCATCACACAAGCACACACACGCCTATCTAGCGACGAACTGTCCTGTTTACATATCATACACACTCCCCCCCATCCCCATTCCATCACTTCGTATGTACGATATTATTTCCGTCTTTTTTACTGTGTATGGATTAAGTTATTGGTGTTCACTCTTGACATATGTGTCCTGCTACTTCTGTATGCATACATAATAGCATGAAAGTGATCAATACGCGCATATGAAGCTATGTATCGTATATCGGGGTTCTCTTCCCTTCCATCGGTCCACCCCTTATACCTCCCTCCCTCCTCCCTATCCCATATGTGTAAACATTATATTTTAGCTTTCCGAAGGTAAATACGTACTTCCGATAAATATCTAGCCTTGTATTTAAATCATGAATCCTGTTTAATGTCATTATTTAATAGAAACATGTGTAAGGGTTACATTTATACACAGGATAAGATAAGCAAATACAAACCTCAGCAGAGCATAATCATTGGTGATGAGAGGGTAGTTGTAGGCAGTGTTGCCAGTTGTACCGCTACATATTACCGCTAGATGTAGAGGTATATTTACTTCAGTTTAGTAGCCATTTTTTCATATCTAGAGACATTTACTCGGGATAATTTGAAAATTTCAGACATTCTAGTTATATTACATTGTAAAATTTGCAAAACAAACAAATCAAAACTCTTTAGGAATTGCAGCATTGTTCTACCATTGTTTGACTATGTAGCAACGTGCTAGCGACTTTTGAGAAAGGATCTAGCGGTGTTTTGGGGTACCACTTAGGCAGTGTTGCCAGTTGTATCGCTACATAATTATTACCGCTAGATGTAGAGCTATTTACTTCAATTTAGAAGCCATTTTTTCATATCTAAAGAGATTTACTAGGGATAATTTAACAATTTCAGACATTCTAGTCATATTACATTGTAAAATTTGCAAAACAAACAAACCAAAACTCTTTAGAAATTGCAGCATTATTCTAACATTGTTTGACTATGTAGCAACATGCTAGCGACTTTTGAGAAAGGATCTAGCGGTATTTTGTGGAGACATACTGGGAGGGTGGGAGGGAGGTGGTGGTTGCAGTGTTGCCAGTTGTAAAGCTACATATTACCGCTAAATGTAGAGCTATTTACTTCAATCTAGCAACCATTTCTTTTATATCTAGAGACATTTACTAGGGATCATTTGAAAATTTCAGACATTCTAGTCATACTACATTGTAAAATTTGCAAAACAAACAAACCAAAACTCTAGAAATTGCAGCATTATCCTAACATTGTTTGGCTATGTAGCAACATGCTAGCGACTTTTGAGAAAGGATCTAGCGGTATTTCGTGGTAACACTTTAGGAGGGTTAAAATACGAGTCACACGGGCAATTGCCAAAACTTTAAAGGTCCATATCATTGTTATTAAACTAAACATTTGGCAAAGGGAGGAATTGTTAAAAACCTTAGCCAATACTCTGTCATTCACCAAAAATAAATTTGAATTTATCATTATTATTTGGTAGGGTAGGTATGTATAGGTAGGTTGGCTAAATAATTACTGGAATTCGTAGGGACTCGAACTGTTTTGAGAGAGTTAAATAAAAAATAAATGATAGATCTGAATAATAAAGAGATTATGATATTAAGCAAAACTGGGGGATGCGTGGAAGCCTATAGATTGTAGACGGTAAACTTTGTGTGGGTAGCGAATTCGGTTTTAAAGTAATTTAAGAACAGTTTTCAATGCTGCGGCCAAACTATTCCACCCATTTATATTTTTTTGGTATCAAAACGTTCGGAATCGCGAGCCTCGCCCAACTACGCAAGCATGGCTTTGATCATCGGCGTAGTTTTCAAGATGTGGAATTTTAAGTGGAATTAGAGGTTTTTTCAAGATTGCCGGAAAAAAACCCACGTGCAAAAGCAAAACCTTCTCTATAAAATTTGCGGAGCATTAGTAGGGGAGTGCGTATGCCCAAAGCCCAGTTGTTTCCTGTGAGTGGGAGAGACGGTATTTAGGCGTCAAGTTTTTCGGGAAATCGGCTGCCACGGACCTGTTTGGCCGCTATGCCGGATGTTTAGCATATCAAAAGTTGCCCAATACAAAAACGCACCGCTTGTGAAACTTTGATCCCGATCCAAAAAGCGGTTCTGGAGTTATTGCGTCGAAACCGGCGCGTAAGAAGAATTTGGATGAAATCCCAGGTTTAATCATTACAATAGGGGTTCCCCGTAGGGGACGAACCCCTAATAATAATAATAATAATAATCTATCCAGTACAGTCATGGCCAAGGGTATCCGAACACTTCCTAATTCTAAAACCAATAGGGTGAACATTAAGGGGAAATGGGTAGTTTTTCTGGTCCCCCTTTTTCCTCATGTGTAGTCTCATTAGTTTTCAGATGTTATCACGTTCGGCTCATTACTTTGGTCATCTCAAGACCTTTCACCCCATTTCTTTGTCAATATTACGATTTTTAGTGTCATTTAGGTGTCTATTTTTTACCTGGCGAGCGACAGTGAGCCTGTAATTTAAGAGGAACCGACCTTCGGCGGCCGGGACATTTTTCTATAACAAATGTACTCATATATCTTGAAGGAGGGTCTCTTTTTTTTTTTTTTTTTTTTTTTTTTTTTTTTTTTTTTTTTTTTTTTTTTTAAAGCTTGATGGAAGTCTAAGGACGAAACTAAAAACAATATAAATATATAAATGAGGAAATAAATACACCCCTCCCACCTTAACCCATTCAGTACCGGTGACATCCTTTTCATTATATTTGGGTAACTACAGCCAAATAACAGGCTTCGAACAATCTCACTTAACCATTTCTACTACCACAGATCCTTCTTAAACTGCACAAAATCGTCTAAGTAAAGCTAGTATAAAGCCAATAACAGCCATACTGACGTCAACACCCAAACAGCTTCAAACAGAATTCTTGATTAGAAGCAGGAGAAAAAAGCTTAATTACCTCCAACTTGACAAAAGGACGCAGGTCTTCTGGGATTTTTGCCAGGGGAATACCATTCTCCTTCATTGGGTTTTCAATATTCTTAAATTATACAAATCATAAACTGCAAGTACACATACACACACACAACATACATATACTGTATATTATATATATATAAAGTATATCTCACAAATACACGTGAGCGACTGAGCTACTAAATGTTTTTATCCTCTCAGCCGGGCTCGAACCACTGACAGTCAGTGGTTCGAGCCCTTGCCACCCTTTCCTAACTTTCTTGACTTCTTTTCAGAACAATTTCTTACACTGCCTCCACTTAACGCTTAAATTCCTTTCTAATTCCTTATCTACTCTTTTACTTTTGCTCACTACTCTCTTCACCATTGGCATTTTTTTTCCAAGTACCCTTCCCTTTCATTCCTTCTACTACCCAACCACTCTCTACAGTATATGGGTTTTTTTTCTTCTTTAACTGCTAGTATCGCCTCTTCAGTCCACCATGCTGTTCCTTTCACTCCTCTCCCTCTTCTCCTAACTCCATATACCTTTTCAAATGCTGCACACATCTCTTCCTTTAACACTTGGCTCACCTCTTCCACTTCTTCCATTCTCTCCAAAGCAAACCAACCTTGTGGTCTTTCTATTGCGCTCTTTTAAGCCAGTATCACACGAGAGCTTTTTTAGTCAACATTCGATAATCAAATTTTTTCTGGCAACATTTCTGGAATATTTGGCACTGGTATCGGAAACTAAACTGATGATAGATGAATATTAGGTTACCAGAGTATTTAAGATGTTGACCTCATAAGCTGCCAGACCAGTGTTGAGGATAAATGTTGAGTGAAAAAGCCCTCGTGTGATACCGGCTTAAGGGGAGATTTCCACCTGGAGGATTTTTTTCTGAACCTCTTTCTCCCTCATGTTTAGCCCCATTGCTTGTGAGATTTAAAGATGCTTGCCCCCATTAGCTAGGCAATTTTAAGAACCCTCGCCCCATTTCTGTCAATTATAAGACCATTCGTGCCATTTAGGTGTCGATGTTTTCCTGGCGAGCGATAGCGAGCCTGTAATTTAAGGGGAACCAGCCTTCGGCCGGGACATTTTTCTACCGAAAAATTTACAAATTTATCTTGAAAGAGGGTCAAGGGGGAGTAATTTTAAGCTTGATGGAAGTCTAGGGAATCAACTAAAAACCTCCCCTTAACTCTTCCCTGAATTCTTCCTCCTGTAACCTTTCCACCCTCTTCACAGCTGCACCTCCCTCCTGCCGTACTCTAGCACCTCTTCACCCACTTGACAGCTGCACCTCCCTCCTGCCGTACTCTAGCTCTCTTCACCCTCTTGACAGCTGCACCTCCGTCCTGCCCTACTCTAGCTCTCTTCACCCACTTGACAGCTGCACCTCCCTCCTGCCCTACTCTAGCTCTCTTCACCCACTTGACAGCTGCACCTCCCTCCTGCCGTACTCTAGCTCTCTTCACCCTCTTGACAGCTGCACCTCCGTCCTGCCCTACTCTAGCTCTCTTCACCCACTTGACAGCTGCACCTCCCTCCTGCCCTACTCTAGCTCTCTTCACCTACTTGACAGATGCACCTCCCTCCTGCCCTACTCTAGCTCTCTTCACCCACTTGACAGCTACACCTCCCTCCTGCCCTACTCTAGCTCTCTTCACCCACTTGACAGCTGCACCTCCCTCCTGCCCTACTCTAGCTCTCTTCACCCACTTGACAGCTGCACCTCCCTCCTGCCCTACTCTAGCTCTCTTCCCCTACTTGACAGCTGCACCTCCCTCCTGCCCTACTCTAGCTCTCTTCCCCCACTTGACAGCTGCACCTCCCTCCTGCCCTACTCTAGCTCTCTTCCCCTACTTGACAGCTGCACCTCCCTCCTGCCCTACTCTAGCTCTCTTCCCCCACTTGACAGCTGCACCTCCCTCCTGCCCTACTCTAGCTCTCTTCACCTACTTGACAGCTGCACCTCCCTCCTGCCCTACTCTAGCTCTCTTCACCATCTTGACAGCTGCACCTCCCTCCTGCCCTACTCTAGCTCTCTTCACCTACTTGACAGCTGCACCTCCCTCCTGCCATACTCTAGCTCTCTTCACCTACTTGACAGCTGCACCTCCCTCCTGCCCTACTCTAGCTCTTTTCACCCACTTGACAGCTGCACCTCCCTCCTGCCCTACTCTAGCTCTCTTCACCTACTTGACAGCTGCACCTCCCTCCTGCCCTACTCTAGCTCTCTTCACCCACTTGACAGCTGCACCTCCCTCCTGCCCTACTCTAGCTCTCTTTACCCACTTGACAGCTGCACCTCCCTCCTGCCCTACTCTAGCTCTCTTCACCTACTTGACAGCTGCACCTCCCTCCTGCCCTACTCTAGCTCTCTTCACCATCTTGACAGCTGCACCTCCCTCCTGCCCTACTCTAGCTCTCTTCACCTACTTGACAGCTGCACCTCCCTCCTGCCCTACTCTAGCTCTCTTCACCATCTTGACAGCTGCACCTCCGTCCTGCCCTACTCTAGCTCTCTTCACCCACTTGACAGCTGCACCTCCCTCCTGCCCTACTCTAGCTCCCTTCACCCTCTTGACAGCTTCACCTCCCTCCTGCCCTACTCTAGCTCTCTTCACCTACTTGACAGCTGCACCTCCCTCCTGCCCTACTCTAGCTCTCTTCACCTACTTGACAGCTGCACCTCCCTCCTGCCCTACTCTAGCTCTCTTCACCTACTTGACAGCTGCACCTCCCTCCTGCCCTACTCTAGCTCTCTTCACCTACTTGACAGCTGCACCTCCCTCCTGCCCTACTCTAGCTCTCTTCACCTACTTGACAGCTGCACCTCCCACCTGCCCTACTCTAGCTCTCTTCACCCTCTTGACAGCTTCACCTCCCTCCTGCCCTACTCTAGCTCTCTTCACCTACTTGACAGCTGCACCTCCCTCCTGCCCTACTCTACCTCTCTTCACCTACTTGACAGCTGCACCTCCCTCCTGCCCTACTCTACCTCTCTTCACCTACTTGACAGCTGCACCTCCCTCCTGCCCTACTCTAGCTCTCTTCACCTACTTGACAGCTGCACCTCCCTCCTGCCCTACTCTAGCTCTCTTCACCCACTTCTTCTGTATCCTATTTTTCTTTGGAGAACTATGCACAAATTTATCTCGAAGGGTAGTCTTGTTTAAGCTTGAGGGGGGTCTACGAAAGAAATAGAATGATCTAATCTAACAAATAACATATAGATAATAATAATAAATAGTATCCCCTTGAAATAATTAAAAGATTGTATCGTATATGAATGTGTAATGAAAGAGTGTATCGTATATGAATGTATAATGAAAGAGTGTATCGTATATGAATGTATAATGAAAGAGTGTATCGTATATGAATGTGTAATGAAAGAGTGTATCGTATATGAATGTATAATGAAAGTGTATCGTATATGAATGTATAATGAAAGAGTGTATCGTATATGAATGTGTAATGAAAGAGTGTATCGTATATGAATGTATGATGAAAGTGTATCGTATATGAATGTATAATGAAAGAGTGTATCGTATATGAATGTATAATGAAAGAGTGTATCGTATATGAATGTGTAATGAAAGAGTGTATCGTATATGAATGTATGATGAAAGTGTATCGTATATGAATGTATAATGAAAGAGTGTATCGTATATGAATGTATAATGAAAGAGTATCGTATATGAATGTGCAATGAAAGAGTGTATCGTATATGAATGTATGATGAAAGTGTATCGTATATGAATGTATAATGAAAGAGTGTATCGTATATGAATGTATAATGAAAGAGTGTATCGTATATGAATGTGTAATGAAAGAGTATCGTATATGAATGTATGATGAAAGTGTATCGTATATGAATGTATAATGAAAGAGTGTATCGTATATGAATGTATGATGAAAGAGTGTATCGTATATGAATGTATGATGAAAGAGTGTATCGTATATGAATGTATAATGAAAGAGTGTATCGTATATGAATGTATGATGAAAGAGTGTATCGTATATGAATGTATGATGAAAGAGTGTATCGTATATGAATGTATGATGAAAGAGTGTATCGTATATGAATGTATAATGAAAGAGTGTATCGTATATTAATGTATAATGAAAGTGTATCGTATATGAATGTATAATGAAAGAGTGTATCGTATATGAATGTATAATGAAAGAGTGTATCGTATATGAATGTATGATGAAGGAGTGTATCGTATATGAATGTATAATGAAAGAGTGTATCGTATATGAATGTAGAATTAAAGAGTATCGTATATGAATGTATAATGAAAGAGTGTATCGTATATGAATGTATGATGAAAGAGTGTATCGTATATGAATGTATAATGAAAGTGTATCGTATATGAATGTATGATGAAAGTGTATCGTATATGAATGTATAATGAAAGAGTGTATCGTATATGAATGTATGATGAAAGAGTGTATCGTATATGAATGTATAATGAAAGTGTATCGTATATGAATGTATGATGAAAGAGTGTATCGTATATGAATGTATAATGAGAGGGTGTATCGTATATGAATGTATAATGAAAGAGTGTATCGTATATGAATGTATAATGAAAGAGTGTATCGTATATGAATGTATGATGAAAGAGTGTATCGTATATGAATGTATAATGAAAGAGTGTATCGTATATGAATGTTTGTGGTGAGCTGTGCAATATCAGTTATAGATTTACCAGTACCACCACCACCACCATCGCCACTACCACCACCATCATCACTACCACCACCACCATCACCACTACCATCACCACCACTACCACCACCACCACCACCATCACCATCACCACCATCACCATCACCACTACCACCATCACCACCACTACCACCACCACCATCACCACTACCACCACCACCATCACCACTACCACCACCACTACCACCATCACCACTACCACCACCACTACCACCACCACCATCACCACTACCACCACCACCACCACCATCACCACCACCACCATCACCACTACCACCACCACCATCACCACCACTACCACCACCACCATCACCACTACCACCACCACCATCACCATCACCACTACCACTACCACCACCACCATCACCACCATCATCACCACTACCACCACCACCATCACCACCACTACCACCACCACCATCACCACTACCACCACCACCATCACCATGACCACCATCACCACCACCATCACCACTACCACCACCACCATCACCACCACTACCACCACCACCATCACCACTACCACCACCACCATCACCACCACCATCACTATAAAACAATGGGGTTCACAGCTCATTGGACACTTTAGAGGGTAATCAACTCTGCGTAAGCAGAGTTTGGTATCCCCCCCCCCCCCCCCCCGTATAGTGGGTACCACACGAAAAAAATGTCTGTCGTCGTCGTTTTCGTTGTCCGTCTGTCTCGGAACTCCTCCTAGACCGTTGGACGGATTTTCAATAAATTTCACACTAACATTTGTTGCGTGAATGCGAACGTCAGTCAAAAAAGATTTTTTGAATTTATGCAATAGTTATGATTTTAGGTCCAAAATATGGTTTTACAGCCCTCCCCCCTCCACCCCCCCCCCCCCCCCCCCCCCCACCCACCCCCAACTCCAGCAATGATGGCGTTATTTGTGTGTGAGCCCCGAAGGGGCCCCCAGAACGCATTCGTTCTGGGGGCGAAAACATCTTGCTCCGTATTTGCTAGGTTAAGTTAGTTTAGTTGGCATTAGAAGTGATGGTCGTAATAGTGGGATTTATGGTGATAGTAGTGATGATGGTGATAATAGTAGTTGTGATGGTTGTATTTGTATTGATGATGATAGTAGTAGATAAGATGGTGACATTAGTAGATATGATGGTGACAATACTAGTAGTAGTGATGGTCATAATAGTAGTGATGATGGTGACAAGTAATGATGATAGTTGTAGTTATAATGATGACAGTAGTGATGATGGTAGTGACGATGGTGTGAGTATTATTGATGATGGTGAGTAGTAGTGATGATGGTGAAAGTTGTAGTGATGATGACAATAGTTGTGATGACTGCCCTCACTACCATAATAACCATCATCATTACTACTGGCAATATCATAACTGCTACCATAATCACCACAACTATTACTACTACACTCAGACACAATATAGTCACCACTACAGATCATCACCACCATGACAAATACTATCACAATCACCAACATCATCACTACTATAGTCTGTTTATTTCCAGCTGATGGTAAATTGCCATATATTCATCTTAATTACTAGGCTATTACGAAGATTTTTTAGCGAAATATGTTGCCGATTGTGAAAACTTGGCAATAAGATGATGCAAGAGACATAGTAGTTTCATATTTGATCATTAAATATCAAGAAAGCAGGTGATAAATTATTCGATTTGCCACCAGCTGGAAATAAATCGACTATAGTACCATAATGACCATTATCATCATTGCTGTGATGTGTGGCATCCTGTGATGGTCATCATTGCTGCCACACACACAAGCATAGACACTGATTTCGTCACTACAACTACAACCATCATCACTAATATTATCACCATCATCACTACTATTACCATCATCCCCACTATTACTACCATTACTTCTAATGTCAACTAAATTAACTTACCCTAACTTAACCCAACAAATGTGGGGCGAGTTGTTTTCAGCCCCAGAACGATGGCGGTTTGCCCAAAATCAAAACGGCATACCCAACTCTGCGATGGGTTACCATCATCACTACTAATACCATCATCAATCACAATCATCACTACTACTGCCATCATCACTACAACTGCCACAATCATCACAACTACTGTCATCAAACATAAATTAACATAGCACAATTCCAGAGTAGCTATAAAAGTAGTTAATATGCGTAGAATAGAATAAGAGTAAGAGTCAGACGGACCGTCCCGGAGAAGAAAGGTGACCCAGCTACCCACAGGTAAGTATTTTGTATTGTTTACTAATACATAACATATTACACAACAACACAAAACACCAAATGCTAACTGGTCAGGCGGACTAAAGGGTAAAGGGCGGTCTGTTCACCAGGTGTGCCCGCTCGGCGGAGTCCTGAAGGCATCTGTAGTAGTAATTAGGTATATGGACCTTGTAGCTCGTGTGACTAAAGGAGGAAGAGTAACTCTCGAACTACGAAGCCTACCATTAGGGTGTCGATGTGAACGGTCAAAATGAAGCGGTTTAAGGACATGGGTCCCCTCGGCGGAGTCCTGAAGGCCCAGTCTGGTAATTACATCTTGCAGTTGCCAATTAGGAGCATGTCGTAAGAATTACTGGTTCGGTTCAGTTCGGTTGATCCTTGCCTGACCGGTTGCCCCCTCGGCGGAGTCCTGAAGGTCCAGTTATTTGAAACCCATGCATTATTCCTTATTGGTGGAATTGTTCTGCTACCTCTGAATGTTGCAAAACACACGTAGTATCTGCCTGCAAGTGGATTGGCAGACCCTCATGAGACACCACAGTCTATTTGTAATGGCTGTTAACCCTGACCAGTAAAGCATTGAAACACTAACATAGGTGGACTAGGCCTCCCGTCCTGCATGGTGCCATATTAAACCCGCTGCAGGTGAGGGAGGGACACCACTTGAAAAAATGCGAGCCTTTGACGCTACCTCCTGGGTGGCATGGAAACGCGTCAAAACCATACACTACACATATACACATTCACACCACAGTAGATATTATCGAACTCATAGAAGGCAGTTCAAAACCAAACCTTTTGTGTCTATTTTGTTTTTCTTTTTTTTTGGTGAACGGAAACGAGCCAGCAATTTAGGAGGGACCGTCCCTCGGCCGGGGTAATTTACTACCGAAAAATGAAAAAGTTGTAGTGATAATGATGACAGTAGTGATGATGGTGACAGTATTAGTGATGATGGTGGGTAGTAGTGATTATGGTGAAAGTTGTAGTGATGATGGTAAGAGTAGTAGTGATGACTATAATAGTAGTAGTGCTGATGATAGTAATGGTGATAGTGACTAGTAGTGATGATGGTGACCCATCGCAGAGTTGGGTATGCCGTTTTGATTTTGGGCAAAACGGCACGTCTACTTTATTATTAATGGCCGTTACAGCTATTTGGGTTGGTTAAACACACATACGCACTCACTCAGAAACACACGGCACTCAGATACACACACGCACTCAGAAACAGACACACACGCACTCAGAAACACATACACACGCACTCAGAAACACACACACACAGTCCGAAACAAGCACATATTATACACTCCGAAACACACACAGTCCGAAACATACACGAGAGAGAGAGAGAGAGACAGAGAGAGAAAATCGATGTATAACAATAAATACACTGGTTCAAATCCAAGCTGATGTAGAGCATGTGTTACTCAATAAATACCCAAAGCCTATTAACAAAATATGTCAATTAATTCCATGATGTCATTTGGCTGGCTCTGCTTAAGTGGGGAAGAGTATATTTATTAGTCGATTTATTTATATATTGGCAGTTTTATTTTAGTTTCCTCCCCTAGACCTCTATCAAGCTTTAACAAAAAACATCCCCAAGACCCCATTCTAGATAAATGTTTACATTTTTTGGTAGAAAAATTTCCCCGCCGAAGGCCAATTCCTCCTAAATTACAGGCTCGCTATCGCTCGCCAGGAAAACTCGACACTTAAATGGCACGAAAGGTCTTAATTTTGAAACAAAATTGGGGCAAAAAGTTAAAAAATCGCCAATATAATGGGCCGAACATCTGAAAACTAATGGGGCTAAATCTGAGGGAGAAGTGGGTCCCGATAAACCAACCCTCCCCCCTTTATTATTGAGCCCTATAGTTCATCAATAACCAGTAGGCCACCATAGGTACAGTCACGCTCAATAATTCCTATACATTTTACTGAAAAGGGGGTCTTTATTTCATTATTTCATTAATCGATTTTAATTTCATTAATCGATTTTAGGAGTATAGTTGGTTGTTGGAAGGAACATAATAATTTATATATACTGTATATATATAATATATATATATATATATATAATTATATATACAGTATATATATATATATATATATTTTTAAAGCTTGATGAAGGTCTAGGGATATATATATATATATATATATATATATATATATATATATATATATATATATATATATATATATATTATAAATGTTAAAATAGGAAACTCTAAGTAAACAGGGTATAGTATAATGCATGTCAGAGGTTCATCTTAGCCCTTGCAAGAGTACAATAGAACCAGCCTTTGTGTCGTTTATGTGACAATTTATTCTGAACATCACTACTCGATTTCCTACAGTTTAGGAATGATCTATGCGCATTATAAGGGCAAAGCATATCTTGATTAACCCTCTGACTTCCATATACTTCCTAATCTGAATAAAATCGTCAAATAATAGCCGGAAAACAGAAAAGAAACGTGAATTAGAGTTTGAAAGGGTTAAATTAAAGATATCGACACTTTGGATTCAATAAATACTTCACAATTGATCACTCAAATTACACTAGAGGAAATGGTTGTACGATAATTACACTAGAGGAAATGGTTGTACGATAATTACACTAGAGGAAATGGTTGTACGATAATTACACTAGAGGAAATGGTTGTACGATAATTACACTAGAGGAAATGGTTGTACGATAATTCGAACTCTTTTCACTAAAATGAGGCGAAGCAATTCTTCTTTAAGGGGGGTGACCTGTTTTTGTTCTGTCCTTTTCTATCTTTCTCTGGCTTGTATCCATTTGGCCCCATTCAGCCTACTTTTTAAAGACGTTTATCCCCATCCAGGTGTCAATTTTTTACTGGTGAGCGGTAGCGAGCCAGCATATTTTTTATTTTTGTTTGACAGCAGGCTAAATTTGTACATTTTTCGATAGAAAAATTTCTCCGGCGAAGCCGGATTTCTTCGTATAATGCTGGCTCGCTACCGCTTCGACACCTGGATGGGATGTACATCTCATGTTCATCCACTAAATTGTAAAATGTGTATTTTCAGCTCATGAGGCTGCCATTCTTTAATAAACCGTTTATTATTATTATTATTAGTATTATTATTATTAAACGTCTTAAAATAGTTGGCTGAATGGGGCCGAATAGATACAAGCCAGAGAAAGAGAGAAAAGGACAAATAACAAAAAGCAGTAAACTTGCAAATATCGTCTAGATAAATATCTCGCTTTTAACCCCCGATTAAATGCATTTACAAACGAATAGCACCACTTTATACAGTGCTATCCTTTCTTGTTTTCACATAGGACCGGTAGTTTAGTTACATGCAGCCTCATAGGGATCAATACATCTGTTGTTGCTTGTTTATCCTTGTACTCCGTTATATCCAAGTCAAAACTTATAAAAAGTCGAGTCTACTATCTGAAAAATAATGTTCTTTCATTATAATTGTATTTTGTATCTTAAGAGCTCCCTAATCGTGAGTAGTTTAATTATATATCTGAATAAACAACGAAATCAAACAAAAAAAGATGGTAACTTGTAGCGAATTCATGACTCCGACTTGCCCGTGTAACGCCGGCTTAAAGGTGGGGGTGCATGGGTTGAGGTAAACATGGACAAATAATCGCCAACCTGCATATAATTATCTTGTAAAATACGATATCACTGAAATAATTATTAACAATGGTATAAAGGAATTTGCGGATCGTCTATACCGGGCCTGTGACGTCATAGTGACGTTACACCCATTAGTTTGGCGATTTTAACACCTTTTGCCCCATTTCGTTGTCAATTTTATGACCTTTCGTGCCACTTACCTGTAATTTTAAGAGGAACAGGCCTTTGGCCGGGATTTTTTTTTTAACGAAAAATTTACAGATATATCTAGGGGGTGTTTTTTTAAGCTTAATGGAGGTCTAGCGAGGAAACTAAAAAAATATATGAAATAACTGAATAAATAGACCAAAAAAACAGCCATTATCCCCTTAAAAGCATTCATTAGTAACAATAATCCGCTCTGAGCCATAGTGCATCAGGTTAATTGCATTGGCTTACATTCCATGCCATTAATCTTGCCCTTTAACCCTTTCACAACAGTGGCTTCTATACGGAAGAATACCCTCAGGCGGCCCTTTTCCCACTAATTCCGCTCAATGTACATCGCCCAAGTGCCATATTCATACCTCTGAGCGTATTGGAAGGAGCCCCAGTGAAAAGATTTGGTTGGCCTCTCCCTATAACAGTCACCACCACCTCCCTACCTCTTCTCACCACTCAGGAAAATCGATCAATACTTTGCATGTTTCGTCGCTGACAACAAATGGGACGGGTTGATGCAACCAACTTGGTCGGAAATAATAATGCGTATATACAGTATAAATCAGCTGCAGTGTAGGCCTTAATTACATAGGATGTATATATACGTCAGTCGCAGCGAAAGGGTTAAGATTTGTTTTTTCTGGACCCCATTCTCCCTCACATTTAGCTCCATTAGTTATGAATCTTTAGGCCCTTTACCCCATTAGTTTGGCGATGTTAAGACCTTTCGCCCCATTCCTTTTGTCAATTTTAAGACCTTTCGTGCCATTTAGTTGTCAATCAATTCAGCCCGAGTTGCGTGGGAATATTTGTAAAAATCACTGTATTATAAACACTAATACTAATATTATCACTATAGTCCGTTCATTCTAGGTTGGGCAGCAATCGTAACCTATAACCTCTGTAACTCGGAAAGGGCTGGAGCAAATGAACTGTCAATATCCACACCTATTCCCTGGCCAAGTCTTCCTATTTGGTAGTAATATTAGCTAGATTACTCTAGTCCTTTTTTGAGTTACAGAGGTTAGATGTTACGATTTCTGCCCAACCTAGAATGAACGGACTATAGGATGATACGGACTATAATAATATAAACAGAATTGCCGGCCTTTCAACCCTCTGCTCTCCACTCGCCCCCCCCCCCCCCCCATGGCAGCTGATCATAATATTAATTGATATTGGAGTTTGATGTGCCTGCATTATCGAGCACTAAATTATTCCACACCGGTTATTTTGGCGCACTGAAACTCAAAGCCTGTGATGGTGCATTGTCAGAAGATTAACTCTCTATCACGGTCTGCCTATTTACCAACATCTCTATCTATATCTGTCAGTCAATTATCAATCGGTTTATCAAGTCTTTTTTTATCAATCTATGTGTTAATCTTTCTTCTTCTTCTTCTTCTTCTTCTTCCTGTCGCACGAGCGCCTTTTTCGTCAATTTTTACGAGCAATTGTTGTCTGGTACCTTCAAAATTTCAGCGGTATTAAAACTCACCCACCTAACATAATCTACCGGGGGGAGGTAGTCGCTTTGTCTGGACCCCCTTCTTCTTCTTCATGTTTAGCCCCATTAGTTTTGAGATTGTAAGACGTTCGTTCCATTAGTTTGGCGATTTTAAGAGCTTTCGTCACATTTATTTTGTCAATATTAAGACTTTTCGTGTCTTTTTTTTCCCGGAGAGAGATAGCGAGCCTGTAATGTACACATTTATCTTGAAGGAGGGTATTGGGGGGTGTTTTTTTTAAGCTTGTTGGAGGTATAGGAAGGAAACTAAAATCTACCTTAATCCTTTCCGTACCGGCGATGTCTATTAAATTTTATTCTCGCTGTAACTAGACAATTTTGTGCAGTTTTTTAAGAAGGATCTGTGGTAGTAAAAATGGTTAAGGGGAAATGGGTCGTTTTTCTGGTTCCCCTTGTCTCATGTTTAGCCCCATTAGTTTTCAGATTGTATGACGTTCGGTCCATTAGTTTGGCGATTCTAAGACCTTTCATCCCATTTCTTTGTCAATATTAGGATCTTTCGTGCCATTTAGGTGTCGATTTTTTTCCTGGCGAGTGATAGCGACATGTAATTTTAGGAGAAATTAGTTTCTACCGAAAAATTTACACATTTATCTTGAAGTGGGGTTTAGGGGGATGTTTTTTTTTTTTTTTTTTTTTTTTAGCTTGATGGAGGTCTAGTGAGGAAACTAAAACAAAAAACACAATTTAATCAATAAACCTACCAACAATATAGTTCGAGGTCTGATATTAGCTGGATGCCCTTTTTAAACTGGATGAAATCGTCTAATAGTAGCCAGAATAAAGATAAAAAAGACGTCGCCGTACAGAAGGGGTTAATCCTATATCAGTGTCAAACGCGACTAACCAATATTTGTCACCTTGATGAATTATGGTACAGGACTGACTGGTTAACTGTTTTGGTGATATATGGTGTGTTGTTGTTGTTGGTGTTGTTGGTGGTGGTGTTGTGTGTGGCTGTCTGACTGTGTCTGTGTGTGATTGGTTGTCTGTGTGTGGATGAGTGTGTTTGATGTCTGTGTGTGTGTTTGCTGTCTGTGTGTGCGTATGTGTTTTTTTTTTTTTTTTTTTTTTTTTTCTATATTCCAACTACTCCCTCTCGGGCATAGGCTGATAGCCTTTACACTCTACCGCTGAACACGGTGAGGCCCGTGAGGTCTTGCTCCAGTCTAGGGAGTGAGACATGCGAAGCTTCACGGCTCGAAGCAACTGCATCTCTGAAGCCGCCTCGCCTCTGCGCTTCAGTCTCATCCCCCACACTCGGACCCTCACTCTCAGAACACCACCTATTGATCAATTAACTCACTAGCATTGACCCCCTGTAGCATATTTTTGAATATGGGAATATTCATACAATGTTATTTTAATCAGGGAACAATGAGGGTATTTTTTTGGCATTTCGGTATGCTTTGGTAATGCACTGATACTAGGTACAGCACAAATTCCATCTCAATAATATCTTCCCATTGACATATTGGGATTCGAACCCGGGTCCATTGGATTACCAGTTCAGTGGCAAGACCACTCCGCCACACCTCCCCTTAATGTGTGTGTGTGTGTGTGTGTGTATTTGGTTGTCTGTGTGTGGATGTGTGTTTGTTGTCTGTGTGTGTGTTTGTTGTCTGTGTGCGTATGGGGTTGGCTGTGTGTGTGTGTGTATTTGGTTGTTTGTGTGTGGATGTGTTGTCTGTGTGCGTATGGGGTTGGCTGTGTGTGTGTGTGTGTGTATTTGGTTGTTTGTGTGTGGATGTGTGTGTTTGTTGTATGGGTGTGCGTATGGGGTTGTCTGTGTGTGTGTGTGTATGGAGTTGGCTGTGTGTGTGTGTTTGGTTGTTTGTGTGTGTGTGTGTGTGGTTGTCTGTGGGTGTGTGTGCGTGCGTATGAGGTTGTCTGTGTGTGTGTGTGTGGTTGTCTGTGTGTGTGTGTGTGTGTGTGTTTGGTTGTCTGTGTGTGTGTGTGTGTGTGTACATTACAATATAACCAGATTTACTATTGTGTAAACATACACAATGTTTAAGGGGGTAGTGCTTGGTTTTTGTTCTATATATTTATTTATTAATATATATTTTTTTAAATTTCCTCGCTAGACCTCCTCCATCCAAGGTGCCGTTGTAAAGGCTAATCCATCAAGCTTAGAAAAACACCCCATAGAGTCATAGACCCCCTTTCAAGATAAACTTGTACATTTTTCGGTTGAAAAATGTCCCGGCCCAAGGCCGGTTCCTTCAAAATTAAAGACTCGCTATCGCTTGCCAGGAAAAAATCGAAACCTAAAGGGTACGACAGATCTTAATATTGATAACAAAATCGCCAAACTAACGGAACGAACGTATGAAAACATCAAAACTAATATGCTAAACATGAGGCAGGAGGGGGGGGGGGGGTCCAGAAAAAGCGAGTACTACCCCCTTAGTCCATTGCAATTGTTGCGTTGTTTACAAAAACAGTGAGAGGATTTACTCGGTGTTTTAGATCCAACATTAAGAGGGAAGTAGTCGCTTTTTCTGGACCCCCTTCTCCCTCATGTTAAAAGTATATTAGTTTTGAGATTTTAGGACGTTAGTTTGGCGATTTTGAGACCTTTCGCCTCATTTCTTTGTCAATTTTAAGACCTTACATACCATTTAGATGTCGAATTTTTCCTGGTGAGCGATAGCGAGCCTGTATTTGTAGAAGGAACCGACATTTATCTACAGAAAAATTTATAAATTAACTTTGAAAGGGAGTCTAGGGGGCGTATTTTTAAGCTTGGTGGAGGTATAGCGAGGAAACTCGAAAATAAATGAATAAAGTAAGTATACAAACCAAAAAGCAAGCACTACCCCCTTACTTTACAGGTGTGACCCAGGTGATGCATAATAATGATATGTCCAGAGTGGGAGCAGCGGGGATGGACATTAACCCTTTCTGTACCAGCCACGTATTTTATGTTGGGGACTAGCTATGTTTAGACGATTTGGTGCAGTTTAAGAAGGATCTGTGGTAGTAAAAATGGTTAAGTGAAATATTTCGAAGCCTGTTAATTGCTGGAGGCCCATTTTCAGCTGAATATAATCGTCTAATAGTTGCTAGATTAAGGGGGTGACCTGCTTTTTGTTATTTCTCTCCTTTTCTCCCTTTCTCTGGCTTGTATCCATTCAGCCAACTATTTTAATACGTTTATCCCCATCTAGGTGTCGATTTCTTTCCTGGCGAGCGATAGCGAGCCAGCATTATATGAAGAAATCCGGCTTCGCCGGAGTCATTTTTCTATCGAGAGAAGGAGAGGGGGGGGGGGGGAGGTGTTGTATGTTTGGGAGGGTGTGTGTAACGTTTGTGTATAAGTGTAGGGAACAAGAGGTGTGTGATGGTTGTGTGTGTGTGTGTGTGTGTGTGATGGCTGTGTGGGAGGATATATGTGTGTGTGTGTGTGTGTGTGTGTGGTGTGTGTGAGAGGAAGGATGTTGTAACTCGGACGGTCCAGAATGTTATCATTTATCGTTGTATCCGTTTGAAAGGACAATATAAGTGGGTAGTCTCTCATATTGCCTCCTCCTTTCACAAATAAATCAATCAAATAAAGTAGACGTGCCGTTTTGCCCAAAATCAAAACGGCATACCCAACTCTGCGATGGGTCACCATTACTATCATCAGCACTACTACTATTATAGTCATCACTACTACTCTTACCATCATCACCACTACAACTTTCACCATAATCACTACTACCCACCATCATCACTAATACTGTCACCATCATCACTACTGTCATCATTATCACTACAACTTTTTCATTTTTTGGTAGTAAATTACCCCGGCCGAGGGACGGTCACTCCTAAATTGCTGGCTCGTTTCCGTTCACCAAAAAAAAAGAAAAACAAAATAGACACAAAAGGTTTGGTTTTGAACTGCCTTCTATGAGTTCGATAATATCTACTGTGGTGTGAATGTGTATATGTGTAGTGTATGGTTTTGACGCGTTTCCATGCCACCCAGGAGGTAGCGTCAAAGGCTCGCATTTTTTCAAGTGGTGTCCCTCCCTCACCTGCAGCGGGTTTAATATGGCACCATGCAGGACGGGAGGCCTAGTCCACCTATGTTAGTGTTTCAATGCTTTACTGGTCAGGGTTAACAGTCATTACAAATAGACTGTGGTGTCTCATGAGGGTCTGCCAATCCACTTGCAGGCAGATACTACGTGTGTTTTGCAACATTCAGAGGTAGCAGAACAATTCCACCAATAAGGAATAATGCATGGGTTTCAAATAACTGGACCTTCAGGACTCCGCCGAGGGGGCAACCGGTCAGGCAAGGATCAACCGAACTGAACCGAACCAGTAATTCTTACGACATGCTCCTAATTGGCAACTGCAAGATGTAATTACCAGACTGGGCCTTCAGGACTCCGCCGAGGGGACCCATGTCCTTAAACCGCTTCATTTTGACCGTTCACATCGACACCCTAATGGTAGGCTTCGTAGTTCGAGAGTTACTCTTCCTCCTTTAGTCACACGAGCTACAAGGTCCATATACCTAATTACTACTACAGATGCCTTCAGGACTCCGCCGAGCGGGCACACCTGGTGAACAGACCGCCCTTTACCCTTTAGTCCGCCTGACCAGTTAGCATTTGGTGTTTTGTGTTGTTGTGTAATATGTTATGTATTAGTAAACAATACAAAATACTTACCTGTGGGTAGCTGGGTCACCTTTCTTCTCCGGGACGGTCCGTCTGACTCTTACTCTTATTCTATTCTACGCATATTAACTACTTTTATAGCTACTCTGGAATTGTGCTATGTTAATTTGCTAAACAATACAAAATACTTACCTGTGGGTAGCTGAGTCACCTTTCTTCTCCGGGACGGTCCGCCTGACTCTTACTCTTATTCTATTCTACGCATATTAACTACTTTTATAGCTACTCTGGAATTGTGCTATGTTAATTTGCTAAACAATACAAAATACTTACCTGTGGGTAGCTGAGTCACCTTTCTTCTCCGGGACGGTCCGCCTGACTCTTACTCTTATTCTATTCTACGCATATTAACTACTTTTATAGCTACTCTGGAATTATCCTATGTTAACTGCTAAACAATACAAAATACTTACCTGTGTGTAGCTGAGTCACCTTTCTTCTCCGGAACCTAATGATAAAGGTGATTTTTTTTTTTTTTTTTTTTTTTTTTTTTAAGAGACAATGAACGGAGGAAGGAAAAACACAGATAAAACAAAAAGGTCCATGTGCCTAAAGGCATCCTCCATTCATAAAATGTTTGTAACAACTGGATTTAAACATTTGTAGATTGTAAGTTTGTGGAAAGCAATTCGAGGGAAGTGAATTCCAAAGAGTAGTAGCTCTGGGGATAAATGAATTCTGATAAGCAGAAGTTCTGCATTGTGGAGGAGAAAGTGTAAATTCATGGGCGCTCTCAGCTGCCCTAGTTCTACGGGGAAAGATGTGGAGAGGCGGCACAATTGAAGCAAGTTCCTCGGAACAATTGCTGTGAAAATATCTGTAGAATAATGCAAGGGATGCAACGTTTCTTCGTATGGATAATGTAGGAAGGTCCTGTGTGATTGCAGGGTTATTGATTAATCTAATAGCTTTATTTTGAATTTTGTCCAACTGCCTCAATGCAACCACTCCACTTCCACCCCACAGAGGTGAACAGTAATCCATCTGAGAACGCACATGACTTTTATATATCACGGCCAACTGCTCGTCAGTGAAGAATTCTCGAACTCTGTACAGGAGTCCCAGTTTTTTAGAGGCATTCTTAGCAATGCTTCTAACATAATGTGTCCAGCTCAAGTTAGTAGTTAATGTTACACCGAGAATGTCAATACTAGGGGAAGTGGGAATATTTACATCATTAAAAAATATATGGAGTCAGTGAGATTCTGTCGGTTAGAAAATTGAATGTACTTGGTTTTCTGTGCATTAAAGGAAACTAGATTCTTTTGTCCCCATCCATTAATTCTAGAAAGGTCCTGGTTCAGAGAAATTGCAGTGTTTATTTTTGAATTTATAAGATCGGGTTGGGTGAAAGAATTGGTAAATGTGAAGGAACTGTGGAGTGGTGAGTCATCTGCGTAGGAATGTATTGGATTATGAGTGGTAGATATGAGATCATTGATATGAATGAGGAACAGAATTGGGGCCAAAACTGATCCCTGGGGAACACCAGCATTTATTGAGTGAAATTGAGAATAAAGGCCATCTACCATTACACGTATTTTTCTGTTATGAAGATAAGAAGAAATTAGTGGAACTAATGATGCAAGGCCGTAGTGTGACATCTTCGACAATAAGGATTGATGCCAGACTCTATCAAATGCCTTTGATATATCCAGTGCTATTGTATGTGTTTCACCATGTTGGTCTGTAGCTTGGTTGATTTGATGCGTAAGAAGGCATAGCATGTCTGCAGTTGATCGACATCGTCTAAAACCATATTGCCTATCACTGATTAATTTATTATTCTCAAGATGCTTAATTATGTGATTATTTAATATAATTTCAAAGACTTTACCAAGAGTGGAAGTTATAGCTATTGGTCTGTAGTTTGATGGATCTGAAGAGGCACCTTTTTTAGGAACTGGATGGATGTTTGCTTCTTTCCAGGGTACTGGGAAGCATGAGGTATGAGTACACAGACGGAAAAATTTTGCCAATACAGGAGCGAGCACCAAGGAGCAATTCTTAAGTACTATTGGAGGAATTTCATCTGGACCAGGAGCCTTATCTACCGAGAGATTCTGCAAAATAGTTTTGACATGTCTGGTGTGGATCTTAAGTGAGGGAATTTCAGGCGAATTAAAATTAAGTACAGGGACATCTTGATTTATTTCATCTAAGGTTGAGTTGGTGGAGAAAATATCCGCAAGAAGGTTAGCTTTTCCTCGTGGGTCACTTACAAGATTGCCAGTCGGAGATTTTAATGGTGGAATGGATGAAGCAGTAGTGAAGTTGGATTTAAATGAGTTAAGAGTAGACCAAAATATTTTGTTATCATTTGGATTATTTAGAAGTTTATTTGCCTGCTTGTGGAGAAAGTTTGATTTAGTTAGGTTTAATACAGTTTTGGCATGATTTCTGATGTTTCTAAAGTAATTAAAGGCTTCATGTGTTTTTGATCTTGTGTATGCATTGTAGGCTATTGCTTTTTGTTCAGTTACTCTAGCACAATTATGGTCAAACCATTTAGGTGAATTAGATCTTTTACTGTACTTTTGATGAGGAATAAAAGTTTCCATTCCAATTTTTACAAAATCTTGTATGTGGCTCAAGGTGGAGTGTGCATCATTAGAAAAGAAAGAGGTCCAGGGAATATCAATAAAGAAACCTTGAAGACCCTCCCAGTCTGCCCTATCGTAATGCCATTTAGTCACCAAAACAGGTTCAGAGTGGGAAGGTGTGGTAGGTGATAGACAGGTGGCCTGTATCAGACAGTGATCAGAAGATCCAAGCGGGGACCTCACTGTAACATCATAATTTTCTGAATTGGTTGTTAAAAATAAGATTATGGTACTATGAAAAAATAGTAGTGATGGTGTTGGTGATTGTGGTAGTATTTGTCATAATGGTGATGATCTGTAGTGATGACGATAGTGTGCCTGAGTGTAGTAGTGATAATTGTGGTGATTAAGGTAGCAGTTATTATGTTGACAGTAGTGATGATGGTTATTATGGTAGTAATTGTGCTGTATTAGTGATGATGGTGAGTAGTAGTGATGATGGTGAAAGTTCTAGTGATGATGACAATAGTTGTAATGATGAAGATCATAGTAATGGTGATGATGGCAATAGTAGTGATGATGGTGACAGTAGGATACATGATGGTAATACTTGTGACAGTAGTAATGATGATGGTTATAGTAGTAGTGATGATGTTAACTGTAGTAATGATGATTGTAAGATGGTGGTGATGATAGTAGTAATGATGGTTGATAGTTGTAGTATCAATGATTATAGTAGTGATTAAGATGGTAGTGACAATGGTGACAGTAGTAGTGATGATTGTATTTGTAGTAGTGATGATGATTATAGTAATGGTGGTGATGACAGTAGTTGTGATGATTGTGGCAGTTGTAGTGATGATGGCAGTAGTAGTGATGATTGTGATTGATGATGGTATTAGTAGTGATGATGGTAACCCATCGCAGAGTTGGGTATGCCGTTTTGATTTTGGGCAAAACGCCATCATTTTGGGGCTGAAAACAACTCGCCCTGCATTTGTTGGGTTAAGTTAGGCTAAGTTAATTTAGTTGACATTAGAAGTAATGGTAGTAATAGTGGGGATGATGGTAATAGTAGTGATGATGGTGATAATATTAGTGATGATGGTTGTAGTTGTAGTGACGAAATCAGTGTCTATGCTTGTGTGTGTGTGGCAGCAATGATGACCATCACAGGATGCCACACATCACAGCAATGATGATAATGGTCATTATGGTACTATAGTCGATTTATTTCCAGCAGGTGGCAAATCGAATAATTTATCACCTGCTTTCTTGATATTTAATGATCAAATATGAAACTACTATGTCTCTTGCATCATCTTATTGCCAAGTTTTCACAATCGGCAACATATTTCGCTAAAAAATCTTCGTAATAGCCTAGTAATTAAGATGAATATATGGCAATTTACCATCAGCTGGAAATAAACAGACTATAGTAGTGATGATGTTGGTGATTGTGATAGTATTTGTCATGGTGGTGATGATCTGTAGTGGTGACTATATTGTGTCTGAGTGTAGTAGTAATAGTTGTGGTGATTATGGTAGCAGTTATGATATTGCCAGTAGTAATGATGATGGTTATTATGGTAGTGAGGGCAGTCATCACAACTATTGTCATCATCACTACAACTTTCACCATCATCACTACTACTCACCATCATCAATAATACTCACACCATCGTCACTACCATCATCACTACTGTCATCATTATAACTACAACTATCATCATTACTTGTCACCATCATCACTACTATTATGACCATCATCACTACTACTAGTATTGTCACCATCATATCTACTAATGTCACCATCTTATCTACTACTATCATCATCATCAATACAAATACAACCATCACAACTACTATTATCACCATCATCACTACTATCACCATAAATCCCACTATTACTACCATCACTTCTAATGCCAACTAAACTAACTTAACCTAGCAAATACGGAGCGAGATGTTTTCGCCCCCAGAACGAATGCGTTCTTAGTGTGTGAGCCCCTTCGGGGCTCACACACAAATAACGCCATCATTGCTGGGGTTAGCAGGGGGGGGGGGGGGGGGGGGGGGGTGTAAAACCATATTTTGGACCTAAAATCATAACTATTGCATAAATTCAAAAAATCTGTTTTGACCGACGTTCGCATTCACGCAACAAATGTTAGTGTGAAATTTGGTGAAAATCAGTCCAACGGTCTAGGAGGAGTTCCGAGACAGACGGACAACGACGACAACGACGACGACAGAATTTTTTTTCGTGTGGTACCCACTATACCGGGGGGGGGGGGGGGGGGGGGGGGGGCAATACCAAACTGTGCTTACGCAGAGTTGATAAAACAAACTAGGCCTATATGTATTTAAACAGAAATAAAAAAGCTGTAAATCAGATTCAACCAATAACAATCGGTGGATCCAACATTCGTAAAGTGGACAAAGTAAAATTCCTCGGTGTAATTGTTGATGAAAAATTATCATGAAAATCACATATTCAACATGTAACAAGCAAAGTAAATAAACAATGTGGTATTCTATTTCTAACTAGAAATTCCTTCAACCAATCAGCACTTATGAACATCTATTACTCTCTAATATATTCACATCTGTATTATTGTCATACAGTTTGGGGAACCGTAACAACATCAAAACTCCAATCCCTTAGTATTGCACAAAAGCGAGTTGTGAGAACAATAACGTTTAAACCTAGATATTATCATACAAATGAACTTTTCAAAACTCTAAGTATCTTAAAGATTAAGGAACTTTCTACATATGCATGCACCTTATATGTTTACAAATCACTGAATGGATATACCCAGAACAACTGCTTTAAATATCGAGAGTAAATGCCAGGTACAGTTTCAGGAATAATTTGTCTTTGGAATTGCCACAGATGACTTCAGTCTAATCCCAGATGTCTGTTCATTATCAAGGTGTAAAGTTGTGGAACAATTTACCTCTCGAAATTTGGCAACAACCAACACTAATAGGGTTCAAACGTACTATTAAAAAATATATCTTGGTACAATATTAATCGCTGAGGATCTAACATTGTGCTTCTATTAGGAGAATTTATGTTGTGTTTTATGTATTTTACTATATGTGCATTTGAATGGGATTGGTGGATGGATATCTTTAAATTAAAATGTAAAACTTGCAAACTAAACAAACCAAAATTGGGACAAGGACAATATAAAGTCAAATTAAATTATCAAAATCGCTATGTGGAAACAACGCTTACTAAAATGAAAATTATTAAATAAAAGAACACAATCCACCACATAGGGTGTACATTACTACATGAGCAAGTTATTGGTTCCCAAGCAAACTAATCACACATATAACAACGCACTATCGTCACGTTAAAGGAAGTAGTCAAGTTTGGGAAGTCCGGGACGTTCTGGCAAATTTTACTAAACTTACAAACATAGAATGGAAAGGTCTTAATGTGAAGTGAGTTACTCGCACGTAGGAAATATATTGTGTATATAACTACAAACTCTTTAGTGAGTATTAATGAGGTCTATATTTGTGTCTATAAATTAATGTGTTTGATTTTATATAAAAGTATAATAGGTTGAATTTGAGTGGATGTGTGTGTGTTTTTTGTGTTGGGGTGTATTACTGCTAGAGTGTGTTTGTGTGGGCGTGTATTGCCAAATTAATGTAGGTGGAAAATAATATGCAAAAGGTTCTATTGTATTATATATGTAAGTGTATGTATATGTTTGCGTATGTGTAAATGTGTATATATACTGTATGTATATGGGTATATATGTTCACAATTTTGTTGTCGGAGCATGTGAATAGGATTGATATTGACAACATATATATATATATATATATATATATATATATATACAGTATATGTACATATACCGGTATATACATATACATTATATACATGTATAAAGTACATCTCACAAATACACTTACGCTACTAAAGGTTTTTTATTCTCTGAGCCATGATATAAGTGAATCCTTTTGTTTATAGTTGAATATATTATGTTTATATGGTAGAGGGAAGGACAGAGAATCGAGTTTGTATCTTTTGTGATCCGGGATGATGAAAAGAGGGCAAGGGAAGAGGGTCGGTGTAAATTAATTAGGGAGAAGAATGAATGAGAACTGGAGGGGAGAAGAGGTGAAGGAAAAGAACGGATTAGGGAGGGGGGAGAGAGAGAATTGAACAGTGGAGAAGAACGATAAATTATACGAATTAGAAAGAACTGGAGTGGGAGAAGGAGCGAAGGAAAAGTACGAATAAGGGAGGAGAGAGAGAGAGAGAGAGATGAAAAGTGAACGGGGAAGAAGAAGAACACGAACATACAGTATATGAATTTATAACCTTTAAAACGCATTAACAAATAAACCATGGTCCAGAAAATATAGTAGTCCCTTAACCCTGAAATAAACTATATTTTAAGTTGGATGGGTTACTCTTTCGGTAATGTGTAAGGGGTTTTTATTTTAGGTGTTGGAGTGTTACTGTCCCTATTACCTTAGTCTCATTCAATAAAACATACAGGTAAAATCTCCGTTCCGCAGTAATTAGCTAAAACGATGTCTTCCATGACCACAAAAACCTCAGGTGGGGCCTCTACGACCCCAAACCCTCACACCACCACCCTGCATCCTAGCACCTCCCCGCACACCACCACCCTGCACCCTAGCACCTCCCCGTACACCACCACCCTGCACCCTAGCACCTCCCCGCACACCACCACCCTGCATCCTAGCACCTCCCCGCACACCACCACCCTGCACCCTAGCACCTCCCCGCACACCACCACCCTGCACCCTAGCACCTCTCCGCACACCACCACCCTGCATCCTAGCACCTCACCGCACACCACCACCCTGCACCCTAGCACCTCCCCGCACACCACCACCATGCACCCTAGCACCTCCCCGCACCCTAGCACCGCCCCGCACACCACCACCCTCCACCCTAGCACCGCCCCACACACCACCTCAGTCCCGCACACCACCACCCAGCACCCTATCACCGCCCCGCACACCACCACCACCCAGGACTCCAGCAATGAGGAGAGTACCCGCGACTTCGTAGTGGGGGCGCTAATCCTGGTGTGTTGCGGCTGCTGCTTCATATGTACCTTAGCTATCATCTACATCACCTACAAGATTATATGAGGTGGCTGCACACACACTAGGGGGCAGCTGAGCTCTGAGGGGACTGAGATGGGAAGGTGAATTGAGAGGAGAGTGTGGGCTTGAAGGGTGCGAGGGACAGTGAGGGCTTGATCATGAGGAGGATGCTGGAGACAGTGGGGCCATGTGTGTTGTGTATCAAGAGGACCGGGATGGATTGATCATGATCACTTGGAATGAGAAGAAGGGAATGGGTGAGAAAGTAGGAATTGGGTTGATCATATACACTTGGAATGAGAGGAAGGGAATGGGTGAGAAAGTAGGAATTGGGTTGATCATATACACTTGGAATGAGAGGAAGGGAATGGGTGAGAAAGTAGGAATTGGGTTGATCATATACACTTGGAATGAAGAGGAAGGGAATGGGTGAGAAAGTAGGAATTGGGTTGATCATATACACTTGGAATGAAGAGGAAGGGAATGGGTGAGAAAGTAGGAATTGGGTTGATCATATACACTTGGAATGAAGAGGAAGGGAATGGGTTAGAAAGGACGTATGGGCCGAAGGAGTGCCCGTACGTTGGTTTACATGTGGGTGGGATGGAGGAGGAGGAGGAGGATGTTTCACAAGGTGTTTCTCGGGGTAGTGGTCCCTTTCTGTCTTGAACTTTGACTTGTAGTTTTTTTTTATTATCGTAGAGTTGGGTATGCCGTTTTGATTTGGGGCAAAGCGGCACTTCTACTTTATTTTTTTATTTCTGTTATTGTTCTCTTGTTAAATAACATGTATTTTTTAAGAAGTATTATATTTGCTACATGCTTACAATTCTGCATGTCAATACCTTAACCCTTTCTGTACCGGCGCCGTCCTTTTAGCTTAATTCTGGCTACCATTAGACGGTTTTATTCAGTTTAAAAAAAAATCTAACAATTAACGGGCTTCGAACTATTTCACTTAACTCTTTCTACTACTATAGATCCTTCTTAAACTGCACAAAATCGTCTAATTATAGGTAGTATAATTATGATGTACAAGACGTCACCGGTACAGAAGTGGTTAAAGAGCCAGCTACACGATTTGCATAACAGAATTGTCTAATTGTTTAAGGGGAGACTGACCGTTTGTTTGGTCTATTAATTTATTTATTCATATATATATATTTTTTAGTTTCCTCCTTAGACCTCCATCAAGCTTAGAAAAGCACCCCCTAGACCCCCCTTCAAGATAAATTTTTAAATTTTTCGGTAGAAAAATTTCCCGGCCAAAGGCCGTTTCCTCTTAATATTGCAGGCTCGCTATCGGTCGCCAGGAAATAATCGACACCTAAATGGCACGAAAGTTCTTAAAATTGACAACGAAATGGGGCGAAAGGTCATAAAATCCCCAAACTAGTGGAACCAACGTCTTAAAATCTCAAAAACTAGTGGGGCTAAACATTAGGGAGAAGGGGTCCAGAAAAACGGTCTGCCTCCCCTTAGGCTAGCGAGAAATTGAGTGTCACCTACCTTAACCCCTTCAGCACCATGATGCCTTTTTACCTTTGATTCGGGCTAAAATTATAAGAACATAAGAACATAAGAACATAAGAAAATGGGAGTCTGCAGAAAGCCGATTGGCCTAAGCAAGGCAGATCCCTGTCCCACACAACCCCAATTACAAAGCCCAATTATAGGCTCAACACTCTAATACCCTGAGGATCATCTTACCAAAACGGTTAGAGATTAACGCAGGATTACGGGGTCTGCAGAGCGCTGATTGGCCCAACCCTGCTGATCCCCCTTCACACCCAACCCTTCTCGTCCATATGCTTATCCAATTTTATCTTAAAGCTCCCTATCGTTTTTAATCCCACTATAGCACTTGGTAGTCCATTTCACCCATCTACAACTCTGTTACCAAACCAATATTTGCCTATATCTTTTCTGAAACGAAATTTATCTAATTTGAAACCATTGGTACGAGTTCTTTCGCTATCACTGAGCTTTAGTACATTTGTCATGTCCCCTTTGTTAATCCCACTAAACCACTTGAACACCTCTATCATATCCCCTCTAACTCTGCGTCTCTCTAACGAATGTAAGCCTAATTTCTTCAACCTTTCTTTATACGGAAGATTTCTAATATTATGGATCATTTTTGTCATTCTACGTTGTACTCTCTCCAATGAATCTATGTCCATTCTGTAATAAGGACACCAAAATTGAACAGCATAATCCATATGGGGTCTCACTAATGACAAGTAAAGTTTTAAGATAACATCAGCAGTTCTGTTACTCACACTCCTAGAGATGAACCCGAGAATCCTGTTTGCCTTGTTTCGAACGCTTATACACTGTTGTCTAGGCTTCAAATCATTGCTAACAAACACACCTAGATCTTTCTCACAATTCGAGTTTTCTAATTCCACATTAGCTAGTTTATATTTAACATTTGTATGCATCTTCCCTATCTTTAATACCTTGCATTTGTCAATGTTAAACTTCATCTGCCAATTTACTGACCATTCGTGTAAGGTATCTAGATCCCTTTGGAGGCACTCTATATCTCTATCTGAATCAATTGTTCTCCCCATTTTGGTATCGTCTGCAAATTTACTTATCCTACTAGTTATACCTAAATCAAGGTCATTTATGTATATAACAAACAACAGAGGACCTAATACAGATCCCTGGGGGACACCACTTTTGACTGCTCCCCATTCTGACTTCGTACCATTTATGCTGACTATCTGCTTCCTACCAATTAGCCATGACCTAATCCATCCCAACAACGCCCCTCCTATTCCATGCGCCTCAACCTTTCTCATCAATCTCTCATGGGGGACTCTGTCGAAAGCTTTACTGAAATCTAAATATATTATATCATATGACTTGTCATTATCTACTGCTTCATATACCTCTGAGAAAAAACTAAGCAAATTAGTAAGGCAAGAACGTCCCTGAGTGAATCCATGCTGAGAAGAATTTATTAAATTAAATGTATCTAAGTGGTTTCTAATTTTACTAGCAATAATTGACTCTAGTAGCTTTCCTATGATTGATGTAAGACTAATGGGACGGTAATTGGATGCTATTGATTTGTCACCTTTTTTGAAGATCGGAACTACGTTTGCAAGCTTCCAAGCTTCTGGAACTATACCTGTCTCCAATTATATTATTTTATGCAGTTTAAGAAGGACCTATGTTACTAAGTGGGGTTATTGAGCTATATTACCCTAGTCGTTTGTGAGTCATAGAGGGTTAAGGGGGTTGTACGCGCTTTTTCTGGACCCCCTTCTCCCTCGTATTAGTTTTGAAGTTTTAAGACGTTCCTTCCGTTAGTTTGGCGATTTTAAGACCTTTCG
Organism: Paralithodes platypus; assembly: GCA_032716605.1. NCBI lineage: Eukaryota > Metazoa > Arthropoda > Malacostraca > Decapoda > Lithodidae > Paralithodes > Paralithodes platypus. The sequence goes on along the minus strand of CM064506.1, from coordinate 30,897,108 downwards.
CCTCATATTGTTGTCAATATTAAAACCTTCATGCCCTTTAAGTGTCGATTTTTTTCCCAGACGAGCGATAGCGAGCCTCTAATTTTAGAAGAAATTGGCCTTCGGCCGGAACATTTTCTACCGAAAAAATTACAAATGTATCTTGAAAGGGGGTCTAGGGGGTGTTTGTCTAAGCTTGGTGGAGGTCTAGCGAGGAAACTCAAAAATACATTTATAAAAAAATATATAGACCAAAAACCAAGCACTACCCCCTCAATGTTCAAGAGATTTAGCCTACTTACTTGAAACAGGGTATAATATCTTCCCTATAATCATACCATTACTACAGCCTCTGCATTACGGGTTATACATTTACACAACTACTTCCTGGTCGACTCTTCCCAAACGAGTAACATATCAGCTCGATTGCTCTAGTCGCTTTTTGTTTTGTTTTTTTGTTTTTGAGTTATGAAAGGTTTTGTTAAAGTGTTCTGTCCTACTTCCAGTGATAAGACTATAGGTAGTTAGGATTTTAATGTCTTAATAACATATATACAGTAGTACACCTTTAAAAAAAATGTACGGTATTATTGATTTTTTTTTTTTTTTATCGTTTACGAGCTACTATTGTTGAGGGAAAATTTTCACTTAAGTTTTGTTGTTGTACTGGTCCCCTTTCTCCCTCATGCTTAGCCCCTTTAGTTATGATGTGAAGACGTTCGCCCCATTTTTTTTTTTTTTTTTTAATTTTACCCCATTTCTGTCAATGTTCAAGGCCTTTCCTGCCATTTAGGTGTCGATTTGTTCATGGTGAGCGACAGTGAGCCTGTAATTTAGAAGAAATTGGCATTCGGCCGGGAATTTTTTCTACCCAAAAATATGTACAAATAAATCTTGAGTTTTTAGTTTGATGGAGGTCTAGGGAGCAAACTAAAAACTTCTCCTTAACCCCTTCTATACCGGCGACGTCTTTTTAAAATTATTCGAGCTATATTTAGGCGATTTTGCGCAGCTTAATAAGGAAAAAGGGTAAATTAAGATCGTTCAAAGCCTGTTAATTGGGTAAACTAAATCACATCGTCTATTATTAGCCAGTATACAATGAAAAGGACAGAACTGGTACTGAAAGGGTTGATGTTACGGATTTTTAAGGGGGGATGGTTCACTTTTTGGGAGATTTTTGCGTGTATTCATTATTTTTCTAGTTTCCTCCCTAGACCTCCATCATATTTAAAAAAACATCCATTATATCCCCCTTCTAGATTAATTTGCAAATTTTTCGGTAGAAAAATATCCCGGCCGAAGGCCGGTTCTTCCAACGTTACAGGCTCACTATCGTTCGCCAGGGAAAAAATCGACACCTAAATAGCACGAAAGGTCTAAATATTGACGAAGAAACGGGGCGAAAGGTCTTAAAATCAACTAACTAATGGGGCAAACTTCTTAACATCTGCAAACTAATGGGGCTAAAGAATGAGGGAGAAAGTGGTCCAGAAAACCACTGAGAAACCAGCTGAGAAAACTGTAAACAGGCTCCTTCTACCTTCATTTTCGCCCCTCCAACACGAGCCTTAGTTAATGATGTGCGCGCCAGTAGGTTAATGTCATTAGCAAACATTTTAGGGTTAATAGCGTAATTAGTGTATAGCTCACAAACAACAACACCACTCTCTCTCTCTCTATCTATATCTCTCTCTCTCTCCCTCCCTCTCCCTCATCAATTCATCAACCTCTGGGACAACTTCTACAACCAGCCTACTCTGTTCCGCAAGGATGGCACTCATCTTAACCCTGTGGGTTCAGCACGCATGGGTCGTCTCCTACACGAAGCAGTCCGCAGCCATGGATCAAAAAACGCCATCCGAGAAGAAGCAGCAGTGACATAAATCATCCAACGCCAAGAAAAAAACAGAGGCAACCGAGGACCACCAGCGATAAGGACCGAAGACAGGGAGGACCGAGGACAGCCATGAACATAAATGTAGATCCGACAAGAACCAAAAATATTATTAAAGAGCGTTCCGTGAGTTCTAAAATAACAAATTTAAAGGTTTTCTATGCAAACGCTCGTAGCATACGCAATAAATTTTCAGATTTAGAGGAGCTAGTGTTTACAGAAAATTATGATGTGATTGGCATAACAGAATCTTGGCTCAATACAGAAGATAGAGACTTTTTAGCAGAGTATTCACTTCCCGGTTATGTAATGTTTGAGAAAAGCCGAATAAATCGAAATGGAGGTGGCGTTTTACTTTATATCAAAGAAAGTCTTAACCCTACCCTCTTGTCAAAACCTCAAATTGTGAACGTCGACGCATCTTTTGTGCTAATAAAGAATAATAGAGGTACAAAAATAATACTTGCACTAATATACAGACCTCCAGCTCAATCAGTGCAAACTGACCGAGAAATTTACGAACAAATTGCAGATGTAAGTAACTCACAAGATACCGTAAGTTTTGGCGACTTTAATTTACCTGTGACCAAGTGGGGCGATACTCTTACTTCACACTCCGGACATGACTTGTATACGAACTTGCAAGAGAGTTCGCTTTATCAATTTGTTCGAACGCCAACCCGTGGTAATAACGTTCTTGACATTGTACTTGCAACAAAAGAAGAATTAATAGAGAATTTGAATGTTGGTGATGAATTCAGTAACAGCGACCATCGTACGATAACTTTCACTTTAAAGTTTACTAGTAACGAACCAAATAGTAGCATCGAAAAAGTCCCTAATTTCAAGAAAGCAAACTTCCATAAACTTAGAGCTATGTTTAAAGAAACTGACTGGAGCTTTATAATGACATAAATACATCTTGGAAGTTATTCGAAACCACTTACCTAAAAGCAGTGCAAGACTGCATACCATCGAAAATACGGCGTCCAGGCCATAATAATAAGCCCAAATGGTGGAATAAAGATATTTCAAACTGCCTGCTTGCTAAAAAATTTGCTAATGATAGATTAAAATCCTCACAAAATGACGAAGAACGGATGAAATTTGTAGAGCTACGACACAAAGCCAAAAAGTTAATTAAGCAAAGTAAAAAGACCTTAGAGTTACATATTGCGAATCAAAGTAAAACAAACCCGAAAAAATTCTATAGTTATATCAGAAAGAAAAAAGTAGTTACTTCAACTGTTGGACCGTTAGTCGATGAAAATGGAGAATACACCAAAGACGAAGTACAAATGAGTAATGCCCTGAATACCTTTTTTGCATCAGTTTTTACAACAGAAGACCTCAGTGATATCCCTACACCATCGCCGATTCAGATTGATAATTCAGATGTTTTAAGCAATATCACCGTTACAGAGAGAGAAGTATTGAATTGTTTAGATAAACTCAAGATAAATAAAACGCCTGGACCTGATACAATCTCGCCTAGAGTTCTAAAGGAAGCTAAGGATGAGCTCTCCAAACCACTGACATTACTATTCAATAAATCCTTGCAGTCTGGATCTATGCCTGATCAGTGGAAGCTAGCCAATGTAACACCGATATTCAAAAAAGGCAGCAAATCCCTACCCAGTAACTATCGTCCAATTAGCTTAACATCAGTTGTATGTAAAATGCTAGAAACGGTCATACGAGACAGACTCGTAAATCACTTAGAGGAAAATAACATACTTAAAGATACTCAACACGGCTTTCGTAAAAAACGTTCCTGTTTAACAAACCTCTTAGACTTCTTCCACGATATCCTCAACCTCTACGATGAGAGTAAAGCTGTAGATATTATATACCTTGATTTCAAAAGGCCTTTGACAAAGTTCCCCACAAACGTTTACTGCTAAAACTAAAAGCGCATGGAATACAAGACGGTGTGTTGAAATGGATAGAAAATTGGCTCAGCGATAGAAAGCAAAGAGTAGTCATAAACGGTAAGGCATCTAAATGGACCAATGTAAGTAGCGGGGTACCCCAGGGATCGGTACTAGGACCAATTCTCTTTCTAATTTACATCAACGACATAGATGAGGGTCTCACCTGTACAATCTCAAAATTTGCTGACGATACAAAATTGCAAATAGCATACTCTCAAAAGAACAAGTTGACGATATGCAACACAATCTAGATAAATTGTCATGTTGGGCCCAAATTTGGCAAATGAGTTTCAATGCGGATAAATGTAAAGTACTACATATCGGATACCTAAATGAGAAAGCAAACTATTCGATGAATGGCACTCAGCTTAAGAATGTAAACAGAGAAACCGATCTGGGAGTAACAATATTGAGTAACCTAAAACCGAGTCAACAATGTTCAGAAGTTGTTAAGAAGGCAAACAAAATAATTGGCTTTATAGGCAGGTCATTTGAGCATAAATCCAAAGAAGTTATCCTAACCCTTTACAATTCCTTAGTCCGCCCTCTTCTGGAATACTGCGTTCAATCCTGGTGCCCTTATTACCAAAAAGATATAAACAAGCTAGAACGAGTTCAACGTAGAGTTACCAAAATGATACCTAGCCTAAAGAACAAACCATACGAAGAGCGTCTTAGAGAATTAAATATATTTCCTTTAACCCAGCGCAGATTAAGAGGTGACTTAATTCAAGTGTTCAAAATCATCAAAGGCATCGACAATATGAACTGTAGTAAGTATTTCACTATCGACCAATCTAATTACACGCGGGGAAACGGTTGCAAAATTATTGGTAAATCTTTTAACTCGCACGAATCTAAGAATTTCTTCTTCAATCGAGTTGTCAACTTGTGGAATGGGCTTCCCCGAAACGTTATAGACTGCATCACCGTTGATTCATTTAAACTCCGCGTAGACAAATAGCTCGCATCAAACCCGCGACTGACTGCGTTTGTAAATGAATAACTTTATTTTATCCTCCCCTCAGTTACTAACCCATCTGTCCCCTACTAACTTCCTAATCCTGCCACGGACATTAGTTCCAGGGCAGTAATTCCCTTTCCAATGTTCCCTTACCCACTCTAAACCACTGTTTGGACACTTGATCCTCAGTGTTTTGGAGGACAAGCAACCTAGAAGGGTCACTAGATCTGTTGTTGCTTGATTTCCTTTGTACTCCTTTGTACTCCCTCCCTGCCTACTCCTCCTCCTCCCTTTTTGTGTCGCCCTCTGCATAATCAACGAACTTAATATAATAATGATATCAAACCAAATCTACATAATCATCAGAGTTGCTCCCTTTACCTTCATGTAGATGTTCTTTCATATTCGTGAATGTATACTTTTCAATATTCCTTATACTGTATATATATATATATATATATATATATATATATATATATATATATATATATATATAGTCTGATTATATACTGTATAATTATACAATAAAACTTTCAAATCATAAGTTAATAAAATCTACAATAATAACCACACTGCCGCGTACCCTAACTGTGGTCCGTGACTGTACAGTTGGTCAAATAAGTCATGTCTCTTCTGTCATTACATTTTGCTCGCTGTGTGAATGTCTGTCATATGTTGAGTAGGGTGTGTATAGATAGGAACATGTTTGTATATCTCACCCGAAACGATGGTTAACTTTTTGCCCGATTTTTGCATGTATTCATTATTTTTCTAGTTTCCCTATCTCCCTAGACCTCCATCAAATTTAAAATAACATCCATTAGATCCCCCTTCTATATTAATTTGTGCATTTTTCGGTAGAAAATTTTCCTAGCCGAAGGCCGGTTCTTCCAACATTACAGGCTCACTATCGTTCGCCAGGGAAAAAATCAACACCTAAATAGCACGAAAAGTCTAAATATTGACGAAGAAATGTGGCGAAAGGTCGTAATATCGACTAACTAATGGGGCAAACATCATAACATCTGAAAACTAATGGGGCTAAACATGAGGGAGAAAGTGGTCCAGGAAACCGGCCCATCCCCCCTTAAAGCTTAGATAGTGCTGATCGAAATATACTTATTGCCGCGACATAACTTATTTGGCCTCCTGTACAGCCGGTGATCTCCTCTGCTACAGTTCTGGAAGTTGGGGGGGATTACCGGGCCTAATCCCTAGTTGATGTGGAGGATTGGGGAGCGGACGAGGGGATTAATATCTCTCTCTCTCTCTCTCTCTCTGTCTCTGTCTCTGTCTCTGTCTCTGTCTGTCTCTCTCTCTCTCTCTCTCTCTCTCTCTCTCTCTCTCTCTCTCTCTCTCTGTGTGACTCTATAGCTGACGAAGGGATTACTCTCTCTCTCTCTCTGTGATATAAAGGTATATAAGAGCATCGGGTATATTGATAGTGATTTACCGTTTATCCCTATATTTCATGGGTTATTCCCTACCAATATACTGTGCCTCTAAAGGGGTTGATTATTGTGGACACTTTATAATATAGGTTTATATTTTTGTTAGTTTCCTCCTTAGACTTCCATCAAACTTTATAAAACATTCATTATATCCCCCATTAGATTAATGTGTACATTTTTCGGTAGACAAATTTCCCGCAAAATTACAGGGTCACTATCGTTCGCCAGGAAAGACATCGACACCTAAATAGCACGAAAGGTTTTAATATTGACAAAGAAATGGGACTAAAGGTCTTAAAACCGACAAATTAATGGGGAAAACATCTTAAATCTCAAAACTAATGGGGCTAAACATGAGGGAGAAGGGGGTCTAGAAAAACTACCTAACTCCTCTTTACCCTTAGAAGATAGATGACGCATTTCGTTTCTGTTTTCTGGCTGTTATTAGACAATTTTATTCAGATTAGGATGGGCATTATGGACGTCAGAGGCTTAATCGAGATAGCCTTTCACCTACCTAAGTTCACCTAAGTTGGGTTCGCCACTCTGCTAGTGGCACCGAGGAGCGCACCGCACTTGGTCGTGGTTTGAAAATTGGTGCAGCAGACTGTTCGAAGTGGTGGAGCGCTCCCCTGCGAAGATGGGCTCGTCTGGCACCTTTTGCAGTTCGATATCGGGGGCTCTCTTGAAGCTGTCTAACGAGACGCCCCTTATGTCTCTTACTCGCCGCGGGAGTTAGTTTAAGGGGGGTGACCTGCTTTTTGTTATGTCTGTCCTTTTCTCTCTTTCTCTGGCTTGTATCCATTCGGCCCCATTCAGCCAACTATTTTAAGACGTTTATCCCCATCTAGGTGTCAATTTTTTCCTGGCGAGCGATAGCGAGCCAGCATTATATGAAGAAATCCGGCTTCGCCGGAGACATTTTTCTATCGAAAAATGTACAAATTTAGCCTGCTGTCAAACAAAAATAAAAAATATGCTGGCTCGCTACCGCTCACCAGTAAAAAATTGACACCTTGATGGGGATAAACGTCTTAAAACAGTAGGCTGAATGGGGCCAAATGGATACAAGCCAGAGAAAGATAGAAAAGGACAACAAAAACAGGTGACCCCCCTTAATAAGAGACGTGGGCCTGTGTGTGATAACCGCCCCCTTTCGCAGCGTGCCCATAATATGCTTCCCGATATTTCATCCTAGGGACATCGTATATTCTCAGCCCCTCGCCCTCCTATCACTGAACTTCAGGACTATCTGGGGGGGTAAATTTGGTACTAAACCCTCAGCGATTTTCCACGGGTATAATATTAAGGGGAGATTTCCACTTACGGGATTTTTTTCTTGACTCCTTTCTCCCACATCTTTAGCCCCATTGATTTTCTAATTTTAAGACGTTTTCCCCATTATTTTGACAATTTTAAGAACTTTCGATCCATTTCTGTCAATTTTTAGACCTTTCGTGCCATTTTCAGTAGGTGTCGATTTTATCCTGGCGAGCGATAGCGAGCCTGTAATTTAAGAGGAACCGGCTTTCAGCCGGGACATTTTTCTAGAGAAAAATGTACAAATTTATCTTGAAAGGGGCTCAAGGACGTGTAATCTTAAGCTTGGTGGATATCTAGAGACCAGACTAAAAACCTCCCCTTAAGTAACGTTCCCTTCTACATACGCTCCAACGAATACAGCTTTAGTGATCTTAAGGGGAGGTTTTTAGTTGATTCCTAGACTTCCATCAAGATTAAAATTACTCCCCCTAGACCCCCTTTCAAGATAAATTTGTACCGGTAGAAAATGTCCCGGCCAAAGGCCGGTTCCCCTTAAATTACAGGCTCGCTATCGCTCGCCAGTAAAAAATCGACACCTAAATGGCACGAATGGTCTTAAAATTGACAGAAATGGGGCAAGGGGTCTTAAAATCGCCAAACTAATGGGGCGAACGTCTTAAAATATCAAAAGCAATGGGGCTAAACATGAGGGAGAGGGGGCTCCAGAAAAAAATCCTCCAGGTGGAAATCTCCCCTTAAACGCTCCCATTAGTATAACTGCTTTACCGAGTTTATCATTATGTGAGGTGAAGTTCCTTTGTACACTCTCTAAGTCATTCATGTCACCTGCTTTATATGGGGATGTTATTACGTTACAGTATTCTAGCCGCGGTAGCACTAGGGATTTGAAGAGCGTTAGCGTAGGCAATCCCCCCACATCCTTCCTAAGCTTAATAACATCATCTAGTGATAGTCAGAATATACTGTCAAAACGCGTCATGATATCCTCAAGGGGTTATGGGGGGGAGGGGGGATGGTTGTTTTGTCTGTACCCCCTTCTCTCTCATGTTTGTCGCCACTAGTTATGACATTTTAAGACGTTCGCCCCACTAGTTAGGCAATGGTAAGTCCTTTGACACAATTTGTTTGGTCAATATTAAGACCTTTCGTGCCCTTTAGGTGTCGATTTTTTCCTGACGAGCGATAGCGAGCCTGTAATTTAGGAGGAACCGCCCTCCGGCCAGGACATTTTTCTGCCGAAAAATGTACAAATATATCTTGAAGTAGGATCGTGGGGTTGTTTTTTTAAAGTTTGATGGAGGTCTACGGAGGAAACTAGAAAAACAATGAATAAATGAAAAATAAATCGACCAAAAAGTGAACCATCCCCCTTCAGTCGTCTGTTTAAGTGTTGCCCGAATCAAAGGTCATGGTGGTGAAGGGGTTAAAGGTCTACATTGTGACACTATCCATGACATCTCTGGGTCATGTATTCCTGAAATTTACCATCCTAAAAAAAATACGAAAAAAGATAACATTATTTGGTGAAAACAACTGAAATGCATAAAGAGGGGGGGGTAAAGCTTAGTTTGCTTCCTCCTAAATTACAGGCTCACTATCGCTCGCCAGGAAATAATAGACACCAAAATGGCGCGAAAGGTCTTAATATATTGGCAAAGTATTTGAGTGAAAGGTATTAAAATCACCTAACTAGTTTGGCGAACATCTTAAACTCTCAAAACCAAAGGGGGCTAAACATGAGGGAGAAGGGGGTCCAGACAAATAAGCCTGCCCTTACTAAATACTGCTATAGAAGAGAGCTGCCGGAGAGGAGAGAAGAGAAGAGAAGAGAAGAGAAGAACAGAGAAGAGAAAAGAAGAGACGAACAGAGGAGAGAAGAGAAGAGAAGAGAGGAGAAGAACAGAGAAGAGAAGAGACAAACAGAGGAGAGAAGAGAAGAGAAGAGAGGAGAAGAACAGAGAAGAGAAGAGAAGAGACGAACAGAGAAGATAAGAGACGAACAGAGAAGAGAAGAGACGAACAGAGAAGAGAAGAGACGAACAGAGGAGAGAAGAGAAGAGAAGAGAGGAGAAGTACAGAGAAGAGAAGAGAAGAGACGAACAGAGAAGATAAGAGACGAACAGAGAAGAGAAGAGACGAACAGAGAAGATAAGAGACGAACAGAGAAGAGAAGAGACGAACAGAGAAGAGGAGAGACTAACCGAGAAGAGGAGAGACAAGCAGAGAAGAGGAGAGTCGAACAGAGAAGAGTCGAACAGAGAAGAGAAGAGACGAACAGAGAAGATAAGAGACGAACAGAGAAGAGAAGAGACGAACAGAGAAGATAAGAGACGAACAGAGAAGATAAGAGACGAACAGAGAAGAGAAGAGACGAACAGAGAAGAGGAGAGACTAACCGAGAAGAGGAGAGACAAACAGAGAAGAGGAGAGTCGAACAGAGAAGAGAAGAGACGAACAGAGAAGAGACGAACAGAGAAGGGACGAATAGATAAGGGATGAACAGAGAAGAGAAGAGACTAACCAAGAAGAGGAGAGACGAACAGAGAAGAGGAGAGTCGAACAGAGAAGAGTCGAACAGAGAATGGAAGAGTCGAACAGAGAAGAGGAGAGAAGAGAAGAGAAGAGGAGAGACACAGAGAAGAGGAGAGACACAGAGAAGAGGAGAGACACAGAGAAGAGGAGAGACACAGAGAAGAGGAGAGACACAGAGAAGACGAACAGAGAATGGAAGAGTCGAACAGAGAAGAGGAGAGAAGAGAAGAGGAGAGTCGAACAGAGAAGAGAAGAGACGAACAGAGAAGAGGAGAGACGAACAGAGAATGGAAGAGTCGAACAGAGGAGAGAAGAGTCGAGCAGAGAAGAGAAGAGACGAACAGAGAAGAGAAGAGACGAACAGAGAAGAAAAGAGACGAACAGAGAATGGAAGAGTCGAACAGAGAAGAGAAGAGACGAACAGAGAAGAGAAGAGACGAACAGAGAAGAGAAGAGACGAACAGAGAAGAGAAGAGACGAACAGAGAAGAAAAGAGACGAACAGAGAAGAGAAGAGTCGAACAGAGAAGAGAAGAGACGAACAGAGAAGAGAAGAGACGAACAGAGAATGGAAGAGATGAACAGAGAAGATAAGAGACGAACAGAGAAGATAAGAGACGAACAGAGAAGAGAAGAGACGAACAGAGAAGAGGAGAGACTAACCGAGAAGAGGAGAGACAAACAGAGAAGAGGAGAGTCGAACAGAGAAGAGACGAACAGAGAAGGGACGAACAGATAAGGGATGAACAGAGAAGAGAAGAGACTAACCAAGAAGAGGAGAGACGAACAGAGAAGAGGAGAGTCGAACAGAGAAGAGTCGAACAGAGAATGGAAGAGTCGAACAGAGAAGAGGAGAGAAGAGAAGAGAAGAGGAGAGTCGAACAGAGAAGAGGAGAGACGAACAGAGAAGAGGAGAGACGAACAGAGAAGAGGAGAGACGAACAGAGAAGAGGAGAGTCGAACAGAGAAGAGACGAACAGAGAATGGAAGAGTCGAACAGAGAAGAGGAGAGAAGAGAAGAGGAGAGTCGAACAGAGAAGAGAAGAGACGAACAGAGAAGAGGAGAGACGAACAGAGAATGGAAGAGTCGAACAGAGGAGAGAAGAGTCGAGCAGAGAAGAGAAGAGACGAACAGAGAAGAGAAGAGACGAACAGAGAAGAAAAGAGACGAACAGAGAATGGAAGAGTCGAACAGAGAAGAGAAGAGACGAACAGAGAAGAGAAGAGACGAACAGAGAAGAGAAGAGACGAACAGAGAAGAAAAGAGACGAACAGAGAAGAGAAGAGTCGAACAGAGAATGGAAGAGTCGAACAGAGAAGAGAAGAGACGAACAGAGAAGAGAAGAGACGAACAGAGAATGGAAGAGTCGAACAGAGAAGAGAAGAGTCGAACAGAGAAGAGAAGAGTCGAGCAGAGAAGAGAAGAGACGAACAGAGAAGAGAAGAGACGAACAGAGAATGGAAGAGTCGAACAGAGAAGAGAAGAGTCGAACAGAGAAGAGAAGAGTCGAGCAGAGAAGAGAAGAGAAGAGACGAACAGAGAATGTAAGAGTCGAACAGAGAAGAGAAGAGTCGAACAAAGAAGAGAAGAGTCGAGCAGAGAAGAGAAGAGACGAACAGAGAAGAGAAGAGACGAACAGAGAATGGAAGAGTCGAACAGAGGAGAGAAGAGAAGAGACGAACAGAGAAGAGACGAACAGAGAAGAGTCGAACAGAGGAGAGAAGAGACTAATAGAGAAGAGAAGAGACGAACAGAGAAGAGTCGAACAGAGGAGAGAAGAGACGAACAGAGAAGAGACGAATAGAGAAGAGAAGAGACGAACAGAGAAGAGATGAACAGAGAAGAGACGAATAGAGAAGAGAAGAGACGAACAGAGAAGAGACGAATAGAGAAGAGAAGAGACGAACAGAGAAGAGACGAATAGAGAAGAGAAGAGACGAACAGAGAAGAGACGAATAGAGAAGAGAAGAGACGAACAGAGAAGAGACGAATAGAGAAGAGAAGAGATGAACAGAGAAGAGACGAATAGAGAAGAGAAGAGACGAACAGAGAAAAGACGAATAGAGAAGAGAAGAGACGAACAGAGAAGAGATGAATAGAGAAGAGAAGAGACGAATAGAGAAGAGAAGAGACGAACAGAGAAGAGAAGAGACGAACAGAGAAGAGAAGAGACGAACAGAGAAGAGACGAACAGAGAAGAGAAGAGACGAACAGAGAAGAAAAGAGACGAACAGAGACGTACAGAGGAGAGAGATAAAAGAAAAAATAAGAGGAGAGAGATAAAAGAGAAATATGAGAGAGACAGTAGAGGAGAGAGATATCCACCGCATCTCTCTCCCCTCTCCGAAAACTGACTTCCCCAAAACTCTTCGACCTGGTGATAATTGCCCCTATTATTTCGGCTTACTGGTAATGAGGTCAGTTATGGGAGCCCACCTCGCCTTTTTTTCTTTCTCTCCCTCTCTCTCTTTGACTTGTATACATTCGGCCCCATTCAGCCTACTGTTTTAAGACGTTTACCCCCATCCAGGTGTCAATATTTTCCTGGCGAGCGGTAGCGAGCCAGCATATATATATTTTTTGTTGACAGCAAGCTAAATTTGTACATTTTTCGATAGAAAAATTTCTCAGGATTTCTCCATACAATGCTGGATCGCTATCGCTCGCCATGAAGAAACCGACACCTGGATGGGGATAAACGTCTTAAAACAGTTGGCTGAATGGGGCCAAATGGATAAAAGTCAGAGAAAGAGAGAAATGCTGCACTCGCAAAAGGCACAACCAAAAGGACAGCCTAGGCTACCACAGAAACCGTCAAAGTCGTGTAGGTCTAAGCGAACCGTACACACATCGCTGACAACGACAACAGAAGCCTTATCCCAGTCTAGCATTAAATAACCCAGCAGAGCACTAAATCAATAATGGAGACACACACCGAGTTCTTAACCTCTACTAACGAAGAACCCTCAAACCTATTCTAAGTACATGTAAATATATCAGAGAGCGACGCACATAATACGATGGGCCGATATGAAATCGTGTGTTGTGACGTTAAAAGATAAGAGGAATGAAAGAGAAGAAGTTGAGGAAGAGAGACAGTATCAGAATGGTGGAGATGTGGGAGACAGTGGTAAAAAGGATGTTAGTCATGTGCGTCCCTAGCCTGCTCTAAAGAGGGTAGCTCCTCGGGACCCCCAGGATCCCACAAAGGCATGGTGGTTCGGCCAATCACGGGCCGATACGTCACAAGACAGCAGGCCCCCAGAAGGCGCCAGGAACCACCAGCCAATCAAAACCGAGAGAAAGGCCACGCGGGCGAGAAACTCCTCCGGGAGGGAGGAAGGAGGTGGAAAGCAACACTCACTACCCCACGCTGCTCGCTCGCTCTCTCTCTCTCAACTTCACTACAATGCATCTTATGTTCTACTCATGATATAAAATACTTCCCGTTGTCCCAGACGAAAATAAAGACCACCACTGGACTGTCTGTAACAATGCAAGTACTATGAAAGAAAGAACAACATTCTCTGATAACTGTAGCGCACTTCACTGCCCTGGCGAGCGCTAGTGGCTAACGGGAGGCGATTCTGCCAACGCTGGTAGGCATCACAACTGATACTAGGTACAGCACAAATTCCATCCCAATAATATCTTCCCATTGACATATTGGGATTCGAACCCGGGTCCTATGGATTACCAGTCCAGTGGCAAGACCACTCCGCCACACCTCCCCTACGCACCTACACACACACAGCCCGTAGCCTAGTAGGTAGAGCTCTCGTCTCACACACGAGGGGTCGGGGGTTCAATCCCCGGCCGGGCGGAGACAAATTGGGCTTGTCTCCTTTCATGTGTTAGCCTCAGTTCACCTAGCTGTAAATAGGTACCTGGAATAAGTGGACGACGTTGTGACGTCCCATCTGGGGTTGGCAAAAATGGTACAAGGCGAGATGGGTATCATATGGTTCACCTAAGCTGGTGGCTACCTAAGCCTTCGGGCGAGACGGTACCGTCTATAGTGAGAATGGTACCATACAGATCCACCCTAAGCCTTCGTTTCCGACGTCGCCAATTGACTAAAAATACAGACTACACACACATCCACAACCATTCCAACGATACATATAACACCTACACATATAGGAGGCGGGAAATAACGAGCATGCTCACTCCCGCAATACAACAATACAACTAGAGTAAGTACACACCTACACACACACAAATACACGCCACACACACACACACAAATACACGCTACACACACACACACCCATACACACACACACACACACATACATATACACGCCACACACACACACACGCCCCCCCCACACACACACACACACATCACACACACACACACACACATACACGCCACACACAAACACTCACACACATACACGCCACACACAAACACACACATACACACATACACATACACGCCACACACTCACACACACCTACACGCCACAGACTCACACAAACACATACACACACGCATACACGCCACACACTCACACACACCTACACACACCTACACACACACACACACACACACATTCCACAAGGAGACAAAGCCAATATTCCGATAATCGTAATTGCCAATATCCATGATATAATCCAGACCTCGATTGGCACGCTATAGTAATGAGAGAGAGAGAGAGAGTTACAGTTACAGATACAGAGAGAGAAAAAATAGTTAGAGAGAGAATGTGTATTACAGTTAGAGAGAGAGAGTGTGTGTGTGTTTGACTTTGCCGGTGTGTGTGTGTGTGTTTGTTACAGTTAGAGTGAGTGAGAGTGAGTTACAATTAGAGAGAGTGAGAGTGAGTTACAGTTGGAGAGAGAGAGTGAGAGTGTGTTACAGTTAGAGAGAGTGAGAGTGAGTTACATAGAGAGAGAGTGAGAGTGAGTTACAGAGTGAGAGTGAGTTACAGAATGAGAGTGAGTGAGAGTGAGTTACAGAATAAGAGTGAGTGAGAGTGAGTTACAGAATGAGAGTGAGTGAGAGTGAGTTACAGTTAGAGAGTGAGAGTGAGTTACATAGAGAGAGAGTGAGAGTGAGTTACATAGAGAGAGAGTGAGAGTGAGTTACATAGAGAGAGAGAGTTAGACTGTGTGTGTGTGTGTGTTACTATTAGAGAGAGAGTGTGTGTGTTACTGTTAGAGAGCCAGAGAGAGTGTGTGTGTGTGTGTGTTACAGTGAGAGAGAAGGAGAGAGAGATATATCGTACTGTACTTGTAATCCCTGTACATGCTCAGGGTTGGGTATGCATATGTCTTACCTTAACCCTTCCTGTACCAGCGACGTCTGTTATATTTTATTCTACCTATAGTTAGACAATTTTATGCAACTTAGAAAATATATGTGGTAGTTGAAAGGGTTTGATTGAGATAGTTCGATTTTTTATTTCTGGCGAGCGATAGCGCGCCTGTAGTATAGTGATAACCGGCCTCAGGTCGGGATTGAAGGAGGGTCTTGGGGTGTTTTTTTAAGCTTGATGGAGGTCTAGGGAGGAAAATAAAAAAATACTCAAAAGATAAAAAAGTATATTTGTTATTGTTTTTGTCTATGTGAGTGAGGGAGACAAAAGGCAAAACTGCATGTGGCGAGTGCTCCCCCCAGAGTTGAAAGAGGGAAAGGGCCAAAATCAAGGAACGTTCGAGCCAAAATGCCTGGACACACGGAGTTTGAAGCAATTTAAGTGATAGGATGAGGGAAAGACTGATTCTGGAAGAGTTCCAGAGCAATTATATTTTCATTGTTTTCGGGCAATTCGGAATTTAGTGTGTCTTGATATAAAAATCGTTAATGTCCATCTGAATTTAGTCCTCCATTTCACACTCACACACACACACACACACACACACACACACACACACACACACACACACACACACACACACACACACACACACACAGGTCACACATACGGTCACGGTGGCCGAGCGCGCTTAGTACTCTGTATTGGGAGCACTAGCTCTGGTGTCGGGGGTTCAATCCCAGGCGCCGGCAGGGGAAGTTCTCTCAAAAACTTTCCCTGGCCGTGAAGGCAAGATCTGGGCGGATCGTCTCGGGGGACCCACAAAGTCTCCTGCCCACGTCCTACTCCCTTGGGAGTATGCAGGCGCTCTCGTTAGCTGCCAGGATCAGTCTGTTGATCCATTAGGATAAGATCTAGGTTAAGTCTGTGTATTTTCAGCCCCATTGGCTGCCGGCTTGAAATAAACCGATTATTATTATTATTATTATTACACACACACAATTACACACAGAGACACACACACACAAACACAATTACACAGACACACACACACAGACACAATTACACATAGAGACACACACGCACAGACACACACACACACACACACACTGTATTCACACACGGGTATGCACACACTCATAAATACGCCCATCTCCCTTAACTTGAATATAGCACCTTGAATAAACAACAACAACAACAACAACCCGCAACTCAGATTAACCCCTTCTGTACCGGTGACTTCCTCTTGACTTTATGCTGGCAACTATTAGACGATTTTATTCAGCTTAGGAAGGATGTCTACCAATGAAAAGGCTATACAGACTTATCACTATTAATCCTTTTAGCTACCCTATATCCTTCCTAAGCTTCATAAAATGGTCTAAATCCAGCTGGCATTAAATCAGAAAGACGTTGTCGGTACAGAAGGAGTTAAGGGGAGATGGGCCGGTTTTCTTGACCAATTTCTCCCTCGTGTTTAGCCCCGTTAGGTTTGAGATTTTAAGACGTTCGGCCCATTAGTTTGACGATTTTAACACCTTTCATGTGACACATGGTGTACCAATATTGTAAAATGCTAACTGAATAAACATTATTATTATTATTATTATTATTATTATTATTATTATTATTAATAATGTGTATTCTCAATCACAACACCCCATAGCTGTGGGTGGCCGACTTGAGACGGAGCCCGAACAGAAACAACATATAAAGATCCAATTCTTATGAGCCGGGACCACTTACGCGTTCCCTCGCCCCTTTCTCTGTCTCGTCTAGTAGGTGAATTTTACAAGGGAAGGAAGATTCCTAGCCTCACGCCACCGAAGTAGGAAAAGTAGTACAGGAAAGAGACCAACAGAAGTAGCTAAGGTTGGGTAGAGGATGCCAAACTTCACTCTGGATAGGACCAGCCCATAAAGCATAACAGTTCTTTAGTCATCTTATTTACTCTCCTCATCTAATCTGAAAATAAAAAACAAACAAAATAAAAAAATAAACTCACTCGCCGCCTCTCCCCCCCCCCCATTTCCCTTTAAGTCCCTCTCACTCACTCTCTCTCGCTCGCTCTCTCTCTCTCTAGCTCGCTCTCTCGCTCTCGCTCTCTCTCTCTCTCTCTCACACACATACACACACAGAATACATTAATCACTTACACATACTCACTGACATGCAAATTTTGTTCAAAGCCAACACATTAAAGGGGAATATTTCATCAGCTCTACCTTTGAACTTCATTCAGAACACGAATTTGCATATACAGCCATAAATACACACACACCATAACACACACACAAACACACGTAAGCACACCGACGCAAATGCACACATACACACACTAACACAGAGACACTCGCAAACGCACTCACACACAATTTCGTAGCCAGTTTTACTCACACTCGCAAACACAAACTAGGAAAATGACTCGTACAAATTGACACACACACACACACACACACACACACACACACACATACATATACGCCCACACATTCATAGCCACACAAGAACAGCAAACAAGCTTATCACTACACTGCATCACCCTCTGAAATAACTGTTTAATAATAAAGTCAGCAGTTATTACACGCCCGGCTCTGGTGTTGTTGAGCGATAATTTCAACCAAAAAATGACGGCTGCTCAATTAGCGAGGATTTTTTATTTAGCGAATTCAATGCGGAATAAGGATCTGGATTTAAGACCGCAATGATTAACCCTCTCAGCAAACCATGAATGTACAGTTGCTCACATAAATTCTGTTCCTCCTCGTCGTGTTCTGGAGTCCTAGAGGTAGAGCATAGGCTAAATACAATTATATAATGGTAAACAGAACCATTAATGCCAATTACGTCTATGTACTGGGAAGGTGCCCAACACCGAAAGGAGTTGAAATAGGGGAGCTATCCCCCCTCCAAAGGCGGCTTTCTAGGGCCTTTCCTAGCTGATGCTGAGAGGATTGGGTTCTACTCATGTGGTGATGGGCTGACCTATAAGAGTGAGAGTTGAGCGATCTCTGCCATACCCATAGCTTACTCTAACTGTTCCTATTACTTATATATTTTCTAGATCTCAAGTGACGGCGTCTCTTCCATGGATTGACCTCCCTACTACCAACCTAGAAGGTTGGCAGATTTTTTTTTTTTTTTTTTTTTTTTTTTTTTTTTTCTATATTCCAACTTACTTCCTCTCGGGCATAGGCTGAGAGCCTTAACATTCACCGCTTTACAATGAACAGTGAAGCCCGTGAGGTCTTGTTCCAGTCTAGGGAGTGAGACATGTGAAGCACGTAGAGTACAACGAGCACCTGCCATCTTGCCTTCACATGAAGCACGGTGCTCACTCATGGCCCGAAACGACCCCATCTCTGAAGCCACCTCGTTCCTGTGCTTCACTGTCTCAACCCCTACACTCGGACTCTCACACTTACACACACACAACGCCAAAGCGTCACAGTTTTCCTTTGCCCCTCAACTTTCCCTTCATAATTGCTGAAGGGCACAGGGTCTTGGGTGGGGCTTTGGTGTCCCGGAAGTTTCTGCACCCTCCTCAGCTCCCCGCCTTGGAGTGGCTTCGGTCACCTGGGCTTTAGTAGTGGTAAGTGGTTAGTAGTGGTAAGTAGTGGTAGCCGACTAAAACATTTGTGTCTGAGGGAAGAAGTTGAATTCATCAACCTCTGGGACAACTTCTACAACCAGCCTACTCTGTTCCGCAAGGATGGCACTCATCTAAACCCTGTGGGTTCAGCACGCATGGGTCGTCTCCTACACGAAGCAGTCCGCAGCCATGGATCAAAAAACGCCATCCGAGAAGAAGCAGCAGTGACATAAATCATCCAACGCCAGGAAAAAAACAGAGGCAACCGAGGACCACCAGCGATAAGGACCGAAGACAGCGAGGACCGAGGACAGCCATGAACATAAATGTAGATCCGACAAGAACCAAAAATATTATTAAAGAGCGTTCCGTGAGTTCTAAAATAACAAATTTAAAGGTTTTCTATGCAAACGCTCGTAGCATACGCAATAAATTTTCAGATTTAGAGGAGCTAGTGTTTACAGAAAATTATGATGTGATTGGCATAACAGAATCTTGGCTCAATACAGAAGATAGAGACTTTTTAGCAGAGTATTCACTTCCCGGTTATGTAATGTTTGAGAAAAGCCGAATAAATCGAAATGGAGGTGGCGTTTTACTTTATATCAAAGAAAGTCTTAACCCTACCCTCTTGTCAAAACCTCAAATTGTGAACGTCGACGCATCTTTTGTGCTAATAAAGAATAATAAAGGTACAAAAATAATACTTGCATTAATATACAGACCTCCAGCTCAATCAGTGCAAACTGACCGAGAAATTTACGAACAAATTGCAGATGTAAGTAACTCACAAGATACCGTAATTTTTGGTGACTTTAATTTACCTGTGACCAAGTGGGGCGATACTCTTACTTCACACTCCGGACATGACTTGTATACGAACTTGCAAGAGAGTTAGCTTTATCAATTTGTTGGAACGCCGACCCGTGGTAATAACGTTCTTGACCTTGTACTTGCAACAAAAGAAGAATTAATAGAGAATTTGAATGTTGGTGATGAATTCAGTAACAGCGACCATCGTACGATAACTTTCAATTTAAAGTTTACTAGTAACGAACCAAATAGTAGCATCGAAAAAGTCCCTAATTTCAAGAAAGCAAACTTCCATAAACTTAGAGCTATGTTTAAAGAAACTGACTGGAGCTTTTTAATTCACAATAACGACATAAATACATCTTGGAAGTTATTCGAAGCCACTTACTTAAAAGCAGTGCAAGACTGCATACCATCGAAAACTCGGCGTCCAGGCCATAATAATAAGCCCAAATGGTGGAATAAAGATATTTCAAACTGCCTGCTTGCTAAAAAATTTGCTAATGATAGATTAAAATCCTCACAAAATGACGAAGAACGGCTGAAATTTGTAGAGCTACGACGCAAAGCCAAAAAGTTAATTAAGCAAAGTAAAAAGACCTTAGAGTTACATATTGCGAATCAAAGTAAAACAAACCCGAAAGAATTCTATAGTTATATCAGAAAGAAAAAAGTCGTTACTTCAACTGTTGGACCGTTAGTCGATGAAAATGGAGAATACACCAAAGACGAAGAACAAATGAGTAATGCCCTCAATACCTTCTTTGCATCAGTTTTTACAACAGAAGACCTCAGTGATATCCCTACACCATCGCCGATTCAGATTGATAATTCAGATGTTCTAAGCAATATCACCGTTACAGAGAGAGAAGTATTGAATTGTTTAGATAAACTCAAGGTAAATAAAATGCCTGGACCTGATACAATCTCGCCTAGAGTTCTAAAGGAAGCTAAGGATGAGCTCTCTAAACCACTGACATTACTATTCAATAAATCCTTGCAGTCTGGAACTATGCCCGATCAGTGGAAGCTAGCAACGTAACACCGATATTCAAAAAAGGCAGCAAATCCCTACCCAGTAACTATCGTCCAATTAGCTTAACCTCAGTTGTATGTAAAATGCTAGAAACGGTCATACGAGACAGACTCGTAAATCACTTAGAGGAAAATAACATACTTAAAGATACTCAACACGGCTTTCGTAAAAAACGTTCCTGTTTAACAAACCTCTTAGACTTCTTCCACGATATCCTCAACCTCTACGATGAGAGTAAAGCTGTAGATATTATATACCTTGATTTTCAAAAGGCCTTTGACAAAGTTCCCCACAAACGTTTACTGCTAAAACTAAAAGCGCATGGAATACAAGACGGTGTGTTGAAATGGATAGAAAATTGGCTCAGCGACAGAAAGCAAAGAGTAGTCATAAACGGTAAGGCATCAAAATGGACCAATGTAAGTAGCGGGGTACCCCAGGGATCGGTACTAGGACCAATTCTCTTTCTAATTTACATCAACGACATAGATGAGGGTCTCACCTGTACAATCTCAAAATTTGCTGACGATACAAAAATTGCAAATAGCGTACTCTCAAAAGAACAAGTTGACGATTATGCAACACAATCTAGATAAATTGTCATGTTGGGCCCAAATTTGGCAAATGAGTTTCAATGCGGATAAATGTAAAGTACTACATATCGGATACCTAAATGAGAAAGCAAAACTATTCGATGAATGGCACTCAGCTTAAGAATGTAAACAGAGAAACCGATCTGGGAGTAACAATATCGAGTAACCTAAAACCGAGTCAACAATGTTCAGAAGTTGTTAAGAAGGCAAACAAAATAATTGGCTTTATAGGCAGGTCATTTGAGCATAAATCCAAAGAAGTTATCCTAACCCTTTACAATTCATTAGTCCGCCCTCTTCTGGAATACTGCGTTCAATCCTGGTGCCCTTATTACCAAAAAGATATAAACAAGCTAGAACGAGTTCAACGTAGAGTTACCAAATGATACCTAGCCTAAAGAACAAACCATACGAAGAGCGTCTTAGAGAATTAAATCTATTTCCTTTAACCCAGCGCAGATTAAGAGGTGACTTAATTCAAGTGTTCAAAATCATCAAAGGCATCGACAATATGAACTGTAGTAAGTACTTCACTATCGACCAATCTAATTACACGCGGGGAAACGGTTGCAAAATTATTGGTAAATCTTTTAACTCACACGAATCTAAGAATTTCTTCTTCAATCGAGTTGTCAACTTGTGGAATGGGCTTCCCCGAAACGTTATAGACTGCATCACCGTTGATTCATTTAAACTCCGCCTAGATAAATATCTCGCATCAAACCCGCGACTGACTGCGTTTGTAAATGAATAACTTTATTTTATCCCCCCCTCAGTTACTAACCCATCTGTCCCCTACTAACTTCCTAATCCTGCCACGGACATTAGTTCCAGGGCAGTAATTCCCTTTCCAATGTTCCCTTACCCACTCTAAACCACTGTTTGGACACTTGATCCTCAGTGTTTTGGAGGACAAGCAACCTAGAAGGGTCACTAGATCTGTTGTTGCTTGATTTCCTTTGTACTCCTTTGTAAGCAGGGAGGGTTTTGTGGGGGCGCTTGGTTATGGCCTTGGCCTTGCTCGGGACCTTGGGGCTACTCGGCCAGAATGCCTGGGGAACAGCAACAACAACAAAAACGTCTATGTACTGAAGGGATTAACTTGCAGCTCAAATATCTACATTGTTCGCCCCGAAAACAAATACAAACCTGAATGGGGTGAAGCGTCTTATTATGATCGCCAAAGTGATGGCGTGAAACGTCTTGAAATATCCAAAGTATTGGAGCGAAACATGAGTGGTCCAAAAAAAAAATCTCGCGAATCAAATAGGGTTAACTTACATATAATTTTTTTTTTTTTTCGGTCTCGGATCATTAAAATATATCAATTAACAAAATATGTTATTAAGCTTTTTAAGGGGGATGGTTGCTTTTTCTGGACCCCCTTCTCCCTCATGTTTAGCCCCAATAGTTCTGAGATTTGAAGAGGTGAGTCCCATTAGCTTGGCAATTTAAAGATTTTTTTTTTTTTTTTTTTTTGCCAATATTAAGAACGTTCGTGTAATTTAGGTGTCGATTTTTGCTGTAATTTAAGAGGAATCGGTCTTCGGCCGGGACACAAATTTACAAATTTATCTTGATGGGGGGTCTTGGGGGTGTTTTTTTAAGCTTGATGGAGGTCTAGGGAGAAAACTAAAATACTAATAAAAGATAAATAAATACGCCCATCCCCCTTATACCTGATAAATACGCCCATCCCCCTTATACCTGATAAATACGCCCATCCCCCTTATACCTGATAAATACGCCCATCCCCCTTATACCTGATAAATACGCCCATCCCCCGTATACCTGATGAATACGCCCATCCCCCGTATACCTGATAAATACGCCCATCCCCCGTATACCTGATAAATACGCCCATCCCCCTTATACCTGATAAATACGCCCATCCCCCGTATACCTGATAAATACGCCCATCCCCCTTATACCTGATAAATACGCCCATCCCCCTTATACCTGATAAAAACGCCCATCGCCCTTATACCTGATAAATACGCCCATCCCCCTTATACCTGATAAATACGCCCATCCCCCTTATACCTGATAAATACGCCCATCCCCCTTATACCTGATAAATACGCCCATCCCCCTTATCCCTGATAATACGCCCATCCCACTTATACCTGATAAATACGCCCATCCCCCTTATACCTGATAAATACGCCCATCCCCCTTATACCTGATAAATACGCCCATCCCCCTTATACCTGATAAATACGCCCATCCCCCTTATACCTGATAAATACGCCCATCCCCCTTATACCTGATAAATACGCCCATCCCCTTATACCTGATAAATACGCCATCCCCCTTATACCTGATAAATACGCCCATCCCCCTTATACCTGATAAATACGCCCATCCCCCTTATACCTGATAAATACGCCCATCCCCCTTATACCTGATAAATACGCCATCCCCCTTATACCTGATAAATACGCCCATCCCCCTTATACCTGATAAATACGCCCCTCCCCCTTATGTAAATACGCCATCCCCCTTATACCTGATAAATACGCCCATCCCCCTTATACCTGATAAATACGCCCATCCCCCTTATACCTGATTATAATTTTTCCATCCATGAAATCCTAAAAATGGCTTTCCCTTTACAACTAATTAAAGCTGTCAAAAATAATCATGCGATATGAGATCTTGAGTAAAAATGCTTAGTTATTAGTTCTCTCTCTCTCTCTCTCTCTCTCTCTCTCTCTCTCTCTCTCTCTCTCTCTCTCTCTCTCTCTCTCTCTCTATCTATCTATCTATCTATCTATCTATCTCTCTCTCTTTCTCTCTCTCTCTCTCTCTCTCTCTCTCTCTCTCTCTCTCTCTCTCTCTCTCTCTCTCTCTCTATCTATCTATCTATCTATCTATCTATCTATCTATCTATCTATCTTATATATATATATATATATATATATATATACAATTATATATATACAATTATACAGTATATATATATATATATATATATATCTCTTAAGGAGGGAGGGAGGTTCTGGACACCCTTCTCTCTCATGCGATAGCGAGTCTGCAATTTAGGATGAATTTTGGTACCAAAAAAAAAAAAACACAATTTGATCTGGAAGGGGATTCTTAGGGGGTATTTTCCTAAGCTTGATGGAGGTCTAGGGAGGAAAGTTAAAAACATGATACGGTAATAATAATAATAATTAAAACAAAATAATAATAATAATAATTATTATTATTATATATAAACGAAAAAATCGACCTTAACAAAAAGACCTCTGCCCCTTAACCCATACAGTATCGATGACGTCCTTTCATTATATTCTTTCATTATATTCTTTCATTATATTCTTTCATTATATTCTTTCAACGATTAGATGATTGTATTAAGGGGAGGTTTTTAGTTTGGTCCGTAGATATCCTTCAAACTTAAGATTACACCCCCTTGAGCCCCTTTCAAGATAAATTTGTACATTTTTCGGTAGAAAAATGTCCCGGCTGAAAGCCGGTTCCTCTTAAATTACAGGCTCGCTATCGCTCGCCAGGATAAAATCGACACCTAAATGGCACGAAAGGTCTTAAAATTGACAGAAATGGGTTGAAAGTTCTTAATATCGTCAAAATAATGGGGCGAACGTCTTAACATTAGGAAAACAATGGGGCTAAACATGAGGGAGAAAGGAGTCTTAAACAAAAAATCCCTCAAGTGGATATCTCCCCTTAAGCTTAGGCAGGACCTCTAACCACGAAAAAGCTACACACTATCTCAATGCATCCCTTTAAAAAGCTACACACTATCTCAATGCATCCCTTTAAAAAGCTACACACTATCTCAATGCATCCCTTTAAAAAGCTACACACTATCTCAATGCATCCCTTTAGCTAACACACATCCTTCCCAAGCTGAATAATATTGTCTAATAGTTGCCAGAATATGATGAAAAGGGACATCGCTGGTATTGCTGGATGGAGGCCTAGGGAGGAAACTGATATATAATACTACATCATTAATTAAATAAACAAATAAATACAAATCTTCCCTCAAAATAGTGTATCCTCGCTTAATTGAGGGGAGATGGATCGCTTTTCTAGTCCCCCCCCCCCCCCTCTTCCTCATGTTTAGCCCCATTCGTTTTCAGATTGTATGACATTCGGTTCATTAGTTTGACGATTTTACGACCTTTCTTTGTCAATATTAGGACTGTTCGTGTTATTTTGGTGTCGATTTTTTTCCTGGCGAGCGATAACGAGCCTGGTTATTTAAGGGGAATCAGGCCGAGACATGTTTCTATCGAAAAACATACAAATTTATCTTGTTTATGTATTTATATATTTTGTTTTTATCTTTTATTTATTTGTTTTAAGCTTGATGGAGGTCTAGGGAGGAAAACAATATATATATATAAAAACATTAATGGGCCAATAAATACTCCCATCCCCCCTTAATCTGGAGTAATGGAGGTGGGTTGATCGACCGGCCTTCTGCCAACAGGGTACATTGGTTTACTGAGGCGTTCGTGTACACACTGTATGTATATAGGACACACACACATATACACACACATACATACACAGAGCTATCTACGCCCACACAAACACAAATTAATATAAACGGTAAATTCACGTTCATATATACAGTACACACACACACACACACACACACACACACACACTTCCTAGATTATATTTACACAAATCTTGAGAAGAGAAAGACTTCCCTCGCCCTTGCCTTTATTGACTTCAGGAAAGCATTTGACCTTGTTGACCACACCATCATCATCAACAAAGCCATAAAGTTGGGGCTACATCCTACCCTGGTTGCGTGGTTGACCGACTTCCTTAGTGACAGACGACAAGCAGTGCGATACCAAGGCTTCATCTCCACCTTCCTAGACATCACATGTGGAGTCCCGCACAAAGATGGGGCCTCTATTGTTCCTCATCTTGATTAATGATGCCCTAAAGGACACCCCATTCCACTGGAAGTACGTGGACGACTCGACAGTCGGCATTACTGTCGATAACACCTCCCCTAACTATGACCCCCTACAAGACATCCTCTGGCGATGGGCTGGTCTATCAGAGTGAGACCTGAACGATCTCTGCCATACCCATAGCTTACTCTGACTGTTCCTTTTACTTATATATTTTCTAGATCTCATGTGACGGCGTCATGGATTGACCTCCCAATCTACCAAGATTGGAAGCTAAAGCGTCACATTATTCCTTTGCCCCTCAACTTTCTCTTCATAATTGCTGAGGGGCACAGGGCCCTGGGTGGGGCTTTGGTTTCCCGGGTGTTTACGCACCCTCTCAGCTCCCCGCCATGGAGTGGCTTCGGTCACCCAGGCTTTATTGTGGTCGGCTGGGAGGGTTCTGTGGGGGCGCTCGTTTATGGCCTTGGTCTTACTCGGGGCCTTGGGGCTGTTCGGCCAGGCAGCTTGGGGAACAACAACAACAACAACAACAAGACATCCTCGACCGTCTTCAAGCCTGGACCACAGACAATCATGTGACTATCAATCATGACAAGACAGTGGTCATGCACATCAACACTTCCGTTACCGACCTTCCTCCACCCACTGTCACAATTGGTCCTCATCCCCTTCAGCTTGTTGAGTCCACCAAACTCCTCGGAATCACTGTGGACAACAAACTGAACTGGAAGAAACATGTAACTACCACAGTCAGGACCGCCACTTACAAGTTGTTTATGCTAAGGCGGTTGAGATCCCTGGGGGTGCCGGAGAATGAGCTGAAGAGTATATATAACACCTTCATACTCCCTAAGCTCACCTACGCCTCTCCCGCCTGGTCCTCCTCTCTAACCCTAACACAACAACGTCAACTGGAGAGAGTTCAGAGGAGGGCATGCAGGATCATCCTGGGTGGCTCATATCCAGGGTACGAGGAAGCTCTCACCACCCTTAGCATACCTGCACTCTCAACCCACCACTACAACACACTCAAACAGTTTGCATCTAAGCTGCTTGTTCACCCACGACACAGAAACTTACTTCCACCAGACGCCCCTAGACCTACACGTGCAGCTCGTCATTTCAACACACTCCAACCAATAAGAGCAAGAACTGACAGATATAAAAATAGTCCTATCCCAACCATTGTTAATATTATTAATAATGTGTAATAACGGCCTGTCACACCATATATACGCGCCCACCTTTAATAATATATGCATAAGTGTGTGTGCGTGTGTGTATCAGAATATTATCATGTATGTATTTGCTTGAGTTTGTTTATGTATATGTGTATATATGTATCTATGTATGTGCAGTATATGTGTATGTATGTGTGCGTATATGTGTATGTATGTATGCGTTATTTATGTATATATATGTGTCTATAGTGTATACTGTTTGTGGTTCGAGCCCGGCTGAGAGTATCAGGTAGGATAAGAGAAGAGCATATATGCATGTAATGTGCATATATTTATGTATATGTATGTCTGTGTGTATGTGCTGTCAATGGTTCGAGCCCGGTTGAGAATATAAGGTATATAATATATATATGTACTGTACGTGTATTTATATGGTCATATGCACATATGTATGTAAATATACGTACATATGAGCGAGAACATATTGCTCACTAGCGCAACTTCTGATTATAAATCTATGCATAAGCATTATCTATTATTAAGTGTTCGCGTATCTTCATCCATGTATTTCCACCTTTAACAATAGAACGCCCAGCTCTTCCATATTTCGCCTTCTGTCACACACACACACACACACACACACACACACACACACACCTACACTACCGAGGATTAACCTCCCATTGTAGTACCTGCACCCTCTTTACCCTGACCATACCAAAACAGTTTCTGTATGTATGTATGTTTGTGTGCATACGTGAGCGTTTGTGTATACGGACATGTGCACACTTGCTGCATGTTCTTATGTTCCTATATATGTATGTATATGTATGTGCGCACGTACGTGTATATACGTATGTTCTGTATATGAGTAAGTAAATAAATGTGTATATGTACTGTATATCACTTACTCTCATGGTTATTTTATGATAATTTGTATTCTGCACATGCA
The DNA here is from genome assembly GCA_032716605.1 of Paralithodes platypus. Classification (NCBI taxonomy): domain Eukaryota; kingdom Metazoa; phylum Arthropoda; class Malacostraca; order Decapoda; family Lithodidae; genus Paralithodes; species Paralithodes platypus. The sequence continues at coordinate 30,868,726 of CM064506.1, read as the reverse complement.
TCATTATTGTATTTATTTATTTTGTTTGTAAACTAAGCTTACCATCCTCATATCTGTACATCTCATGTTCATCCACTAAATTGTAAAATGTGTATTTTCAGCTCATGAGGCTGCCATTCTTTAATAAACCGTTTATTATTATTATTATTATTATTACACACACACACACACACACACACACACACCAAACATGAACGGCAAACTTACATATACATACACACATGAACGATACACTCACATATACACACACACACATACAATATATATATATAAGATCACCATTGCCAGACATAATCGGTAGGGATGTATTAAGGTGAGGTATTTAGTTTATTCCCTAGACCTCCATCAAGCTTAAAATTAAACCCCCTTGACCCCCTTTCAAGATAAATGTGTACATTTTTCGGTAGAAACATGTCCCGGCCAAAGGCCGGTTCCTCTTAGATTACAGGCTCGCTATCGCTCGCCAGGAAAAAATCTATACCTAAATGGTACGAAAGGTCTTAAAATTGACAGAAATCGGGCGAACGTTCTTAAAATCGCCAAAATAATGGGGCAAACTTCTTAAAATCTCAAAAGCAATGGGGCTAAACACGAGGGAGAAAGGGGTCAAGTAAATAATCCCTCAAGTGGAGATCTCCCCTTAAAGGCACTGTCCTAATAATACCCTAGTAATTGGCAATATTCCTGAATGGTTCCACGCTTCCATGGGGGGGGGGGTAGCAATGGAGCCTTATTATTAACCTTATTGGCTTATATAATATTATTAGTTGTGGTGTGGAGGAGAGAGAGAGAGACAAAGAGTGAAAGAGTGAGTGTGGGCGTGAGGGAGAGAAAGTGTAAGTGTGAGAGAGAGAGAAGTGAGAGTGTGAGCATGAGGGAGAGAAAGTATAAGTGTGAGAGAGAGAAGTGAGAGTGTGAGCGTGAGGGAATGAGAGAGAGTGAGTGTGTGTGAGAGTAAGGGAGAGAGAGTGAATGAGAGCGTGGGAGTGAGAGTGAGAGGGAGTGAGTGTGAGTGTGAGAAATAGAGATAGATAGATGGAGAGAGAGAGAGAGTGTGTGTGTGTGGTGTCATTGATATTTTCTCCAATCCCCCCCCACCTCCACCACGATCACCAACCTGAGCGAAAAGATATGACATTTCTGGGGACAAATTTCAACATTGTTCGTCGGTAACCGGATTTGATCATGTCTAGGATTTGATTCACGATATTAGTATGGGTTCTGGGACATTGTAGTTGACTGTCTGTTCTCTCTCTCTCTCTCTCTCTGAGTGTGTGTGTAGGGGTGGAGGATCTGAGTGAGTGTGTGAGTGTGTGTGTGTAAATGTTTGTGTATGTATGTATGTATGGATACGTGTTGGTGTGTATTAATGTTAGTATGTGTGTATATGTATGAATGTTACTATCAACTGTGTATGTGTGTGTGTGTGTATGTATGGACACGTGTTAGTGCGTATTATGTTAATTTGTGTATATACAGTATATGAGAGAGAAAAAACCAGCAAGAAAGAGAGTGAGTGCGTGTGATCTACAGTATACATGTAGTGGATAGTTCTAAGTTGACCCATCGCCAGTGGAAGGTCAGGTCTCCTTCTTATTGTTTAAATGTGCAGTTTGCTTGGAGGGTTGCGGTGTCCAGATTACTGCACAGGCGTTTTAAGAGGGGTGAAAAGTAAAGTTGTGTTAGTATAATAGGAGTTAGGAGAGATAGTAAAGGTGGGTTTTATATTGTTTAGAGAGATAGTTTGTCGTCATCTTTTAAAGTCAGGGTGATTTAAGTCAAGTTGGGGGTCAGAGATGTTGATGATGCTGATGATGATCGGTGGTGGTACAGTACAGCTTGGTCAGGGTGATTTATGGGGAGAATTCCACTTGAGGGACTTTTTTCTTGACCCCTTTCTCCCTCATGTCTAGCCCTATTGCTTTTGAGATTTTAAGACGTTTGCCCCATTAGTTTGGTGATTTTAAGAATTTACGCCCCCATTCTGTCAATTTTAAGACCTTTCGTGCCATTTAGGTGTCGATTTTATCCTGGGAAGCGATAGCGAACCTGTAATTTAAGAGTTACCTGCCGGGACATTTTTCTACCGAAAAATTTACAAATTTATCTTGAAAGGGGGTCAAGGGGGTGTAATTTAAAGCTTGATGAAAAAGTAGGGAACAAACTAAAAAACCTCCCTTTAAGTCAAGGTGAGGGTGAAGTCAGAGATGATGATGATGATCAGTGGAGGTACAGTACAGTACTGTTGTATGTGTATTCTGTTGGTGTACTGTGTGTGGGATGGTTATTCAGTTGGCTGGTAATTTTATATGCTTGTGATTTTGTTTGTTGTTCTGATGAAGGTTCCTAGGGTTGAGGCGATGACATGTTTGCTGTGTTGTGGTAGGTCTCCTATGCTTCATGTTGAAAGTTCCTCCTTGTACTAACGTTTTTTGTTGGTGTTTCTGAGGTTTCTGGAGCGGTTATCCTGAGGTGGTGGTGATGGATGTTGGGTCTGGGTATGGGGGGTGTTGTTTGGGTTTTTTTTTGGGGGGGTGCTGGAAATTTGCCGTTTTGATGGTGGGGTTTCGTTGGCCTTGGCTTTTACTGTCGGTTGTTTTTGTTTGTGTTTTTTTACTTTCATTTGGGTTTTTTTCGGTTGGGATGCTATTGGGTTGGCTGGTATTCCCAGTACTGGTACCAGTGTCAGTTATTATTATTTGTTGTTGTTGTTCCGTGGGCTGTTGCTCTGTTCAACTGTTGAGTTGACTTGGGTCATCGTGCACTCTGGTGACTCTGGTGATGATTGTGGGGTGGGTTAAGCTGTAGGGGCTGATGTATTCGCTGCCAGTACTGGTGGTGCTGTGGTACCGGTAGTTGTATCTACCGGTACTAGAGGTGTTGTGCAACTTGTGCTAATTGCAGCTACCGTTACTGGTGGTGTTGTGATAGCTGTAGCTACTGGTGCTGGTGGTGTTGTGGCTGTTGTACATGTAACATAGTATTGATGGTTGAAGCCGATACCAGGCGTTGGGTTGAGTAATGCCGCTAACACACCGATACATTAAGGGGAGATGGCCGTATTTATTCACTCATTTATTTATTTATTTATTTATTTATTTTGTGTTTATTTTCTTATTTTTTGTTTTGTTTTATTAGTTAACTACCTAGACCTCCATCAAGCTTACAAAAATACCCACCCAAGAACCTCTTTCAAGATAAATTTGTACATTTTTCTATAGAAAAATGTCTCGGCCGAAGGCCGGTTTTTTCTTAAATTACAGGCTCGCTATCACTCGCTAGGAAAAAGCCGACACCTAAATGACAGGAAAAGTCTTACTATTGACAAAGGAATGGGGCGAAAGGTCTTACAATCACCAAACTAATGAGCCGAACGCCTTATAATATGAAGACTAATAGGGCTAAACATGAGGAAGAAGGGGGACCAAAAACGACCGGCCCATCTGCCCTTAACCGGGTATGTGAGTCTGCAATCCACTAATATAATATTATATACCATTTGGGAAGAGTCGGCCAGGGAATATGTGTAGAAAATTCGTTAATATTTCTACCATTTGGGAAGAGTCTGTCAGGTAATATGTGTAAAAAATCCGCTAATATTTCTACCATTTGGGAAGAGTCAGCCAAGGAATACGTGAGGAGATTTAGAGGCCATTTGCTCTAGCCCTTTTTGAGTTACAGAGGTTTGGGGCCATGAGATATATTTGTCTACCATTTTGGAAGAGTCAGCCAGGGAATACGTGTAGAAATTCACAGACCATTCGCTCCTGCCCTTTTTGAGTTACAGAAGTTTGGGGCCATGAGATTTCTGCCCTGTCTATAACACCTTGAGAATCAGCGACGTGTTATATTATATTCTAGCTATAGTTAGATGATATTGTGCAGCTATAGTTAGATGATATTGTGCAGTTTAGGAAGGATCTGTGATAGTTAAATGGGTTCATTGAGATATTTCGAAGCCTGTTAATTGTAAATCGTCTAATAGTTGCCAAAAGCAAGTAAAAAAGACGTCACCGGTACAGAAGGGGTAAAATGGGTTGGTTGAGATAGTTTGCAGCCTTGTTATGGCAAGAGGTCCTTGCTAAGCTGAATATAATCGTCTAATTGTTGCCATTACATGATGAAAAGGACGTCCCCGGTACTGAATGGGTTAATGAATGGACTATAGTAAGTTCATTTTAGTTAGGAAGTGTGTGTGAATGAACCGTGTGACAATATTACTGCATTAAGCGTGGAAAGTTAGACGAAAATAAATTAGGTGTCGTACTATACCTTGTTCCAAATAGGTGGTCTGGAAAATCGTGAAATCTATCCTCTATAACTCAGAAAGGGCCAGAGCAAATGGGCTTTACATTTCCACACCATTCCCTGGCTGATTCTTCCCAAATGGTAGATATATTAGCTCGATTACTCTAGTCGTTTGTGAGCTGTAGAGTTTAATGTCCAACCTTAGCCGTTTCAGTCCGTCTTTTTACTGTCCTACTTTTCCTTCTGGGGGAAGGAGGCTAGGAATCCTCCTCCCCTTGTAGAATTCACCTACTAGACGAGACAGAGCAAGGGGCGAGGGAACGCGAAAGTGATCCCGGACCCTAAGAACTGGAACTTTGAATGTTGTTCCTGTTCGGGCTCTGTCTAAAAAATATATATATATAATAATAATAATAATAATAATAATAGAATGAAGGCTAGCATTCAAACACTCAAAGGGATAAGGACATAAGACGACTCTGCCAGAAATAGTCGGTGTTTGCGTTTTGTCCGGGTAATTAAAATGCTAATAAGGCTTCAGAAAGAGGATATTAAAGACAAACAGCTCAGGGCCCGGGGAAGCAGCTCGACGGGAAGGTACTGGACATATTATTAAGGGAACACAAACATTCTAAATATAGCATCTTATGTATAGCACTTGGTTGGCTTAGTCTTCAGCCGGTATCACAGGAGCTTTTTATCCAGGCAATAGTTTTTTTCTGCAATCCTGACTTTTTCTGCATGGATAGATATATTAATAATTAAATGAATAAATAAACTATATTAATATATATATATATACATACATACATACATACATAACATTTTAAGACTGAGTGTTCCATACATAAGTGCAGTTTCAGTCTCTTGTCCTAATGGCGGCGTTCCAGGCAACCCTGTTAAGGGCTGCTTCACTTGTCAAGTTCTTGGATTTGAGATCGGCGCGTATAGTCCGATCCCAGGTCTTCCTCGGTCCACCCCTTGGTGCAGCTCCCTCCACAATCACAGACCTTCATTTTTTCACCCAATTTTGTTCATCCATTCTCTCCACATGTCCATACCATCCCAGTCTACTTGTACGCATCACCTCGCTAATACTCTTTATACCTAAACGTCTCCTCAGCTCAACATTTGTTATTCTATCCTGTAGCCTGGCCCCACACATCCATCTCACCATTCTCATCTCATTACGCTCCATTCTGTTGACATCCTCTACTTTAACGTATGTTTCTGAGGCATACGTCATTGCACTTCTAACACATGAGGCATACACCTTTCCCTTCAGGGGGAGAGGCATTCTTTTCATGGTCAGGATTGGCATCAATTCTCTGAACTTCCCCCAGCCACACCTAATTCTAGCAACAGTGGCAGCCTCGGCCCCACCATCGGCAGAGATGGTATCTCCTAGGTAACAAAACTTGTTCACCAGCTCCAAAGACTCATTTCCAAAATTCACAGCCACAGGATCATCACTTAACACAAGCTCGCCTTTGCACACTACGCACTCAAATTTCTCTATTTCTGACTTATCCTTCGGCAGGGGCCCCTTTATTCTACTACAGCGCTTACTCCCATGGTGTACCCAACATCGACAGATGCTACATTGAATTGAGTTAACGCCCACTCCCTTTCCACACACTGCACATGGGTATGCACCGCTCTTTTCCACATTGCCTCGTCTCAAACTACAATGCATAACCTTGGTTTTGTTAATATAACTCTTAAACCCTTGCTCGCCATGCCCTCTCTCCACTCTCTGAATTTGGCCTCAGCATCCTGCATACTGTCAGCTATTAGGACTAAATCGTCTGCATAAAACAGTTCCAACGGGAGTCCGCCTCTAAAAACTCTAGACAGCGCCTCCAAGACCATAATAAAGAGGAGGGGGCTTAACACTGAACCCTGATGGACTCCAACACGGACTGCGAACTCATCACTCAGTACACCCTTCACCCTCACCGAACTTCGCGAATCCTCATACATCTTCATTATCACACGCACCAGCCACTCTTCCACACCAAGTTTCCTCATAGCCCACTGTACAACATCTCTAGGTACCCTATCAAAGGCCTTCTCCAGGTCCACAAACACAAAGTAAAGATCCTGCCTTTTAGTAAGTATCTTTCCTGTATCTGCCTGACTATGAAGATAGCATCGGTTGTACCACGTCCTGGCATAAAACCAAACTGCATATCATCAATAGAGATGCTTTGCCTGATCAAACCCTCAAGGACTCTCTCACAGACCTTCATGATTTGGTCAAGCATTTTCAGGCCCCTATAATTTCCTCTATCTAGCGCATCCCCTTTTCCTTTGTATATATTTACTATTACACTTTTGAGCCAATCCTCTGGGATTTTCTCATCTTTAATAATGGTGTTTATCAACTCAGTGACTAAGTTTACACCAATCTCCCCTGAGGCTTTTATCATCTCAGCGACAATGTCGGAGCAACCTGGAGCTTTACCGTCCTTCATTTTATTGATTGCGTCGCTCACTACAGCTGGTGCTATCAAAGGAGGGGGCCCAGATATTGGTTTTTCGATACTAAGCTGTTCCTTATCCCATTCAAACTCTACATTTAGCAATCGTTCATAGTGTACCTTCCATGCTTCTCTGATTTCATTTTCTGCATACACAACCTTCCCATTATCATCTCTAACACCCTGTTCACCTATAATATCCCTACTGTCATTTTTAACTCGCCTAGCTAGGTTGAAGATCCCATTGGGATTGTCAGTGTTACACACTTGTTCGAGGACCAGGTCCTTAATGCGATTTTTAGCATTGTAAATAACTCTTTTGGCAGTTCGTTTAGCTGCCTGGTATTCCTCCCTGCTGCCTCCTTTCTTCCATGCTTTGAAGCATCTCCTTTTCTCTTTCACAGCATGTTCTACCTCATCGTTCCACCACCAGGAGGTCTTATTCCTGGGGTGACCCTTTGTTTTCCCACATACTTTGTCAGTGGCAGCGATAAGGCTATGCTTAAGAAAGTTCCATTGGCTATTTACATCGTTAGGCCTAGCTTCCTTATTTCTATTAATTTCCTCCAGTTCATTATGAAACCTATCCCTAACTTCCTTGTCCTTCAGCAGCCACACTTTCCTTTTGGGTATGTAAACCTTCTTGCGCTTAGGATCTCTGTATAAGCTCATGTCGCACACAAGTAGCTTATGCTGGGGGATACATTCTTCGCTCGGGATGACCTTTACATCTCGAACTAGTTTCCAGTCTTTCCTGTTAACCAAGAAGTAATCTATCTGGCTACTGGAGACCCCAGAGTTATATGTGATCAGGTGGCTCTGTCTTTTCTTGAACTTTGTGTTACACACAACCATATTGAGTGCAACGCAGGACTCCAATATATATTCGCCTTCTAGATTTCTCCTTCCGTAACCAATTCCTCCATGTACCCCCTCGTATCCATCTGCAGATGCTCCCACGTGACCATTGAGGTCCCCCCCCACGATAGTTATTTCGTTCTCCGAGAGGCCTGAAATGACACTGACGGTGTCATTCCAGAAGTCCTCTTTTATCTCTTTCTGTAAACCAGCCTGTGGGGCATATGCAGATATCACATTCAGAATTCTTTCACCAACTTTCAACTTCAAAACAATCAGCCTTTCACTAACTCGTAATCTGAAGCACACTTTCCGCCAGCTCTTCAGCCACCAGAACACCCACTCCTCCTTTCGCTTTATCAGTCTCCACACCCATCCAGTATATCCTACATCTTTTCCTCCTTCCGACAATCCACTGTACCCCATGCCTCTTCCAGAGTGTTTCCTGGGTACAGCAGACGTCCACTCGCCTCCTCTCACACATCTCAGCCACTTCATTCGCACGCAGATTCAAACTACCAACATTCACACTAGCAAGTCTGAGTTTGTGGGGGGCATTTGTCATTGTCCTGTGCGGTTTTGTTTCATCGGACTTACGTTTATTTTCTTTGATTTTAGTCATAGTTAGGTAGGTTTGGCTGGCAGATGGGCATCACCCCCCCCAGAAACTCCGGCTCCAGTCTACCCCGGGACCATTCCCAGCACCATCCCCCAAGTGATTACAAGGGGGTAGGATCCAGTGGCCTCGGTACGCCCCACCAGAACCAGCCGCAGGGACGCACCCCGTGCGCGTACACGGCACTACGACTGACCTGATATTTTTTGCCAAATGACAGGGCAGCCTCCTGGAGCGCTACCACCAGGTTCGGGCCCCTATACTATTGGGCGGAAAGTGCCAGTCCGGGGAAACACTACGTACTGTACCCTCTGGATCCATTTCGTCCAGGTTGGGCCCAGGGCGCCAGGGCCGGGTCCAGAGGGAGCGACACCCACTGCCAGTGTGCCGCCATTAGGCAACTTGGAGCAAGTACAATGAAGCCCTGTCACAGCACTATCATATAGAGACAATGCCAGCGCCAATAACAAGGCTTCATTGTATAGTGATGGCTACTTGGTCCGCAAGTCTATCACCATCCCCCCTATTAGTCGCCTTGTACGACATGCAGTAGGATGCGTGAGGCATATTCTTTTTTTCCTCCACCATTAGATAAAGGCCCCCTTACCCCCTGGGGGTAATATATATATAATATATATATATATATATATATATATATATATATATATATATATATATATATATATATATACATATATATATATATATATATATATACCGGTATATATATATATATATACCGGTATATATATAAAAACTTGAGCATGCATCGTGATAAGGGATAACTGTTATATAATTATCATCATTATCATTATTATTTAGTTTAACCCGTTCTCAGCCAGATACGTGAAATAAAAGGTGTGTTATGCTCGGGTCACACATTCCCGTATATGCTCCCGACTGCTCCCGTACGAAGGTTTATTGGTAGTTGGCAACCGATTACGTAAAACGTAAGGGCATATTACGCAAACCGTAAGTGAAATTGTGTACAGTCTGGGGGGTTGGTACGCATGACGGGAGTAGCCACGCGGGTCGGGGAGGTGCTGGGCGCGGGCTAGGCCGCGCCGTATCCTTTGAAATTCAAATCACGGTCGTGGCTCGCGCTCCCGTATGTCAAAAGTCGGGAAATTTTACGACTGTCCGGCCCATCACGGCCGTCTGACGGGAGCAGCCCCGTCAGACGTAAAACGCTCTGCCGTCAGACGTAAGCGGCTCCCGTCAATCGTAAAAAATTCCTGTCAAACGGGAAAGTTTACGTTCGTCCGGGCGCATCTGGCAACAGTGCCGCACTGCGGGTTGGCGGGAAGACGCGGCAACGTTGTACGGGGGGGTATATAAGGACCGGCGGGACGCATTGCCGTCACACCTCTCACCACACCGCAAGAAGCAACCACCACCACCTCCAGCCAACCCTGCCACCCTACCACCCTGCCACCCTCTGCACGCTTCACCTGCCCTGCCGTCCCTCTGAATGAGGGGGGTGACACGTTCCACTATCTCATCAAAAAGTTTTTTGTCTACCCGGGTGAAGTTCCTGTATAGTTCTGGACATTCTCTGGCCAACTCTTGCATCAGGTTATCATAATGGCCATGTTCAAGCCTTCGTTGCAAATATGGCCACACCCACACTCTCCTCTTGCTCCTTTCCTTCTTCTCTTGTTCCTCTTGATAGATGAAGTTTGCTATTGCAAGTAGTTCCAAGATTTCGATGTAGGAAAGGATCCATTGCATTAGCCGCGTGTTATGCCTGTTCTCCGGTTTTATTAGGGAGTTCACAAAATTGAACTCCTCCAGGATGAATTCCGCGATGTTGTTCATGGTGCCGATGAAGGACTGGGAATGGGAATGGTGTGGCCATTCCTGCCCTTGTAGTTCCCAGATTCCAACCCAGACCTACGTGGTTGACAAAGACTGTCTTTGTCTGTGTTTGGACAGACGGGGTGTGCCAACAATTGTCCGGAAACGGTTGAGGTAAGTCCTAAAAAGTCCCAAGACATACGGCCTCAGCTACGCAGGTCTTGTGGGGAAGTGGCATGGGCGTGGCCTGTGTTTCCGCAAATCGGGCAGCCCATGCGGACTAACGGGGACATGGTTACGCAAGTCGCAAACACGTACGTAGTTCATTACGACTACATTACGACTGACGTAACAATGGCCCTGTCACGGTACGTCTGTCGGGAAAATGCAATAATCGTGGTGATACGGGCGTACACGGCCGGACTACGCCCGACAGAACAAAAAATTGGCGATTACGCCTGACGGGAGCTGTCGGGAGCAATATACGAGAATGTGTGACCCCAGCATTACGTTCCTGGTTCACGTAATAATGTTCACTATGTTCTCGTCCGGTTCAGTAGTGTTCTCTATCACTACCCTAATACTGTAGGAGCACCTATTTCCTCCAATATCCTGATCTCATAAAATATATTGGTACTCCTCAGTTATTACCTTGGAGGGGGAGGGAGGAGTCTTGGGGATATTTTCTAACCTTGATGGAGGTCTAGAAAGGAAACTAATAAACAAAAAGTAAATATAGGAAGTAAATGTGCATTATTACCTGTCTCCTACTTTTGTAATTTTACACTCGCGATAACTCAGTGAAATGAACCGTTAGATTATCAATTTTGTGTTTAGAAGACAGTATAAGTTGTGGCCTGTAAATTTTAATGAACCTCTCACATTCGTACCTGTCTTGATAGCCTAATGTTTAGTGTGCGGAATTTCGGTGTGAGTATCCTAGGTTCAATTCCTTGGAGTACCACATATATTCATTACTTTCATTGATTTCATTAGTTACATTTATTTGTAAATTAATTGGTGAGTTGGTGAGAACAAATATGAATATAGCTGTCACAAATACATGCATACATGGACCTGTTTTCCTTGAATTTCCACTTATATAACACCTCTTTCTTGGATGCAGACCCTCTCACAACCGATGCTTGTAGCAGACTGTTATTAGTATGGGAGGGAAGGTTAGAAGCTTATGGAAGCGTCTGGCAACAAGCGGAGCGGTTCGGTGCTACCAACTCAGCCGGTAACACCACAACGTTTGGTTACATCACCCGCAGTATTCATTGTTTTACATAGGACGTACGTATGTCGTCCGCAGTGAAGGGGTTAAGGGGAGATGGGTCGTTTTTCTGGCCCCCTTTCTCTCTCATGTTTAGCCCCATTAGTTTTTAGATTCTAAGACATTCGGCCCATAAGTTTAGAGATTTTAAGACTTTACACCCCATTTCCTTGTCAATATTATAACCCTACGTACCATTTAGGTGTTGATTTCTTCCTGGCGAGCGATAGAGAGCCTGAAATTTTAAGAGGAAGGCCGGGACATTTTTCTACCGAAAAATGTACAAATCTATCTTGAAGGGGGTTCTAGGTTTTTTGTGTTTAAGCTTGATGGAGGTCTAGTGAGGAGACAAAAAATTAAATGAATATATATATATATTAACAGACCAAAAAAATAGACACTAGGCCTACCCCCGTAAGAAGGACCTATGTAATTCAGAGGGTTTACTGAGATTGTATGTACTGTACCTCTTCGAGTCCTAGAGGAAGATCATAAGTTAAAGAATATTGTCAAATGGTAACCAGAATATGATAACTATTATGTCAATGTGTTGCAGGGGCTAATTATGGGGGGGGGGGGCACTTACCTGAGACGGGTACTCGGCCAAACTTTATACTAGGACGTTAAAAAGATACACACTAATCTCTCTCTCTCTCTCTCTCTCTCTCTCTCTCTCTCTCTCTCTCTCTCTCTCTCTCTCTGCCAACAGTATATCACTTATTACCAAGGTTGATTTCTTGCTGTGAGCTTTTCTATTTGTCAAGTTTTATCCCAAGTTTGATTTATTTTTGCATATATTCAATCATAGATACTTCAACTATATATTTATTCCGTAATTTAATAATTACAAAAGATAAAACAGATATGCAGTTTTCATGTTACTTAACCCATTGGCTGCAGGAGACGTTCCCGAACATCAAATTATAGCAATTTATACGAGTCCGAGTGAGCGGGAACGCGACAGACCCACGTCCGCTCTCCAGCCAGGCGGCCGCGACACTGAGGGGTATGAGGTATAGGCCTATCCAGCTAGACTCATGCAGCGCTGCCAAAGGCAAATGTTGCACGACATTAGCGATATTCGCTCAATATTAGCGAATGTCTATGGTAGCGCTGCGGATTAATCCTGCATTCTACGAACCTCATTATGGTGTCATTTTGAAGCCGTTTTCTTCTGAATACATTTCATTTCATGCAGACACTTGCTTAATCATTCAGTAGTGCCTGGATGATCCCTTATATAGCAGAAATATGCCCGCAGCGTAAGTGTTAAGGGAAGGTTATTATTCAATATATATTGTTCTTACTATTTTTTTTTTCTATTTACTTTTTAAGTTTGCTCCCTAGACCTCTATCAAGCTTAAAGAAATACCCCCAAAACCCCCTTCCAGATAAATTTTGTAAATTTGTTGGTAGAAAATGTTCCTGGTTCCTCCTAATTTGCAGGCTTGATATCCCTCACTAGGGAAAAAAATTACTCCTAAATGGCATGAAAGAACTTAAAATTGCCATAATAATGCAGCAAACATCTTAAAATCTCAAAACTAATGGGGCTAAACATAATGGAGAAGGGGGTCCAGAAAGAACACCCTTTAATTAAATTGCTCCCTACGCAATGAGACGCCCACGCTAGCCACCGAGCTACTCAACAAGCCTAGGCTAGCCCCAGAGCCTATGCACCTAGCCAGTGAGCTTAGCTACCGACATCATCGAAAATTCAAGCAGGTGATTGGCCCAGGCCGGTCACAGAAAGCTAGTTCGAAGGTGGCTGGCCAGGGCGAATATCAAGGTGAAAAGCCCAGAACCCCCAGAAGAAATGCAAGGAACTCCTCAGTTACTGTTCGGTACCACATCAGCGAACAGCCCTCTCCTCTTACGTCCAACAGACCTTGCACCCTCAGCGAGCCTCCTTCCCCGACTCCCCAACACTGAGCCCCCAGCCCTCTACGACCCACGCTACTGAAGAAGAAGTACTGTTCAGAGAAGTAAATCCCCTACCCACATTACCCATCCCCACCTTTTTGAAGAGCTGAGGGAACTAAAACGATTAATTAACCCGTTTCCCTATTCCTATTTTCCGCAACTCAAAGAAGAGTGGAAAGTACCCTGCGAGAGTGGTGAGAGAAAGACGAGGCTCAAGCTCAACAAAAAGAAGATAACCTTAGAATGTGAAGAGGCTCCGTCCCTAGTGATTGCTATACGTAGAGAAGCGATGTCGACACAAATACGTAGAACCCTCTACAGGAGAGAGCGCAGTCCGGAGACAAGCAGACACACCCCTGTTGAGTAACTGTGATTAGCAAATGTCGGCCTAGAAGTATGGCAGGCCCACATGCATACGACGCCCCAGCGATATGCCCCCCAAGAGGAGCAACGAGGCCCCTTTCTATGGACCAGCAAGAAAACTGCTCCAGGAACCCCAGCATTGCAATGGTTCAACCACCACGTGAGTACCACACAGAGAATCGCGCGCCTAAACGTTAACCCCTTACGAGCAGGCATAATTGCCCGAAATTACCTTAATTCCCTGCTCATTTTCATGCATAAGGTAATAGAGCTTTCAAATGACACCTGAATCACCCCTGTATGACGTCTGGTTATCTTGCAACGATCTTGCAAACAAAGGGCAAAATCGCTTTAGCAATTTTGTGTTGTTTTCGCTATGTGTGACACTGCACATGAGTGAGCGAGCGAGGCTCTCTCACACCTCAGTGTGTCACCGCAGCCTGTAGGCTGTGGATGACGCCCCCCTGCACTGCCTGCAACAGCTAGCCTTACTCCCAGGCCTCATAATAGCCAGAAAATCATCTCCGTCACATGACTGGTCCCGCGAGAAAATCGTTAATAACCCCCTCTCCATTGTGTATAATCTATTAAACTATATTCGTGAAGCTCAGCCCTTGCGACTGTTAACTAGAGAGAGATTCACCCCCTTAATGAATAAAAGGCAGACACAGAAAGACAGAAAGACAAAAATGCATACATAAAAGGCAGATAGACAGACAAGGCAGAGCACAAAATACAAAGAAAACGTGATCAGTCTGGCACACCCCGTTTGCTATGATTAGCTAATACTATGAGAGACTTGGCCCTGTGTTTGAAATATGCGCCAACATAACAACAACAGGCTTTACACAATATATATTGCATATAACCCGTAGGGATTAACTTGGGAGGGGAGGTCGACAACACATAAGCCTCTTTTTGGTTCTGTTGTGACTCTCTCCCTCTAGTGCTCTCTTGCTCTCTCTCTCTCTCTCTCTCTCTCTCTCTCTCTCTCTCTCTATATATATATATATATATATATATATATATATATATATATATATATATATATATCGGCTTTGAGGTGGTCTGGAGGGGTTTCGTCTTCCCAAATCCATAGAAGAGCATCTCGTTCTTTACGAAGGTTGTTGGCGAGCTCTCGTTTTTCAATTATTTGGTCCTTCACCAGTTCTTCACGAAACTGGAGGGTGCTGGTGCGATGTCTGGCATTCTCGTGAAGTTTTATGTTAGTAAAGCCAGGTAATAAATTTTCTTTAATACATACGAGGTTGAAAGAAATGGCAATTTCTGCGTTGGAAATTTTATTATTCAAAGTTTCCAGGTCTCTGATGAGTTTTCGCTGGGTGGCAGGAAGTAGATGAAGGAGATGAGCAAAATTCATGGTGGTACAGGGTTACATAAATGTACATGATGATACAGGATATACGACGCGTTTCACTGGACAACCAGCATTATCAAGTAAGGAAGGAATGATATAAAAGGTAAACAGGAAGGGTATATATAGAGGGTGAAGGATCAGAGGAGGCGGAAAACAGGGGGCAAAAGTCTGCTATTGGTGGAAGCGTAAATTAGGAGAGAGAAAGGGGTTAACCGCTTCACGCATGCGCACTGGATGCGGGATGGTGGTCAGTAGGTGGGGTCGAAGCTGATTGGCTGCGTGTCGAGGGGCGTGGCCTAAGTTGTGTGGCGCCTGCAGAAGACGAAGCTGAAGGAGGTAGCGCGGGGGGCTGCGTCAAGGGCACCGGGGGGCGAGGAGGGGTGTTAGGTCCTGTAAGGTAGTGCCTTTTGGCAGAAGGAAGGATCTGAAGGTCCAGAGTTTGGTTGTTGATGTTGGGATATATATATATATATATATATATATATATATATATATTTCTAATCTCTCAGTGGGGATCGAACCGTCGACCATCAGGACGATTGCCGACGCTTTAATCAACTACACCAAGGCAGTTGATTAAAGCGTCGGCTATCGTCCTGATGGTCGACGGTTCGATCCCCACTGAGAGATTAGAAACATTTAGTGGCTCACGTGTATTTGTGATATATTCTCAATATATATATATATATATATATATATATATATATCGCCCCATAAGCAGGAGAGACTATATTGGAGTGACCCAGGTATATATTGTTTGTTGATCCTGGCATGTACGAGATTAATGAGTTTATAGGGTCTAATGGAGGCTGGGGAGGGGGCAAGTGGAGGGTATTTAGTCTATATATTTTCACCTGACGATATATTGCACAGTTCTGATCAAAATGTATCGGTTATTTGGAAGATTTTGTTGTGAAATATGGTGATAATTATATGTATTTGGTCTTATTATGGTGCAGAGACATAGTAGTTTCATATCTTACCATTAAGTATCGATAAATTAGCTGCTAAGGGATTCAGTTTATTGTCAGCTGAAAAGAAACAGAGTATAGTCACTCTTAACCTCTCTGCTGCGCAGCCCCTATAGTATACAGGCATCCCTGTGCGGAGGTATGACGATTTGGGTGCCCCTTGCAAATATCGATGATAAGTACATCAACGTGTAGGGAATGTTCGCGCGCATCGAGCCATATATATTTGACCCCACAAAAAATGTCTGGGAGGGGTGGGGGGGGCGGTCCGTAATTGAAACAAGTGGAGCGAATGGCATCGCGCGGCCAGATTGTCATCACGCGGCAAAATTTCCCGGGTGAATATTCTCGCGCCCAGGGGGTAGGAGGAGAGGGAGGGTAGGGTGGGGTAGGGCGTAATTCCGCGTATTTATCCTATTTTGAGCACTGTTATGCTATGTAGAATATGTGTACGTATGTGTACGTATGTAGGCCACCCATATACCAAGGAATATGCCGCATATAGACCAAATATTCGACATATAAGCGAATTCTGAATGAGTTTAGAGGCGGGAACACAGGTAGAGAGTTTAGGCGGGAAGGTATGAAGAGTACAGGGTGTGCTGGCTGAAATATCACGTATATATATCGTATTTTCAGCACTCTCATGCTATATAAAGTATGTGTACGTATGTAGGCCACCCATATACCAAGGAATATGCCGCATATAGACCAAATATGCGACATATAAGCGAATTATGAGAGAGTTTACAGGCAGGAACGGAGGTTATGGGAGAGGTGTGGTTGGTGGGTGGGTGGGTGGACCGTGGGAGGGAAGTTGTGTCTGTGAGTTTCTGGCAAGCCATGGTCAGCCAGCTGTATGTGCAATTATTGTTGTCCCTGTCGCCGTTGTCGCCTTGCCCTTCGTCCCTTTCTTCCCTTTTGCAGGGGCAGGGGCAGAAGGGGCAGCGTCGGCAGGGCCAGCAGAGGTCCTGGATGGCAATATTATGGTGGTCCCTGTCGTCTTTGTCGCTTTGACCTTCGTCCCTTTCTTCCCTTTGGCAGGGGCAGGGGCACGGCCAGGGGCAGGGGCAGAAGGGCCGGCAGGGGCGGCTAGTGGTGGTGGTGGTGGTGGCACGGTGGTAGTGGCAGAGGTAAAAGTTTTTTTTACCCATGCCCTTCCCTGTCTTCCCAGTGGCCCCCGCAGGTCCTGCAGCCCAAGAGCGGCCTCCTGCGTCGGTGTTAGTGGTGGCAGTGGTAGTGGTAGTGGTGGTAGCAGATGCCTGGGGGGTGTTGGCAGTGTCCCAGAAAGACAATGACTCTGTGCACTGCTCTTGCTTGCACGTGTTTTACGTGCTTTACGTGCAGGTTCCTCGTCCTCGGACCTACTCGTGCCATAGTGATGGTAGCTAGCGTCTTTGGCAGCCACTCTCTGCCTTCCACGGCCGCTGACACCACCAGAAGGAGGGCTGGTTGTGTCATCAGGGTGAGAGCATGAGGGTGGTGTAGGCTCCAATGCGTGTGTACGTGCGTGCATGTGTACCGCTTGCCTGTGTGCGGGCCGAGCATCTGGGGTGGTGGTATCGAGAGGTGCCAAGTCGTACTACACTCGCACCAATTTGTAGCCGCCTGGCTGTAAGACCGCGGTTTTGGTACGCGTTAAAAAAACGGGATTATATAAGGGGTTCCGCAGCGCAGCGGTAGAACTCTTATTAGTGCTTTAGCACTTGCTGGGTTAAGGGGAGATAGTCATTTGTATGGTCTCCATTCTTCCTCATGTTTAGCCCCATTAGTTTTCAGATTTTAAGACGTTTGGCCCAATACTTTGGCGATTTTAAGACCTTTCACCCCATATTTTAGGCAATATTAAGACTTCTTGTCTCATTTAGGTGTCAAATTTTTCCTGGCGAGCGGTAGCGAGCCTGTAATATAAGACAGATCGGCCTTCGCCCGGGACATTTTATCGAAAAGTTTACAAATTTATCTTGAAGGAGGGTCTTGGGCGGATGTTTTTTTAAGCTTGATGGAGGTCTAGGCAGGAAACTAGAAATCGACCAAAAAGTGAACCATACCCCCTTAACCCCTTCACCACCATTACTTAATGTTTATCATATTCTGGTTACCATTAGACGATTTTCTTTTTAGTTTATTATCTACCTCTACGACTGAAATGGGTAAATGCGATCTCAATAAACCCTCTTAATAACATAGGTCCTTCTTAAGCTGCATAAAATCTGCTATTGCTAGTCATTATCAAAGGCTAAAAGGCGTCATGTTGCTGAAGGGGTTAACAGTTGTGACTGGGAAAAGGGGTAATTACAACGTTCATAATAATATACCCTCATTATATATATTCTACTCAATTGCAGACTGGCTATCGCTCGCCAGAAAAAAATCGTCTGATGTTAACCAGAATAATGTAAAATAATCTCTAACGTACTTGGAGAGACTCTAAAACTAACTAAAATAATGTAAAATAATCTCTATCGTACTTGGAGACTCTAAAACTAGCTAAAATAATGTAAAATAATCTCTATCGCACTTGGAGACTCTAAAACTAACTAAAATAATGTAAAATAATCTCTATCGCACTTGGAGAGACTCTAAAACTAACTAAAATAATGTAGAATAATCTCTATCGTACTTGGAGACTCTAAAACTAGCTAAAATAATGTAAAATAATCTCTATCGCACTTGGAGAGACTCTAAAACTAACTAAAATAATGTAGAATAATCTCTATCGTACTTGGAGAGACTCTAAAACTAGCTAAAATAATGTAAAATAATCTCTATCGCACTTGGAGAGACTCTAAAACTAACTAAAATAATGTAAAATAATCTCTATCGTACTTGGAGAGACTCTAAAACTAGCTAAAATAATGTAAAATAATCTCTATCGTACTTGGAGAGACTCTAAAACTAGCTAAAATAATGTAAAATAATCTCTATCGCACTTGGAGAGACTCTAAAACTAACTAAAATAATGTAAAATAATCTCTATCGTACTTGGAGAGACTCTAAAACCAGGTCTAAATTGTGTAGTGAGCGTGGCGTGTAAGAGATTGATGGGCTCGAGTCCTAATGGCTGCAGGACGTGGGTGAGGGAGTGAGGAGGATAGTGGTGCCTTCTTCAATGGGCTTGGCAGGACATGGAGAGCTTGTTTTGTTTGGTTAGTTAATGTTTAGGAAGTTTACATGTGCAGATCTTTACATTACATACACAGTCATTCACACACACACTCACACTTACTATATACTGTATATACAAACACACACACACACACACACACACACATATATATATATATATATATATGCTGTATATATATATACACACATGTACTAGGCTCTATCTCTTGTGCGTGTGTGTATGTGCGTGTATGTGTTAGTGTATTGCTTTATGTGTGTGTAGGTGTGTGAGCACAATGAATATGTATGTTTGACTATGTGTGTGTATGAACGTATGTACAGTATGTGTTTGTGTGTAAGTGAGAAGGTGGTGGAATGCTTGTATATGTATGTGTTTGTGTGTTAATGTTTAGTTATACATGTGTTAATGATAGTGTGTGTGAGTGTGTATTTACTAGTGCGTGTGTGTGTCTGGTTTACAGGGTGTGTGTTTGTCATAGGTGGTTGGTGTGTGTGTGTGTGTCTGATGTGTGTGCGTGCGTGTGTGGGTATGTATGTATATGATGTGTGTGGGTGTGTGTGTGTGGACAAGCGGTGGTGTGCTTAAAAGTATAAAATTTACTAAATATGTAGGTTTGCAGGTACATGAGGTTTAGGGCGACAGTTTAAGTGCACACACCTCTTTAAAATACGTTGAAATGGAGTGTTTTCAGTTAGGTTAGTTAAGTTAGGTTAGGTTAGGCTATAGGTTAGGTAGGTTAGGTTAAGTTTTATCTAGATAGTTATATTTAGGTTTAAAAATCGAAAAATGTACTCGTAAGCATGCAAAATTAAAGTGTGTACCGATAAATACACCACCGCTGGGGTGTGTGTGTGTGTGTGTGTGTGTGTGCGTCTGTCTGGTGTGTGTGTGTGTCTGGTGTGTGTGTGTGTATGTGTCTGATGTTTGTGTGTGTGTGTGTCTGGTGTGTGTGGGTGACATACAGTAAGACCACCATCATTGCCCCAGGGAAGATTCGAGGGCGAGGTAAACAAATTATTTTTCGATTTCCGTGGAAGAGATGGACGAGAGAGAGAGAGAGAGAGAGAGAGAGAGAGAGAGAGAGAGAGAGAGAGAGAGAGAGAGAGAGAGAGAGAGAGAGAGAGAGAGAGAGAGAGAGAGAGAGAGAGAAGAGAGAGAGAAGAGAGAGAGGAGAGATAGACGAGAGAGCGAGAGAGGGAGAGGAGAGGAGAGGAGAGAGATGAAGAGAAGCGAGGAAGAGAGAGGAGAGAGAGAGAGAGAGAGAGGGAAGAGAGAGAGAGAGAGCGCGAAGAGAGATAAGAGAGAAAGAGAAAAGGAGAGAGAGAAGGAG